>CANTUR010000590.1:0-1200000 GCA_947683625.1 Mallotus nudiflorus | reverse complement strand
TTTCATTAGGAGCGCAATTTTATCTGTGAATTTCTTTCTGACCTATGCTTCATTTGTTTTGTGTTACATATCCGTACGTAGCTACTCTGAAATGCGTGTTCAATTTTAAGCTTTGATGTTTGAAATTAACATTCATCCAATCATCGAAACATATTAAAATTAAATTATATTAAATTATTGGATAATTATATTAAATTTATAATTTCCTGGGATTGGGTCGTGTTATTTTATGCCATGCGCTGTAATTGGTAATTACAGAGTAAACAGTAATTTCAATATGTTAAAAATAGTTATTTGTGTGGAGCTTATGTTATTGGCAAAATGATGTATCTGGACGAATCTTGTTTTCACCTTTATCATCTGGCGGGTAGTGAGTTTCTCTAGTCTGATGCTTGTTTAGAAGGATTTTGTATGTATTTGGGAAAATTATTTTAGAATTGTATGTGACTTAGTCTATGTTCTTTTCTAGGTGCCATGCAATTCCTGGGGAAGTCTATAAATGGTTTAACATAAGTTTTGGTCAATTTGGACGGACATCCACACCAGAGCAAACACAAGTTTGGCAAGCAATTTTCAACAGGTTATTAGAGGATAATTGGCTTTCTGAGAACACCACGCAGCAGGAATCAAGTCAAGCCATATTTTTCTCTCTTTATGATATCATTCGAATGATATCAGCCACAATAAACCTCTCCATGTGCATCTGATTATTTGGTTATTGTGCTAATATTATGTCTGTCCTTTGGTTTTCTTTATTCTTACTTTGTCTTATAAAATGTGGCGATCTTGGTTTGTGTTACTGACTCTCACCTTGGTTCAGCTTTACTGTGATACATGCAAAAGCTTCTTAGCTGATCAGCTTGTAGAGGGTTTTTGTCCAATTGAAGGTTGCAATTATGACTCTTCACAAGGGGATCAATGTGAACACTGTGGAAAGTTGTTGAATCCAACTGAGTTAAAAGATCTGAGGTGCAAGGTCTGCTGTTTATTTTTTTGATGTTTTTCTGTCTTTATGTTTCTTAGCCAATCCAATAAATTCACACCTGTTTGTTTCCCAGTCTCTAGTAGTTAAACTTGTATGTTGTAGCATTGCCATCAGAGATTGTAATAATTTGGGTTCGAAATGCAGCACAACATAGCACCATGAGCTTAAGTATTATAAGTCTGATGCCATCCAGATTTTTTACATCTCAGTTCTTGTCTATGGGGAAAGGAATATTCTGATACTGGATATGTGCAATGTTGCCCTATAATTCTGTAAATATCTTGGAATGGGGATATAGGCTGAGTCGCTAACTGTTCTTGATACTGGCTTGGCTTATGTGTAATTTGAGGAAACAAATTAGCAATTTGACTGCCTGTTGTGAAATTTGACACCTTTTCACTCGCAGCAGTAACATCCTTATTATGCTACTTTCATGATTTGTCATGTTTTACACCAGATGTGTGATATATTCTAATATTTGAATAGGTCTGTCAAAACACTCCACATATTTGTGAGGTACCGTGAGGTACTCCGTAATGATGGCCCAGTGTGTTTAAGGACTTGCAGCAGTTATATTATAGTTATGATGAAGAGGCTATTTTGGCAGGCTATTGTGTTTGTAGCAGATCATTTTCATTTATCAGAATGTGAACATTTATTTATTTATTTGTTTCAGGTGACGTTTCCATCCACACTTCTTGTAACTGGTGAAAATTGGACTTTGATGAAGACTATAGGTGTTACAGAATACTTGAACTATGAAGCAGGTTGGGCAAATTAAATTATAATGATTTCATCAATATGCAATAGTTGTTGAATTATCTTGAGTGCAGATGAAAAAAATAATAATAATGAGGTTAACATTCGTTTTGTAGGGAAGTGTTATTTTGCCTTCTACATCTTGACATTGTTAAATTTTATTCTGCAGGAAAGTTCTCTAAAGTAAAGGCATACGAGTTTTTGGTAATGATGCGAAAGATGCAAATATCCCTGTTGAAGTATGGAGACATTAACTAACAGGGAAGAGGTAAACTTGTTCCATCTGAAACTATTTTCACTGTTATTAAACATTTCATTCTTTCTTACAAAATGCAAAACGCCAATTTGGTTGCTTTTCTGTTAATTAGGTATTTGATACACTGTTGTCATGGTCGGATTTGCAAGCAAATCTTAACACTGAGCTGCTCAATAATTTGGGCAACTTTATTAATTGAGTTTAAATTTTATTGCTAAACGTTCAGGTACATCAGCTGCTTGGAATTGAGCCTCAAATTTCTAAAATGGACTGGATAAGCAATTTGTGAGCTATCTAGGATATGTGTATGTTGCTAACGGTTTATTCCACAGGCAGTGGTTATGGTTCCATTATGCCAGATGCTCCTAACGCAGAACCACATCCCAGACAAAGAAATTGGCTTAAGACATTGGTACATATGTTGAAGCTATAGAAAAGGTATAGTTTTTCAATAAATGGTATTATTGGATGCATAATGGTTACTATTTGAAGTTTTCTCATGCTTTTATCATTACACATTACATCTTTTCAGGTTAAGTTAAATCAAGGATTAAAAACTGCAATGAGCATCTCTAGTGAAGGGAATGCATATCTGCAAGTGAGCTTGAAACACTGGCAATCACATTTGGAAGTTTCCTTATTTTCATATCTTGTTATGGTTCTACTGTTTTGAGATGGCACAAGATTGATTTCTGTTGTATTTTCATCTAGGAAACCCAATTCTGGAAGCTTTACAAGGAAGACCAACCTTCAACATAGTTATGAGGACTTCGGCAGGACTCGTATATCTTCTTGCATGTTTGTTGGAACCTTTCATGCCATCTTTTTCTCTTGAGGTAATTTACTTTTCCTGCACATCCACAATTGGCATGAGAATATATCAAAAATTAATTGGAGCTAAGACGATTTTTTTACTGGTGCACAAGGTTTGAAAGCATCTTAATTTGCCTCCTGAACAAGCTTTGCTTTGCAATGAAAAGGCGATGTTAGGGCACTTTGGGAATTCCTACCTCCGAATCATAAAATTGGGACACCACAGCTATTGTTCAAGAAACTGGTATATCCTCTTATAGCTTTTTTTTTTGGGTGGTGGTGGTGCGTATCTGGCTGTGTATGGGTAATTTTTTTTCATGTGGATGTTGATGAGGTTGTGAGGACAATAAATGGCATGCATAATTCTGCCTTTATTTTGGTTTGCAATCTTTTCTTGTAACATTTGTTCATGTGCAGAGAGATAAAGAAGTTGATTTTTTTTTTTGCAAGAAATTTGCTGGAAATCAAGCTGAGAGGGCAGAAGCTGAAGCAGCACAGGTTGCTCAGAAGATGAGTGAAGCAACAATTTCTGGTTATTAATCTTTCTCATGTTTTTCCATTTCAATCTAACAATTGGAATCTCTATCTCTGGAACAATTTTTAGTTTGCGCTTAGACTGCTTAGTGGGATTGCATGCAAGAATAGTTGGATCATTATTTTTAGACAGTTACATAAGTGGGATATTTTTTGGGTAATAGATGGCGGTGGAAAGAAGCAACAGACCAAAAAACCTGCTGCTCTTGCCAAATCAAAGAGCACTGTTGAGCCAGAAATCTCCGTCACTAGACTTGATATTCTTGTTGGCCTAATTAAGAAAGCTCAGAAGCATCCTGATGCTGATTCTCTTTATGTGGAAGGAATCGATGTGGGAGGAGAGACTAGAACAGTTATTAGTGGACTTGTCAATTACATACCTCCAGAAGAGATGCAGGTATTCTTCTCTCTTTTTACAGATCACAATACCATGATGCAGGATATGCGTATGTTGAGTAACGGTTTATTCCACAGGCATTGGTTATGGTTCCATTATGCCAGATGCTCCTAACGCAGAATCACATCCCAGACAAAAAAATTGGCTTAAGACGTGGGTAAATATGTTGATGCTATGGAAAAGGTATTGCTTTTCAGTAAACGGTATTATTGGATGCATAATGGTTACTATTTGAAGTTTTCTCATGCTTTTATCATTACACATTACATCTTTTTCAGGTTAAGTTAAAGCAAGGATTAAAAACTGCAATGAGCATCTCTAGTGAAGGAAATGCATACCTGCAAGTGAGCTTGAAACACTGGCAATCACATTTGGAAGCTTCCTTATTTTCATATCTTGTTATGGTTCTGCTGTTTTGAGATGGCACAAGATTGATTTCTGTTGTATTTTCATCTAGAGAACCCAATTCTGGAAGCTTTACAAGGAAGACCAACCTTCAACATAATTATGAGGACTTCGGCAGGACTCGTATATCTTCTTGCATGTTTGTTGGAACCTTTCATGCCATCTTTTTCTCTTGAGGTAATTTACTTTTCCTGCACATCCACAATTGGTATGAGAATATGTCAAATATGTAGATGTGGATGTGAGGACAATAAATGGGATGCAAAATTCTGCCTTTATTTTGGTTTGCAATCTTTTCCTGTAACATTTGTTCATGTGCAGAGAGATAAAGAAGTTGATTTTTTTTGCAAGAAATTTGCTGGAAGTCAAGCTGAGTGGACAGAAGCTGAAGCAGCAGAGGTTGCTCAGAAGATGAGTGAAGCAACAATTTCTGGTTATTAATCTTTCTCATGTTTTTCCATTTCAATCTAACAATTGTAATCTCTATCTCAGGAGCAATTTTTAGTTTGCGCTTAGACTGCTTATTGGGATTGCATGCAAGAATTGTTGGATCCTTTTTTTAGGCAGTTACATAAGTGGGATATTTTTTGGGTAATAGATGGTGGTGGAAAGAAGCAACAGACCGAAAAACCTGCTGCTCTTGCCAAATCAAAGAGCACTGTTGAGCCAGAAATCTCCGTCACTAGACTTGATATTCTTGTTGGCCTAATTAAGAAAGCTCAGAAGCATCCTGATGCTGATTCTCTTTATGTGGAAGAAATCGATGTGGGAGGAGAGACTAGAACAGTTGTTAGTGGACTTGTCAATTATATACCTCCAGAAGAGATGCAGGTATTCTTCTCTCTTTTTACAGACAACAATACCATGAATTATTTTTCACTTTCAGAAAGTGCGTTTCATTGAGGTCATTAATGATTATGGTTACTTCTGCTTTTACAGAATAGGAAGGTATGTGTACTTTGTAACTTAAAGCCAGCAACCATGAGGGGTATCAAATCACTGCTACGGTTCTTGCCGTTTCCAACAGTGACCACGCCAAGGTTAGCAAGCCCATGGCTACATTCCCAATTGTAGGACCAGTAGTAAGTTTCTAAGCTGATGTAGGAATATATATCTATATGTATATATTGAATAAGAACAATCGGTTCTGATGAAGACAGAAATTACGTACAAAAGAATAGAGGAAAGAAAGAGAAAAAGAAATTACAGTACTTATTCATCTTGGATATAAATGCTTTGACAAACAAAATAGCAAAATGTATGTTGGTAGACATGTTGAGTTTGATGAAAAATTATTCCCTTTTAATGATTCTCAGGTCTCTCTTTACCATTGGATGTCATGTCAGTGTCCACACCGCCTTTACCTTGGCTTCAGTTCACATGTCCTCTGGAGCATTGCACTTCCACGACACAAGTTCCTGTTTTATCTTACGCTCTTACTTCTTCTAAACCTTTTTCATTCTTATCACCTTCTAACCACTCTTCCACTTTAGTGAAAGCACTATCCACCCAATCTTCTAACTCACCCTTATCAATCTCTCCAAACTGTACCCACATCTACAACCAAGAAGGATTAAAACTGTTTATGGATCTTCGCAATGCTGAAGATCAAACTAACCATTCAAATTTATCCTCTCAACCACCACCCCAACGTACATACAAAATGCAATTATGGCCTACTACCCTTCAATATAAACCCATACTTCTTCATACTTAGAAAACACCCTCTCCCACTCTCTTCAACCAATGAACCTGCCTCTTTTCCCCAAGCCATTTAATCTTTTTGAATGGAAATAAGTCATAATAGAGGATATGCAAGCTTTATATCGAAACCATATATGGGATCTCATTCCCTATCCCACCAATAACAATATTGTTGGTAACCATTGGATATACAAAATCAAACATAAAGCAGATGGTAACATAGAAAGATTCAGAGCGTGTTTGGTAGCCCGTGGTTACACTTAAGAGTATGGGTTAGACTATAAGGAAACCTTTAGTCGAGTAGTGAAACCCATGACTATTAACACAGTGTCATCAGTTGTTATCTCAAGGGGTTGGCATTTACATCAACTTTATGTGAGCAATGCCATTTTAAATGGTGAGCTTGAAGAAGATGTGTTCATGGTACAACCACAAGGATATATGGATCCTAAACACCCTACATATGTCTACAAATTAAAAAAAAATCACTCTGCAGGCTAAAACAAGCACTGTGAGCATGGTTCTGTAATATCATCCAATTACTTAGCCTACACTTGCACAAAGATACAGGCACATGAGAACCATAAATCTATAAAAAGTTTACAAAAGCAAAGTGAAATGTTTGCTAGAAAACAAACAATATTCACAGCAACTTGTTTGCACGTGCAAGGTTTAGAATTGATTTTTGGCGCTACATTTTTAAATTGTTGTGAGTTTGTAACATCTCAATGTTCGTTATTGGTTATGTAGTTTCATTATTGGTTATGTAGTTTCTTTATTGGTTATGTAGTTGCTGACATAATATTGATTCTTTCAGGTTGAGCTGGTTGGTCCACCAGAATTTGCAATAGTTGGAGAGAGTTACATTTCCTGGGTTTGAAGGGGAGCCAGATGATGTTTTAAACCCGAAGAAGAAAGTGTGGGAGACACTGCAGGTGGATTTCCAAACTAACACAGATTTAGTAGCTTGCTACATAGATATTCCGTTCACCACATCTGCTGGTGTTTGTGAGGTTGCATCCATTCAAAGTGGTTACCACGGAGAAGTGCAAGTCAGAAAATCCCAGATTTGACCGTTGTTTTTCTTTAATTGTTATGCCAGTGCGAAAGTGGCTTAGCTATGTAAAAAATGATTATGCGAAAAGCATTAATGTGCTTTTGCGTAATCGTAATCGTGAAGCTGATTTGGTGCATAGATGAGATATTTTGTTATTGTTGCTTATGGTAAACAATGACTCCAATGAAAATGACTTCAATGCATGACCAAAGCCGTTATGCATCTCAGGAAAAAGAAAACAAAAACTTGGTAATATGATCTTCATGGGGAAGGTGTCATGGTGACGGTGAGTTATTCCACTTATCAAGTGATTTGTTTGAGTCAATTTTTTCTCGATGTGCTTCCAATTCCTCTACTTTCTCTGAGCCATATCACCTGGATTGAATTAGCAAAATCTCCTTAAAAAAAAAAAAAACTCTTAAATAACTATACCAAAATTTATTGAAAATAACTTATTTTTCCGTTCAATTAATTTTAATTATTACTTTGCGTAATCATAAAGAAAAATTAGGGTAGGTTTAGTTTTGAAAAATATTTTCGTTTTTCGTTTTTTAGTTTTCTTTTCTTTTTCCTTATTTTTCAATTTTCCATTTTTCAAAATAGAAACATAAGAATTGGAAAACAATTTATTTGTAATTTTTCATTTTGCAATTTTTTTATATTCTTATAATTTTTTAAATATAATAATAATTATTGTGATTTATATGATAATATTTAAACTAAAATTTATTTATTTTATAAAAAAATTTAAATTATGCATATTTAATTATTTTTAATTTGAAGTCATTAGAGTGTAATCGTTGTGGTGGTGAGATATGAATAGACTACTAAAAAAACGTGTATATTACAATGACAATCAATATATTTACATACATTGTGATGTGTGTGCTAAGTTAAGCTGTACACTTTTGATAGATAGCTCTTTTACAAGATCTCTATATTTTCTTTTTTGGCCTAATACCTCAGTACTAAACTCAATTTTAAATTATTGAGAGAGTACTTAAATGATAATTTTCTTTTAAAGGCATCTATTATTATTAATTTAAAAGAAAAGAGTTGTCTTCTATTTTGTAGTCCATCAATGCATAGATCATATGTATGATTTCCTTTAAAAAAAAAAAAAAACTCAGTTCTAAAACTGTGAAATCTTAATTTGATCTTGAATCAAAGTCAAATAATAATAGTTTAGAAAATAGGATAAAATTTCATATTATAAAATAGACACTCAATTTCTAAATTAATGACATGTATGTGTTTTCTGCATGCTTACAACATGCAATTATCTTGTTTTTATTCTTTTATAAAGAAACAAGAACGATAACTACTAATTCTAAGAAAAATGAATAATTAACGATTCCAATGATGTAAAGATATTGAAATATCAGTTTTGTGTAGTGTGTGGTCATGAAACTGTTTACAACAAGTTCAGGAAAAGAGCATCTTCGAAGTAGCAGCAAAGTATTCCTACATCAAAGATATAGTGGGGTCCTAATCAGATATAAAAACTTTGATTTGATTTGCAGGTATATATAGTTTATTTATGTATTTCACCACCTTGGGTTTTGATGGAAAGAAAACAGTATCTTTGTGATTGTTGAATCAAATCTTTGCATGAGGTCAGGATAATGCTGTTTTGAAGATTCATATTGTCTCCTACCCTTTTACCTGAAAGTCTTTGATTATATCATTGACTTTACGTATTAATTTATTGATTATCTTTTCACAACCTGCAATCGAAAATAAAAGAAGATGATTTTTTCTAAAAAATAAATTTATAATTTCACACTTGGACCAACAATTCTTGGGTGTTAAAACTCCTTATCCGGTTGGATCTTTCTTATGTGGGAAGGAAGAAAATATAAAAAAAAAAACTTCCAAAAAAAATTATTGTTTGGGAAGGAAGAAAGAAAAACTCCAAAAGTTATATTATTTCCTCTTCTCTTTATTGTTTTCCTTGGCCAAGTATATATAAATATGTACAAAGAGCCTGCATGTAACTTTGTTATCTACCAATATATTAATTAATTCTTGGTTAAGAGTGATGAGCATCTGTATAGTAATAGGCATTATAGTTCTATTTGTGTATGAGTGTATAAAGAAGGAGAAGAATAAAATGTAGAGAAGGAAGCCTCTAAGAGTACAGTCACCAGCACCAATGCTGCAAGAACAAGAGGAGGAAAAAACTGATCACTTCTCCAAGCTTCCTTTACATGTGCAAGTTTCAATTGTTAATTTGCTTAAACCGTTAGAGTATATACGGTTTGGATTTGTTAACAGATTGTACAGGTTAGTAGGCCCTCCTACCCGATTGAGATCAAGAAGAAGAAGAAAAAGAAGAAGTGATTGTTTATCATATTTTATGATAAATTTAAGGGTATTTCCAAGATGATTGATCTCATGCATGCCAGTCATGTTATGAAAATTCCTATAAAATTGGAATTCATTTTCTTTTGTGGATTGGAGTTCATGATAACAAGTGCTCCATATTTTTCTGGAACCCTATTACAAAAGTGGCCTTCTACGCACCTCAGTTACCTCTTGACTATGCAATGTTTTGTACTTTTCCATAGTTACCAGCATTATGCTATAGTTTAAGTTGTTTTTCATGTAATCCACACGTCTGTTTTATTGCTGGGATACGTAAATGCTATGCTGACTATATTACAATTGATTTCATTTGCCTGGGGCATGACCGGAAGTGGACTATGGTTGAAATTCCTAATCTTTTAGACTTCTATCTTAGTGAAAGTACTAGTCATGTCTTGTATCAGAGAGCTTTCTATTTTTTTGGTCACAATGGATATGTGGGAGTTTTTTAATAGACTACTGCAGGAATCGTTGGGATGTTTGGCCTTCAATAACACCTTTTGTTTGTAGATTCTATGAGGAAACATTCCTTTTGCAATGCAATGGACATCTTTTATGTGTATATATGAATTCAACAGAAGAATAGGTCAGAGTTTATAGATTGCATAGGGGTTACTCAACTTGGGTTAAAGTTAAAGATTTAGGTAGCCATATGTTATTCTTAGCCCTTTCACCTCATTTTCTACTGTCACCAAGTCTCTAAGATTCAAGAACAAGATTTATTTTCCTAAATTCTGGGGCAACAACGTTGTATTTTATTGTCTAGAATTAAGAAAATATGACACCTTTGATGATGAAATATTTTTATTAGATTTATGGGACACAGCACAAGAACTCCATTTGAATTCTTATGATTCTATTTGAATCAGTATCACAGTTCTGCATGTGTTTATGATTTTGAAAATTTGGTTAAAGATTTTCTTAGTAAAAGGAGCTTCACATTTTTCTCATTTGTGTTTACCTTTTGGGAAATTCTTGCATAGACTGTGTATAATACACTTAATGGTTAGATTTGAATAATAATTTAGGTGTTTTGTTTTCATTGGGAAATTATTTTACACTTAGCTTATGTGTCCCTTACCTTTTATATGTAATTGCTGAATTCTTATAATTGTTTTCAATGTATAATATTTCTGTACCATACTAATTATAAATATTTATGATTCACTAATTTATACTGCTAAAATAAATTTCATAATATACCACTTCCCTAGATAGATGCATTGACTCCTTGGATTTTAAATGTAACATCAGCAGATCAAGTCATGCGACAACATTGTCATCCCCTCCCATCGTTAATCATATTGGTACTCCTTTTCTTAAAAGGAGAGTAATGCTTATGACTATAAAAGGCTTCTCAAATGGAAGCACCTAAGACTGATCAATGCATCTTTTCAAATTTTAATTATTCTTTATTCTTTCTATTCCCTTGTCAATTCAAGGGTGTCTATTTGTATCATGCTCTTTCTATTTTCTAATTCGGAAAAAAATACAAATAAGCATGAATGGCACTAGAACGAAGGAGACAAGTAACACGAGACACATCATTTGTTAAAAGGAGAAGAGCTTTCACTTGATGCCACTGAACTTATGATCATTAGTACAAAATAGGAGATTGAAGAGCAATGGAGGACTTTACAATAGATTTGATGTAAAGCTCGAGAAAGTATTGTGTGCTCATGCTAGACTTGGTGTTAACTACCATGGCTGTGGCATGCCAAGGATGGTGGTAAGTAGTCGCATTATTGATATAGTAGTAAATTATAACTCTAGATGTCACAGATTGCAATGAAATGATTCTTTTAACCTTCTACTCAAATAATAGAATTATAGGTTATTTCTCCTGGTCAACTTCAACAATGTTGTGGTTCAATAAGCCGTTGAAATTTATGACAATAATAAAAAAAATAATAAAAAGCTTAGTAATATGATTTTGTTGGAAAGGTGATGTAGGTAAAGAAGAGCAAACCCTTCAATTTATGAAAAAATTTGACAATTTATAGTTGTGGCATTTTTGTAATTTTTTGCAAGTTCCAAGTATTGGATTTGTCCATTGTATATGGAAACAGGCCAACGATTCAAAGTCACTAGCTTTGCTCATGAAGTTCATTACTTTTCGGGTAAATTCCTTCGTTTAGGCCCTCAAACGGGCAATTTTGTGACAAATTAAAAAAGGAAACAGATGATGTGTCCACAACTTTTAAAAGAACAAATTAAGGAGATAGTCAATATATTTAATACCATGTCTGTTTTTGCGTTACATGAATGGGCTTTGTAGATTGAAAGGAGGTATTGTGGTGGCTTTTTATAGAATACTGGATAGGGCAGCACTAGAAAATGGTGCTAGTGTGAGTCGTCCAAGTACTTATGTCAAGTCCTAGTGGTATTAAATGTTTTGCATGTGGTGAGATAAGGCACAGGCAGATTGAGTGTAAAAAGAGGGGAAAAAGGGCCATGCTTACTGATTTAGATAAGCGATGTGACAAAGAGGATGACGCAGACCTAATGGGAGACTTGATATTTGATACTAAGGCTGTGGATGAGGAGGTCATGACTAGTGATGTAGGGACTGCATTGGTGGTGCAGAGATCCTGCCTAATGCCTAGAGCTGTTAATGATGATTGGCTGTAAAATAATATCTTCTAATATACCTGCACTATCAAAGAAAAGGTATATAGATTTATGATCAATAGGGGTAGTTGTGAGAATATAATCTTAGCAGAGGCAATTCATAAATTAGGGATTGCAACTGTCAAGCATCCTAAGCCATATAAATTGGCATGGTTGAAAAAAGTGTTAGTGATATGCACTAGGTCAATCATTTGTGATTATGTATTGACTTTCTTATTTTATTAATAAAGAGGTATTATATTATCATTTGATTTTATGATAATTACATGAATGGTTAATTCTTACTAAGGCCATCAAGTATGTGACTTGATAGTAAAACCCTTAGATTAAAATAAGAGTTCTATTCTAATTATCCCTAGCCATTTATTCATTATATGAATATTAAAGTATTAAGGCTAGTATGTTGTTGACTGATGGTTATGTTTTACTAATCATAAATATGAGATATTAAGTCAACTCATAGGTACATGATGAGAGATCGTGTACTGGATTGACCCACTATGAGAATACTACATAGATTATTGTCATAAGTATTTCTTATCACAGTAATTTTATTTCGGTCCTTTGACCTTGAAATCATCATGGATTTCTACATAGCTATTTTATGTTTTGACACATTCTAACATTGTCTTTAACCGGATGATTAAAAGAATGTTGTTGGATATAAAATTAGTTATGTGAGGAATGTGAGTGATTTAGAAGGAATTTATCCCTCATTAATATGAGAAAGATATCTAAAGGCCCCTTGATGAGATAGACTGAATAAAATGCATGGCCATGCTGAAATGAATTGATAAAGAGTTATCATTTTCAGTCTACTTGGAATCAAGTCATAATATTGAACTATATAAGGATGACATTCTATGCCTTATGTTCAATTAAGATATCATGTGATAAAGGGACAATAAAATTCACTGTAATTAGGTTATGTCGGATTATTGACTTCACATGACTTGGGTAGTCATAATGTCTTGCTAGAGGCCACTTATGACTTGTAGGCCTAAATAGAGATTTAGGCCCACTGCCAATGTTATGTGAACCTACAGGGTCACACACTTAGAACAAGCCCAAAACGGATATGGGTTTAATAAGCCCAAAATAAACTCTGTGGAAATAAATAATTAAAGTGTTTTATTTATTTATTTATTTGTTTATTTATTTAAGATAAATGTTATTTTAAATAAATAAATAAGATATTATTTTTGATTTATTTTTAAACAAAATCAAAATATAATAAATGGAAAATTACCAAAAGGTTATTGGTAAGTGAAACCCTAACTTGGAGTCTATAAATATGTTATATTCTCTAGGGTTTCACACACTTGTTTTTGCCTCCAAATTCGTTTTCTTTCCTCTTAGAAAACAAAGACAGAGTTTTTCCTTTTGTTCTTGATTTGTGAGACAGTCAAGAGGTTGCTAGCACACACACTCAAATTCGTTTTGTGAAGGGTTGTTCGTGTGGATACCTATAGAGGACGCATCCTTTTGGAGACGTCTTGATCCGAACAACCAAGGCAAAAAGCTTGAGGTAAGGTGTCACCGGTGTGAACCTCCTCTCACCCTTCCAGAGAATCTTGCCTCTTCTGCGTTTTGGTAAGATTATTAAAAACCCTAGATTTAATCTATTAGTCGAATTACATGGATCCTGGCTTGGGAACATGATAAAATTTTAATTTTTCCGCTGCGTTTGCATCACGGAACCCAACAAAAAGGGGGTGAGGTAACTGTGTCAAAACGTGCCTTAGTTTCCTTCTCTATCGAGGCAAAATATAAGGATGACGTTTGGTGTGATGTGATAGCCATGGATGTATGTCATTTGTTGTTGGGGCGACTATGGCAATTTGATAGAGATGTGACTCACAATGGGATGACTAACACTTACAACTTTATATTTAAAGGAATAAAAATAGTGTTGGTCCCTAATAGAGATCATGAACAGTTTGAGATGGTACAGGGAGAAAGCAAGGGCGACGTCAACTTATTAACTCTGTCCCAATTTGATAGAGTAGTGTAGGAAGCTGAAGTTATTTATGTCCTATTCAGGAGGGTGGTAGACAAAGAGGTGGTGATCCCAAAAGTAGTTTTGCCACTTTGGAAGAGTTCAATGATGTATTTCCAAAAGAATTGCCTGAAGGGTTACCTCTCATAAAGGATATCCAACATCAAATTGAGCTTAAACCATGTGCAACTTTGCCAAATCAACCGCACTATTGGATGAGTCCTAGTAAGCACGAGGAATTGAGGAGGTAAGTGGAAGAGTTGCTGACCAAAGGGTATATTCATGAGATCTTGAATCATTATTCTATACTTGCTCTTTTGACACTAAAGAAAGATGGTTCTTGGACGATGTGCATAAACAATCGGACCATTAACAAAATAACTGTCAAGTATCATTTTCCTATTCCTAGACTGGATGACTTACTTGATCAGCTTAGTGGGGCAATGATTTTTTTCTAAATTGGATTTAAAGAGTGGTTATCATTAAATTTGGATTCGAGTAGGCGATGAATGGAAAATAGCTTTCAAGACAAGAGAGGGGTTATATGAATGGTTAGTGATGCTATTTGGGTTATCAAATGCACCAAGCACTTTTATGCATGTTATGAATAAGCTTTTGAGGCCTTTCATAGGCAAGTGTGTTGCTGTGTGCTTTAATGATATTTTGACTTTTAGTGCTAACCCAGATGAGCATTTGCAGCAGTTATGAGAGGTCCTCAATGTGCTGTGTAGAGAGAAGTTCTATGTTACAATTAAGAAGTGTGCATTTTGTACTCATAAGGTGTTGCTTCTTGGCTATATTGTGTTGAGTAAGGGGCTGCAGGTAAATAAAGCAAAGGTTAAGGTAGTGAAACATTGGCCAACACCTACATCCATTACTAAGGTGAGGAGTTTCTATGGATTGCCTTCATTTTATAGGCATTTTATTCTATATTTTAGTAGCATTATGGCGCCTATTACTGATGATATGAGGCAGGTTGGAAAGTTTGTGTGGACTGATGAGGCAAAAAAGGCATTTAATTTTATTAAAATACACCTTAAAACAACTCCTATTTTAGTGTTACTTGATTTTCATCAACCTTTTGAGTTGCATTCAGATGCTTTGAAGGTGGGAATTAGGGCTATCCTGAGTCAAAGCAGTAAGCCAATGGCATATTTCAATGAGAAGTTATCAGGGGCTAGAGTGCACTATAGTACTTATAATGTTAAGTTCTATGTTATTTTGCAAGCTATTAAACATTGGCATCATTATTTATTTCAGAGAGAGTTTATTTTGTATACAGATCATGAGGCCTTGAAGTACTTACATCGGCAAGTCAAAGTTTCTGCTAGGCATGCGCATTGGGTTACTTATCTTCAAAAAGTTACTTTTGTTGTGAGATATAAGTCAGGGGTTACTAACAAGGTGGCTGATGCATTAAGCAGACGAAGGACCTTGTTAACCCAAATGTCCATTGGGGTACCTGGTTTTGAATTTTTTACAGAATTATTTGAGATTGATCCATACTTTTCTGCTATTTTGGCTAAGATTAAAGCAGGTGAAAAGATAAATTTCCTAATGCATAATGGATTTCTGTTTAAATGCAACCAACTCTGTGTCCCCAGATTGTAGCTTATGCTTGAAGATAATAAAAGAATTGCATGGTAAAGGGCATGTAGGTCTAGACAGAACTGTGCAATTAGTGCAGACTCATTATTTTTGGCCTACCATTCGTAAAGCAGTTGAGAGGCTGGTGTAGAGATGTTGGATCTATCAAGTTTCTAAAGGCACAACATCTAATGCGGGTCTATACATGCCATTGCCAGTTCCTTCATAGCCTTGGGTGGAGCTTAGCATGGATTTTGTGTTAGAATCACCACGCACATAACAAGTTAATGATTTTATTTTTGTGGTAGTTGATTGGTTCTCCAAGATGGTGCATTTTATACCCTATAAGAAAATAACAGATGTTGTTCATGTTGCTTAATTATTCTTTAAGAAAATATATAGGCTTCATGGCTTGCCCATATCTATAGCATTGGACCGCAATACCAGTTCCTTAGCCTTTTTTGGAGAAGTTTATGGAAAATGGTGAACACACAACTAAATTTTAGTAGTGCCTATCATCCATAAATAGATGGGAAAATTAAGGTAGTGAATCGATCTTTAAGTAACTTGTTGAGATGTCTGAACATGTGAAGAGTTGGGATCAGAAACTATGCCAAGCAGAGTTCGCTCATAATCATGCAGCTAACTAGAGTACTGGATTCAGTCCTTTTGCAGCAGTATATTCGGTTCTACCAAGAGGACCTTTAGATTTGATTCCTTTTCTAGCAAAGACAAAAGTTCATGGCAAGGCAGAGAATTTTGTTACTGGATTGTAAGAAATTCATAAGGCTGTTCATGATACTTAGTATATGATGCCTCCAAATATAAACAAGCTATTAATAAGAAGAAATGACATGTTGAGTTCGATGTGGGGGATTATGTGTGGGCTGTTCTTACAAAGGAGCGATTTCCTGTAGGTGAATACAATAAGTTGTTTGCCAAGAAGATTGGGCCAGTTGAGATCATTGAGAAGATCAACCCTAATGCCTACCACTTGAAATTACCTAGCCACATTCGAACTGTGGATGTCTTTAATGTCAAGCACTTGATTCCTTTCATAGGTGATTCATTAGATGAGTCAGATTCGAGGGCGAATTTTGTCCACCCTTGAGAGAATGAGGCATAGAAGAATAAGCCCTTCAATTTATGGAAAAATTTGACAATTTACAGTAATGGCATTTCCATAATTTTTTGCAAGTTTCAAGTATTGGATTTGAGTGATTTAAAAGCCTATTTCATACGAAAACTGGCCAATGATTCAAAATCACAAACTTTGCTTGTGAAATCCATTACTATTTAGATAAGTTCCTTCATTTAAGCTCTCAAATGGGTAATTTTGTATTTTTTCTATTTTAGGATTTTTATTTTCCTATTTCGTTTGGATTTGTTTTAGGATTTTACTATTTAAAGTTTTTATTGTCATTGCTGGATTTCAATTTTTTATGATTATTGAACTTTTTTCTGATTTCTAAAATTTTATAAAAATTTTAATGTCTATAACCTAGTTTGGTCATAGAAGATCGATAATTGGTAGTCGTGTACGATTCAACAATTGTCGATTGTTATTACACCACCCTTTCACTATGTCAAAAGGTGTCATGGTGAAGGTGAATTATTTTGCTAAGTATCTAGTGATTTGTGTGAGTTCGTTTGGGGAAGGTGTCATGGTGAAACTGAATTATTCTGCTTATCCAATGATTTGTGTGAGTCCATTTTTCCTCGATATGCTTCCAACTCCTCTATTTTCTTTGCGCCATATCACCTCAATTGAACTATCAAAAACTCCTAAATTAAAATTAAAACAAATCATAAATAACCATACCAAAGTGCTTATTTTCCCATTCAGTTAACCTTAATTAGCAAAGTAACACAATAGATTAAAAAAATAGTAAAATTGTGTCATTCAAATTAAGCATATATTAATGTCCTTGAATAAGGATATTAAAAAAAATTACAAGGATGACAATAATCATAGATGCATTGTTGTGGAGGTATGGTGTAGATATAACTATATAGATCCCAATAGGCTTTAGATATGAGTGATTTAGAATGCAAGAATGATTGGTGTTCCTGTGACTACTCCAGAGGCATCACATGAAAAAAAATATATACAGGGTGAATCAAATATCCGTCTTTGCCATGGGGCAAGTAACAATAGGAAAAAACCAGAAAGGCTATTGATAGTAGAGAATTATAAAACAGAAGCGACAACGAAAAAGCTGTGTCATTTTATGTTTAAAATTAGAACCATCGAATTTCAGAGAGAGAGAAGCTTTAGCCTAATCAATGGCGGAAGAGTACGATGATTGTGCACTCTTGAAGTCACCTAAAAACGCCAGCGTGGAACTTAGAATTCCCTTTCTTAAATCTCATAGTTCAAGAATTTCTGGTCCTGCATTGGAAAAGCTTGGAATTTCTCTGTATAAAGTTCGGAGAGAGATAAGCGACAATAGCAAAGATTTTGTGGACTGATTGTGGCAATGACCTTCAATTTCATGGTTGTTGTTGAGGTTATCCTGCAAACAAATTGGTAAGTTCTTTCCCCTTTATTATTTATTTATTTTTTTCTGTTAACAAATTTTAGCAGGTTTCATGATTGGAAAAGTTCAGAAATTTCTTGTCAAGAAATGTACTTTTTTTTCAGAGTAAAGTTATACTTTCTTCTTAGGGATTGGTTTTAACTTTCCAATCATTCCTACATTTATCCACTACATAACTGCATAAATTCTGCTTGCCATTTTTAAAGGATTGTCTTTGCTTCCAATCTCCCCTTCTTCTAAAATTACTCCTTCACTGTTCTATTTTAATTAGGTGCTGCTATGTCTTTCGCCTAAGGACCTGCCAATGCAAGCCTGAAGCATAACAGGTTAAAATCCATACCTCAGCTTTGTTATTTTTGAAGCTTAATTTGTGATTTTTGTATTATTATTACCTCTCTTAATATGGTCATTCTCAGCATCGGTTTCTATCAAATGGCTAAAATTGCAGTCACTCCTGCCATTGTTTTTGCAGAGTTCATTCTTTTCAGAAAACCATTTTTACTAAAAAGGTCAACATTATTGAATTTCTTTGTCAGAAACAAGTAAAAGACACATTTGGAGCAATTTCTTTATACGAGCACTCATTTTGTAGCTACCCTTTACTAGTTTGCAGATTTTCACTCTCATAGAAAATCTGCAACATATGCAACATCTCATGTGGCTTTAGGACAGTTTAAGACCTGTGTAATTGTGGGTATCTGATGTTCAATTCAGATTCAGGGTTTGTGAGAATCAGTGGAACTATCACAACTTTAGGTGGAATGTCAGTATACAAATCACTTAACTTGCAAGAGTCACGCGAAGAAGTCCTGAACAACTAGCTTATGAAGCAAATCATACCTTTATCAAAACCAAAATGGAACCCAAACCAGCTACTGAAGATATTGCAAACAGAAATGGAACTAATACTGCTATAAATGTTGTTTAAAATTAGAAACAATCTCTTAAGAGAGTGAGAGTGTTAGAGGGTAGGGATTTTGCATTCAGCTAATGAAAGAAAATGCACATTAGAAATTGGTTACTTTTATATCAGATTTACTGATTTAGATATTGATTGTTCTTGGCTAATATATTTTCTGAACAGTTGTAGCAAAAACCAATTCTGAACAGTTGTAGCAAGAACCCAAAAGCAGGTTCATCATACCCAGTCTTGAATACAAGTCAAGAATCTCTCAGATAGTAAACAAACAAATAAATAATGGTGATGGTGATAATAATATGTTTAAGATATTTGTACTAGGATATAAAGTTAAGAAATTTTGAGCATCTATGTGCAAATAGTCAATGAAAAAATAAATTGTTTTTCATACAGGTATTGGGTACTGAAATAGTACAGATAGCCAAAGAGATTGACACAAATAAATTAAAATAAAATATAGTTATAGTATTGATTAATTGTTCCCCCAAATTTAATTTACAGATGAGACATCTAGAAGGGAACATTTGACATATGCCACCTTTACTCACTTGACCTCTCGAATTTCCTATGCCATCTCAAGAAATTGATGGAGTTTCAGTAAAGGTCTGTGTTTTTTATGGTTCATAGTTGGGTTGAGGAAGGTAAAAAAGGTTGGATGTGGAAGTATTGATCAGAGATTTGTCCTTTCAGTTGAAGAATATATAGCAAATTTTAATGTTTAAAGAAAAGATACATGAAGAAGGGCTTAGATATATTGTTTAATTAATACATCATTTACACATTGCTCTTGTCAGGTGAAACTAGTGATACAAGTACTAATTACATTCACAGTAGGATTTAATACTCTATTCTCTTGCCAATGTGCCTGCCTTCTTTATTTTGGCATAAAAAGCTTCAATTTGAGATTTCTATTCTGATTTTGTTTTTGAGAGTGTCAATGGAATGGCATTTAATTTTGAATTTCTCTTACAAAATTGTATATAGAATTATAGATTCTTCCTAATATCTTCTTCTTCTTTTAACAGACAAATGCAAAATTATAATAAAAAAATTTATTTTCAAAAAAAATGGATTTAGAGTTAAATGTTAGGATTTAGTACTTGCTTGGTTCGTACTTTGCCTATGAATTTTCAATCAATAAGGATCAAATTTATGCGAAGTAAATACAACTATTAGATGTACAAATTAGTTATTCTTCTATTGACTATGTGCCAACTCTTTGAGACGGTTGTAGGCTTTTGACGTAGCTAAGCTTCCTAAACTTAAGGAAGAGAAACTAGGGCTTCCGCTTAATCAATATAGGGACATGATATGAATGCTATGGAAGAAATCTCCTGTCGACTCTCTTAATCAGGTATATTTGGAACATATCTCCTCCACTATTGTGGTTGTGATTCTTAATGTTATTTTATATCTTCTTAAGCTTCCAACTTGATGCTAAAATTTCTCATATCTGACTGTAGAATGTATGTTTAGTTTTAAAATTGCAATAACATCTCCTATAAGTTAGTTTTATTTAAGAGAATTGGTAATTTGCTGGACTAAAATGTATGCAAGTCTTTGTTTTGATTGTAGCAGGTTGTTATTCATGAATAAAGTAGAGATTTAATTACCTATTTTAACTTTTGACTAGAGGCAGGAGCGATGCAAGTCTATAGTTGACTTAGTTATCTTCATTCGTCAAGTTTTTATATATAACTTGCTTGTATTATAACTTTAATTTCTTTTCAAATATGTTTCTAACATTGTTTGGAATAATTCATTAGTACTAATTCACTTCAATTAAATTATGGCGTCTAATCTTTCCGGACATAGTTTGTGAGAAACCAAGAGAGAGAAAAAAAAGAAGAGAAGAAAAGGGGGAAGAAGAGAAACCTAATCCTTAACCATTCTTCCTTCAATTTCAATCCTAAATCCTAATAAAAAAAAAACTTATCACCCAACTCAAATTAACCTTTTAATTATTTTGTTTGTTTAAAGATTGAAGCTTGAAATTAGAAGAGCGGGGAAGTAGAGCTAGCTGAATTCAAGAAATCAGCCATGTTTTAGATAAAATAAGGTAATTAAAAAGCAATCTTCTCTATTTTTGAGTCATCAAGCATATGCATGTGATTTATGTTTATGTTTATATTTAAAACCATTGATTTTAAGTATGGTAAAAGTGATTTTAGTAAATTGTATTATTTGAGTAGAGAATAGCTATATATAGCTGATTTTAAGAGTATTGAATTTATGGGTATTAATTAGATAGGAAAAATGAAGATTTAAAATGTTTGTAATTCTGCAGAACTCTATTTTGTGATGTGCAGGGCTAATTCAATTTTTCAGTAGTTTCAAACCTTTAACTCTATCATTTTGATCCCATTTTTGGTAGGTTGTTTATCATGTGTTAAAATTTCATGACAAAATAAATTCGTTTGGTTGGGAAATTAAATTGATTGTCAAGGCTGCTGTAGTAGGTAATTCTGCGAAGGCTGATTCTGAAATTTAAGCCTTTGAGGCCGTTAAACTTGCTGTTTTGACTTGATTTTTGGTGTACATATACTTCAATATGTTGACCATATACTTGTAAAATTTCATGTCATAATTCAGTCATCAGGTCAGTTAATTAAATTGAGCATTTAGGCTGCTGAATTGCATAACTTGCATCATGAAGCATGGCATAAGCATTTTATACTCATTCTTGTATTCATGTTTTGTTTGTAGTTTTAATGTTATGGTAGAGTAAGGCTTGATACCTTAGAGAGATTGAACTGGGGAGGCTCAAGCGTATAGTACCCTTTAAGAATTTTCTTATTTTGGTATGTTGGACTTGATCTTGGAATTTGGCTTTGATAAGGTGAGTAGATAATTAATTAACATTGATATGGTTACAACTCTATACTAAATATAAATATACATATGAGTATATATTTTCCTGAAAATTTGGTTTATTATTAAAGATGATATGATTTCTATGAATGAGTTTTGATCCTATCTTGTGAAAAGATATTATGAATGCTATTGGGAACATGTATTGTATTTTGATAAAGATTGCTATAGAAAGTGTATATATATGTATTCTTAATGATAAATTGTACACACTCATGTTATGATTGATATATAAGATCTCTACACATGCGTATGACTTGAACATTTAGGGGGAGTAACTTATTGGATGAGTTACCACCTAAATGTATTTGACCACTTAGGGGGAGTAATATATTGGATGGGTTACCACCTAAGTGTGTTAATTGTCTTAGGGGACTAACATATTGGATGGGTTAATATTAAAGAGCCTAAAATGTTGATTATGACTTGAGTGTGTACTAAATCTCTTAATTATGATGATGAATATTTATATAAATATAATGTTCGTTAAGAAGAATGAGATTTGTTATTTATGATTTGATTAAGTTTTGTGATGAAAAGGAAATGTGGTAAGTTACTTGAATTTGGTATAAATGATATATATATTATTATATTTAAGAAATACATGTTCCCCATTGTTAATTCTTAATCTAATTCATTGAGTATTTGTATTCATCCTTTTGAGTATTTGTATTCATCCTTTTATTGCTATTTTTTTTCTGGAGAATCTATTTTAATAGTGAATCTTTAACTTGGTTGGATATAGTTATGCACTCTTCCACGTTCGAGCTAAGGTCGAGTCAACATTTTAGCTTTTGGGTGATGTTTTTAACATCTAGAATACTAAATTATGTATAGTTTTATGAATATGGGCATATCCATATGTGTATATATATACATATTTTGGTTGTAATAGATGAGTGTCTTGTTTAGCTAGTGTTTGTATGCTTACTACATTAAGCCCTTTTTATTAGAATGTTGAAAGTTGGTTATTTATGAGTATGTTTTTTCTTATAGTTATTAAATATTTTTAAGATGTTTAGGTTTGATGCGGGTGCTTCAGTCCTCAAGCTCCATCTTAACATTAGAATTCATGCACTCAGTCAACAAGTTATGGTCAAAGGGTTTTGGATATTCCAAAACAACTCCAATGATCAAGTTAAAAAAGATTTAAGCAAGAGCATAGTGAAAATAAGCTTGAATTTTCATAAAAGAAGAGAGGAAAAAAGGAAAGAAAAGAAAGAAAGGGAAATGGGAGCTCTGTTCTTGTTGTGTGCGAAGCAATAAAGAAAAAGTCATAGAAAAGAAGAAAAAGAAATCGTATAAGAAGAATAATACTCTTTTCTCTTCATTTCTCCATTTATTTATGCATTAAGTAAGTGAAAAAGTATGATTTAATTGGTCAGGAGGCATGGTCTACAGTAAATGTTGGTGCACGTGAGATTTGCTCTTTAAGAGCATAAAAGGACTCTGATTGACATGCATTTATTGTCAGTGCTTAATTTCTCTCTCAGGTGATAGAAATTATCCTAAAAGTTAGTGAAGTTTGCTTATAGGATAAAAAAGGGGCTTCTTTTATATGGGGATGTCCTAGCTGGCAAGTCAACAAGTCAAAATGGGTTGATGACGTGTCCAATGAAAGAGAGACTTTGGCATGCATATCTAAATCTCATTAGGAGGATAGTTTAGTGTGTTATCAGTAGTCCCCCCTCAAACCTTGAGACTATATTTTTTGCTTAAGGTGTCACAACCCAAACCCAAAGGGGCACGTGATCGGCATTAGGGAATGATGATACATAAAGTACTTGAAATCCATAGTAAGCCTTAAGGAAAATTGCAATAAAATGAAGACGATAAACAAATGAAATATTTAAATAAAGATAAAAAGTACAAATGAATTAAAATCCAAAACAAACTTAGATAATATATGTAATAATAATCTTTAGTACAAGTTCTTAATACATACGACAACCCACAAAATACAACATAATATTTAACCATTTCTACTTATACTATGATATTCTAGATTTAAATTCATACATAAGGATAATATATCTCAAATAAACCTACATAAAATAACAAGAGAAGAAGAAACCCGATGTAAAGTAGGCTAACCGACAAGTGACTCTCAAGATCCTAAAAAAATATTGAGGGAAGCCAGACCTCACTGAGTAAGTTAATAAAAGAAGTGTATATATTATAAAAATCTCCATTAAAATATATTTATGAAAACAAGAAATTTATAATTTATAATTTAAACCATTTAATTTTTATTGAAATCCTCTTTTACTAAAATAAGGTAACTAAACTCATTAAATACTATATAAAATATAATTAGCTTCTTGAAATTATTTTATAAGAAAATTAGGTAGAATCTTAGTCCACAAATCTAATAGTCTTTCGGCTCTCTTAAAATTCAAAGACTGCCAATTCCCAAAAGCAAAGCACCAACTGAGCTACCAGAAACAATTAATTCACTTAAATCGATATTTACTGGCGATTCTCAAGAGCAAAGCATCACCGAGCTACCAGCCCCAGTAATATAAATAAATCATGCTCGAGAGTAAAGCATCACTGAGCTACATATATTCACCACTTACTCTCAATTTTACTGATGCGCACACGTTCCTGATGAAACCCGTAAGGGAACCCGTTCTATTATAGTTTATGTAAAATAAATAATTATAAATAAATAAGAAAGATTACAATACAATAAAATAAAATAAATTAAAATAAAATTTACTAATCATGTGAAAATTTAACATAAATATGCTAATATAACTATAGCAATAATAGGAGAACTTAATTTAAATAGATATTCTTATAATAATATAATTCTTTAATAAATTTTTGTTATTTGTCAACATCAATCAATATATATATCCTATATATAGTTCAATTATTAACTTACAGGTGGAATGCACTCCTTTGTGCAGTCACTCTCGACTGGAGGTGCGGCTAAAGAAAAGAAAAATAAAAAGAAATTAAAAGCAGAATTTCTAAAATTTTCTAGATTTTTAAGAAAAGACTAAATTAAGATATGACTTTATTAAAATAGACTCAATGTCACATTTTACGAGAAATCTATTGAAAATTTAGCAGAGTTTTCTCTGTAAAACGGACATCTCTCTACAAAAGTAGAGCCAACCATGCACATTAAAACACTTCAAATAACTACAACTCCAAATCTCGGGTTGGGCTCCCGAACTATACTTAATGCCCAACCGAGAACCAATTTCATAATTCACAATATAAATCAATAAAATTCCATTTAAATATCAAAATTAATTTATTTACACAAATAAAGCATAAAAGACATTTATTTATAAAATAATTCATAAAATTCACATTAAAATCAATTTATGCTATAAAGATCCTTATTCAATTTTTTTTTTTGAAATTAAGTAGTATTTAATTATAAAAAATTAATCAAATTATTCAATTATATAATTAAGCAACCGAAAACTCATTTAAATAATAAAAATCATAAATACTATTTTATTCAAATATTCTTTCGATAATTACTCATAATTAGCTAAAAATAGAAATAAATTCATAAAAATTATTTTAATATTATTTATTACTAAAAAATTACTCAAAACATCATAAGTTACCATAATTTCAATTAAAACATAATATACCAACTTATACTAATTTTCTCAAAAATTCATTTTTGACTTAAATATTCAAAAATTTGGTACATGATTTTAATAAACTTCCTTAACAAAAATTGCTCAAAATAACTACTAAAATTTATTAAAATATAAAAATTTTCCGGCTCAAAAATAGTGTAATGAACAGTAACGTCGAGACTTGAAAATTCAAAAAATTCCTAAATTTTTTTTTGTAATCCTTATAATGCATACAATAATCAGTCATAAAGAACACATATCAAGAAAATTCAAATTAAGCTTCAATTTCATAATTTAATAAAAATTCTCAATTTTAAATTTTGCAAAATTGGAGTTATTGCCAGTTAAATTTTTTGAAATTGATCGAGGACTATTGAAGCCAGAGTCGAGAGCTTCGATTTGAGTCCAAGTATGGCAGGAAAAGCTCACCAGAATGTCACCGATTTGCCCTTCCAATTTCGGCATTGAAAAGAACTCAAGGGAAGAAGAAGAAGAAGGAACTCTAGTGACCATGGAAGCTGCTGGCAGTGGCGAGGACTTCTGTTGTTGGCGGTGTGACAACTATTGATGGCGGACAATGACGAATAGTGGTGGTGGACGAGTTGTGCACAGGAGGAGGAAAAGAAGAAAGAAAGAAAGAGAAAGAGAAAGAGAAGGAAAAATAAAAAAAATATATATTTTAATGTATTTTTTTTATAATCAAAGTATAAAGGACAAAATACTATAATTTATTAAAAAAAATATTTCCAATTAATTTTAATCATAAAATATAATAATTTGTGCTCAAATACTCAAATAAATACTAAAATTAAATTATTAATGTTAAAATAGTATTTAACCCCAAAATAAAATATAAAATATAATAAAATAAAAAAAATTATTAACACTACATAATTCGAAATTAAATTTCTTAATTTAATACATAAAAATTTAGGTTTTTTACATAAGGGGTTTTTATAGTTGGGATTTTTCTTGAGTGACATGTGGCAATAGTTGCCTATAAATTTCACACTTTTACTCACAACCATCAATCACCCCACATCCCTTAGTACATAGTTGGTGGGAATTTAAAATTTTGAACATGCATTTACGTGTGATCGCCTAACCTGTCATCTCTTTCTCTATTTAATACCATTTTTGGAAGCCCAAAAATCCTTCATCTTCTTTTTGAAGTTTTGTTCTCATTTTCCTTTTAGGTTTTTCTTTCTTTTTTGTGTCTGGCAATGCATCCTTCTTAAGGTTTATGGGCGAGCTTCATTTGAGTGGAATAGGTACGGTTCTCTCTCTTTTCCTTGTTTTCTCTTCTTGTTGCACATAATTATGAGTGGAGAAATGGAGTTAGATAGGTTTATCTCCAATACTACTTTGAAGCATTTTATAAAAGCTTTAATTGATTGGTCTTATGATGATGAGGCCATTCATATTATAGTTACATCAAAGGATAAGAGGGTGTGGCTTCCTGAGGGTTCTGATGAATTAACAAATGCTCAAAGGGATGATAAAGAGATTACCTTCTTTATAAATCAAATAAAGTTTAGGTTAGACCTCCCTCCTTCTCCATTTTATGTTAATATTTTTAAATTTTACCATAGGTGCCCTAGGTTTATGACTCCTTATGGGATTCTGGTGATATCCTTTTTTTGCATTTTATATGAAAAGTTAGGGATTTCCCCTACTATCAACTTGTTCAGGCATTTCTTCAATTACAAGAGGTTGCCAAGTGGGTTTAGCACGGTCAATGCTTGTCCAAAATTGGTGCTCTTTAGCAACTCTCCGGATATTGATAAATCTTGGAGGAATAAGTTTCTAGTCGTTAGGTTGAGAGACACTAGTTGGTTGAATGAATGGGGTTTTAATTTAAATTAGCAATAGGCTCTTGAAGAAGTGAGATAATTGCTAAGGCTTATTGATGAAGAAAAATTTAATTTGAGATGATTACGAGAGAGGGTAAGGTTTATGATATTCAAAGCATCATAACAGGTCACCCTTTAAAGGATTCAGGTAGATTGTGTTATTTTTATATTGGTGGGCCATTTTTTTTAAATTGTTTGAAGCTAATATTTCTATCTTAATGAATATGTTATTTTTGTTTAGTTCATAAAGAGACTATGGACTATGGCGTCCTCTAAAGTGGTGAAATTCAAATTGTCTATTGCAAATGTTATACGTATGGTAAAGATCAAGAGTGAATGAGAATCAAGTGTCTTTGGGGAAAAATTTATCGCAGCTAAATACTTAAATGTCTTTAGGGAAAAATAGACCAAGCCTTACTCTAGGGTGATGACTTGATAGAAGGCTACTATGGTTGTGATAAAGGATTCATCTACAGTAGAGACAAAACATAGGAAGAGAAAAGCTCCTCTACCCACCTATAAAAGGAAAGGAAAAAGGTACTTTTTGAACCAATTAATATGATTACTGAGTTTGGTTATGGGGTTCTAATCACTAAGGAGGCTATGACCAGCCTCTCTGGGAGGAATACTATGCTCAAAAGGGAAAATGTTCCCAAAGTTGATTTTGATAACAACCTTATGTTCGATCTTACCCCCAACACTCCCATTCAAAAACTTGCCTCTCTCTTAATCAATAGGTGCCTTGGCATGGGATTTTCTCTTCAAAGCATTGCATATTCAGACTTCCTCACACTCTTTATATCGACTCTAATGAGCATGTTCTCCACTAAAATACAAGTGGTTCCTCCTTGCGTATTCATTTGACTAGTAGTGCCTAATTAGTAGGGTATCACTCTATATCTTTTCTTTGTCTCCAATGCTTTTCCTTCATCTATATTTAATTTGTTTCTTTTACTTTTTGAATCTAGCTTTCCGAAACTTTATATGAATTGGAGTTAAAGACCACGTCTTTTCAAGAGAAAGTCAATACATTTTTTTTATGAGAATGAAGATTTAAAGGCAGAGATTGAGAATCTCAAAAACAATCATAATAAATTGTTTGGCTGTGTTAAGAAGTTGAAGAAGGCCATTGTCCATTTTGAATTTTAGCATAAGTAATTTAATGAGCTTAACTCAAAATTGTGCTAAGAGGTCCTCTAGTTAAAGAAGGACTTGCTTAATAAAAAGGGTGAGAAGCAAGTTGTTGTTCGGAAAGCAATTGAGGGAGCTATTAAAGATTTTAAAAAATCTAACGAATATAGTGAGGAGATTACCTCAAATGTTGCAAACTACTACACTATTGGGTGGCAAACTTTGTTAAAGAAGCTTAAAAAGCATTTTTGCTATTAGGATTTTTATAACTTTGATGTTTTTAATGAAGATTCAGATGATGATCAAGAGGAGGATCAACCTAAATAGAAAAAGCCCAGCTCTAAGTTTAGTGCCCTATTGACTCTGGTATGCCTACTACTATTCCAGAGGTGTTAGCTCCTTTTGCTAGTGGGGTAGGATCTCAAGAGGTGGCTTAAGATCCTAAAGAGAGTAAGGAGAAGGATGTTATTCCCTCTTCCTCCCCCATAAAGATCACTGAGTGTCACGACCCAAAACAGAGGCCATGATCGACGCTAGGGAACAGGAATTCTTTCGAATCTGGAACCCTTAGCAAGCCTAAAAATAAAATAAAACATGCAATAGAAATAATAACAACACATTTAAATAAAATACTGTGCAGCGAAATAAAATCATGAATATAAAATAATAATTCACCACGGGATTTAAATCAAATCCGTATCTCATATATATATAAATAAATTCGTTAATACAAGTTCAGTTCAAATATTCAAACTACATATCTCTCACAGATATATTACATAAAACCCATAAACTTATTTACAACTACTGCAGTATCTAGATTATAAAATAGAACTCAAGACTCAGATAAGCAGTTTACATAAAGAAGCCGAGGCGGAAGAAATCCGATGTACAGGCCTGCTACTGAGGTCTGAGGAAGAAGACTCTCCTGAAAAATGGTCAACAGAGGGGAGTCAGACCTCACTGAGTGAATTACTATAATATATATACATGCATACTAAATTCTAATGCACACAATAAAAAGTATATTTATAATATATATATACAAGCAATTATATACAGATGTAATAAAATCATTTTATATATTTTATTGAAAATCATCGTTTATGAAGGATCGAATAGAACTTTAGAATATCGCAACCTCAAAGCAGTGTTAGACAACACTCTAGCCATACAGGCTCACTTATTCCAAATATATTCACTTATTCCATTTGGACAGTAGACTGGCCCCAAGACACTAAGTCAACCGAGCTCCAGCAATCTGACTGTCAGTGTGATTGGCCCCGAGACACTTGGTCAACCGAGCTCCAGCAATCATACTCCCAAATCATATCACACATCAAATAATCATATCCACAATCTGGTTAGTAATATAGCCTAAATGCTATAAGTGTACCGGTACGTACTCGGTCCTAGTGCTGCCCACTAGGTAGCACGTTCTATTGATATCCTTCATTATTAAATATAAAACATACATTCACAAATAACTGATGCATGTATTTAAATAAAATAGCAACATAAACCATATATATACTAGAAATATACCAAAAATAAACCAGGTATATTTCAAGTATATACACGTCAAATAAATTCAATTTATTTACAAAATAAACTAGAAATAAACCATGAATATACCTAAAAACATTTTAAGAATAATTTATTAATTAATTAAACGTGCATATAGTTTAAAATATACCAAAATATACCAAAAATATACCAAAATGAACCTAAGTAATTATTAAACCATGAATGCATATTTTATCAAAATAAAACATATATTTCTAAAATCATGCACCCTAGAGCACATATATATAAAATAGTAACTCACACTTAGTGCGCTCCTCGAGATAGGTCTCATGGGCCTGGTCCACTAGGCCTCAGTTTCAGCGCAACTAAACAAACAATAAATAACAGACATCAGAATAAACCTAACAGAAAATCCTAGAAACTTGGTCTAGAATATTGGATACAGAATTAAAATTAGGGTTCGACCGGACATCACATTTTACGAGAATTCTATCAAAAATTTGACAGAACCTCCCCTGTAAAACAGACATCTCTCTACTCAAAGAGTAGAGCCGGCCCTGCAAAGAAACACACTTTGAAAAACAGACACAGAAACACATCCACAACCCCTCGATCGAACTTCAAACTACAGTCTACCGACTGGAGTCCACAATTCACAAAATAATGTAGAAATACCAAAAATACCCTTATATCATAGAAATACATTTTATAAGTAAAAATTACGTAATTAACCCTAAAACACAGTAAAAAACCGATAAAAACTCATTTTATTAGAAATTAAATTATATATATAATATACGATTTTTCTAATAAAATGAGTTTTTATCGGTTTTTACTGTGTTTTAGGGTTAATTACATAATTTTTAGTTATAAAATGTATTTCTATGTTATAAGGGTATTTTTGGTATTTCTATATTATTTTGTGAATTGTGGACCCCGATCGGTAGACTATAGTTTGGAGTCCGATCGAGGGGTTGTGGATGTATTTCTGTGTTTATTTTTCGAAGTGTGTTTCTTTGCAGGGCCGGCTCTACTCTTTGAGTAGAGAGATGTCCGTTTTACAGGGGAGGTTCTGCTGAATTTTTGGTAGAATTCTCGTAAAACGTGATGTCCAGTCAAACCCTAATTTTAATTATGTGTCCAATATTCTAGACCAAGTTTCTAGGATTTTCTGTTAGGTTTATTCTGATGTCTGTTATTTATTATTTATTTAATTGTGCCGAGACCAAGGCCTAATGGACCAGGCCCATCGAACCTATCTCAAGGAGCGCACTAAATGTGAGTTACTATTTTATATATATGTGCTCTAGGGTGCATGATTTTAGAAATATATGTTTTATTTTGATAAAATATGCATTCATGGTTTAATAATTACTTAGGTTCATTTTGGTATATTTTGGTGTATTTTAAACTATATGCATGTTTAATTAATAAATTATTCTTAAAATGTTTTTAGGTATATTCATGGTTTATTTCTAGTTTATTTTGTAAATAAATTGAATTTATTTGACATGTATATACCTGAAATATACCTGATTTATTTTTGGCATATTTCTAGTATATATATGGTTTATGTTGCTATTTTATTTAAAAACATGCATCATTTATTTATGAATGTATGTTTTATATTTAATGATGAAGGATATCAATAGAACGTGCTACCTAGTGGGGCAGCACTAGGACCGAGTACGTACCAGTACGCTTATAGCATTTAGGCTATATTACTAACCAGATTGTGGATATTGATTGGATATGATTATTTGATGTGTGATATGATTTGGGAGTGTGATTGCTGGAGCTCGGTTGACCAAGTGTCTCGGAGCCAATCACACTGACAGTCAGACTGCTGGAGCTCGGTTGACTTAGTGTCTCGGGGCCAGTCTACTGTCCAAATGGAATAAGTGAATATATTTGGAATAAGTGAGCCTGTATGGCTAGAGTGTTGTCTAACACTGCTTTGAGGTTGCGATATTCTAGGGTTCTATTCGATCCTTCATAAACGATGATTTTTAATAAAATATATAAAATGATTTTATTGCATCTGTATGTAATTGCTTGTATATATATATTATAAATATACTTTTTATTGTGTGCATTAGAATTTAGTATGCATGTATATATATTATAGTAATTCACTCAGTGAGGTCTGACTCCCCTCTGTTGACCATTTTTCAGGAGAGTCTTCTTCCTCAGACCTCAGTAGCAGGCCTGTACATCGGATTTCTTCCGCCCCGGCTTCTTTATGTAAACTGCTTATCTGAGTCTTGAGTTCTATTTTATAATCTAGATACTGCAATAGTTGTAAATAAGTTTGTGGGTTTTATGTAATATATCTGTGAGAGATATGTAGTTTGAATATTTGAACTGAACTTGTATTAACGGATTTATTTATATATATATGAGATATGGATTTGATTTAAATCCCGTGGTGGATTATTATTTTATATTCATGATTTTATTCCTCTGTATAGTATTTTATTTAAATGTATTGTTATTATTTCTATTGCATGTTTTATTTTATTTTTAGGCTTGCTACGGGTTCTGGATTCGAAAGAATTCTCGTTCCCTAGCTCCGGTCATGGCCCCTGTTTTGGGTCATGACAAAGTTAGTATTAGAGCAAAGTTCTATGTCAGGGCTTAGTTATGTGAGTCGTGGCTCTAGTTTTCAGAGTTGTATTTTCTTTTGGTAACTACTACAGTGAATTAGGCTCGAGTATGTCTTGATGAGTATTCCTTGCTTTAGTTTTCTGCGTTATTCTTCTATTGTCTGTTTTGTTTGAATCATTCTGTTGTCTTTTCAGAATGAGGAGGCGAGCGCATGTCACTCCACCGGTCGTTGAGGCCGAGGATGGTGAGTCCTTTCAAGATGAGGTTTTACCTCCTGAGCAGCCAATTAGGCGTAGAGGTCGTGGCAGAGGTAGACCTCGAGGAGCGACAGGTCGCCGTAGGCAGAGAGAGTTACAGGACGAGGAGCCTGAATTTAATGTTCCTGTACCTCCAGTTGTTCAGCCTGCCTATAAGCAGGGTATGTCTAACCCTAAGGCAGCTTTGTTTTATGCCAGAGTTAGCAGGATTGCATTTGATGGGACTTTCGATCCGTTAGACTTTCTGCACGCGATTGAGACTCAAACTCGGACTGCTCACACCGAGTACCAACGGATCATGATCGTTGAGTTGTCTGTCGAGGGACCAGCCCTAGATTGGTTCATTCAGATGATCCAGCCTTATATAATGATGATGACCTGGGCTCAGTTCTGAGAGCGATTTATGAGGAGATTCTATCTAGAGCCTCTTTGTATGAGCTATCATCTCCAACTGACCAGCATTTCTCGTGGAGATCGATCAGTAAAGGAGTACACCCAAGAGTTTCTTCGGCTGGGTAGATATACAGAGGACCTGATGCGAGACTAGTATTTCGCAATCACTACCTATGTCACTAGTTTGGGTTCAGTATTTGCTGGTATGCCTACAGCAGGCCTTACTCTAGATTCTGTGATTGAGTTGGCCAAGGAGATCGAGCTGAGGCTAGTTAGGTAGGGGGCGATGCCTAATTATTACCAGCTGGGAGTTCAGTTGAGTGGACTGCAGGCTACTCCGTACCCTAATTTTCATGTTGGATCGAGTAGTCAGCAGCGAGGTCTGACTCAGTAGAGTCAGAGGCAGCAGCAGCGAGTGCATCAGAGCAATAGACATGGCCGTGGAGGTCAGTGTAGACCGTTCAGATTCGGGTCAGGTGCTTCAAGCAGCAGCATTGGTCATAGTTCTGGATCAGGTGCCAGTGTATGCCAGACTTATGGTAGAGTCCATCAGGGACCATGTTATCTGACACCACTGACATGCTTCAGATGTGGGCAGACAGGACATTTTGCCAGATTGTGTCCTTACTCTAGGTATCAGCAATCGCAGATTCTGCGATTTCCACAACAGTCGATTGCTAGTGCTACACCCGTGCCATTTCAGTTGCCTCCAGCCCAACATCAGATTTCCACTCAGCTTGTTCCACAGCAGGGTCATGGTAGAGGTACTAGAGGAGGTGCCAGAGGTGTTGGCTAAGCTTCTACCAGTCAGTAGGGAGGTCAAGGACAGGCTAGAGTCTTCCATCTTACTCAGCTAGATTCTCAGGCATCCAATGCAGTCATGGTAGGTATTGTTTCTGTTTGTTACCTGGATGCATGGGTTTTGTTTGATCCGGGTGCCACGCATTCGTTTGTTTCTCCTATTTTTGCTTCCAAGTCTTGTTGGCAAGCTTCGAGGATGGCTTTTCCTTTGTCTGTTGCCACTCCTCTGAGCGATTCTTTGGACACCGACATTGTTCTTTCTGGTTGTCCAATTCTCGTGGGAGATAGAGAATTACCCGCTGATTTGATTCTGTTGGATGTAATGGAGTTTGATGTTATTCTGGGAATGGACTGGTTGTCTCAGCATTATGTTGTGGTAGATTGTCGGAATAAAGAGGTGACTTTCAGAATTCCTGATGAAGAAGATTTTAAGTTTGTGAGTGATAGGAGTTCAGCACCTCAAAATCTTATTTTTGCTATTACGGCTAGGAAGATGTTGAGAAAAGGTTGTCAGGAATATTTGGCATTAGTCAGGGATACTTCAGTGGAGAAGTTATCACTCACAGATGTTCCTATTGCTTATGAGTTTCCTGATGTTTTTCCTGAGGAGTTGCCAGGTTTACCACCTCATAGAGAGATTGAGTTCTGTATAGATATGGTTCCAGGTACTACTCCTATATCTATGCCACCCTACAGAATGGCTCCTGCAGAGTTGAAAGAGTTGAAGGAGCAATTACAAGAGTTATTGGATAAGGGTTTCATCAGACCTAGTGTTTCTCCTTGGGGTGCACCAGTCCTATTTATGAAGAAGAAGGATGGTACCCTGAGACTGTGCATTGACTACAGAGAGCTGAACAAGGTGACGATGAAGAACAAGTATCCTCTTCCGAGGATAGATGACTTATTTGATCAGCTATAGGGTGCACAGTTCTTTTCTAAGATTGATCTGAGGTCGGGTTATCATCAACTGCGGATTAGTAAAGTCGATATTTCTAAAACGGCATTTCACACTCGATATGGCCATTATGAGTTTCTGGTGATGTCTTTTGGTTTGACTAATGCACCAGCAGCTTTTATGGACCTGATGAACAGGGTATTCGGACCATATGTGGATCAGTTTGTGGTAGTCTTCATCGATGATATACTGGTATATTCAAGGAGTATGGAGGAACATGTATATCACTTGAGGATTGTACTGCAGACACTGAGAGATCATCAGCTTTATGCTAAATTCTTGAAGTGTGATTTCTGGATGGAGAGTGTTTCTTTTCTTGGACATGTGGTGTATAAAGAAGGTATCCAGGTTGATCCACAGAAGATTGAAGCAGTGTCTGAGCGGCCTAGACCGACTTCTGTTACTGAGATTCGGAGTTTTTTGGGTTTAGCCGGGAATTATAGGTGGTTTGTGTAGGATTTTTCCAGAATTGCAGCCCCTATGACTCGCTTGACTCAGAAGAATGTTAGATTCGAGTGGTCAGAAGCTTGTGAGAATAGTTTTCAATTGTTGAAGGAGAAATTGACCACCACCCCAGTGTTAGCTTTGCCTAATAGTGTGGACAAGTTCACAGTTTATTGTGATGCCTCTAGAATTGGCCTTGGTTGTGTGTTGATGCAGAATGGAAGGGTGATAGCCTATGCTTTAAGGTAGTTGAAGAAGCATGAGCAGAACTATCCTACACATAACCTAGAAATGGCTGCAGTGATCTTTACTCTGAAGATCTGGAGACATTATCTGTACGGGGTGACTTATGAGATATTTACTGATCATAAGAGCCTTAAGTACATTTTCCAGCAAAGAGATCTGAATCTGAGGTAGAGGAGATGGTTGGAACTGTTGAAAGATTATGACTGTGAGATATTATATCATCCAGGTAAGGCTAATGTGGTAGCAGATGCCTTGAGTAGGAAGTCCTCAGGCAGTCTTGCTCACATCAGTGTTGAGAGGAGACTGTTGACCCAGGAGTTGCATTTGTTGGTGGATCAAGGTCTGATGATGAAGATAAGTAGATCAGGTGGACTGTTAGCTCAATTTAAGGTACAATTTGTACTGAGGGATAGGATTAAAGCAGCTCAGAGCTGAGATCCTATTCTAGAAGAGCTTGCGGAGAATATTCGATCAGGGAAGTTCACTGATTTCATACTCGATGATGATGGTGTGTTGTGGATCAGTGGTAGATTGTGTGTTCCTAATATGGGTGGTTTGAGAGAAGAGATCCTAGAGGAAGCACATTCTACAGCCTATAGCGTACATCCGGGTATCACTAAGATGTACCACAGTATCAGAGACTTATACTGGTGGGATGTATTGAAGAAGGATGTCGCTGATTATGTTGCTAAGTGCTTGAACGTGTCAACAAGTGAAAGCTGGACATCATAAGCCTTCTAGGAAGCTTCAGCCTCTTCCTATTCTCGAGTGGAAGTGGGAAAGGATAACTATGGATTTTGTGGTAGGGTTGCCTCATTCTAAGGATGGATACGATTCCATCTGGGTGATTGTAGATAGGTTGACGAAGTCTGCACATTTCTTACCTGTGAAAGCCACTTATTCTGTAGCTAGATTGGCGAAACTGTATGTGAAGCATATAGTGTGCCTTCATGGAGTACCTGTGTCCATTGTGTCAGACAGAGGTTCAGTGTTTACCTCTCATTTTTGACAGAAGTTATAGGAAGCAATGGGCACTAGGTTAGACTTCAGTACTGCTTTTCATCCTCAGACAGATGGTCAATCTGAGAGGATGATCCAGACACTGGAAGATATGTTGAGGATGTGTGTTCTGGATTTGGGAGGTAGTTGGGATGATCATTTGCCACTCGTAGAGTTTGCATATAATAACAACTACCATAGCAGTATTGGTATGGCACCGTATGAGGCTTTGTATAGAAGGAAGTGTAGACCCCCTCTGAGTTGGGATGAGATTGGTGAAAGAGCTTTAACTGGACCTGAGATGGTTCAGGATGCTGCAGAGAAAGTCACCGTGATTAAGCGCAGATTAGAGATCGCAGTTAGCAGACAGAAGAGTTATGCGGATCCTAGGCATAGAGATGTGGAATTTCAGGTTGGATATTTTATTTTTCTGAAGGTATCTCCGATGAAGGGTGTTATGAGATTTGGTAGGAAGGGTAAGTTGGCACCGAGATATATCGGACCATTGAGATTCTGGAGAGAGTTGGCACTGTTGCATATCAGTTGGATTTGCCTCCGAGTATGTCACAGGTGCACTCCAGTATTTCATATCTCGATGCTGAGGAAGTATATCTCAGACCCTTCACACGTGTTGCAGCCCGACAGTGTAGAAGTGAGTGAAGATTTGACGTTTTTGGAAGAACCTATGGCGATCGTTGACAATCAAGTTCGGCAGTTGCGTTCGAAGCAGATTCCGATGGTCAAGGTTCTGTGGTGTAGCAATAGAGTTGAGGAGCATACGTGGGAGACTGAAGCTGAGATGCGAGTTTCTTACCCGTATCTCTTCCCTTCCTGATCTTGTGATCATTTTCTTTCTGGAATTCGGGATGAATTCTTATAAGGGGGGAAGACTGTAATATCCTGAGTTTTTAAATATTTTAATACTGCATCGGGATATGTAGTGTTAATAATTTTTGTATATATTTACGATATTTCATGAGTTGCTATTTAATTAAAATTGATTTTTAATTGTTTTATATTATTTTAAGCACTTTACATAAAAAATTTCCGAGACTTGCATTTTCGGGAAAATTTACACGTAAATTATTTATTATTAATTATTTTAAACAATTTTACGACTTGCATGAAATCATATATATTTTAAAGTACTAGATAACGTATATATGTGTACTTATTTATTTAATTAGGGTTTAATTAATTACCCTAATATTTTACTATTTATTAATTAGTTTTACTGTTATTTAATTATTTTTATTTAGTATTAAATTTTAAAATATTAAATTATATGTGTGTGGTGTATATTTAATGTGTGTGATTTTATATTATTTTAATATATAGTGTAAAGTATATATATATATACATATTATAATGTTAAAAATCAAAATTTTTGACAAATTACCATTTCGCTTCCGACTCCTCCTACTTCTTCCCCGATCACCTATCATGCCAACCACCGTCTTTCACACCGTTCTCTTGCCATCAATGTGCCTCCCAGTGTGCCACATCCTTCCCCAGCCTTCCCTGCCACCTGCTGCAGGTGTTTTTTGGCATCGGGAAGCCCGTTTTTTACTGAAAAGCCGAAAGTGGAATCTAACGTCGATCGACGTGATTTCGGCCACCATTTTTGACACCGACAGTCTCTTTCTTCTCCTTGAACTCCGGTGAGTGTGATTCCAAGCTTTGTTTCACTTAAAATGGTCTTGATTTGCTTAGGTTTCGATTTTGGTATTCGGCCATTTTAGGATTCTTGATTTTTTTGAACTTTGAATTGATTGATTCATGGAAAATTCCTTCACAAATGTTGTTCCCCTTAGCTTAATATATATGTGTGAATTTTTTTATAATTTTTGGAGATTATTTGATTTTTGGGTATTTTTGAATATTTTATTATTATTTTCTAATTTTCGAAAATTAATTAAGTAAATTATGAAATTGTATTTTATGATAAATATAGGTGTTGAAATGAATTATAGAAATTTATTTGGAATTTTTATGAATTTCTATGTATTTATTTTGAATTTATTTAAGTTTATGTAATTTTGGAAAATTAGGTTAATTGTGTTTTTAATTGAAATTAATTAGTTAATTGAGTTTAATTATTGATATTATTGATAAATATGATGAGAAAATTAATTTTTTGAAATTATATTATTTTTGGTGAATTTTGGAGTAATTTTAGTATATTTATATATATAGGGGTATTTTGGTAATTTTACCCTAAATTGACTAAAAATGTAATTAAATTGGTTTTAATAGTTATTTAAGGTATAAAAATGATTTCTACAAATTATTTATTATTTTTAATTGATTAAAACTATATTTTTAGTCAATTTAGGGTAAAATTACCAAAATACCCCTGTATATATAAATATACTAAAATTACTCCAAAATTCACCAAAAATAATATAATTGCACAAAATTATTTTATCATCATATTTATTTAATAATATCAATAATTAAACTCAATTAACTAATTAATTTCAATTAAAAACACAATTAACCTAATTTTCCAAAATTACATAAACATAAATAAATTCAAAATAAATACATAGAAATTCATAAAAATTCCAAATAAATTTATATAATTCATTTCAACACCTATATTTATCATAAAACATAATTTCATAATTTAATTAATTAATTTTCGAAAATTAGAAAATAATAATAAAATATTCAAAAATACCCAAAAATCAAAATAATCTCCAAAAATTATACAAAAATTCAAAAATGTATATTAAGCTAAGGGTAATAAAATTTGTGAAGGAATTTTCCATGAATCAATCAATTCAAAGTTCAAAAAATCAAGAACCCTAAAATGGCTGAATTACCAAAATCGAAACCTAAGCAAATCAAGACCATTTTAAGTGAAACAAAGCTTGGAATCACACTCAACGGAGCTCAAGGATAAGAAAGAGACCGGCGGTGTCGAAAATGGTGGCCGGAATCACATCGATCGACGTTAGCTTCCACTTTTGGCTTTCCGACTAAAAATGGGCTTCCCGATGCCGTAAACAGCTGCAGCAGGCGGCAGGGAAGGCTGGGGAAGGAGGTGGCACACCGATGGCAAGAGAACGGTGTGAAAGACGGTGGTTGGCGATGAGAGGTGATCAGGGAAGAAGGAGGAGGAGTCGGGGGCAAAATGGTAATTTGCCAAAAATTTTGATTTTTAACACTATAATATGTATATATATATACTTTACACTATATATTAAAATAATATAAAATCACACACATTAAATATACACCACACACATATAATTTAATATTTTAAAATTCAATGCTAAATAAAAATAATTAAATAACAATAAAACTAATTAATAAATAGTAAAATATTAGGGTAATTAATTAAACCCTAATTAAATAAATAAGTACACATATATACGTTATCTAGTAATTGAAAAATATATATGAGTTCATGCAAGTTCGTAAAATTATTTAAAATAATTAATAATAATAATTTACGTGTAAATTTTCCCGAAAATGCAAGTCCCGGAAAAATTTTACGTAAAGTACTTAAAATAATATAAAATAATTAAGAATCAATTTTAATTAAATAGCAACTCATAACATATTGTAAATATATACAAAAATTATTAACACTGCATATCCCGATGCAGTATTAAAATATTTAAAAACTCGGGATATTACACTGAGCCTGAGAGTTCTTAGATAAAAAGTGATGCAATTTAGAATTCTTCTTTAGTTGAACATATTTTTTACTTGAACCTTTTAGATGTTTAAGTGTAACAGCTTATAGTATGTTTATCCATACAGAATAGCTTTACCTCTTCAAGGTGTTTATTTTGAATAGTATGTTGGCCTTTTCAAGAATATGCTCTTATATCATTGTTTTGCTTATCGTTTGATTGATTTTCAATATGTTAATTGTGGACTTAGGGAATTTCTTGAGAGAGATCCTACATAAGTATATCATAAATATTCCGGATGATATTTCTCTCACTTCTAGAGACTTGGCTTTATTTTGATTGACGAATTCATTCTTTTCTTAATTCATCTCACTTACTTAAAGAGATGTCCTTTTGCATTGAAAAGGAGAGATTAGACATTAACTTATAATTTTTGAGATTTCAATGTATTTGCTTTCTCATAGAACTTTTCATAGCATTTGATTTTGCTACTATATGAAATTGAGCTAAGATCAAACAATTGCAAGATAAAGGGATTACAACATTACATTAAGAAATACTGGTCTATCATCATATGAGAGTTGTAAGATAGAAAGATTTCAAAATTACATCGAGAAGTACTTCTTTACCATCACGAGAGAGTGAAGGCACCCTTCATTCATAGGGGCATATAATAGAGAAAATAGCAAACTCCAAATACGTATACATTTTCATTATAAAGGATTAAGAAGAGCTCATATTATCCTTACAAAATAAAGAAAACCATACAAGAAACATAATTCCTTACTGATAGTACTTTTTTAGGTATTGAGAGTTCCATGAATATGGGAGGTGGTTTCCTTTAAGATCAACTAAATAAAAGGTCCTAGGATGTATAACTTTCATTACTCTATAGGGTCCATCCCTTGTAGGTGATAACTTCCCCTGACCTTCTCTTCTCCTAGTAGCGTTCAAGTTTCTCAATATCCAAAATCCTACTTTTAAAGGTCTAGATTTGGCTTTAATATTAAAATAGCTGGTTGTTCTTCTCTTTTGCTCTACTATCTTAACTAAGACTTCCTCTCTTAGGCCTTTAAGTAGATCAAGATTTATTCTCAATTCTTCTTCATTCTTTCCAAATCATAACATTCTACTCTCTGAGTATGAATCCCTACTTCTTTAGGAATGTTGGGCTTTATCCCATAAGTTAGAGAAAATGGAGTTTCCCTAGTAGGGGTTCTTGGAGTAGTCTTGTAAGCCCATAAAATGCTAGGTATTTCCTCTGCTTAATCACCCTTAGTATCATCAACCCTCTTTTTTAACCTTTGAAGAATGGTTTTGTTAGATATCTCAGCTTGACCATTAGTTTGTTGGTTAGATATAGGACTAAACAGGTGATCAATGTTGATCCTTTCTATAAACTCCTTGAACTTGGCACAGTCAAACTATCTCCCATTATCAGAGATCAATATTTTTGGCACCCTAAATTTGCATATTATATTTTTCTATATAAATTTTATAGCTTTTTGGGTATTAATTATTTCTAGAGCTTTAGGCTCTACCCACTTAATAAAATACTGTATAGTGAGTATTATGAAGCGCTTTTATCCAGTTGCAAGGGGGAATAGACCTAAGATGTCGACTCCCCATTGTTCAAAAGGCCACAGGGCTAGAATGGGAAATTGATTGTTATCAGGAATGTAGATATTATTAGCCATACCTCTGATAGACATCACATGTCTTCATAAACTTTGAGGCATTGTAGACAGTGGAGTTTAGTACACACCTAAGATTTTAGCAACTATAACACTATTTGACTCAAGGCTCTAGAGAACACACTAACCATTGTCATAAAGATATGGCATGGAGATGAGGAGTTGCCACCTAGGGTAATAACTGGGACAAATAAAAATGGTGGTACTTGATTCTCTAAAAGAAAACTAGCACCACAAGTAGGAGATTCTGGATATGGAATACCAACTTCTTTCAGTCTTATGTTCATTTAGAATTATTTTATAAATTACCATGTTATCCTTTAATTACATGCAATTTCATATAAACCCTTATTTAAAACAATTAACTCCAGGCAAACTAGTCATGAAAATACATGTAAACAATGAATTTATTCATAATCACTAAGTTAGTCTAATCTACATTAATTTTAATTAAATGAGCTAAATTTACATGATTTAATTTACAAGTGAGCCTAAAGACTAATGGGTCTAATTACTATTTTAATTTTAATTAAGTGAACCTAAGTATACTTCTTTTAATTTTAAGAGTTGGCCTAATTCTACAAATTATGAAATATTTAAATTAGTGGGTCTAATTCTATATATTTTTAATTCTAAGGTGATTTTAAATCTACAAGTTATAGAAAAGACTTTTATTTAATGTGCTAAGTCTAAATTGATTGTAATTAACCTAAAATGGGCCTATGTCTAATTAACTAAATGAACCTAAATTGTCTTTAACCTAAATCTAGTTAATTATGGGCCTAAAATGCATTTCAATTAAAATCTAGACCTATTAAATGAGATGGGCTAATAAAGAACTATCTAATTTACTAATTAATTTTTAAAAGAAGAGAACTAAATTTTTATTATTCCCACTATTAGGGCTATTACAAAATCTACCAAAATAATAAAGAAAATAAAATTAAAATACAACCTTTAAGAAGATAAATCAAACAAATTCAGGACATAAAAAATAAAATAAAATAAACTAAACTAAACAAAGCCAAATAAAATTAAATTAGGATCTTGACTCTTGACTTTTATTCATGGATTCTTGGTGAGTTTTCTTGGTTCAATCATATATTCATCACCAGAATCATGAAACATAAAGAATAAAAAAAACAAAATAAGATTAGAATTAATAAACAAAGAAAACAAAATAATGAAAATAAAATCTAAATAAAAAAACACAAAAAACATAATGAAATCAAAAATAGTAAAAAGAAAATAATGATATAAAAGAAAAAATTAATAAAAGAAAAGGAGTAGAAGATGAGTAATGCTGTGCAGATGCTCTTTAAATGCCCGTTAGATTGGGATTTCACCATTTTGAGAAAAATTAACCCTGCGCTTTCTTGATTTCTGGACTTTTAAAAGAATGTACTTTTTTTTAAAAAAAAAGGGTTTTGAAAATGACAATATCAGGTTAGGTCTTCTCTCTTTTCTCAATCAAGCTCTATTACAATAGTTGATTAGGGTTTTTCTTTTTACCTAGTCCCTCCGTCCTCTTTTTTTTTTCCTTTTTTTTTTCTCTCTGCCAATCTTTTATTTTTATATCCTATTCCTCAGCTAACCACTTACTTGATCACAGGAGTTACAAGAGTTATATGATCACAATGATCATACTAGCTCTGATCTCTCCCTAATAATAGGATAAGAATTTTAACTTCAAAAAAGAAGATTATAGGCATAAGAGACACATACTAAACTGAAACCTATAGATAAATACTCAAATGAATTTATTTAAAAAATAAATTTAGACCCATCACAGTGAGAAAAAAGATTTTTACTTGGATTTTTTAGTGTCTTGGCATTTCAAAATGTCAACCGGCATTATGTAATGCCAGTTGGCTTTGTGTAATGCCAATTGGCATTACACAATGCCAATCAGCATTACGTAATGTTGATTGGCATTGCATAATACTGGTTGCACATTTCTAAATATACCCATGCAAAAGTTAATTTTGTACAATTAAACCCAAAAAATATTGCAACTTAATCCTTAAAATTGTGAAACTTAACACTAAAGGTCAATTTTTTTTATTAAATTGTCATCATATAGGCTTTCGTCGCATTCATGCACAACTGCATCCTGAAATTAGGTACAGTTGCCCCCCTTTGTCACCATTTGCTTGAAAAATTACAGCAAATCAATATAAGCACACAATTTTGAAGGAAAGAATTAGGGTACTTAATTGTATCCTAATTGATAGATTGATGCTTAAATTGCTGTGCAATTTTTAAACAAGATGCTATGTTTAGCGTGCCTCACTATATTTCCTATAGAACGTCTAATGAGGTATATGCAAATGAGTTTCACTATATTCCCTGTGGGACATTTAGCTTTCATGATTTGAGAATATACTATAGCTCCTGTGGAATATCTAGCAATAATACCATAACTATTGTGTTGTGTCTAGTGAACTACACTATATTCCCTTTAGGACGTTTAGTGAGATATATGCAAATGAGTTTTGCTATATTCCCTATGGGACATTTAGCGTTTCATGATTTGAGAACATGCTATAGCTCCTGTGAAACATCTAGCAATAATACCATAACTACTGTGTAGTGTTTGGTAGATCAAAATATTTGAAAGTTCATGTTATAATTGCTTTGTAGCATATAATATATTGAATTTAAAATTCATGTTATGACTACTGGGCAGTTCATAATGAAATAATCTAAAATTTTTGTTACAACTACTGTGGGAAGTATAATGAAACAAAATAGATTTAAAATCCTTGACAAAAATGATGATGCATGTAAAATGCAAAAATTGAATTATGTAATTATATTTTGTATTATGTACTTAACAAAGGATTCTGAATTTTAATACAGACCAACTATGTAATTAATAATTCTATGAATTATTAATTAATGATATGAATTTCATGAGTTAATTATGAATGGACCAAATTGTAAGGAAGAAATTTGGACTTGAATGCAAATAAAGTTAAAGGACTGAAGTGGACATTTTCCACTTTAATATAAACTTTGTATTTTGCCTATTCGTTCTTCATTTCCCTTATCCCTTTCATTGCTTATCGATTATGCTACAATCCATAATTGCTCGCAATTAGTTTTAACCATTTCATTGCTCATTGATGATGCTGAAATCCGCAATTGCTCGCGATTAGCCATAACACTTTCATTACTCTCTGATGATGCTGCAATCCATAATTTCTTACGACCCTTATATTGCTCACCTTTGATGATGCTACAGTCCATAATTGCTCACTAATGATGTTTTAACCCATAATTTCTTGCAAATTGACTGCAATCCTTTCATTGCTTGCCTTTGATAATGCTACAGTCCATAACTGCTCGTTGATGATACTACAACCCATAATTACTTGCAAATTGATTGCAATACTTTCATTGCTCACCTTTGATAATGCTACAGTCCATAACTACTCACAAATTGACTGTAATCCTTCTATTGCATCCTTTGATAATGCTATAATCCATAACTACTCGCGAATTGGCTACAATCCTTCCATTGCTCGCCGATGATGTTGCAATCCATAATTGCTTGTAAATTGACTAAAATCCTTTCATTGTTGACCTTTGATAATGCTATAGTCTATAACTACTCATTGATGATGCAGCAACCTATAATTGCTTGCAAATTGATTACAATCATTTCATTGCTCACCTTTGATAATGCTACAATCCATAATTGCTTATGAATTGGTTGCATTCCTTCCATTGCTCACCTTTGATAATGCTACAATCCATAACTACTCATGAATTGGCTGCAATCCTTCCATTGCTCATCGATGATGCTATAATGCATAATTGCTTGAAAATTGACTGCAATCCTTTCATTGCTCGGCGTTGATAATGCTACAATCCATAACTACCCACGAATTGGCTGCAATCCTTCTATTGTTCGCCGATGATGCTGTAATCCATAATTGCTTACAATTTTTAGTTGTTTGATTCGAATACTTTGAATTCTTTCTGTTGATTGATTAATATTTTTGTTAACTGACTTTCAATTTTGTTGTATTAACTTATTAGAATTTCCTCTACTGACTGATTTCAATTCCACTATGTTAACCATCTCTACAAGTTGGGTGCACTTCCTTCTGGATTTGCAATTCCTACAGACTTGTTAAAGTTAGTTTCAATCATGATAAATGTATAAAAGTACATTATAATGTTTAAAATTTATTAGAAAATTCATCATTTTTTCATGAGATAGCGCGCACTAAATGAATCTTAATATTTTTTATTTTCATGACTATCATTTATTTGCCATTTACAAAGGTCAAAGACATTATTAACCATATTATATTGAAAGCATATCTTTTACTAAGTGAAGAGCATGCTTCCACACCTAATTTTAGGGAGAATTTGCTAAACAAAACTTATGAAAATTGAGCATAAAAAGATCAAATTCTATGTATCAAAATAGCATTTAAGTTATTTTTATGCTTTCATTCCTTATCTGAGTATTCCCCCGCCTTTCTTATATTACTAAGTGTGGATACTATTGGAAAGGTCCTTTAGATACTCATATCGTATAGAGCAATTTTTGGCATGGTTCTCTTTTAGTATTCCCTTACCTTTCTTGTATTACTTAGCGTGGATAAAGTTAGATGTTCATATTGATACTCTTACTCATTTCTAAGCATTGGAGCACATTATGCTTGCTTTTATTTTAATTCTCCTCTTAATATTCCCCTCCCTTTCTCGTATTACTCAGCATAGATACCATTTAGGGATTTGTACTTGTACTTATTTCTAAGCATTGGAGTAGATTATATGCATAATTTATCATTCGAAAGACTAAAATGATAATATGAAATTCAAGCCATGTATGCTTCATGTCCATAGATTTTGTCTTTGCAAATTCTTCCTCTCGTTTGGGTGTGAAGCAAAGCATTAGAATGGTTAGAGTTTATAAAATCTCAACACAAAGTTATTAACTAAACATCTGAATTTCACGAGGCTAATAAAAAAGAGCCATTATGTTCAAAATTCATGAGATAAATTTTAGCAGATGATCTCATGAAGTGGATGAATTTACTTTCAATTTGTGAATTTTATAATTGAGATGGTTCATTATTACAAAATCTAAGGAAATAGAGTTCTGTTACTTCCCTTTTTTATTTTTCAGGGTGTTTGCCATGCTAGATGATACTTCTTATGAACGGTTAGCATTTGTAACCTTTCTTACTCTTATTGATGTATCATTTCTTTTCCCTTTCTTCATTCTCTTTTTATTTTTCCCTACACAAAATATCATAAGTTAGTATGGTCTATTTGTAATTGAAGAGATTTTTTTAAAATGCAATGTTATTCTTTTACAATCTTCCCTTTTGATTATGGTGATGATATCTTTAATCACGAAGGTCATGATACTCCACCATTGAAGTTGTGGCTTTGGACTACATTTGTATTTTCGCCATTCCATTAATGCTATAGTAAACGGCTTCATTCCTCTTCTTGATATCTCTTAAAAAAAGGTTTAGGAGTTAGAGATCTTATTTCATAATCAAATAATTTTTCAGAGTGCATTCATTTGAAGTTTTAAGTGCATTCTTCCTTTTTTAGGGCTGATGAATGTATCACTAACATGTTGGACCTTCTTATCACCATATTCTATTCCCTATACTAGTATAACTATTATGGAGAGATATTCCAGATGATGCTCCAGATAAGACTATGGAGATGGATTTTAAATCTCAAGAGATTGAACATCCTATCCAGTCTCTTAAGGTTGCCAGGATGATGCTTTTGCAAGTGTCATTGTCAATGATATTCTCTTACTAGATGGGTCCATTTAGCTCTTGAGGTCAAAAGTCCTATTGAGTATGAGGTTCACCTTGTTAGTGCTACCCTTTTCCTTTCAGTTGCTTCACACATGGACATTCTAATTACCTTTATGCATTCTTACAACACTGATTTTAAATATTAGTAGCAGAGTATTTACACAATCTTGCCTCGGCTTAAAGACTTTATTATGCAAAGTAAGTATTTCACAATATATGTATGCAAGTGTATGCATGTTATGTATGACGTGTATGATCTTAATAGGTCTTATGTTCGGAATAGAGCTATATACGCAACTTGGAGTGTGAGAATGAGGTGCCTCATCAACAGCTTGTAGGTTTGAGTATTGAATGCTTCACTATTATTACTTCTGATGTTAGAGCTTATGATATAGTTCATTAGATTTATAACCAGGCCAGTAAGTGGGGTCTATGGCTTTACACTAGAGTCTGTAATTGATCGATGCACTATTGAACTTTTCTTTTTGTTACTACTTTTATTGTATAATAACTGATGTATTAGCTCTTATACTTTAGCATCCATCTTCACTCTTTGAATATGGACTTACTGTTATACAATTTACCCCTAGAGCTATGTTTTGCCCCCAATTTCATTTTGGATTCATTCACACTTTTCTAGTAGTCTTTTTTTTCATGTGCAAGAGACCTAGTTTGTTCACTGTTGTTGTTAATCCTTTGACTTACTAACCATATTAGTTGTAATCTCATGTATTAAAGATGTAGAGGAGTGGGAAAAATGATTGAAATGAGTTCTTGATGATGAAATCAATTGGACTTGCACTTCAAAGAATTCTTAAGCAGAATATGAGGCTTAATGCTGATGTAATAATTAAGGATAGTTACAAGGTATGGGTTTGAGCCACTTGAATTCTCAATGTATACGGGGACACTAGGCTTACAAGGAAAATTACAAAAGGGTGGCAAAAAAAAAAAAGAAAACATAACTAAAATAGTGATCTTATAGCTTTGATTTAGCTTTCATTATGTATTTTCTTTCCATTCAAATACTTATACAGTATGATAAAGATGAATATGCAATATTTGAACAAAAATTTCAAATTCAATCTAATAATTCATTAGGGCAAAAATGAGAACATTCATTACATCACATGATACAACTCATGTCACCAATTAGTCATTTTAGATTTGCTAACATAATATTTTTCTCTCATTTTTACCTTATTGTCCTTTTTCTTTCTTTTTTTTCTCTTTTTGTTTTCATTTTTCCTTTCCCTTAAATTTCCTATCCTTAGAAGTTACATTATGTGATATATGAATATTCTTTGAATTTACATTTATGCCCATGTTGATGAATCTAATTGAATTGAATTTATGTTAAATATGCAGATGCAATCAATATCATAACGCACGGTATCATTAGGATGTACATTACATAAGTAAACATAATTTGAATTCTTGTCTAATAGCTTCTCATTATCAAACTCATCACCTCATCCTATAGGCACAATTGATTTGAAGGGTATGTTAAAAGAAGGTGGTTTAGTATAAAATACCTTAGAGTTGAACTTGCTTGAAGGTTGACCAAATAAGTCTTATGTTCTTTCCACATTTTTAGGGGCATTAGGAGATTTCTCTTTGGTTTTAAGGTGCAGGTCCTCAAAGGAGTTAGCACTTCTTCCTCACTAACTCCTGAGTTGATCATTAGGGTAGTTGGGAGTGGTACATTTTGATTGTTTGGAAAAGGATTATTTCTGGCGCTTGGGTTTTTGGGGTCTATGATCTTTCTAGAGTTTATAAATTTTTAGATTTCATGTTTAAGGCTGATGTAGTTATCTATGGAGTGTTGAAGGTTTTAATGGAATTTACAATACTTGGTTGGGTTATAGCCTGGGATTTTTGGGTATGGTAGGTTTGGACTAGGTAAAGGTTGAAGTAAGCCTTTTTGGATCAAATGATCTAGGACTTTGGAAAGTGGTTAGTTAAAAATGGAGAATCTCCTGGGCTGCTAAATTGTACGAACCTTTACATTTAGGCTAGTACTTCCCTGTTGTGTGCCCCCAATTGAGTAATTTTGAGTTCCTGTACTTCTAAAATATTTCATCTTCTCACTCTCAATCTCTTCAGCTTATAAACCATCATCATACAGGTCTATAAATGTTTTGGGATTCATCATTGCAATATCTCAACAAAATTAAATGACACATTTCAAACTATCATCCTAACTTGATCCTTCTCAGCCAACTTATTTTTCATTAATCCTGCCTTGTTCATATATTTGGTCAAAAAATTAGAAAAGAATTCATTTTATTTTTTCTTAGTTAGTTCCAAATCCCTGATGGACACTTCCAATCTAGTGTTATAATCAAACTGTTTTAAAAAAAGCAGTACACAGTTCTTTCTAGTCAACCCCCGATAGACTTTTCTAACCCATGATACTACTTTACAGCTATTCCCTCTAAAGACAATATAAATAACCTAGTGATCACTACTAATGGGGCCTTAGTAGTGCTCATAATTATTTTGTACTGACTAAGATGAATCCTAGGATCTCTAGTTCCATCAAACTTCTGCAGCTGAGGCATTTTGAACTTCTTAGGTAGCTTATTACCCTTCGTTAGCAGATATCATCAAAGTCAAATGAATATCCCATGCCTTGTCCTCTAATTAGCTCTTCTATCTTTGACATTTTCTAGGTCAATGCTTGTATCTGCTTGGACTCATGGTCTTATACAAGTTCAAGTGATTCTCTCTTTGCCTTTTATATCATATAGTTCTCAATATCCTTAAGCTTCACATCAACAGCAGGTGGGTTTCTAGCAATAGGTGGAGCATCTACAATAAGTGGTGGTATGACAGCAGCAGTAGGTTACATCAATCCAGATAAAGCATGTCTCAGTTCATCTTGCATTATAGCCCTCATGTCATCCATCAAAGCTCCCTTGATGTCTTCTAAGGTCCAATTCCCTCCTTATTGTTATTCCATTTCTATATGCTTAGTTAGAGTTGGTTCAACTTCTCAGTAAATTAGATTAATATGACTCTTCTCCAATCTATGAAGGATCTCTTTTACTATAGCTTTAGGAATTAAATTTGTTCTTCTTAGTCTACCACCTTTCCATCCCCAAATATGAGAAGACCCAGATGAATATATGATGGCTATAAAACAAAGTTTTTGTGTGATGGATGAAATGCATGAATGCATGATGCACGTGTTATGCAATAAGTAGCAAATAGCAAGTATCAATCAAGTGTACAACATTCATCCTTCCAACCTTATTCCTCCTGCACATGTGTTTAATGGTGAGTCTCTTTTCTTGGGATTTTTTGTCTTGGCCTTAATATCAACAGGGGATATCAAGAACCAATGTGCATGCCAAATTTCTCTTAAAGCAATAAAAGCATAGAAGCAGTACTTCTAGGTATAAAGGTCTAACCCAATCTTTATTAACCTAGATGTGCTCTTTAAAGTATAGGCTTGGGCTTTTATAGATAGAAATACCCCATGGCAACATACACAAGCAATTTGGGTAATTCTAGGTGAAAAAACTAAGCCATTATATGTGGTTAGGGTCTGATGGAAAGTCAAGGTTCCTTTAGCAAGATGCCCTCCTTTAAGACTTAAGTTACAAGGCCAAGGTCAAAGGGGCCTAACATCCTTTGCAAACTCGAGAGAAGACTACCCCCTTTTAAGACTTGAGTTATAGACTCTAGTCAAATGAGCCTGGTAATCTCTCTTGAACTGAGTTAAGGCTAAGAGTGATGGTTAGCCAATTTATAACTCTATGAAGCTAGTGAAATCATGGAATCATAAACCAATGCCATTGGTTAATAGGGACATGCAGAATGAATGCAAGAATAAGATAATAATTAACAAAATAATTCTAAAGAACACAAGTAGAATCAGTATCTCTTCTCCCCAATGGAGTCGCTACTGTAGATGGTGGAGTTTAGTGCACACCTAAGATTTTAGCAACCGTGACATTGTTTGAGCTCATGGCTCTAGAGAACATACTAACCATTGTCATAAAGACATGGCGTGGAGATGAGGAGTTGCCACCCAGGGTAAAAACTGGGACAAATAAAAATGGTGATACTCAATTCTCTAAAAGAAAGCTAGCACCACAACCAGATGATTCTGGATACAGAATACCAACTTCTTTCAGTATTATGTTTATATAGAGTTATTTTATAAATTACTATATTATGCTCTATTTACATGCAATTTCATATAAACCCTTATTTAAAACAATTAACTCAAGGCAAACTAGTCATGAAAATACATGCAAATAATGCATTCATTCATAATCCCTAAGTTAGTCTAATCTACATTGATTTTAATTAAATAAGCTAAATCTACATGGTTTAATTTACAAGTGAGCCTAAAGACTAATGGGCCTAATTACTATTTTAATTTTCATTAACTGAATCTAAGTATACTTATGTTAATTTTAAGAATGGGCCTAATTCTACAAATTATGAAATATTGAAATTAGTGGACTTAATTCTATATGTTTTAATTCTAAGGTGATATTAAATCTACAAGTTATGGAAAAAGCTTTTATTTAGTGGGCTAAGTCTAAATTGATTGTAATTAACCTAAAATGAGCCTATGTCTAATTAACTAAATGAGCTTAAATTATCTTTAACCTTAATCTAGTTAATTATGGGCCTAAAATGCATTTCAATTAAAATCTAGACCTATTAAATGAGATGGGCGAATAAAGAACTACTTAAACCTAAACTTATTTAAATGGGTTAAAGGCTAATATAGGCCTAGGGCCTAAAACACATAAAAAGAATAAACAAGCCAAAAAACACAAAAAAATTAAAACAAACAAATAAAAAGATCAATTATACAATTAAATTACTTCTTCTAAAAAACCTTAATTTTAATTAACATGCAAGCTAAATTAATCTACTTCCTCTATTGATTTTAATTAGTGTTTACCAAATTGAACCTAATTTAATAATTAATTTTAAGAATAAAAGAACTAAAATTTCATTATTTCCACTATTAGGGCTATTATAAAATCTACCAAAATAATAAAGAAAATAAAATTAAAATATAACCCTTAAGAAGACAAATCAAACAAATTCAAAACCTAAAAAATAAAATAAACTAAACTAAACTAAACTAAACTAAACAAAGCTAAATTAAATTAAATTGGAATCTTGACTCCTGGCTTTCATTCATGGATTAATCATGTATTCATCACTAGAATCATAAAACATATAATAAAAAAAGATTAGAATTAATGAACAAAGAAAACAAAATAATGAAAATAAAATATGAATAAAAAACATAGAAATAATAATAAAATAAAAAATAGTAAAAAGAAAATAATGATAAAAAAGAAAGAATTATTAAAAGAAAGGGAGTATAAATGAGTAAAGCTGTACAGATGCTGTTTGAATGCCCCTCAGACTGGGATTTCATCATTTTGAGAAAATTGACCCTTCGCTTTCTTAATTTCTGTACTTTTAAAAGAACATTCTTTTTTTAAAAGAAGGGTTTTAAAACTGACAGTATTAGGTTAGGTATTCTCTCTTTTCTCAATCAACCTCTATTGTTGTAGTTGATTAGGGTTTTTTTTTTCTTTTTTACCTAGTCCCTCTGTCCTCTCTCTTTTTCCTCTTTTTTTTTCTCTCTAGTAATCTTTTCTTTTTATATCCCATTCCTCAGCTAACCACTTACATGATCATAGGAGTTACAGGAGTTATGTGATCACACTAGCTCTGATCTCTCTTAATAATAAGATAAGAATTTTAACTTCAAAGACTACACGCATAAGAGATGCATACTGGACTGAAACATAAATCCTTAAATCAATTTATTTTAAAATTAAATTTGGACCAATCATAGTGAGAAAAAAGATTTTTACTTGGATTTTTTAGTGCATCGGCATTCCAAAATGTTGACTGGCATTATGTAATGCCGATTGGCATTATGTAATGACAATTGGCATTATATAATGCTAATTAGCATTGTGTAATGCCGATTGGCATTGCATAATGTCGATCGACATTATGTAATGTTAATTGGCATTACATAATACTGGTTGCACATTTCCAAATATACCTTTGCAAAAGTCAATTTTGTACAATTAAACCTAAAAAACATTGCAATTTAGTCATTAAATCATGAAACTTAACACTAGAGGTCAATTTTTTTTATTAAATTGTCATCATATAGGCTTTCATCACATTCATGCACAATTGCATCTTGAAATTGGGTGTTTACAGGCATCCTTAGAGATTATGGGCCAAAAATATCCTTGCCTTATGATCTTGTTACACGGGGCTCATCCTCTAATATGACTCTTATAGACTCCTCCATATATCTCTCTTAATACATATCCTGCTTCATTTTTGGATAGGCATCTTAAAAAGGGCATGTGATACCCTTTTTTGATAAAGTTTCCCATTTAGCAATATGAATCTGGATGCTCTCAAGGATAGCTTAAGAGCTACTTTGTAGTCCTTTAAAAGTTCTCCTTTTTCTAGGTATTGGGTTATCGGATCCATCTAAGATGCTCTTTCCTATACAAAAAGGATTTAAAGAGTTTTGAATGTACTTGGAGAGGATAGTATTTTCATGTGAACATCATCAAGTGAGGAATATCCTAACACCACCATTTTACTTAGAGAGTCTACTAAGGAATTTTATGATATGGGAATTTATACAATACATATAGGAATTCCCCTTTGCTCGTACCTCCTCAATATCTCCCTTACTTATTGTAGGTATAAACCCACTATTTCCTCTTTCACCTTGAATGCTCCTCCCACCTGGTTCACAACTAGTTGTGAATCACTATGAAATTTTAAGTTTGAGATTCTAACTAGTTCAGTTAGCTCTAAACCATTAATAAGAGCTTCATACTCAGAGACATTATTAGAGATAGGAAAAGCAAACTTAAGGGCGTGTTTGACTAGGAACCTATGTAGTCCCTTAAGTACTATCCTAGCTCCTCCTCCTCCTTTTAATTAAGATGAACCATCCACATACAAGTTCCACTCATATGTTTTCTTAGTAAAGATGCTAGGTAACAGATGATATGTTTGCTTCTTTTCCTCTCGAAGCTTATTTTTCTTATTAGCTTCATTAAAACAACATTCTGTAATGAAATCAATGACAGCTTGTGCTTTTATAGGCTTCCTAAGTTTGTATTTTAACCTATATCTACCAATCTCCACTAACCATACTATCACCCTACTAACTATGGAAGGTTATTAAAGAGCTTGCCTGAGAGGCACATTTGTTCTCACAATTACCTAATGTCCTAGGAGGTAGACCTGAAACTTTCTTATAACAATCAATAATAAAACTGATAACTTTTCAATGGCAACATAATTTAAGTCAAATCCATTAAGGACTCTATTTATGTAGTACACTAATTTTTGCATTTTGCCCTCTTCTTGAATTAGAACTGCACTCACTACATAATCTGATGCAGCCAAGTAAATAAATAAATCTTCTTCAGGCAATGGTCTACTTAGGATTTAAGGCGACTGGAAATAGTAAATCAGGGCCTTAAAAGCTTTCTCATATTCCTCTATCCATTCAAAAGTTAAAACCTTTCTTAATTTTTAGAAGAAAGGAAGACACATCTAAGTAGATTTTGAAATGTATTGGTGCAAATCCATAACTCTTCCTATCAGTCTTTAAGCATCTTTGGGACTCTTAAGAGATGGAATTTCTAAAATAGCTTGCATTTTTTAGGATTCAAATCAATCCCCTTATTACTGACTTTATATCCCAAGAATTTCCCTCCTCTAATAAAGAAAGAGCATTTTTCAGGATTTAACTTCATACCATATTGACTGAGCACTCTGAAGATTTCCTGTAAGTTAGCCAAATGTTCCTTGAATGTCTTACTCTTCACAATCATATCATTAATATATGCTTTAAGATTCCTTCCCAACTGATCCTTGAAAACTTTGTTTATGAGTCACTGATAGGTGGCTCTAGCATTTTTTAAGCCAAATAGAGTCGCCTGATAGTAGTGAATTCCCTTTTCTATGATAAAAGCTATTTTCTCCTCATCTCCTGGATCTATGGGAATTTGGTGGTATCCCGATAAAGCATCCAAAGAAGTCAAGTACTCATACCTAGCAGTAACATCCACCAATTTATTTATTAAAGGCAAATGAAAGCAATCTTTATGACATGCTTTATTAAGGTTCGTGAAATCAACACATAGTCTTCATTTCCCATTAGCCTTTTTAACCAACACCATATTAGCCAGCCAAGTGGGATAATCAACCTCTCTTATAAATCATGCTTTAATTAGCTTGTCCACCTCTCTATCGATTACATCTTGCTTATATGGGGGGGAAAAGCACTTTTAATATTTCTCAAGCTCAATGCTAGGGTCGACATTAAGCTTAGGAGTCATTACACTTCAATCAATACCTATCCTTTTCAAAGGGCCAAAAGCAAAATCAGACTAGCGTAGCTGCTTCTATCAACTAATAACTATTTTGTAATACTATTTCTTAAAATGCATGCGAGCTATTTCAATTAGTATATAAAAGGACTATTCTAGACGTAATTTATTTATTTTATATAGAAAAATAATAATTATAAAAATAAATTTTGCGATCAGAACAAGAACAATAACAACAACAACAACAACAACAACATAATCCTAATAGGCTTGGTTCACTAATCGAGTACCCTACTTCCCATTTATATTTGCTTCGCCATTAACATTTCATCTTCCAAAGGCGGACTCAGAGAAATTAAATGACAATATTTTACCTTAAATTGCCTTCCCCTCATAGTGATTAGCCCATCATCTAATGGCATTTTCATACATAAATATCAAATATAAGTAATTCCACAAAATTCATGAAGAATTGGCCTACTAATTATGGCATTATATACAGTTGACACCTCCACCACTATAAATTTAGCCATTATTGTTCTCCCTCTCATAACTTCTCCTTTTGAATTTGTCTCTCCCAAAGTAATAGGAAGAGTGATTTTGCCTCTGACCTCCACAGGAGCATCTTCTAAGCCTCTTAACTGAGAATATATTGGGAGTAAGCAAGCTTCCCTGATTCCATCTTCTTGAAGACATGGTAAGGTAGTAAGTTCATGGAGCTTCCATCATCTATCAAAACTCTCTCCACCTTGAAATTATTGATCACAACTATAACTACTATAGCATCCATATGGGGCATCACCACTCTAATTCCATCCTCAAGACTAAAGGTTATAAGACAAGTCCAAAGAGGATCTTCTTTTCTCATTCTATTCTTCTTTCTCCCATATATCTTTCTCTATTTCTATAGTCATCTCCAATTATCTAGTGGATTATCCCACCTATCCTGGTATTGGGAGGAATTATCAATTGTTTATCCTTCTATATCCTAGAAGTTATCACCTCCTCGGAGGGCTTAATAAGCTTATCTTCCCTTCTTATAAAATTTTGCAAGTGCCATTCTTTTATAAGCCTTTCAATCTTAAAAATCAATTAATGACATTTTTTTGTAATGTGCCCAATTGCCTTATGAAAATGGTAATACTTGCCTTGATCCCAGCTCTTAGTATTTGAAAGCATTTCTTTGGGCCATTTCAAATACTCCTTATCTCTGATTGCCATTAAAACCTTATAATGAGAGGTGCTAAGCAGAGTCATTCTATCTTCACTTGGAGGAGTAAAAGGTCTTTTGGTATTTCTTTGCACAAGTCTTTGACTTTAGAGACTTGAGGTTCTTTTGGCCCTCTTAAAAGGAGGGGAATCCTCGAATTCCTTCTTACATTTAGTAGCAAACTTGTTGATTCAAAAAGCATCATCTTGCTTGATATATTTCTCTACCCTATCCATCAATGTTGTTAAATCTGCTAGTGCATTCTTTGTGAGTGAGTTAAAGAAAGGGGAATTGTTAGTGCCCTTTATAATAGGTTTAATTGCCCTTGAATGATCTAGATTGGGAATCTTTATAACTTCCATATTGAATCATGCAACATACTCTCTTAGGCTTTCTCCCTTGTTCTATACAATTGTCTCAAGATATAAAGTTTCTCTTCATGCCAGAATACTAGAGACAAATATGCTAATGAACTATTTGCTAAAATCATAGAAAGAGTGAATACTATTAGGAAGTAAATTATTAAACCAAGACTATGCAACATCAACAAAGGTTTAGGAAATATCTTGCAAAGAATGGCATCTGAGTGCATATAAAACTCCATAATCATTTTAAATTTAAGAACATGATCTCTGGGGCTTATTGATATGAACCCTACTTATAACAGAGATAGAACGCGCATCCAACTTTGAAAACTAGCCCAAGGATCATTAAGGATAGGTTGTGTTGATGGAGCTAACCCTTGCTTATTAAATTGAAGCAAGATACTTAGCTATTAAAAGATGAACAATCACATAATTCTAAGTCTAATATAACCTAGCAATTGTAATGAAAGGTAGGAGTGAAATAGTTCAAGTAAACTTGCAAAGTTTCAAAAGAACAAAGTTTAAAGAAAAACCTTACTTTTAATATTTCAATGCTTGTTTGAACTTCCTTGTCCTTGATCTTGTCACTGGTCCCTCATAATGCAATGGATCACTTGGTTTAATGGGTTTGCTTAGCTTGGTTGCATCATTCCCCCCTTCCTCAAGATGATTCATCCTCGAATCAGCACCTACATCTAAATCAAAAAGAGATAAATCAGCAATATTAAATGTAGCACTTACACCATACTCACGGGTAAGTCAATCTTATAATCATTGTCATTAATACGCTCTAATACTTGGAAGGGTCCATCACCACATGGCATCAACTTAGATTTCCTTTGAGTGGGAAATATTTCTTTGTGCAAATGTACCCAAACCCAATCACCTGGTTCAAATACAACTTTTACACGCCCCTTGTTTGCATGTTTGGCATATTGCTCATTCTTTATTTCAAGATTTGCTCACACCTTTTCATGTAAAGACTTCACAAATTCTGTCTTCTTCTTTCCATCTAGATTTACTTGTTCACTCAAAGGTATATAAATAAAATTTAAAGGACTCAATGGAATAAAACCATAAACAATCTCAAAAGGACAAAAATTGATCAAAGAATGTACACTACGATTATAAGCAAATTCAATATGTGGCAAGCAATCTTCCCATGACTTCAAATTATGCCTAACCATGGTTAGTAGTAATTGAGATAAAGTTCTATTAACTACCTCAGTTTGCCCATCAGTTTGTGGATGACATGTCGTAGAAAATAAAATTTTAGTGCCCAATTTACCCCACAAAGTCTTCCAAAACTACCTTAAAAACTTAGCATCTCTATCACTCACAATTGTTCTAGGCATGCCATCCAAAAGAACAATCTCTTTAAAGAACAAATCTGTAACATGTTGTGCATCATTAGTTTTTATACATGCTATAAAGTGAGCCATTTTAGAAAACCTATATACAATAACATATATTGAATTATGTCCTCGCCTAATCCTAGGTAAACCAAGCACAAAATCTATAGAAATATCAATCCAAGGTGAACTAGGCATGGATAGAGGCATATACAAATCATGTGGTTTTAACTTAGACTTAGCTTGTTTACACACAATGCACTTATCACAAATTCTAACAATATCTTTTTTCATGTTAGGCTAATAAAAGTGATCATGTAAAACATCCAAAGTCTTGGCTATACCGAAATGTCCTATTAAACCACCCTCATATGCTTCATGAACAAGCAATTCATGCATAGAATAGTTAGAAACACATAACCGTTTCTCTTTAAACAAGTAACCATCATGCCTATAGAACTTTTCAAAAGCAATATTTTTACATGCATGATAAACACTACCAAAATCATTGTCATTCTCATACAACTCTTTTGTGTATTCAAATCCTAGCAATTTGGCATCTAAAGAAGCAAGTAAAGTATACCTTCTTGATAGTGCATCAACCACAACATTCTCTTTAGCTTGCTTGTATTTAATGACATAAGGAAATGACTTAATGAATTCACTCCACCTAGCATGTCATTTGTTAAGCTTGTTTTGCCCCTTTAAGTGCTTTAAGGATTCATGATCAATATGTATCACAAACTCTTTAGGTAATAAATAATGTTGCCATGTCTCCAAAGTGCGAACTAAGGCATACATCTCCTTGTCATAAGTGGGGTACTTCAAGCTTGCACCATTTAACTTCTCACTGAAATAAGCAATTGGTTGTCCATCTTGCATTAGAACAGCCCCAATTCCCAAACCTGAAGCATCACATTCAATTTCAAATGTTTTAGAAAAGTTAGGTAAAGTAAGTAAAGGAGCATATGTCAACTTATCCTTAAGCATGTTAAATGCTTGTTCTTGTGCTTCTCCCCACTTGAAGCCAACATTTTTCTTGATGACTTCGGTCAATGGTGCAACAATGGTACTAAAATCCCTCATAAATTGCTTATAAAAGCTTGTAACACCATGAAAACTTCGCACATCACCAACTCCTCTAGGCATAGGCCACTCTTTAATTGCCTTGACCTTCTCTTCATCTACCTCTATTCCTTTTGCACTAACAACAAAACCTAAGAAAACAAGCTTATGTGTACAAAAACTACACTTTTTGAGGTTAGCATACAAATACTCCTTACGCAACACTTCCAAAACCAAATGCACATGTTCAATATACTCTTCCAAAGATTTACTATATATAAGTATATCATCAAAATAAACAACCATAAATTTTCCAATGAAAGCATGCAAAACATGGTTCATTAATCTCATAAAAGTGCTAGGTGCATTAGTTAAACCAAAAGGCATGACTAACCACTCATATCAACCATATTTTGTTTTAAATGTAGTTTTCCACTCATCACACTCTTTCATACGAATTTGATGATAACCACTTTTCAAATCAATCTTGGAAAATATAATAGCCCTATGCAACTCATTAAGCATATCATTTAACCTAGGAATAGGATGATAATACTTTACTATTATTTTGTTAATTGTGCGACAATCAACACACATTCTCTAAGTTTCATCCTTCTTAGGCACAAGTAAAATTGGAACAGCGCACGGGCTCATGCTTTCTCTAATGTAACCTTTATTCATAAGATCCTTAACTTGCCTTTATAACTCCTTGGTTTCCTTAGGATTGCATCTATACGCAAGTCTATTTAGATTTGTAGAACCAGGTACAAAGTTAATTTGATGCTTTATTCCTCTTATTGGTGGCAAACCACTAGGAATATCATCGGGAAACACATCTTGAAATTCCTACAATAATCTCACAAAAGAACTAGGCAAAGAAGGGTCAAGATCATTAGAGCTCAAATAAGATTCCTTATAAACAAGTGCACACATAAACTGCCTTAAAAGTAAAGCTTTCCTCACATCTTTTTCTTTTGCATAAAAACTTTCTTTTCTCTCTTATTTTACCTCATTCACACTCAACTCTCCTTTTGCATGCGCATCACTCTTCTTTTTCTCATTGCGCATCCTGTCAAGCTCTCCTTTTTCCACTATTTTCTCACTCCTCTTATTGCTTTTGTCATAGCTCTCCTTTTGGTTGTTTGCTTTTTCTTTTTTATGCAAACTCTCTTTCTCTCTTTTTATTGCTTTTTCTTTTTCAAACTCTTCAAATCTTTGCTTTAGGACATTTTGGTCCTCATACACTTCTTTAGGGGTTAAAGGTTTAAGGGTAATGGGTACATCATTCATTATAAAAGAATATCTATTAGAAAATCCATTATGATTAGCCCTCTTATCATATTGCCAAGGACGCCCCAAAAGAATATGACAAGCTTGCATAGGCACTACATCACACAATACTTCATCTTCATATCTGCCTATGGAAAATGCTATCTTTACTTGTTTAGTCACTTTTATCTCCTTATAATCATTCAACCATTGCAATGTGTAAGGCCTAGGGTGCTCTATGGTATATAAATGCAATTTCTTAACTAACATGGTACTAGCTACATTTGTGCAACTACCCCCATCAATGATCATACAACATACCTTATCTTGCACCTTATATCTAGTGTGAAAGATGTTCTCACATTGTTCCTCATCCTCCATCTTGGTTTGCACATTCATGATTTTCCTTGTAACAAGTAATTCACCATATGATGGACTTTGTGCAGCCCCATCATTACTTACATCCTCAAGCTTAGGCATCTCCAAATTGCACTCATCATCATCACTTTCACTAAAGACTTCACTACCCCTCATAGTCATGGTGCACTTATTTGGACAATTAGAAGAGATATGCCCATAACCTAAACATTTAAAACATTGAACATCACGAGATTGTTTAGTTTGAGTCTCACCTTTGTCTTTTTTCTTGGCGTTCCCCCCTTCGTTTCCTCCTTTATTGTTGTCAAATTTTGCCTTAGTGAAGCTCTTATCTCCATTCTTCCAATTTGACTTCCATGAAGAACTAGAAGAAGCTGAATTGCCTTTGGAATTCTTAAATCTCAATTGCTTCTCAATCTTGATTGCCATGTGCAACATATCATCCATGTCAACATAGTTGTGTAATTCCACTAAGTCGGCTATGTTTCTATTCAACCCATGCAAAAACCTCACCATTTTGCCTCACAGTCTTTATCAATATTTGCTCTAATCATAGCTATCTCCATTTCTTGATGGTACTCCTCTACACTTTTAGATCCTTGTACAATATTTTGAAGTTTATTATACAATTCTCTATAATAGTGTGTAGGAATAAACCTCTTGCACATAATTGCCTTCATCTCCTCCCATGTCTTAATAGGTCGATCATGGTTCCTTCTTCTACTAGTCACCAATTGATCCCACCAAACAAGTGCATAATCGGTAAACTCTACGGCAGCTAACTTCACCTTCTTTTCTCTGGAGTATTGATGGCAGTCAAAGATGAACTCCAAATTTTTCTCCCATTCCAAATAGGCTTCGGCACCAGTCTTGCCTTGAAAGCTTGCAATTTTCATCTTGATGCTTCCTAAGTTGTTATCAACTCTTACACACCTATTTCTGCCTGAATTGGATGTTTGTTCGTCATCCTCTTATTCATGTCTCCTATGGGTTCTAGTATTGGTTGTACTAGCATCACCATGATGACTTAACTCCATCTTGTCTATTAGGTCTGCCAAGTCTCCAATTTGATTTGCCAAATCTAGTCTTAACTTCTCAAACAATTAGGTCATGGATTTTATGTACATCTTTTGATCAGGCATTCCTTTTTCACCTTCTTGAGCCATTGCTTTTATTTTTCCTACAAGAAATTATTAATAGCAACAAAAAAAATCTCACAAAACACTCCCATATGTGTTTCACTCGATTTAAATGGTACTCACACTCGTGTTTCACTTATTAAGGCTCTTACCCTTTTATGAGCTCACCACTCGCCTTTTACCACTCAAATTCCCCAAATCTTGATTATAATAAAACTAATACAAATTATACAAGAATTGCTCAATTAACTCAACACCACAATCATAAAAATCAAATTAAACTTAAAATTCAAAGTGACTATTCACAAATCAAATAAACCAGAAAATATGTAAGTGAACAAAACTTAACTCAAAATCAAGAAAAAAAACCCATTTTTTAGAAGCCAAGAAATTGTACACAATGAAAATTAACAAAAGAAGTCAAATGTATGTTCTAAACCCATAAACACAACCAAAACACAATTCTTAATTAAAAACAAAGTAATAATTTTTTTTTGTTTTTTTAATAGATATGGAAATTGAACAAACTAACTTAATCAAGGGTCTTTTAATAAATTTTGAACCCTTTTGCATAAAACACAATGATTGGATTTTTTTTATTTTTTATTTTTTATTTTTTGGAATTGAGAAAAAGAAGAAAAATTATAAATGAAAATTAAATGATAAATAACCAAACCTTGAAGTTTGGTTTTGAGTGTAAACACGTGAATGAAGCAACCAAGCTAAGAAAACCCATCAAACCAAGTGATCCATTGCATTATGAAGGACCAATGATAAGATCAAGGACTAAGAAGTTCAAACAAGCATTGAAATATTAAAAGTAAGGTTTTCTTTAAACTTTGTTCTTTTGAAACTTTGCAAGTTTACTTGAATTGTTTCACTAAATTTTTTTTTGTTTTTTTAATTTATGAAGAATTGAGAAGAAGAAAAGAATAGATAATACATGAAAATTAAAGGATACGTAACCAAACCTTAAAGTTTGGCTCTGATACCAAATTGATATGAACTCTACCTATAACAGAGATAGAACACATCCAACTTTGAAATCTAGCCTAAGGATCATCAAGGATAGCTTATGTTAATAGAGCTAAAACCCTTGCTTATTAAATTGAAGCAAAATACTTAGCTATTAAAAGATGAACAATCACACAATTCTAAGTCTAATATAACCTAGCAATTGTAATGAAAGGTAGAAGTGAAAAAATTCAAGTAAACTTGCAAAGTTTCAAAAGAACAAAGTTTAAGGAAAAACCTTACTTTTAATATTTCAATGCTTATTTGAAATTTTTTGTCCTTGATCTTGTCATTGGTCCCTCATAATGGAATGGATCACTTGGTTTGATGGGTTTGCTTAGCTTGGTTGCATCACTTATTGTGCCTTTATACAAAGGAAAAGTACTAGGAATTGGCTCTTTCTAAATGTCCTCAAATAAAGGTGAGTGAATATTGATCACCTGATTAGGGTGTTTACTCTTTTCTACCTTCTTTTCTCTCCACTCCAGGAATTCCTTGAAATCATCCTCCAATTTGCCATGGCAAAATGAAGAGTGAGTAGCAGCCTTTCTCTTCTCACTGTGTTTTTTAGAAACATCCTTATAAGACTTAGAATCCTATCTCTCCTTATAACTCCCAAGTTATTTTCATTCACGAGATTGGGAACATATTTCCCTTCTCCTCATAATATTAGAATTTTCTCTACTCTCATACCTTTGTTCTTGCACTATTCTTATGGATTCCCCAAACTCACGCTCCGTAAAGCTCATTCTTAAATGATGTTTGTTATGTTCTTAGAGTGACTAAGAGCCATGAACCATTTCTGAGTGTGTTTCATCAGTTTCTCCCTCTCCTGCTATGATTAACCTCCTCTTTATAATGTTTGGAGTTTTGATGTAAGGCTTACCAACTTTAGCTTTCTCTTTATTTTGCTCACATTGTACTTTTGTCAAGTAATCCACTTTCTTCATCAAATCATTAAGGAAGTTAGCTGGTACATTAAGGATTCTTAGAGTTGGATCCTATTGCTCTCCTTTTAACCCTATCACCTTCTCTGGCAGTCTCTTCTCCATTAGAAGTGTCTGATCTTGCCATTATATAGGAATATTAGCTTTTTGTGTGAGCTTTGTCTTTTACGTATACTTCCATCTAAGATAACCACCACATTGAATTCTCTATAATCTCTTATAACTCTATAGTCAATATATCAAACTTAAAATAAATAGTTTCTAACAAAAGATAACCATTTCCCATAGACAATGCCATTTGATGCAGGTGCTTAAGCCTCAAGCTCCAGTTCAGCATTAGAATTCCTACACTCAATCAACAGGCTATGGTCAAAGGGTTCTAAAGGTTCTAAAACCCCTCTGACAATTAAGTTAGGAAAGATTTAAATAAGAGAATAGTGAAAATATGCTTGAATTTTCATGAAAGAAGAGAAGAAAAGCGGAAAGAAAAGAAAGAAAGGGAAATAGGAGCTCTATTTTTGTTGCGTGCGAAGTAGTAAAGAAAAAGTAATAGAAAAGAAGAAAAAGAAATAGTAGATGAAGAATAATACCCTTTTCTCTTCATTTCTCCTTTTATTTATGCATAGAGTAGGTGAAAAAGTATTATTTGATTGGTCAAGAGGCATGGTGCTATAATAGACATTAATGCACATGAGATCTGCTCTTTGTCAACATAAAAGGACTCCGATTGACATGCATTTAATGCATGTAAGAAGAGTACTTAATTTCTCTCTTAGGTGATAGGAATTATCTTAAAAGTAAGTGAAGTTTGCTCAGAAGAAAAAAAAAAGGGGCTTCTTCCACATGGGGACGTCCTAGTTGGCAGGTCAATAAGTTAAAATAAGCTGATGACATGTCCAATGAAAGAGAGACTTTGGCACACGTGTCTAATTCTCATTGGGAGGATATTTTAGTATATCATTAAGGTTTATCTTGATTGGGGTGTGACATAGTTATTAACTTAAATCATTCTTTAGGGTATGAATATCTAATAGTTTCTTTTTCCCATATGAGGAATGTAATTGATGATACACAAAAAATACACTTCCAATAAAAGCCTGACATATGGAAAGTAGTTTTGTTTTATGTGCCACCTCACCTACTTTTGACTTACTAACTCTTCAACCTTTAAGAATTAAGTCAAAGTTGAATGTCACTAAAGGGAATTTCCTATTAAAGACACCAAGTCCTAATACCCAAATTAAGTATTTCTCTTGAGAAATCTCTCTCAGCAAATTGCTCAAAGTCCTAAGAGTGTGATCTCTCTTCAGATAAATCTTCTCACTAGCTCAAAAACTTCTCTTGATAACTACCATCCTATCAGTCATTGTAATTGATAGGATTTTCTTCCTAAGAAATCCATTCATTGCACCTACCACTCCTATACCCTACATATGTCATTTTGGCCATCTATTTCAATTGATCTTGGCCATCCATTCCTACCCACCAATCCTATAAAAGGCTTCCTCTAATGGCTAAATAAAGGTCCCTCCTTCTCTCTCCTTCTCCTTTATTTTTCTCCTTATTTATTATCTCCTAACAATTACTATTCACATCATACATATATAAACACTATTAGTCATCATCGTCCTCATATGTTTATTTAATATTCAGGTTTCATAGCCTTTTTTATATTGATCACAATACTAACTTAAGCATTAGTGGGGTTTTGGTAACCCAAAACCTAACCTAAATTATTCTTAGGAATTTTCCTTGGAGACTTTTTTTCTCTAAAGAACTTTGCCTTCAAATTTATGGAGCTCAAGCATGTGGCCTCCAAATCCTTCAGCATAAATATTGGAGCTGTAGCTAAGGTAAAAGGATTTTGAACCATTAAAATGGCACTGTCTGTGGGAAAAAGGATGATCTTTATTGCTAAAGAGTTTATTCTTTTTCCTTAAAATTTTCTCATTATATACACCACTAATTCACAAATGAATATTATTGTGCTTGTGTTATCGACTTCCTTATCTTTATATTTTCTCCACCAAAAGTCCAAGGAAATTGTTCATAAGTTATGCTTTGGTCTTCTCTTTGTTTTTCATATTTTCTTCATAAAAAATCAAAGAAATATTTGAGGTGATAATGCAAAAGAAAAAAAACATTACATACCTATTTTGTTGTGAAAGAAAAAATTATATATATTAGGTTGTTATGATTGTTGCTACATTTCTTTTACTCTTGGAAATGAGTTTGTGATTTCTATATTAATGGAATTGATTATATCTACTAGAAAAAGATATGAACTAATAGGGGACAAAGAAATAGAGAAATCTTCTTATACGGTTTTGGAAAGTCACTACTAATGTGTGTGTCCACTAAGTTCTTGAGACAGCTAATGAAAAAAATAGGTTGCCTGGTTAATGCCCAAAAAGAAAAAAACAGCTTAGATTTAAGTTCCTATATGGAGACACCTAACTAAGTACAGAGATGAATACCACCTTAAACGTGATGAAGAAACCTATACTGAAAAATTCCTGCATGTTCTGCACAAACACCTTGGAGTAAGCGATCTCTAAGTGAACTTTGCTAGTGACATAATGACGATTGGAGAAAATTCCTACCAGGGAATATCTATGTGGTCTTTATATTTATGAAGCTTTTAAATTGTCCTAGCAAATCCTACATGGAAATTAAAGCAATCACATGATGCTCAAAGAAAATATCCATATCTAGTGTTCTATTTTAAGAGATTTTATGGTATTTTACCAATAGAAGCTACTACATAAGTATCCCTGTAAAGGAAGGCAATCAAACTTCTCACTTAATAAAGGCCATCTACTCAAAAACTCATGTATGGGAGAAAAGTCTTCTTAAAGAAATACCTAATAGCAAAATTTCCTCCATAGGAAACTCTACAAAAGAAATTCCCTCAGAGGATTGTCATATTCTCTCCCTCAGAGGTTGAGACATATTATTAAGGAAAGCTCATAAAGGAATAAATTAATCTTCCTACCATTATGGGATCTATATCTACATCCTGCTTAGTTCAAAAGCAATAGAACATAATTATATTCTCTTATTCTATTTGGATTTAAAATAGCTACGAGAAGTCTCTGAGGCTAATTACGGCCTATCATATAAGTTTTCTTTATCTAATATCTTAAATTTATATGCTTTAAATTATTTGATCATGATGCATGATTTAGTTTATTTATATGAAGCATGAACCTCATATTGATTTTTCATAAGTGTAACTCTTCTGTATAATTTCTCATATTAATGGAATATGACATTTAAGTTTTAAGAATTTTCATACTTTTCTTGTGTTATTATTAATATATTCTTCCTGAAAGGGAAATCTCTATCAATGATAACACAAATGATACAGATAAAGAATGTAAGGCTAAGAACATATTTTTTCACTTTAAAGAAGCTATTTTATAAATTTAATTATTTAGGAAGCATCATCAAGACAAGAAAATTCAACTTATTTCTTGGAGGAAATCTCAATGACACCTATATAGATTCTACCCCAAGCAGGTTAATTCCTTCAATGTCAAAGACTAGTCATAAATTGACTTCTCATAACATGATCTTTGATAAGGGTAGAAAAAGCCTAGCCAGTATTAATTTATTCAGTTTGAAGTTATTGCCATTCTTCAAACTTTTTTCGAGAAAGAGAGAAGGACATGAGACTAAAGAACAATATTATTTGAATAAAAAAATAAAAAAATTGGTTAACACTTCGAATAAGGATAAGTTATTAAAAAAATAAAATTTCAAAAGTGCATTAAAGAGATTAAAGAAGCAGAATATACAAACTAGTTTTTGTTCCCATGTTGGATAGATCTCCTCATTAAGATATGCCTTTCAGATATCTAGATGGGTAACTTCCAAGCATATTTCCTTAGAAGGATGATGATGGCCATGACAAATTTCCTTCTAGTGATGTCTATATAGGAAAATTTTCATTATATCAAAACAGAAGCTTCCTAGGCCTCTTTAAGAACATTAGGATTCACTCTTTAAAATGGGAAATTATACAAAAGAATATACCACATACCTTTACTATCAAAGCTTATCTCTTAAAAAGCAAATTCATATAGGCATAAATCTAGCAGTGGATTATTTGACTAAATGGGTAGAGGCCAAGATCTTATAGATATTACTAGACAAGAATTTCTAGTTAAGAAACTATCATTTTCCTCTAGAGAAATATTACACACTAATTTGAGACTTATCAACAAACAAGAATGTTTGATTAGATTATCCTATAAGGGTTAAAGAAAAAAGTAAAAGGGAAAAAATGACTAAACAAAGAGATCACCTAGTATCCTATGAGCTTATAGAATTACTCTTAGAACTCGTACTGGAATGGAAAGGAGATGATAATAAACTTCAATTATTTCCTACTTAGGATAGCCTATTCAAGGTTCTCTAAATTGTCAAAGCAGGAATTTACTCGCTAGTAAGATTTGAAGAAAACTTATTATCTATTTGTTTTTTTATAAATTATAATACACTTCTTTATGAAGGAAGTGATTATCTCTATTGAAGCTTCTCTATTTATATAACATAATTGTTAAGCATCTCTTTGAAATAAAGAATCTTCTCCTAGTGTATTTCTCTTTATATATAATTGTGTTCATATTTCTCTTGAAAAGGAGATATTCTCTCATAATAAAGTTGTACTACTTATTTTGCTTCAGAAATTGCCAACTTTGAAGCTATCATATAATGATTCATAATTTGGAATGTTTTACTAAAAAATTAACTTATAAGGAAAAACCCTCTAAGAATTTCCTAAAAAGGAACATTATACAAATTAATTTCCTTAACTCATGAGGAACATGTCCAGAAGTGAGGTGAACTAAAAAGAATGCATTCAAAATCTATCAATCACATACAGTCTCCAAAAGTGAGGCAAAATCAAATGCTCCAATGCGAGCACCTGTGTAGGAATCCTCCCACAAGGAAATCAATCAAGATATTCTCCATAAGTGAGAAATTCCATCCAGGATTCCTCTCACAAGGGAATCAATTAGGGCATTCTCCATACGTGAGAAATTGCATCCAGGAATAATCCTATAAGAGAATTAATTAGAACATTCTCTATGAGTGAGAACGTCCATCCAGGAATAATCCCATAAGAGAATTAATCAGAACATTCTCTATGAGTGAGAATGTCCATCCAGGAATAATCCCATAAAAGAATCAATCAGAATATTCTATATGAGTGAGAATGTCCATCTAGGAGTAATCCCATAAGGGAATCAATCAAAGCATTCTTTATGAGTGAGAACGTCCATTCAGGAACACTATGAGGGAATCAATCAGACATCCTCTACCAGAGAGGTTATCCATATAAAGAATTCTTGCAAAGAGAATTAATCAACCATACCCCACAAAGGAGGCTGCATTTGTAGAAATCCTCCTTTAAGGAATTGATTAAGAATCATAATTTTCATAAAAGGATTTTATTAAATTTCAAAATTCTTCAAGATGAGAAGTTAGTAAACTTCATGTAGACATCAACCAAACACTTCATTCATGATCTCTATTCAAGCAAAAACAATAAAGGAATGTATGAGAGAGGAAGAACACTTGAAAAATCTCAAAAAAAGAAGATCTTAGTTAAAGCATTAAGAAAGATAGTGCTACTCAACATCAATAAAATAGATATATGGGAATCTTATAAGAAAACCATATTTAACAACATCATCACTTGAAAAAAGTACTTGGCAAAGCACTTAGTGAAAAATCCTAACAAGAATATTCCTAACACTTTATCCCGAACTAGAATAGCTCTCTCCTATAAAGAAAGAAGTTCAATATTCGCTTTATTATTTAAGGAAGGGAATATAACAATATTCTCCATGTGATTTGCTTTAAGCATGTCATAAACATCCAAAGATTTTTTTAGTCTCTCAAGGGAATTAAGAAGTTAATGAACATTTGTTAAAGTTTAAGTACCCTTAAAATTGGCTAAAGGTTACTTTTTCTTCTAATGAATCTCCATCCTGAATAGTAGCAGAATCATGACCACAAGCCATTCACTAAATCAAACCACCTTAATATATAGCAATTCGAAGCATTTGATACCATCACTTTCCTAGAGTCTCCAGATTTTTAAAATTCTTCAAGAGCTTTAACAATGGTAGCTTGTTTTTCTAATTATTTCCCAAGTAACTCCTTAAAATAAATCCTTAAATCCTTAATTTTGACATAAGGAGGTGAGTCTTTTGTATAACCTTGCCATTCAAAATAGAAGTTCACTCTCTTCTTTAGAATCATAACTAACTGAAAACTCGAGTTCCTTGGATGCATCCCTCTTTTTTCCTTATTCTCTCCCATAGAGGGGAGGAGTTTCAAATTTTTCCTATGAGAGCCTTCTTATAAGGGAATTCTCAATCATTATTGGAGCTACTTTTCCCCTAATTATAATGTCCAAAAAAGATTCAAATGTCTTCACCTCAATAGCAATTAAATTATTAAAGGTCTTGGTAGAAGAATCTTTCAAATCACTTAATTCATGCTGACTTGTTGAAATTTAACAGTAAGGGCCACCTACTCAGGAGAATTTTCTTAATAAGAAATATTTTGTTAGACATCTTTACCTCCCCAAGGGAGAGATTTCCCTCATAGGAAATATATAAAACTCAACCTCTCCCAAGAGATAGAAATTTTCTCCATAGAAAATTCTTATTCATATATCTCCAACTCCTCACGGGAGTAAAATTTTCCTAATTGAAAATTCTTAGTGAAAAGATATTAAACTCCCCAAAAGGAGAAGAGTTTCCTCCAAAGAAAATTGTTAAGCAAAGATCTCCACCTCCCTAATATGAACAAAATTTCCTATATAAGAAAATTTCCTATACTAATGATTTCAACTAAGTGCATAGGAATTATATACCAAAAATATACATTTTTGGATATATGATGGTCTTTTGGGCTAATTTGATCTCTAAGATTTAAAAATGCTTTTTGACATCCCTAGAGCTCTATAATAAGAAAATTATCTTCATCACTTTTGAAGTGGACATCTTAAGCTTTCTAAATTGACTTACTTATTAAAATTTAAGCTCATTTAGGTATGAAAATCTTTAGTCAAAGTTAGAATATGCAACTTTCATTTAAGATTGTGCAACTCTCTATATTTCAATAACTTGAGCTAAAGAGGTTCAATTGAGTTGATTCAAAGTAATATGGAAAGATAAGACAATTATCTATAACTTTTATAAAGAAAGTTAAGGTAATTTGATCATCTTCAATCTCAAAAAGACATCACAAAGCATTATCTTGAATGGACTCAACACAGGGACTAAATTGTACAAAAAGTGCAAATTATGTCATGGTCACGACTGGGACATTGAATATCATGATCACGACCATGGCAAATCAATTTTTGCAAAACTTTATTTTTTGGCAGAACTAATCTCGATCCAATGTCATGACCGGGACATTGCTCAGGACTATGGTATCCCGATTAGGATCAAGGCATTTTTTTAAATGCAATAACTCATAACAAATATTTGGTGCTAGTCCCAATAGGGACTGATGATATCCTAACTGGTACCTGACAAAATGCAGCTTAAAAGTCCAAATTTCATTCAAATAGACTTTCTTTTATTGGGAACAAAATTATTTTTTTAACAACTATAATTGGATTGCTCAAGTATAAATAAGACCTTTGAAGATTATTCTGAGGTTAAGAAACTTGTTTATCATTCATTCTCTCTTAAGCATTCAATTAAGATCTCAAAATCTCTTTTAAATAATTCTTGTATTTGTCTAACTCTTATGAGAGTTAGTTGTGTTAGAAATAGAATTTCTCTTCATCTTAAATCTTAGGATAGATTAAAAGGGAAGTGATATTTATTTCTAAAGGAATTTCTTTGAGTGTTATCCATTGAAACACTTGGGATTTGGCTTTTGAGTGAGCCTTGAAAAATCAAGTTGTAAGGTCGTAAGAGTGAGTCATAAAACTCTTATGTAATCTCAATCTTGTGAATAATATTGCGGGTGATTGAAAATCCTAACATGGGGACAGGTTAGGTGGAGATGTAGGATTGTTGATTAAATCTGAACTCCTTAAATCATTATGTTCTTCATTATTCCTTCTCAATAATCTTTCAATTCTTGCAAAAGAATTCTTTTAATTCCTATTTTTATTCATTAGTTTTATTCACCCCCCCCCCCTCTAAGGCTCTTTCAATTAGTATCAGAGCTTAAATTCTAGGAACTTCATTACTAGAATACAAGATCATAAGGAGTGAATCATAAAAAAATTTCTTCATTTAGACCATTCTTTAATAGTAGTGACTATCCTTATTGGAAGTTCAAAATGGAGTTATACCTTGATTGTGATTCCATCAAACTTTGGGACATTGTCCTAAAAGGTTAGGAATCACCTACAACTATCATTGATGGTATGGTAACTACTCTTTCAAGAAGCCAATAGAGCATTGATCAAAAGGAAGAAAATTATAAAAATAAAAAAGGCTATAATTACTCTAGTCTCTTCCATGACAAAAGAAGAAAGAGGCAAGCTTCAACATTATATGTCGACCAAGGAAATGTAAGAGACCTTAGAAAATCATTATAAAGGAAACATACAAGTTAAAAGCAAGAAGGTTCAACTTTATATGTATGAATATGAACTCTTTAAGATAAAGCCTCAAGAGTCAATCATGAAGATGATAAATTGACTCAATGCTCTTCTTATAACCCTCAAGAAGCTTGGTAAATATTTCACCAAAAAAGAGGTAAATAAGAAGATTTTAAGAGTCCTAGCCAAGAAGGATTGGGAATCTCTAGTTACTTCAATCGAGGAAGCTCAAAATCTCTCTACCCTCTCAACTAATGTGCTCATTAGTAAGCTCTTAACACATGAACTCACAATTAAGTAAAGAGGTAAAGAGCAAGAAGAGAAAGAATAAAAGAAAAAGAGCATAACACTTAAAAAGCTCTTCAAGAAGATAGTGAAGAAGAAAGCATTAAAGATTCTAGTGATGAAGATAGTGACATTGCCATGCTTACTAAGAACTTCAATAAGTTTTTGAGAAAGAAAAATTTTTTAAGAATAAGGGACTTTAATAAAAAGTTTGAAGGATATGTTACGAAGAAAACTAAAGCAGTTACTATGAATGCAAGAAACTGGGACATATTCAAAGTGAGTGCCCTAACCTCAAATTCAAGAACAAAGGAGTAAAAAATAAAAAAAGGCATTCAAAGCTACTTAGGATGATTCCTCCAAATCCAAAGAGGAAGCGGAACAACAATAAACGTCCAATCTTTGCTTCATGGCTCTTGAAAATGAAAATGAGGTACCATCTACTTCTAACTCCTCTTATGATGATTATTGTGATTATGATGAATATGATGATGATATTGAGAGCTCTATTGTGAGCAAACTCTTTATTAAATGCAAAAATTTATTATCTAAAAAGAAATATTATAAGCATGAGTTAACTAACTTGACCACAGAATTTGAAAGTTTAAAAAATGATTTTGCTAAATTTGTTGAATCAAATGAAAAACTTATTAGTATTACAAAATCTTCTAATTCTTTAGAAGATCAACTTAAGAAAGTAAATGATGAAAATCATAAGCTTTCTAAGGAGGTCTTAGAATTAAAGAATTCCATTGCTAAATTTAAGAGAGGAAAAGAAACTTTAGATAGTCTTCTTAACTCTCAAAAATTTCATAGAGATACCCATGGAATTGGATATGAAAATGGAATGCCTTCATTATTATCACACATTAATTTCATAAAAGCCTCATATGATTTCCACTCCTTTTACCTTAAAATTAAATGAGTTCAAACTTTCAAATCTAAAAAATCTCATGTGTTAAATAATAAGGAAAAGTCTTATAAGACTCACCCTTCATTAATGCAAAGAGGTAAGGATCAAACCAGAGCACCTCAACCCAAGCATCCTTATATATATAACAGACATAATCACATTAGGCATGCTACATAACATAATGCACATAAACATGTTACACAAACCTATCAAAATACACATTGTCATTATTAATATATGTCTTACACCATGACACAAAATAATAGGAGATACACACCACCACAATACAAAAGGCATGTTTCACATGCTAGGAAAGCATTTAATCCTAAGAGAAATAAATTTGAAAATGTCATACGCTCATATTGCATGATCAAAGGACGTACTAATAATGTGTGCTTCTATAGAAAACTGCACATGAATTTGCTTCATTTGAACTATCTTAAAACAACCTAACTTAGATCAAGAAAGGTTTAGGTCCAAAAGAATACTTAAATTGTTTTGTGTAGGTGTGCTTGAAATCCAAAAGAACAAAAAGCAAGTGGTATCTCAATAGTGGATGTTCAAGACACATCATAAGAGACAAAGAGCAAATCAACAAGCTTGATGCTACAAATGGAGGACATGTTACATTCAGAGACAATGTAAAAGGAAAAATTATTGGGATTGGAAAAATAGGTAATCCTTAATCCTTAACTATACATCATATATTTTTTATTGATGGTCTAAAACATAATTTACTTAGTATAAATCAATTATGTGATTTTGGAAATAAAGTGACTTTCTATCCTAGAAATTGCTTTGTTAGTAGTCTTAATAAAGACAAAGTAATTTTTAGTGGTGAAAGATTAGATAATGTTTATGTTATTGATTTAAATAAAATTAATAACAAAGACATAAAATGCTTAATGAATATTTCCCATGACACATGGACATGGCATCAAAGGTTAAGACATGCAAATTTTGAGCTTTTGAATGATCTTTGTAAACATGAACTTGTGATTAGTTTCCTAAACTTGAATTCATAAAGGATAAACGTTGTGATGCTTGCCAAGAGGGAAAATAATCCAAGTCTTCATTTAAGCTAAAAAATGTAATGTCCACCTCTAGGCCACTTGAATTTATACATATGGATTTATATGGACCAACTAAAGTTTCCAGTCTTAATGGAATGCACTATGCATATGTGTTGGTTGATGATTACTCTAGATTTACTAAGGTATGTTTTCTTACTCATAAGAATGATGCATTTAAAGCTTTTGAAAAATTTGCAAAAAGAGTTCAAAAAGAAAAAGGCTTTTGTATTTCCTTTATTAGAAGTGATTATGGAATCAAATTTGAAAATGAATTCTTCAAAACCTTTTTCAATGAAAATGTTATTTCACATACATTTTCATCTCTTAGAACTCCTCAACAAAATGAGGTACTTGAAAGGAAAAATAAAACTCTTGTGGAAATGGCTAGAATAATACTTCATGAGTATAATTTGCCTCTATACTTTTGGGCAGAAGCTATTAACACGTCTTGTTATATTTCAAACTAAGTTTTCAAAAAATAAATTTTAAATAAAATATCTTATGAGCTATAGAATAATAGAAAACCCAAAATTTCATATACAAGAGTATTTGGATGCAAGTGCTTTATATAAATCACCAAGGATAACCTTAGGAAATTTAATTTCAAAGTCGATGAAGGAATTTTCCTAGGCTATTCTATTTCTAGTAAAGCATATGAAGTCTTTAATAAATGGGGTAGTTAAAAAGTCAATGTATGTTGTATTTAATGAATCAAACGCACTTGATCCTAAAAAGGATATTTGTAATGTTGATGATCTTGTAGGTGAAAATGAGATTATTGATACACAAGAAGAAAATGCTAGTAAGCCTTTGGAACTTAAAAGTCCAAGTAAGGAGGATAATGAGGAGGTATCTCAACCTACCTTAAAGGATGAACTTCTAAAGGATTTGTAATTTAAGAAAGCTCATCCTCAGGACCTCATCATAGGTGACACTACAAAAGGGGTAACTACTAGATCTAAACTTAAGTCTATTGTTAATATAGTCTTCATTTCTCAAATTGATCCTAAAATTGTTGATGATGCTTTGTGTGATGAATTTTAGGTCCTTACTATAAAAGAAGAGTTAAATTAATTTGAGAGAAATAAGGTTTGGACCTTGGTTCCTTAACCTAAACATCATCCTATTATAGACACCAAATGGATGTTTAGAAATAAGATGAATGAACAAGGTGTCATAACAAGGAACAAAGATAGACTAGTAGTAGCTAAAGGTTATAATGAAGAGAAAGACACTGATTATGAAGAAACCTTTGCCCCTATCACAAGTTTAGAAGCTATTAGACTACTACTTGCATTTACATCATACATGGATTTTAAAATATATCAAATGGATGTTAAAAGTGCATTTTTAAATGGTTTCATCATAGAGGAGATATATGTTGAACAACCTCCAGCTTTTGAAAGTTTTGATTTTCCTAATCATGTTTTTAAACTTTTAAAAGCATTATATGGATTAAAACAAGCTCTAAGAGCTTGGTATGAATTTTTGAGTAACTTTCTTTTAGAAAAAGGTTTTTTAAAGGAAAAGTTGACATAACTCTTTTTATAAAGAAATCTAACCATGATCTATTAATTTTTCAAATTTATATTGATGACATTATTTTTTATGCTACTAACCACTGCTTATATGAGGAGTTCTCTAAGTTAATGCAAAGAGAATTCGATATGAGTATAATGGGAGAACTCAAATTCTTCCTTGAATTACAAATCAAGCAATCCAAAGATGGGACTTTCATCAATGAAACTAAATATGCTAAGGACATTCTAAAAAAATTTGGCATGGATGGAGCTAAATCAAGCAAGACACCTATAAGCACCATAACTAAACTTAACAAGGATGAGAATGACAAACCTGTTGATGAAAAGCGATTTAGATATATGATTAAATCCCTTCTTTATTTAACTGTTAGTAAACCCGATATTATATTTGCTACTTACTTATGTGCTAGATTTCAATAAAAACATAGAGAGTCTTATTTGAATGCTATTAAAAGAATTTTTAAATATTTTTTTGGTGCAATGAATTTAGGACTTTCGTATCCTAGGAGTTCTTCCTTTGACTTGATTTGTTATTCTAATGTAGACTTTGCCATTAGTTTACTAGTGTCACGACTTAAACCCGAGGGCACGTGACCTACACTAGGGAATGGGAAGGCATAAGGCCCCCGAAACCCGTAGTAAGCCTTAAAGAAAAGATAAACAAAACCTTACAATTTTAAAACTTTATTTTAAAATAGAGCACATTATCAAACTGATTTTTCTAAAATTTCAACATAATTGAATACATAATTAAAATATTTCCAACATTACATATATAAATCAAACTTAAATCATTATACATGAACGTGGTGCATATAAATAAAATACACAAATACTCTTAAGTCATAAAATTCATAGTACATTTACTACTGCAGCTTCCTAGAACATTACAACAGTACAACTTACAATGACCTACATAAAATGGCCGGTGATGAAGAAATCTGATGTGGAGGCAGTCTGAGGTCGAACTCCCAGGCTCTTGAAAAAAAAATTAAATTGAGGGGAATCAGACCTCACTGAATAAGTCAATAATAAGAGTTGTACGGTTTGAAAACCCTTTTTGAAAACCATATAGTGATAGTAAAAATAATTTATAATATATAGATATAGCTTTTGAAAAATCTCGGTAGAACCCTAAACCCAAAATCCTAAAAGGCCAATCGGGCCCACTTGTTCCAACTAGACTGCCGGTCCTCGAGAGCAAAGGCATTAACCGAGGCACCAAGTCACAGTCGTTCACCTAATCCAAATATATGGCACTGGCAGTCCCCGAGAGCTAGGGCATCAACCGAGGCACCCATCCCAGTCCATTAGTAACCTTACAATTACTGGCAGTCCCCTAGAGCAAGGGCATCAATCGAGGCACTCGTCCCAGTTTAACATTCACCAATCATATAATTCGGATCCACCTCTCAATCTCTACCATGTGCACACGGTTCTGGTGAAGCCCACCAAGTAGCCCGTTCTACCAAAATTTCTCAAAATCGATTTTTAAATAAATAAAAATGCGTTTTAAACCTTAAATAGTAGCATTAAATTAAATAAATCATATAATATTGACATAAAAATAGGAGCGCATGCATCTTTAAATAAAGCACACGCACAGATCATATTATCGACTTACAAGATGAATGAGAAGGCTGACGACCGCGCGTCTGCCTCGATCTCACGACTTCTACTCCAATATGCTCTAGAAAGAAATTAATAGATCAATTTTAAAACATGACTATGAAATAAAAATAAAAAAAATTAACAAAATAATGAAATTCCAGGCTGACTCGAGGAAGACTGGACAAGACTCGATAGACAGGATAAAGCCTAATTGACGGTAGAATTATTACGAATATCACATTTTACGAGAAAAATCTATCGAAATTTCGGCAGAGTCTCCTCTGTAAAATGGACATCTCTCTACCAAAGGTAGAGCCAAACCTGCATAGAAAATGCACTTCTAATAACCGCAGACATACACACTCGAGTCGGGCTTCCAAAACTACACTTAGCCCCGACCGAGATCACAACTCAACAAAACACCAAGAAATGATATCATTTATTTTCCCAAAAAATACATATTACACATACATATATACTAAAAATATATAATCTCAATTATTCAAAAATTAAACAACTCAATTTGCATTTCATTATCAAAGTATAATTAAAACCTAAATTAAAACCATTATACCAAACATGCTAAATACAACCTTATATTCAATTTTTTTTGTTACCAAAATAATGTATTATACATATATATAATATTTGGAATTAATATTCAAAATTAACATTACTTAATTAAAAATATCAATTAATTTATAAAAATCCTCTAAAACTCTTAAATATTAATAAAACTAACTAAAAGATATGTTTAACTATAACTAGCATAAAATTACATTTTTTACCCCTAAATACATAAATTACATAATGTATTATTAGTACTAAAAATTCTTTAAAATTATATAACCATCTAAAAAAATTATTTTTCTCAAAACTAAACTTCCTAATATAATTAAAACATAATATCAACTAATAATTTCTTCAAAATATAAATTTAACTTAATTATTTTACATATGACATAAACTAAATATATTTATAAAAATAAGTATAAAAGTCACAAAAAATAAAATTTAAATTTTAAAATTAACAACATTTAAGAATAATATCAATTATCAAAATTCCATAGTTTTTAACAATAATTTTGAAATTAATAAATTATTAATTAAAAACCAAAAATTTACAAAAACTTATAATTAACACCAAAATTTCTAAAATCTTAAAAACAACCAATATATTACAAATATTTAACCTTAATTACTCTATTTTACTAATTAAGCTAAAAAATATCAAATAGAGTCAAATAAAATTAAATAAAATCAAACAAAAATTTTGTAAATCAAGAAAAATTCAGAATAATGCACAAAAAATCGGATTTGAACCACCAAATTGATGTAATTCATCATTTAGCTTAAATTATCTAAAGATTAACACCTAAACCCACTCAAGCAACTAGAAAACAACCCTAGAACAACCTAAGAATGACTCAGAACAATTCACCTTCAACCTCCAATTCCGATGCCGGAGGTGAGTTACAGCGGCGGTTTCCGACGTGAACTGATGCCTGAGAGGGTGAGGGAAGTTGTGGAAGCTACGGTGGTGCCGAATCTAGCTCCAACTATGTCGTGGCAGCTTCAACCGAGAGCGACCGAAGAAGAAGAAGAACAGCAGCTGCAGCAACTCGTGGGCACCTATCCAAGGTGGAGATGGGGTTTCCGAGTGGTGCTGGAGGCGGCACGGTGAGAGGGAAGACAGAGACTGTGGGCAGGCGGAGATGTGGAGTGGGCAGCAGTTGGGGTCGTCGATTTCGGGGAGCTAAGCTTCTGTTTTTGTTTTTTTTTTTTTTGTATATATATATATATATATATACAATAATAAATTAAAACACACATATACTTATTATATTAAATTAATACACACATACTATATATATATTATACCAAAAATACATTTACTCACACATATAAATAATTAAACCCTACTTATATATATATACATATATATACATATAGGTACTAGCAACACACATAAAAAAACATGAATTTCATGTAGTTTTAAAATAATAATAATAATAATAATAATAATAATAATAATAATAATAATAATAATAATAATATGTCATTTTTAAATAATGAGGAAATAACACTCATATGAATTAATAATCCTCAAATAATATAACATAAAAATATCTCCATTATATAGCAAAATAATTAACAATTATATAATATAATCTAAAAGTATTTATAAAAAAAAATTTGAATTCAAAATTACTTTATTTAATTAAAACGTAGGGTATTACAACTAGATAGAAAAAACACTTCCGAAACTTGTCAAATTTTAGGTAATTGTTTAGTTTTTTAGTTTAGCAAGAAATAAGTCTCGGTTCCCTTATCCACCATTAAAGCAGAATATGTGGTGACTAGTTGTTGTTACACAAAAGTTTTATGGCAAAAACAATAACTTTTGGACTATGGCATTAATATTAATCACATTCCTATTAAATGAGATAATACAGGTGCTATAAATCTTAGCACCATTTAACACTCTAGAACTAAACATATAGATGTCAAACATCATTTCTTGCATGTTCATGTGAAAAATGATGGTATTTTTCTTGAATTTGTTGATACTAATCATCAATTAGTTGACATTTTTATCAAACCTCTTTATGAAGAAAGAATGAATTTTATTAAGCATGAGCTTAGTATGATTTATGGTTATAGTGTGTCTCGATTTTATGATATATGTTTAGACTGTTTTCATATTAAATCATGTTGTACTTATTTATTACTTTTGATCTTAATATTTTTATAAAAAAAAAAAAAGAAATTTAAATGCCATGCATTTATAAATGTTTAAATATGCAATATAATTTTTTTCCTCCTACTCCTATCAAATCTAGTTTCTTTTTATATGTTTTTGTTAATTTTGTCATCAATTTATATTTGGTTTATTTTTAGTATTTTTTCGTATCTAAGTATTGAGCTGTTTGTTTATTTTTATAATTATTTTGTGGCAGTTTACATTCGGTTTATTTTCTGGATTTTTTCTAAATATAAGCTATGAGTTATTAATTTTATAACTTGTTATATTTCTTTTTAGTTTACAATTGGTATTTTAATATCATTATAACTCTATCCTTTTCATTAATGCTTTTGTATTTTCTTTTAAATTTTCTTTTGCATTTTATCAAAAGGGGAGAAATAATTAAGTTTGCATGTGTATTTAGTTAATTTCTTTTAAAGGAGAGAAATTTTTTTCACAAAGATGTGTTTATGTTAGCGATATCATAAAGCACTATCTCGAACGGACTCAACACAAGGACTAAATTGCACAAAAAGTGCAAATCCTATCATGGTCACGATCGAGACATTAAATATCATAATTGGGACCATGGCAGATCAATGTTTACAAAACTTCATTTTTTGGTAAAACTGATCCCGATCCAATGTCATAACCAAGACATTGCTCGGGACCACAGTATCCTAATTGAGATCAGGGCATTTTTTTCAAATGCAATGGCTCGTAACGGTTTGGTGCTAGTCCTGACCGGGACCTGACAAAATGCAATTCAAAAGTTTAAATTTCATTCAAATGGACTTTTTTTTTGTTGGGAATGACATTATTATTTCCAATAGCTATAATTAGATTGCTTAAGTATAAATAAGACCTCTGAAGACTGTTTTGAGGTTAAGAAACTTATTTATCATTCATTCTCTCTTAAGCATTCAATTAAGCTCTCAAAATCTCTTTTAAATAATTCTTGTATTTATGTAACTCTTGTGAGAGTTAATTGTGTGTTAGAAATAAAATATCTCTTCATCGTAAATCTTGAGATAGATTAGAAGGGAAGTGAGATTTATTTCTAATGGAATTGGTTTAAGTGTTATCCATTGAAACACTTGGGATTTGGTGTTTAAGTGAACCTTGAAAACTCAAGTTATAAGGTTGTAAGAGTGAGCCATAAAACTCTTGTGTAATCTCAATATTATAAATAAGATTATGGGTGATTGAAAATCCTAACTTGGGGATAAGTTAAGTGGACACGTAGGATTATTGATTAAATCCGAACTCCTTATCATTATGTTCTTCATTATTCCTTCACAACACTCTTTCAATTATTGCAAAGAATTCTTTTAATTTTTTATTTTTAATCATTAGCCTTATTCACCCCCTTTTAAGGCTCTTTCATTAGCCTAATAGAAATATTGTAAGCACCCAATTTCGGGATGCAATTGTGCACGTGTGCGACAAAAGCCCCTATGATGAAAATCTAATCGAGAATTGATCTCTAGTGTTGAGTTTTGAGGTTTAAAAGACTAAATTTCTACGTTTTGTGGATTTAATTGCAAAATTGGTTTTTAGGGATTTGATTGCAAAAATTAGAAACTTTCAAGGACCTTTGTTGTAATTTAAAAAATAAAAATTAAATAATAAAAAATCTGATTAGTCGTCACTGTGTAATGTTGATCGGCATTACATAATGCTAACCGGCATTACATAATGCTAGTCAGTATTAACCAATGCCAATCGGCATTATGGGATGTCGGTTGACATTCTAGAGTGCCGATTTTTGCTAAAAATTATTTTTTTACTTTGAAAATTGATTTTTTTTGTCATTTCTTAATTTTTTCATTGGTCTAAGACACCACATGTCTCTGTGTGTGTGAGTCTTTGATTTTTTTTAAAAACTCTATCACCATCTTATTATCTTGATTTTGAAAGTTCAAAAATAAAATCCAAACTCTTGAGACTCCTCCTCTTGCTTCCAATGTTGTGTAACTTCCTGCGTGATCATAGGGATTAGAGGTTGTTAGGCTAGGCTTTAAAAGCCAAGAGGCAGAGTCTATGAAAAAAATTAGAGGGGAGAAAGGAAGAGACTGTGAAAAAAAAAACTAGAGAGCCAGAGTCTATGAAGAAAAATCAGAGAGGAGAAAAAAGAGAGAGAAAAAAATCTTTTGAGCCTAAAAAATAAAACCCTAATTATCTTTCTTTATTATGTAAAAAGTCACACACCTTAGCTGCTCAAAGTCCTAAAACTGTGATCTCTATCTGGATAAACCTCTCATCGGCTCAGAGACTTCTCCTGACAACTCCCATCCCACTAGTCATTGTAGCTGACAGGATATCTTCCCAAGAAATCCATTCATTACACCTACCACTCCTATACCCTACACATGCGATCTTGGTTGTCCATTTCAACTGATCTCGATCGTCCATTCCCACCCACCAAGCCTATAAACGGCTTTCTCTAGCTACTAAGTAAAGGTCCTTCCTTTTGTCTCCTTCTCCTTTATTTTTCTATTTATTTATTATCTCTTAACAATTACTATTCACATTATACACACATAAACACTACTATATATCATCTTCGTCATTTATTTATTCAATATTCAGGCTTCTAAGCCTCTTTTATATTGATCACAACACTGACTTAAGTATCAGAGGGGGTTTTAGGTACCCAGATTACTCTCAAGAATTTTCCCTGAAGACTCTTTTTGCTCTAAGGAACTCTATCTTCAAATTCATGAAGCTTAAGCATGTGGCCTCCAAATCCTTTAACATATATGTTGGAGCTATAGCTAAAGTAAAAGGATTTTAAACCATCAGTAATCAAGTGGAAATCTAGTTATGATAGTGTCATTAGAATCATGATATGTGTTCCTTTCTTTTATGGCAGGATGGAAGAGAGGCAGAGGTTTTTGGATCACCAACAGACAAAGTTATTCTTGCATGAGGAGTTCCCATTAGAAGTTAACTCGATCACTTTAGGTGGAACTTCTAAAGATTCATTAGTTGATACAGAAAAATTTCCTTAGAGCCATGAAAACATGTCTGCACTATTAAATAATTAAGCTTGACTATGCATGAGGACCATATCCATGATCTAAAGCATGATTTACATTCTACAGCTTTAACAAAATCATCTTCATTCAAATTAGTTATTTACATTTTACAGCTTTAACAAAATCATCTTCATTCACTGATTTGAAATCTAAGCATTCCTTGGGCTTCATAGTCCAAACAACGTTGCTAAATTTATCCCCAATTAGAAGAAGTGCAATTGAACCTACTGATGGAAACCATTACCATGCACACTGACTTCTATGGAACATTATACTGTGAAGATGACTTCATTCTGCAAGAAGTTCCACCCAATTATTTTAAATCCTGCTAATTTTCTAACTTGTAACTTAGCCCCCATTAGCTCCAACTATGCATAGTATCTACGACAAACATTTTCTAGTAGCCCTTACCTACATTCCGAATCACATACTATTTATATTATAACCTTGAAGCGAGCATATCATAAATTAGTATGTTATACATTAAGGTAAAAAAATTATTTATAAATTAATTTATATAAAATATTTTTATTTTGAAAATTAAAAAAAAATAGTTCTTATAATTATTATTCTAATAAAACACAATCAATGAGTAAACAAGAAAAACTATTTTAATTTAATAAAATAAATTTTGAATTAAGTTAATATCATATTAGAAATTAAGAGACCAAATAGAAAGAAATGTCAGCTGCTGCTTTTTTATAAGCCAAGGATTTCCTTAAAAGGAAAAATATACAGGGAACAAATCTCTTGTGGTAGTAAGAGAAAACAAAATAGAAGATTTCACCATTTTGTGCCCAATAAAAAAAGTTAATCCCTTTTGTGATACTTTTGAATAATATTCCTCATGTATGACAGTTTTTAAAGGTAGTCCTGATATATTTTTGCACACCTGGCACTCAAAAAAGTTATTTGATTCAAAGATGTATATATATAATATAATAATTTTATTATTATTATTATTATTATTAAATAGAGTTATAATTTATTTAATTATTACAATTTCAACAAAATTTTTAAATAATTTCACAATATTTCTTTGAAATTTCTTCTATAATTAATATTTTATATTTTAAAACTATTTTATATAAAAGATATTATGACCACAATTAATTTTAAGCTATTCAGAATTCTTAGTTATTTTCTTAATAAAAATTTTAAATATAATAAAAATTCTATTATCTCTGTATCATAATACAACCTTATTAAATTTATTATAATTTTAACAAATTTGTGTACTTGAATAATGACACATCATTTCTTCAATAAATTTTTTTCATCAATACTTTTATTTCATTTAAAAATAATATCATGTAATATTTTTTCTTAAATTTAGCTAATAACTAGTCATAAATCAGTGTAATATTCGGATTGTAAAATAAAATAATAACTAAATAAATTTAAAATAAAATATATTATATTAATTTTACTTTCAAAATTTTGTTATGCAAATTGTTTTAGTTATAATAGATTTGGTTTTGAGAATTACTAATTTAGTATTGGGATAAGTATAGTAGTGTTTTAGTTAAAAAAAAAATAAATAACTATTATAAATCTTCTGTAATAACTTTTTGAAAAAAAAAATTGTAATTTTTAATGGTTTGGAAATTTTGTTTGAGTGATTTGAGGTAAAAAAAAATACACTTAGAATTTGAGTTGTATTGAGATATGTATAATAGTATTTTAGTTAAAAAATAATCCTAAATAACTATAGTAAATATTTTCTTATTTTAAATTGTATTAGGATAAGTATAATAGTGTTTTAGTTAAAAAAAAAAGATTACATAATTACTGTAAATTTTTTTAAAAAATTATAATTTTAATGGTTTGAAAAAATTGTTTGAGTGATTTTGGGTAAAACGTAGAAATTGATTTGTATTGATATATGTATAATAGTATGTTTAAATATAGAGATGACACTTGTCAAATGTTAAATGTAATGATTTTGGAACTCTATATATATATATTAAATAACCAAAATTAATAATTGTTAATAAAAATCTAAATTGAAAAAGATAATTAAACACACCTATATAACATGAATTATGTGTGTAAGATGATGTTCATGAAACCACACGTTTCTAAAATCAATCTCTTCTAATGGTTTCTATTTAATTGGATATCTTTAGAGATATACTTTTCAGTTAATGAATTTTAATAATTTTATTTTAAAATAGAATTTTAGTAGAGACTGATATATTAATCCATGTGCTCATATCAGAAGTTTTTTATATAATGTTTTAAAAAATATATGAATTTTACTAATTTTATACATCATTTAAAATGAAAGATGTTATAACCCATATTTTTATTTAATTATTAAATTAATTGTGGGTTTAAGGTATTATTATTATTTTGATTATTTTTGGAGAAATTATGTGAAAAAACCCTAGAGGGGGTGAATATGGTTATTAAATAAAAATCGAAATTAAACAAATAATTTTTTGCAAAAATTGAAAGAATGCTAAGAAGGAAAAATGAAGAACATAATAATTTAAGGAGTTCAAATTCAACAACAATCCTACGTTTCCATCTAACTGATCCCCAGGTTAGGATTTTTAATCACCCACAATCTTATTTATAAGATTAAGATTACACAAGAGTTTTATGGCTTACTCTTACAACCTTACAACATGAGTTTTCAAGGCTCACTCAAAAAATCAAATCCCAAGAGTTTCAATAGACAACACTTAAACCAATTCCTTTAGAAATAAATCTCACTTTCTTACTAATCTATCCTAAGATTTAAAATGAAGAGAAATTCTATTTCTGATACAAAACTAACTCTCATAAAAGTTATAAACTGTCACGACCCAAAACAGGGGTCATAACCGGCGCTAGGGAACGGGAATTCTTTCGAATCCGGAACCCATAGCAAGCCTAAAAATAAAATAAACATGCAATAATAATAATAACACATTTAAATAAAATACTGTGCAGCGGAATAAAATCATAAATATCAAAATAATGATCCACCACGAGATTTAAATCAAATCCTCAAACACATATATAAATAAACTCTTTTAATACAATCCATTTCAAATGTTTAAAGTACATATCTCGCAAATTTATATAACTACTGCAGTGTCTAGATTAATAAAATAAACTCAAATGAGCAGTTTACATAGAGAAGCCGGAGCGGAAGAAATCCGGCGTACAGGCCTACTACTGAAGTCTAAAGAAGATGACTCTCCTGAAAAATAGTCAACGGAGGGGAGTCAGACCTCACTGAGTGAATTACTATAATATATATACATGCATACTAAATGCCAATGCACACAATCAAAAGTATATATAGTATGTATGTATAGAAGCAATTACACACAAATGTAATAAAAATCATTTTATATATTTATTGAAAATCACAGTTCATGAAGGATCAAATAGAACCCTAGAATATCACAACCTCAAAATAGTGTTAGACAACACTCTAGCCGTACAGGCTCACTTATTCCAATATATTTACTTATTCCATTTGGACAGTAGACTGGCCTCGAGACACTTAGTCAATCGAGCTCCAGCAATCACACTCCCCAAATCATATCACACATATCAAATAATCAGATTCAATCAATATCCTCAAGCAGGTTAGTAATATAGCCTAAATGCTATAAGCGTACCGGTACGTACTCTGTCCTAGTGCTGCCCACTAGGTAGCACGTTCTATTGATATCCTTCATTAAAATATAAAACATTCATTCATAAATAAATGATGCATGTAATTGAATAAAATGGCAACAAAAACCATATATATACTAAAAATATACCAAAAGTAAACCAGGTATATTTCGAGTATATATATATGTCAAAGAAATCCAGATAGATTATAAAATAAATTGGAAATATATTAAAAAATATTTTAAACCTAATTTATTAACAAAACATGCATATAATTTAAAATATACCGAAAATAAACCAAAGATAAACTAAAAATAAACTTAAGTAATAATTAAACCATTTATGCATACTTAGTCAAAATAAAACATACATTTCTAAATCATGCACCCTAAACATATATATATAAAATAGTAACTCACACTTAGTGCGCTCCTCGAGATGGGTCCGACAGGCCTGGTCCACTAGGCCTTGGTCTCGGCGCAACTAAACAAACAATAAATAACGGACATCAGAATAAACCTAACAAAAAATCCTAGAAACTCGATCTAGAATATTAGACACAATCAAAATTAGGGTTCAACCGGACATCACGTTTTACGAGAATTCTACCAAAAATTCGATAGAACCTCCCCTGTAAAACGGACATCTCTCTACTCAAAGAGTAGAGCCGGCCCTGCAAAGAAACACACTTCGAAAAACAGACACAAAAACACATCCACAACCCCTCGGTTGGACTCCAAACTACAGTCTACCGACCGGGGTCCACAATCACAGAATATTTATGAAAATACCAAAAATGCCCTTATATCACAAAAATACATTTAATAAGTATAAATTACATAATCAACCTTAAAACACAGTAAAAACCGATAAAACTCATTTTATTTAGAAAAATCGTATATTGTATATAATTGAAAATAATTTATGAAAAATAGTTTTAATTAATTAAAAATACTAAATAATTTGTTGAAATCATTTTTATACCTTAAATAATTATTAAAAGCAATTTAATTACATTTTTAGTCAATTTAGGGTAAAATTATCAAAATACCCCTATATATATATATATATATATATATATATATATATATATATATATATATATATATATATATATATATATACTAAAATTACTCCAAAAATTCACCAAAAATAGTATAATTATCCAAAATTAATTTCCTCAACATATTAATCAATAATATCAATAATTAAACTCAATTAACTAATTAATTTCAATTAAAAACATAATTAACCTAATTTTCCAAAAATTACATAAAATAATTAAATTCAAAATAAATACATAGAAATTCATAAAAATTCCAAATAAATTCATATAATTCATTTTAACACCTATATTTATCATAAAACATAATTTCATAATTTAATTAATTAATTTCCAAAAATTAGAAAATAATATTAAAATATTCAAAAATACCCAAAAATCAAAATAATCTCCAAAAATTCTACAAAAATTCACACATGAAGATTAAGTTACTAGGATCAACATTTGTGAAGGAATTTTTCATGAATCAAACAATTTAAAGTTCAAAAAATCAAAAACCCTAAAATGGCCGAATTGAAGATTTAGCTCAAACCTCAACAACCACTGGTTTTCAGGCCAAAATGAGCTTAGAATAGGGACCACCGGAGCTCAAGGAGTCGATGAATACTGGCGGTGTCGAAAATGGTGGCCGAAAACGTGATCGATGGCGAGGAGCTCCACTTGCTGCCACCGCGAATTTCGGGCGTTCCAGCGGGCTTCCGACAGCCTGGTCACGTCGGAGAGGAAGAGGAAGGAAGGGGGAGGAGGTTGGCGGCAGCTGGTGGCAGCAAAGGGCGGTCCGACGAGGTGGAACAGGAGGCACAGTGAGGGCAGGCGTCGGGAGAGAAGAAGGAAGAGGGAGGGGCAATTCGGTAATTTGGCAAAAATTTTGATTTTCAACTATATATATGTATATATATATATACTTTACACTATATATTAAAATAATATAAAATCACACACATTAAATATATACCATACACATATAATTTAATATTTTAAAATTTAATACACTTAAAAATAATTAAATAATATTAAAACTAATAATAAATAATAAAATATTAGGGTAATTAGTTAAACCCTAGTTAAATAAATAAATACACATTTATACATTATTTAGTATTTAAAAATATATATGAGTTCATGCAAGTCCGAAAATCTATTTAAAATAATTAATGGTAAATTATTTATGTGAAAATTTTCCCGAAAATGCAAGTCCCGAAAAAATTTTACTTAAAGCACTTAAAATAATATACAATAATTAAAATAAGTTTTAAATACATATTAACTCGTAAAAATATCATAATTATGCAGAAATATTAACACTGCATATCCCGATGAAATATTAAAATGTTTAAAAACACGAGATATTACATAAACAAAGAATGAATATTTGAGAATTTGAGAGCTTTAATAAATGTTCAAATAGAGAATAATAATAAGTAAAAATGTCTTTACTTTCATTCAACTTTAAAGGTGTTTATATAGATAAATACTCAAAAATATAATTATTGGAGGTGTAAATGATGTGTCCAATGTCCATATTTTGAATCCAACGTTTATAATTTTGAATTATTGAAAGTAATGCTATTAGACTATTGTGCATGGATTGAAACCGTGATTGGCTACTAGAGACGTTTGAATTTGCCCATGCTTTATTCATAAAAGTTATAGATATTTGACATAAATTTCCATATCATTTTTATCACCTTAATTAGACTTCTTTAGCTTAAGATTTGTCTAAAATAGTAAGAGCTATGCAATCTAAAATGCAAAGTATTGTCAAACATCTATACACGAGTTGAAATTGTGATTTTCTATTGGAGAAGTTCAAATTTGCCCATATTTTGTTCATAAAAGTTGTAGATATTTGACTTAGCTTTCCATATCATCTTGAATCACCTCAATTGAATTTTTGTAGCTCAAGATATGTCCAAAATACTAAGAGTTATGCAATCTAAAATGGCAAACTACTATCAGATAGTTATGCACGAGTTGAAACCATGATTTTCTATTGGAGAAATTCAAAATTTCCCACACTTTCTCCATAAAATTATATATATTTGAATTATATTTTATATCATTTTGAATCACCTCAATTAGACTTCTATAGCTCAAGTTAAGTCTAAAATACTAGGAGTTGTGCATTCTAAAATGGCAACTACATACGTTGATTTCGACTTAATATTTGCCTATTCAAATGAAATCAGATTTTGACAAGTCAATTCAGAAAGCTCAAGATGTCTACTTCAAATTTGTAGAGGATAACTTTCTCATTATAAAGCTTTAAGGATGTCAAAAGCCTCTTTGAATCTTCGAATCAGCCCAAAATATTCATACTTTATTTTAACTTCAAATAAATTTCTAACTTATACACACTTAAACAAACATATTAAATGTTCAAAATTAAGTTTGTTAAGATTAAAATTAAGATTGATTATTGCTAAGGTTATTATTATGGTTAAGGGGAATTATTAAGTTTTAATTATTATTTTATTTAATTAGTATTAAATTAAATTGTGGATTTAAAGTGTTAATTATTATGAGATTATTATTATTTTTGTAATTTTAGTAAATTTTTAATTAATTGTTAAAGAGTGTGTATATATACATTTAAGTGTGTGTGAATAACTAAAGGGAAGATATTTGTTAATTTTAAAATAATTATTTTGTACCTTTTATACTTTTTGTCATAAGAAAAAAGGTAAAAAACGTTGACAATGCTTATTTCTTATAATCTCCTTATTTTTCTTCTCTTTTATTTTCTTTTTCTTTCTCTTCCTCTCCTCGACACCACCACCAACCACTGCCACCATCATTTCCAGAGATCCCTGAAATGCTGCTCAGCTCCTCCTCCTTTGGTGACCACTTCTCTTCCTTCTCTCTCTCTCTCTCTCTCTCTGTTTTGGTTAGTTGTCGGATTACAAAAGGCATCATAGGTGATGATTCTAGCCACCCAAAGTGTTGTCGTCAATCTCAAAAGAACCTCCTTCTCCTAGGCATTGTTTTCCCTCAATCAATTTTGTTGATTTGAGCCGATAACAACTTTGATTTTGAGTAATTGATTTTAGGATATTTTTAGTTAATTTTATTAAACTGAGCTTTAATTCAATTTTATTAGATATAGTTGCTTTGAGATAAAATGATCTATAGGTTGTGATCTTATTTATTGTGATTTTTATTTAATTTTTGGAATTTTTGGGATGTTGGGTATTGTTCATGTCACTGTTCTGGACAGTCTCGGGTCGAAAATTTTTTATATTTTTAATAAGTTATATATATTATGTAGATTAAATGTTGTGAAGAAAGTTTTGTGAAATTATGTATAGAATTTGAGATATAAATTTTTAAAGATTATATTTAAAAGTGCATTCTTGAGAAATTAGTAGAAATTGGTAAAATTATTTGATTTTAATTAAATGATTGTTAATTATGCTGTTTTAGACTTTTTTAAATAATAAAAGTATAAAAATAATTATTTTTTAATTATTAGTTAATTAGTAGTAATTTTGGGAAATTTTAATAAGTGATTTTAATAATTATTTACAATTTATGTTAATTTAATTGTAAAATGGAATTTTTATGTCATTAATAGATTTTATTAGCAAAATATTATTTATAACAAAAATTTTATTATTTATTTGGAAAATGAATTACCTTTATATTTTTATTATATAAATAAATTAAATTGTGTTAGTAAATTTAATTTTATGATATATTGAAGATTTAAGAAAAATTATATTATTTTATATTTGTTGTTGTGTTGGTTCTAAGTTGGGCATGAATTGTAGTTCGAGGGCCCAAACTGAGATGTTAAACTTTGGAATATCTTGAAATGTGTTTGGGTATAGGAATGACTCTACTTTTAGTAGAGAGATGTCCGTTTTACAAAGGAATCTTTGCCGAATTTTCAATAAATTTTTCGTAAACGTGACATTGATCTATGTTAATATTGAGTTTTGTTAAGTCATGTCTTAAATTGAGTCTTTCCTTAAAAATCTAGAATTCTTTAAGGTTAGTATTTTAATCCTAATTTCTTTTATTATCATTTTTTCTATAGTTACGCCGAGATCGAGACTTACAGGACATAGCCATTTGAGTCAATATAGAAGAGCGCACTGCACCAGTGAGTTATTATTATATGTATAAATTGCATGTAGAAATTTTTATTGGCATCCATATTTCGATAAATATGAATTTAATATATTGTTGTGTTAAATGTTAATTACTATTGCTATTATATATATGTTTTCATATATATATAAATGTAAATATTAATTGTGATTGTTGGAGTCTCTGTCAAATTTTTGATAAATTTTTCGTAAAACGTGACATCGATCTATGTCCAATATTGAGTTTTGTTAAGTCGTGTCTTAGATCGAGTCTTTCCTTAGAAATGTAGAATTATTTAAGGTTAGGATTTTAACCCTAATTATTCTTTTATTTTTTTTTCCAATAGTTACACTAAGACCGAGGCTTACAGGACAAGGCCACTCGAGTTAGTATAGAGGAGCACACTCCACTTGTGAGTTATTATTATATGTATACATTGCATGTAGAAATTTTTATTTTCATGCATATTTCGATAAATATGAATTTAATATGTTGTTGCATTATATATATATATATATATTGGATGTTGTTTGTTATTGATATTGATTTGTGTTATCGTGATGTGTTATTTTTAAAGGATAGTAGTAAAACGTGTTATTTAGTGGGCTACACTAGAACTATTGCGCAATAGTACGCTAGTTGTTAGGCTATAAATTTTTATTGATATGAGATTATATGATTTGAGATATGGAAAAATTGATTATTGAGATTTGTGGTTAGAAAGTGATGTGACTATGAAAGCTCAGTTGATCTAGTGTCTCAAGGTCAGTCATGCTAGTAGTGAGGCTGCAAAAGCTTAGTTGACTTAGTATCTCGGGGCCAGTCCACTGTCAAATTGGAAAAGAAAAATATTTTTAGATTTAAGTAAGTCTATTAGCTAGTGAGGTTCAGTGATTGAGGTTGTGGAAATTTTAAGTTTTTGCTCCGATTCTCCATTTAATTTCCATTGGTGTGCTGATTTGATAATTGTTTTAAATTATCTGCTTGAAATACGTGTATAAATTACATAATATAAATATAATTATATAAATACTATATTGATGTTTGATTGCTTGTACACTTAGGTTGCATGTATATATCTAATAATAATTCACTCAGTGAGATCTAACCCTCTCAATTATTTTTTTTAGCACTTATCTCATTAAACCTCTCACAACAATTCTCTTTGCTGGACTCTTTCTTCTTTGGTTAATTTATATAAATTTTAAACTACCTTTTTCTTGTATTTTATTAGACACTGTAATAGTAATTTATATTTCTAGTAGTATATATTTATTGTAGTTTCTGATGATGATGTTAATAGTGGTTGTGTACCTGTCTATTGTAAAAATATTTTATTGAGATATTATTTATAGAATTCTTTATATTATGAAAACTTTTAATTTTGAGATAACTTTGTGTTGATGTTTGGTGTGAAGTTGTAGTTTAGACTTGTTACAGGTTCTGAATTTATAAAGATTTCTCCACCGATTGTTTCTATTCATGCTTCCCAGTTAGTCATACCCTGAGAGGTAGAAAGAATTACAATACCCATCCCACCCAAAATTCTAAGATTAATTTTTATTTCCTAATGCTGGTCATGACTCTTGGATTCAAGTCGTGATAAAAGAATACCGAAATCTGAGAAAATTTAAAGCATATATATAATATATACTAGCCATGATTTTGCACATTGTGTGGATTGTAAATAATATATATATTAAAATAATTTTAATAATTTAAAACTAAAATTTAATTAAATATAAAAATAAGAACTCAAAAAGTTATTGCAACAATTTTATTATTTTTATTATATATATAATTGAATAGATAAAGTAAATGAAAATAGAAAATAGTTGAAAAAATGGATATTTTAGTTAGAATAAACAACATAATTTTTTATGGAAAAGAAGAGAAATATTTTGTATGTTGTAGAATTGGAGTGTTTCACATAGAATATAATATGTGAATTCTAAAATAAGATTATATGTATCTATATTTTTATATAAAAATATTATGAATTTTAATAACTCAACATATTTGTTTTTAAGAGTGATTGTTGAATTATGAAGAATGGTATTTGGGAAATTTTAATTATATATATATATATAAATTTGACGAATTTAATTTAATAAAATTATGTAATTACTTATTTTAAAATAATTTTAAAATACATTTATTATTTATAATATATGCAATGCGTGAATTGACAATTAGTTAATATTTTATTATTAAAGTATATTTTCAGTTCAAATAATAATTTATACATATGTCAAAACAATTAACATGAATATTAGAAAATTTATTTTCATTTATTTATTTTTTTTTTAATTTCGTTTTCCACTTCAATACCACCAGACTTACTATATGCTTGTAATAAGTTCGAGTAATCAGTAAGTTTGAGTAATCAGTGAAATTTACCTTGTTTGTACAAATACAAAATCAAGTTAAGGATGCAAGTTTTCTACAAGGAATCTGTTAATTTGTACATTTCTGTGGAAAAGAAAGAAATACCCGATGTACTGACTGAAGGCAGCATCTTAGGCAACTACACAATTCTCTATGGTTTACATATATGTAGAGATATAAATTGGATATGGTTTTGATCTTGAAAATAATCATTATTAACTTACAATTTATGTTCATTTATAACAAACAAAATCATAATATGTTATATATAGTTTATGTTCATGATATCATGATAACGATCTTATAATAAATAATATATAGCTTACAATTTATTTTCCATGCCTGTTTTTAGTTACAAATTATACTTCATAAACTCTATCCTAGAGTCAAAAAAGAGTGAAGAAAAATTAATTATCATTGTAAAATAATCTTAATTATATATTAAAAGTATTAATAGCTTCCAGTGAATTGTGAAGTTTTGAAATTCATTCTTACAGCTTCGTAGTTTCAAACATTAAACATAAGTAGTCGTAAATTCACGCAATGCACAGACTGTAAATTAATTTATATTTTATTAAATTATTTTAAAATATTAAATTATTTTACTAATTAAAATTTTTGTGATAAATATTATTATTACATTGACAGTTATGGATCTCAATTAAATTTAATAATTATTTATAACTAGTCGTGATTCTGCGCAATACGCAAATTGTGAAATAAAATGGTTATAAAAATAATGTGAATGAAATAATAACTAAATAAATTAAAAATAAAATAAATCATATTAATTTTATTTTCTTTAATTTTTATTTTAATAATTTTTTAGTTACAATAAGATTTGTTTTTAGAATTATTATATTAGTATTGAAGTACGTATCATTTTAGTTAAAAAATAATATTAAGTAATTACTGTAATTTTTTTAATGGTTTAGAAAAATATTTTGGGTTATTTAAGGTAGAAAACATGTAATATATAAATTATTTTACAATTTGAGTCGTATTAAAATATGTATAATAGTGTTTTAGTTAAAAATAATACTAAATAAGTATTGAAAATATTTTATTTTTTATAAAAAATTAGGATTTTTAATAGTTTGACACATTAATTTTTTAAGTAAATACTTAAATATAAAGGTGGACACTTGTCAAATTTTTTGTTTTAATTTTTGTTGTTTTAATTTTTTAGTTATAATAAGATTTGTTTTTAGAATTATTAGATTAATATATTTTATTAGTGTTGGTTTTATAATAAAGGTATTAATATATGTTAATATAAAAATTACATTTTTATATGTTTATTTTAAAAATAAATTTGAATATTTAATTGATTCATAATATAGTGTGTGTGTATATATATATATTGAACTCTAAAGTTAGTAAGTCCAAAATTTGAGTGTCTCTCTTCATAATTCAGCGTTCATCACTAAAGCCTTATATTTTGAGTTATTAAAATTCATAATATTTTTCTATAAAAAATTTTATTTTAAAATAAACATGTTTAATTTTATGGAAAATACTTTTGTTGAGAAATAACACTATAAACAAGAGCAAAGAGAAAAGAAAATAGGACACAGAGATTTAACAAGGTTCAACAATATGCCTACATTTTCGAGAGTGAGCGATTGGAGCATTTTCTTATTAGAACTGTCAACTAGGGTTACAGTATACATGTTGTATTTATATTAAGATAAGTACAATACAAACTACTAAATTACCCTTATACCATACTGCAGGGGCACATCTAATTGTAACCCCACAATTAAACCAAAAATCCCTCAAAAGATAGATGTTGTCACTCTGCTATGCTCCGACATCTATCCACTTATTACTACATATGAGCCATACAAAACAATCTCCACCTTAGGGGATATCAATCCCGTTAGAAGATAAAATCCTAAAGTTTCTCACACACCAATGGGTTAGGGGTAAACATGCTACTTTTACAACTAGCAACATTCAACAAAATCTAAGAAATGCTTGAACTTGTCACTAGTAACTGGCTTTTTCAACATATCAGTTGCATTCTCACAAGTGTGAATCTTTTGTAGCAATATCTGACCAGATGTAATCAACTCATTGATCTTATAAAACATCATATCAATATGCTCTGTGATAGCATGATACACTTGATTCTTTGTCAAATAAATGGCACTCTAACTATCACAATGCAACTAAACTCTACCTTAATTAATATCCAATTCCTTCACTATTTCTGTAAGCCATAATGCTTTATTAGCTGCTTCAACTACTGCCACATACTCAGCTTTAGTTTTAGATAATGTCACTATAGACTGAACTGTGGATTTCCAACAAATAAGTCTTCTTGAAACAGTAAACACATACCCTGTTGTAGACCTCTGATCATCTATATCACCAACATAATCTGAATCCATATATCCTACAACTGAAGGATTACCCTGCTGACTACTAAACATAATGCCATGACCTGATATGCCCCTTAGGTACTAAATATCCATTTAACTGCTTCCCAATGTTGCTTACCCGATTTCGATATAAACTTGCTGACATGACTAATAACATGAGCCAAATCAGGTTTAGTGCAAAACCATTGCATACATCAAGCAACTAACTACACTAACATATGGAACCTTTGCCATGTCTTCAATTTCTCTCTCTGACTTTGGGCACTGATCTAAGAAAAACTTGAAGTGATTCGCTAATGGAGTACACATTGGTTTAGCACTGCTCATCCTAAATCTATCTAATACCTTCTCAACATAACTCTATTGAGATAACCACAAATTTTTAGAGCCTCTATCCTTGTGAATCTCCATCCCAAGAATTTTCTTTATAGCACCTAAATCCTTCGTGTCAAATTCTTTCCCTAACAAAGCTTTTAACTTAATAACATCATGTTAACTCTTAGCAGCAATAAGCATATCATCAATATACAATAATAGAAAAACCAAAGAAACATCATCAAAGCTCTTAACATAAACACAATATTCATACTTATAATGCCTATAGCCAATGTGAATAATGTAAGAATCAAATATTTTATTCCATTACTTTGGAGACTACTTCAACCCAGACAAGTATCTTTTCAATTTACACACCGAAACTTCCTGCCCAGATTGGGTGAACCATTCTGGTTACTCTATATAAATTTGCTCCTCTAGATCATTTCTTCACATCCATTTACTCCAAGTGTATATCCCAACTGGCTACAAAGCTAACATTGCCTTAGTGGAAGTGTGTCTAACCACAAGAGAAAAAATCTTATCATAATCAATCCCCTTCTACTGTGAGTACCCTATTCACACTGGCCGAGCCTTGAACTTTTCTCCTTCTTTTTTTGATACTGTAGGTTTCTTCTTGTAGACCCATTTGCACCCTATAGCCTTCTTTCCCTTAGGTACTTAAGAAAGCTCATATGTCTAATTTTTATGCAAAGATTCCACCTCCTCAATTATAGCACCCATCCATTTATCTTTCTCCTTACTAAAAATAGCTTCCTGGAAATATTGATGGATCTCCAGTACTAATAAATAGAGCAAAGAAACCCAAATCTTCATACCTAAATCTGCTTTGAGGCTTTATAGTACATCTCTCTTTATCTCTAACTAAATTGTAGTGCTATTCTTTGCCTGAAGTGGAGCTTGAAGGTCTTTAACTAAAATTTATGACCCTTTCATTGTTTAGGACTTGAGATTCTAAGTTTACTTGCATTGCCTTTGAACTGGAACTATTTCCATCATCTGCTAGCACATCACTTTTATCCTTCTACTGTAACATAGACTGCTCATCGAATACTTCATCCCTACTTATCACATTTTCTCTACCATTATATCCTAAAACTTATATCCTTTTACCTTTTTCACAAAGCCTAAGAAAATACACTTCTTGGACTTTGGATAATGTTTAGATCTCTCATCACTGGATACATGCACATAAGTAGGACAACAAAAAATCTTTTAGTCGCCAAGATCAACTGGATTACCTATCCATAACTCTTTTGCAACCTTTCCTCTAAATAATGCTCATGGTGATCTGTTTATAAGGTAGCATACCATACTCATAGCTTTTGCCCAAAAACTCTCAGGAAGCCCTACATTTGGTCTCAAGCACCTTACCCTTTCAATAATGGATCGGTTTTATCATCTTTGCTATACAATTTTGTAGTGGTGCCTAGAAAACTGAAAAGTGCCTCTGAATACCATGCTCTTCACAAAATTTTTAAAACTATGAATCTGTGTATTTTGTCGCATTGTTTGATCCTAAATATTTAATTTTTCTCCCTATCTAGTTTTCCACCTCTGCTTTCCCCTATTTAAACTTAGCAAAGACCGTATATTTCTATTTCAAATAATAAATCTAAACTTTCCTCAAAAAATTATCAGTAAAAGTAATAAAATATTGAGACCCACCCAATGATAATTCTCTAGTAGGCCCCCATACATCATAACACACATAATCAAGAATTTCCTCTATTTTATGTTGCCCAATCATGAATCTGACTCTATCCTATTTTGCAAACACACAAAACTCACAGAATTCTAATTTATAGCTTTTAACACCCTTTAACATATTTCTTTTATGTAATTCAGTCATCCTACACTCATTAAGATTACTTAAAAGCATGTGCCATAATTTTGTACTATCATCATCAGACTCAACTGATGCAACTCCACCTATAACCATATTCCCTATGAGTTTATAAATGTTTCTTACAATTCTTTTCCCTTGCATCGCAGTTAACACACCCTTAGTTACTCTAATGTTTTCCTTATTTTTATCATATTTATATTGAAAACCATTAGTATGCAATGTGCCAAGGCAAATTAGATTCTTTCTCAAGTCTCGCATATGCCTTATAACACATCCATACCTTGACTATAGGTACATTTACATTCATTATGCATATTAATTCAACTTAAGTATAAGCAAGTATATATAGTTAAGTTAGTGTTTTGGATTGAGCTATGATTTGTACTCGATCAAAGAGTGAGAATTTTTAAATTTTTTATAACACTTAAAATGAGTAAAATTATGAGAATAAAAGGGATTAAGAGTAAAAATGAAGTGATGAGTAAGGAACAAAAATGTTAAGGAATGATAGGGACTAAGTGAAAGGAATTAATGGGTTAAAGTGACCAATTAAAAGCTAGAGCACTAATAAGTGATAGAACCATTTCATTAAGGATCAAAATTAACATTTTACCTTAAATATATCCTAAAAGACTCATGGCTTAGTGGCAGCCATAGGTGATTCGAAAAAAAATAAATAGAAGAAAGAAAGGAGAAGAAGAGAAGAGAGAAAAAAAAAGAAGAGAACTAGGAAGAGCTGCCTATTCTTTAAAGGAAACTAATTTTTTTAAGATGAATTTAGAGGTTTAAAACCCTTTTAGGCCATTAATCATCATCCTTTAAGGTTTTAGTAATTCATTTGGTAAGTATTTTAAGGTTTTTGGTTGATTTAAGTTAAAGTTTATAAGATGCAGTTTTCAGGTTCATTTTTCTTGGATTTTTAGCCTCTGTAATTTGCTCATATCTTGAGTTATGGAAATTTAAATTAAGTGTGATTTGATTCTATGGAAATTTAAAAGAGCTTTCTATAACTATATGGCTTTGAGCTAGTTTTGGTTCTAACTTTTTAATGGTTTAATGAAGCTATACTTATTAATGATCAATCTATCAGGGTTATTAACTTGGTTGTATTCAATCATCAAAAAATCCTTCTATAATTATCCAATTGATGTGAAATTTTTACAGGATGTTATAGACATATAAATATAGGTCTTACTAAAACTCAAAATTCTTTTTCTATAAGTCCTAAAAAAATTTTAGAGTTAGCCTTAAAAGCAGCCATTTTGACTATGTGAACAAGGTATACAAAGTTTATGAATTAAAATCATTATCAGTATTTTTTTTGTATATACTGAGCTAGGAAGCTTCAAATTGATTATTATTTAATATTATAAAAACTTGGAAGAGTCTTATATAGCTTTGTCACTTTGAGCTCAATCTAATTTAGTCACTATATTAGCATAATTAGAGGATACATCTCAATATGTCAAAGTAGTTAAGGTGATTATAATTCAACCTCTATAACTTTTCTTATGGTTATTCAATTGAAGTGAAATTTTTTTGGCATGCACTAAACACATAAATCTAAGTCTATTTAAAATTTAAATTCAAAATTTCTTTTCTAAAAGTTGTAATAATTTTTTCTAATCTAGGCCTGAAATAACCCTTTTAAACTTAATGAAGCTCATTTATAGAATTGAGTTTATTTGCATATTATGCATATCATTTAGGGGTAACATCAAGAGAGCAGTATATAAGGATATTATATTGATGATTTATAAATGAAATTGCATGTGTTAGGTGCTGGAAAAAGGAAATGAAAGTGTGGGTGAAAACTAAACAATTTAATGAATCGATTGTGTGTAAATATAAGTTATTTTAGTGAGTAGATATCTTATGGAATTACTTGTAAGTAACTAAGACTACTTTTGTTAACCTAATTAGGAATGAGATTTTCACATAAGTAAATGCAAGCAAAGGCAAAGAAGCAATAAAGGCAAGTGAATGTCCTAGTGTTCTATATGAATATAACACTTAAACTAATAATTTATAAATGTCTTTATTAAGCTAATTGGCTAAGGGAAATATGTGTGTTTAGGAAAAATATAATTGATAAATATTGATTTTTACTATTATGATGATGGTTGATTGTTCTTGAGATGAGACTGTACATATGAATGATGGTTCTTAAATTCAGGTGTCCTATTTAATGGAGAATAGCATAATTGTTTGAACTGTATCTAGAGTTTTATAACTCCAAATAGAGTGTCATTTGATTATGTAGAAACTTTAAGATGTGACTTATAAAATTGACAAAAATAAAGGAAGCTTAATTTTGTTGTTTGATAGCCAACCTGGGCTATACTTTTTGTTGCTTAGTTTTGATTAATAGTTTAACCATGGTGGATTGTTTTTGACATTTCTCCTTTTATAAATATCCAATCAATGCAAAATCAATTGCAAATTAACTTAGACATATAATGCTACTGATATGAAAAATATGGTTTAAAATTTATAATGTGAAATTTTGTGTGTATTTTTGAATTTGCACTAACGATTCTACTATATTGAAAAAGATGTATATTTTTGGTATATTATTGGTATATTATTGGTCTTTTATATTATAAAGATGTTAATTTGCTTAACGGACTGGTATGTGATGTATTTGGTTGATAATGGGTTGAATAAGGCATTGTGAAAGTGTTATGCACTTTTGATGTATATGAAAATATAAGAAATATGATTTGATGAATAAGAGGACACAATGCTACTTGTGAATGAGGTAATGTTATGTTCAAAATGGAATCTCCTTTATATGCCATAAAAGGCTACAAAAAAATTAGATGGTACAAGATTATAGTGAGCTGTCTGCGTATAGAGATTCATAAATAATTGAAAAGAAGTTTTAATTTACATGTAATTCACAAGTTCATTACTATCTGAAAGAGAACACTATGCTATAATGACTATGTACATACTATAAATTCATAGTTAAATATTGAATAGATTGATAATTGATAATACTACATGCTTGAATGGGTTATTTTTTATAAAATGTTATATTATTCATTTGTTGAGTTGCAAGCTCACTCCTCTGCAATATTTTTTAGGATTAGAAGAACTGTAATCTGTCTTGAAGAAACATTTGCATCAGTTGCACTAGCATTGTGTCAGATAGGTCAGCAGGAGGTCATCCTTAGTTTTTCTTAAACATGACATGCTTAGGGAATTAATATTATCTTGTATTAAGGTTAGCGTATTGTATGTGTATAACATAAGAAGAAATGTAAACTACTTGATGTTGTGAGCTAAAGTTAGTTTTTAATTTATATGTTATGTATATTAATATACATACGATGTATGCCAAACATCTTTAACAGGTATCACATTTTGTGGTACCAGAGCCTAGTTTAGAATCCCTTGGGCTAAAAATATGAATTCATGTACATGCTAAGAATTAAGACTAAGTGTTTATATCTTGAATAGGATGAGTAAGGAGGGTCAAACCGAAGATCTTGTTGACCTAAGTGAGTTTAAGTCTATGCATGGGGTTGAACATACAAATGCATCACCACAACCAACTTAAAAATTACCATTAGTAATGCATATAATTCACTTGAACATATACATCTCAAATCATTCCATTTGACTATATAAATTCTACATCCTTTTTTTATTTTATATTTGCCAAAGTACATTTCAATGGCATATGTGAGTATGTGTAATAAGGATGTATTTAGGGATATTATAAAATTGAAAGTTTAGTGAATAAATAAATATATAGGGAATTGAATCTAGTTAACTTATTTACATGGATTGATTTAAACTTTTGGTTGATAGTTGATAGTTGATAGTTGACTTATTTACATGAAATATATGATAGTATATAGTTAGGGGAATGTCTTTGTCTAGTAGGAAACTAAAAACCTTTACTCCTTTCAACTATAAGCCATAGTTCTCCTGCCATAAAAAAAAATCCTTTCTTTTTCTCTCAAACTCCTAAACTTAAATATTGATTATTTCATCTCCTAATTTGGTAAGTTAATTATTTTCCTTTTAAATTGTATTTGACATTATGTGGTGATGATGTGAAAATGATTTTATAGCTTTTGAATTTTGTTTTAATTGCACCCTTATTTTTATAACTATAGAAGAAGAATTAGAAAAAATACAAGGTACAAAAATTATAGATTTATGTCTTATCTATATGGTTATAAAGTTGTAGTATGAGATTTGGTATGTATGATGAGAAATTCTTCTTTGATTGTGACTGGTTTAGACTGTATTTGCTACAGGTAGCTTTCTTTTGACTAATGAATATGAGACCCTTAGGGGCTGAATTAGGCAAATTGTTAAACATGAGTTTTGTTCCATTATATGTTGTGTAAAACACTGTAATGTAACTTGGTGAAATAATGTGTGTGTAATGAAAAATCATCCTTACAGTGGGGCTAGTTTTACTTGCTATATCTACATATAGTATGGTCTTTCCTAGAGAATATAAGGGCCTTAAAGGCTAAATTAAATAAAGTATAAAACATAAAAATTATTTCTTTATGGGTTAATGAAGTGTTTAAAATGTGGTTTTTCAATTGGACTTATATAACTTGAGAAATTCTATAATGAAAGTAACCTACTTGAGCCGTTTTTATGCAAAACACAGGTCTAGATTCACCATTAATTTCACAGAGCCTATATTGTGTTGATTTTTGGATATGTAATAATTCTATGTGTCTAGTTTTTTAAGAAAAAAATTAAGTAATTGGAAATTTTTTGGTGAAAGTTATTCACTCTCATGTGTAGCAAGTCTAAGTTGTCCAACAAGAAAGAAATATGCATAAATAAGCTTACTTATATTGAACATATCCTAACTACATACTAAGCATAAACACTCAATGTAGGTATATTCTTGATCAAATATATGTCATATTTTAGGAGCTCAAAGCATTGATAAAGCTCGAGAAGCTGATATAAGTTGTTTATAAAGTGATTAACAACTAAAAGGTGAATATAAGTACTGATTGAATTCTTGGGTGAAATTGTGTGATTGAGATGGGTGTGAACATGTGATGGATGAGTTATATTTTGATTGGTAATGTATATTCTATGAGATTTTGAGGTGAATTGCTTTTTGATTTCAGCTACTACTGCTTTCCATTTGATTAAAAAGGGGTGTGAAACTTATTTGGCTAATGTGGTAATCTAAAGTTAATCTAGGAGTAATGGATATTCCAATAGTAAAGGAATTTACAAATGTATTTTTAGAAGATCTACCGAGCACCGGGTTTACCTCCACATCGAGAGATTAACTTTAAGATAGAAACTAAACCAGAGGTAGCACCAATATCAATTGCACCATATTGAATGTCACCCTTATATCAGAGCTTAGTTTTAATTGATTCTAAGGTATTTGTAGAATAAGAATGAAAGAACGCAACAAAGATTGGTTATCTTAGAGAATTTGATAATAAGGATATGAGATCTTAATATGATTATAGTTTAAAATCTAGGATTAATAATGAGTCGATGGAGTGGTGTGCATATTAGAGACGGAATTTGTATTTAATAAAGTTGAATTTGATTTATTCCATCTTGTATTCATGGATGATTTGTAGTGAAGGTTGAAGTGCTAATAGAAATAATTTATAGAAATACAATTTATGAAATAAGAATAATATTTATAAATAGAATAATATTTGAGAATTTAATGATTTGAGGATTAAAAATCAAAATATGGTTATAGTTGATAAATTTTATGGATGGTAATTAAAATATAAGAACTTCTTACTTGTAATGAGTTGAATTTTTATTTAATAAAGCATCATACTAATTTATTTCATTTAAGGATATAAGAGTTGAGCTATGATAAAAAGTGTTGTCAAACTAGAAGTAGTTTATCCAAATATATATATATATATATATATATATATATATATATATATATATATATATATATATATATATATATATATATATATTCATTTATTTATTTATTTATTTATTAACAGAGGGTGTACTTAATTAAGAGAAAAATGAATATATGAAAAGTTGGATAGAAAATGAAGCACACTAGGATGCTTGAACTTATCACATAGTGTAATCAAATGCCAAAAAAATGAGGAATAAAGAGAATTTAATGTTATTTATTGGTATCAAATGGTAAAAAAGACTGTTATGTAGTAGTAAGTATAAAATTTATAAATTATACGAGATATATGCATAGTAGAATGGTACTTGCACATACAAGCATGTTGAATAAGAAATAAAATTTGAGATTCAAATCTATAGTTGGAGTTGTTTAGCTTAAGAAAACTAAAGGTATGGTCTTATAAGGCCGAATGAAGGATTTAACTAATTGATCTTATGGAACAATAATGTAATTTAGAGGATGTTAGTCATCCTAAGAGAGGAATTAATGTTAAAATAAAAATTTATTGTCAAATAAGTATATAAGAAAATTGATGAATTTCATAGAAAGGTAAAATCTGAGGAAAGCAAAAGAGAAATGAGTGGAATTTTTTTTATTTAATGGTATAACATTTGATTTGTTACATTATGAGATGCATGAATGAATTATAATGAAAGATAAGGTGTTGGTAGAAGTGATTTATAAGAATATAACTTGTAAGAATATAAGTAATATTTAAACGTTGATTAGTCTTGGAGACATTATGATTGAGAATTTAAGGCTAGTTATGAATATAGTTGTCAAACATTGATGACAATACTGAGTCTACTTAAAACTCCACATTTATTAGTGGATGGAATTATATATGTTTAGTGGTATGGTAAAATTTTCTTTTATAATATATGAGTTGAAACATGATTTAAAAAAAATGAGATCGAGTTAAAAGTGGTATTCTAAAATTTCATTTTGAAAGTCTCTATGATATTTTGAAGGTATTCCACTTTGATGGAAATAAAAAATTTTATAACAGTAGTTTATGATTTAATATTCTATCTGCTGAGAATATTGATGTATTATATAGTCAATGTTCTTGGACATATCATCATATGGTTTAGAGTTAACATTTGACTTATTTTGAGGTAGGGATCAGTAAAGCTAGGATTAGTTTATTAGTAAAGTTTGTGGTGACAACCATGATGAAGACTTTAAAATTGCAAATGTTGTCAAACCTCATAAGGAATAATTTTTGGAGGTTATTCTTATAAATCCAGTGATAATTATATATATTACTTGAGGGAATTATATAGCATATAGCATGTATAAATGTGTATAAGGACTATACAGTTAGGAATCAAAATGTATTACGAGATAAAATTATTTCCATTTTTTAAGTGGGTTAGAAGAATTGGTGTAAAAAAGGAAAATATGAGATGACAATATTTAACATTAGTGATTTCCATCATAGACTAACTGTGATAAGACTCCAAAGAATTTTGAAGATGAAAATATTTTTAGGGAGAAGAACTGTAACACTCGTACCTTGATTATAGGTACACTTACATTCATTATGCATATTGATTGAATTTAAGTATAAGCTAGTATATATAGTTAAGCCAGTATTTTGGGTTAAGCCATTATTTATACTTGATCAAAGAACGAGAATTTTTGAATTTTTTATGATACTTAGAATGAGTAAAATTATGAGAATAAAAGGGATTAAGAGTAAAAATGAAGTTATGAGTAAGGAACAAAAATGTTGAGGAATGACAGGGACTAAGTGAAAGGAATTAATGGGTTAAAGTGACCAATTAAAAGCTAGAGGACTAATAGGTGATAAAACCATTTCATTAAGGGTCAAAATTAACATTTTACCTTAAATCTATCCCAAAAGACTCTAGATTTTTCTTTAAATTTATGGCTTAGTGGCAGCCATAGGTGATTAGGAAAGAAAATAAAAGAAAGAAAGGAGAAAAAGATAAGAGAGGAAAAAAAAAAAGAACAGAACTAGGAAGAGTTGCCCATTCTTTAAAGGAAGCTTATTTTTACAAAAAGAATTTGGAGGTTTAAAATCATTTTAGGCCATTAATCATCATCCTTGAAAGTTTTAAAAACTTATTTGATAAGTATTTTAAGGTTTTTGGCTGATTTAAGTTAAGGTTTATAAGATGCAATTTTTGGGTTAGTTTTTCTTTGATTTTTAGTCTCTGTAATTTGATCATATCTTAAGTTATAAAGCTTCAAATTAAGTGTGATTTGATTCAATGGAAACTTAAAAGCTTTTTTTGTAAATTTATAGTTTTGAGCTAGATCTTATTCTACCTTTTTAATGGTTTAATGAAGCTATACTTTTTAATATTCAATCTATCAAGGTTATTATCCTTGTTGTATGCAATCATCAATAACTACTTCTATAGTTATCCAATTAATGTGACATTTTACAGCATGTTATAAACATATAAATATAATTCTAGTTAAAATTTCAACTCAAAATGCCTTTTCTATAAGACCCAGCAATTTTTTAAAGTTAGCCCTGAAAGCAGCCATTTTGATTATGTGAACGAAGGATACATAGTTCATAAGTTAAAATCATTCTCGGTATGTTGTTTTGTATATATTGAGCTAGGAAGCTTCAAATTGATTATTCTTTAATGTTATAAAAACTTGGAAGGGTCTTTTAAAACTTTTTCTCTTTTGAGCTTGATCTGATTTAGTCACTATATTAGTATAATTAGAGGATACATTTTATTGCTCAATATGTTAGAGTAGTTTAGCTGATTATAATTCAACCTCTATAACTTTCCTTGTGGTTATCTAATTAAAGTGAAATTTTTATGGCATATACTAAACACATAAATCCAGGTCTGTTTAAAATTTAAGGTCAAATTTTCTTTTCTACAAGTTGCGGCAATTTTTTCTAATCTAGGCTTGAAACAGCCCTTTTAAACTTAATGAAGCTAATTTATAGAATTGAGTTTATTTGTATATTATACACATCATTTGGGGGCTATATCAAGAGGGCAGTAGATAAGGATAATATATTGATGATTTATAAATGAAATTGCATGTGTTAGGTGCTGAAAAAAGGAAAGAAAAGTGCGGGTGCAAAATAAACAATTTGATGAACCGATCGAGTGTAAATATAAGCTATTTGGGTAAGTAGATATCTTATAGAATTACTTGTGAGTAACTAAGACTACTTTTGTTAACCCAATTAGGAATAAAGCTGTCACATAAGTAAATGCAAGCAAAGACAAGGAAGCAATGAAAGTAAGTGAACAACCTAGTGAAATGGAGTTTGTTTGATTATGTAGAAACTTTAAGATGTCACTTATAAAACTGACAAAAATATAGGAAGCTTAATTTTACTGTTTTGATAGCCAACCTGGGCTATATATTTTATTGCTTAGTTTTAATTGACAGCTTAACCATGGTGGATTTTTTTTTTTTTGTATTTCTCCTTTTTATAAATATTCAATTAATGGAAAATCAATTGCAAATTAACTTAGACTTATAATGCTATCGATCTAGAGAATATAGTTTTAAAATTTATAATGTGGAATTTCTGGTGTATTTTTGAATTTGCACTAATGATTATACCATGTTGAAAAATGTGTATATTTTTTGTATAATATTGGTATATATTGTTCTTTTATATTATAGAGATGTTAATTTTCTTAGCGCACTAGTATGTGATGTATTTAGTTGATGATGGGTTGAATAAAGTGCTATGAATGTATGGTGCACTATTAATATATATGAAAATATAAGAAATATGATTGATGAATAAAAGGACGCAATGTTGCTTATGAGTGAGGCAATGATGTGTCCAAAGTAGAATCCACTTTATATGCCATAAATGGCTACAAAAAAAAATTATATAGTATAAGATTATGGTGGGCTGTGTACGTATGAGGATTCATGAATAATTAAGTTTTAATTTACATGTAATTCACAAGTTCATTGTTGTTCAAAAAAAATACTATGCTACAATGACTATGTATATACTATAAATTCAAATTTAAATATTGAATAGATTGATAATTGATAACACCACATGCTTAAATGTGTTATTTTTCATAGAATGTTATGTTATTCATTTACTGAGTTGCAGGCTCACTCCTCTATAATATTTTTTAGGATTAGAAGAACTGTAATATGTCTTAAAAAAATATTTACATCAGTTGTACTAGCATTATGTCAAGTGGGTCAGCAGGAGGTTATCTTCAGTTTTTCTTAAACGTGACATGCTTAGGGAATTAATATTATCTTTTATTAAGATTAGCGTATTGTATATGTATAACATATGGAGAAATGTAAATTGCTTAATGTTGTGAGCTAAAGTTAGTTTTTAATTTGTATGTTATATAATATTAATATGCATATGATGTATGGCAAACATCCTTAATAGGTGTCACATGCCTAACATCACATAATGTTCTAACAATACCATCATGCATCTAAATTTTAATTATTCCTATACTAGTAATAGCATAGGTTTATCATCACTTAAATACACATAGCCAAATGAACCTGACTTGTATAAGGTGAAACACTCCTTGTTAAGCCTCATGTGATAAGAGCATATTGAATCAAGAATCCATGCATCCATGAACTAATTTGTTAAAACTGACAGCATATCCCCATTATCGAAGTCTGAATCATCATTCTAAACCACATTTGTAGACTTTGACAAGCCCTCATTCTTCTTATTGTCATTCTACCCTTTTAGTCTTAGACAATCTTTCTTTATATATCCATACTCCTTATACATAAAACACTGTACTAGTTTTCTATGTCTAGATTTCGACTTAGACTTTCCCCTTGTAGAACCTTCTTTACCCTGTCTCCTACCACAGTCCAGATTTCCCTTTATATATAGCCCTTCACTTTGAGCTTCTTCACTTGCATTATGTTTTTGTTGGTTATGAGCCAATAATATTGCAGTAATCTCCTCCAAGCTAATGGACCATTTCCCATATGTAAGGGTAGTCACTAAGTGTTCGTAGGATAGAGGTAAAAAACACAACTCTATGATTGCTTTGTCCTCATCCTCAATCTTCACATAAACCTTAACCAAGTCTATGATTATTTAATTGAAGATGTTGACATGTCGTGCCAAATTTGAACCCACCTTTATCTTCAGCTCATACAGCCATTGCTTAAGATATATCTTATTCATGAGCAATTTAGACATGTACCGACTCTTCAATTTTTTCCATACCTCTTAAGTGATTTCATGTCCATAACCTGGTACATGATTTCATCTACTAGGCATAGTCATATGGTTCCCATTGCCTGTTGTTATAACTCCTCCCAATTAAGATCATCCATGACTTGTGGTTTCTTAACTAGCAACGCCTTTAAAATTCCTTATTGGGCCAATAAATCCTTTACTCATATTTGCCATAATATGCAATTACCAGTTCCATCGAACTTCCCTACTTCAAATTTTACTCTAGAATTTAGAGCCATTGTAACATGGCTCTAATACCAGTTGTTGCCAAATAACAGAGTAAACAAGTGTAAAGAGAGAAGAAAATAGGACACAAAGATTTAACAAGGTTCGACAATGTGCCTACATCCTCGGGAGCGAGCAGTTAGAGCCTTTTCTTATTAGAACTGTCAATTAGGGTTACAATATACATGTTGTATTTATAATAAGATAGGTATGGTACAAACTACTAAATTACCCATATACCATATCGCAAGAACGTTGCGCCCGCACCTCAACTCATCTAATTGTAACCCCACAATTAAACTGAGAAACCCCTTAAAAGACAGATGTTGTCGCTCCTTTATAGCATCTTTCCATTTACTACTACATATGAGCCATACACAACAACTTTAATTTTTTAACATATAAAATATTATTCTTCATTTTCATAAAAAAATTAGTCGATACAATATTAAAGAACCTTACCAAAAGAGGAGAATCTTCCTCAAATTTCCTTGTGCCCAATTTAACTCTAATTTCTTTAGTTGAGATTAATGAGTCTTAAGTCAAATAAGACAACTTTAGTTGTGTTCCTTCAATTGCTGCTTCAGCAGCTGGTTATGGGTTATCAGGCAAGAGAATTTACCTCCATCATGCAATTAAGAAAGCAAGTCTCTAACAATAAGTCCAGTAGTAATCCAGTAACAAGAACAAAGAAAGAGATAACTCCCTAACCTATCTAATGACAATGAATTCTTTCAATAATAGCAGTTAGTTTTGATAGTAAACTCCTAAATCCATTAAATTTGGATCCTACTCTCCTACTAGCCATACTAAAATTAAAGCACCAAGTCAAGACTTAGCCTAGCTATCACTGAAGCTATAGGCTACATTAACTTAACCATGCTACCATAGTCACAAGGGAAAGTCAACCACACTAATACCAATTCAGTTTCATACTCTTTAACCCAGAGATATGGCTACTTGTTCCATATGTACTTTTTTACTCCCTCTAATCGCCTCTTGTTTAAAATTGGCACCCTTAGTTTGGTCTAGCTAGGATTATGTCTTTTTATTGTAACTAAAACATCATTTTTCCCAATTATTTTCTATTTTGCTTTTCTTTTTTACTTATTCAATTATTACTATATATACTCTTAATAAAAATAATAAAATAAAATTATTACAATAACTTTTAAAATTCTTACTTTTATATATAATTAAATTATAGTTTTAATTTATTAAAATTATTTATTTATTTATTTTTAAAAATATATATTATCTATAGTTGGCATAAAGTTATGGATAGAATATTAGTTATCTATTTAACAGAAATTGAAGGGAAAAAAAACAATAAATTTAAGGGAACTACTCCCTCTCATTTAAAGCTCCACTTTTAACCATGAAAAATCCAAGATCCATAAAACAAATTAGTAGAACTTATCATAATATAAAAATATAAAATTACAAATAGTGAACCACTCCCTCTCATTTAAAGATCCACTTTTGACTAGTCTAAAATCCAAGATTCAAAAATAATAAAACAAATGAGTAGAACTTATCAAAATATAAAATTACAAACAATTCGGGTACATGGGAATCAATCTTTCCCAATAATAAATTTAAAGTAAATTATTTATTTTTAAAAAGATGTATGGTCTATAGTTTGCATAAAGTTGTGAATTGACTTTTAATTATTTATTTAAGGGAAGTTGAAGGAAAAAAAAATGATAATTTTAGGAGAACGACTCCCTCTCATTTAAAGTTTCACTTTTGGTTATGCGAAATTCAAGATACATAAAATTATAAATTGTGAACCATTCTCTCTCATTTAAAGTTCCATTTTTAACTAGAGCTGTGCAAACTCCGCCCGACCTGAGTACCCGCATCGAAATTGAATAGACGCGCTTCCGTTCTGTTTCTATTTCTAAAAAAATGCCGAAAACTCAAAATTTTCTATTTCTAAAAACATGCAGTTGAGGTTGAGTGGTGAAGGCTTTTACCTCCAATTTAGAGGTTGCCAGTTCGAAAACAAAGTTCATATTAATGCTTTGAATTATTGAAAAATCCCAAACCCGAACCCACCCTCTACCCTACTTTTGACTAGTTCAAAATCCAAGATCCAAAAATAAAAAATAAATGAGAAGAACTTATCAAAATATAAAATTACAAATAGTCCAAGTACATGGGATTCAATCATTCCCAATAATAAATGCAAAATAAATTCCAAATAAAAAAATTATCGAAGTCTCATTATCATGACACATTTTCTTGTTGTGCTATCAAATATAAAAAGAATTGACTAATTTTGTTTTTAATCGTAAATATTGTAATTTTTATAATGATCTTTATTTTCAATACAAATAATCAAGGGAGATGATACATCTTTGATCGTTCTTATTAAACCTTGATTATTCTTCAATTTTGAATTAATTAATCTCATTTCAAGAGATGCAAAATGCAAAGAGTGAAGTTCCTGCTACATATCCTCTATACCCATTGCCCACATAAACACATCCATCACTTACTGACACGCCTCCATATATTGTAGCTCCAGTTTCATGAGACCAAAGAATTTTACCATCTCCTGCATTCATTGCATAAACTGGTCCTTTTTCAGATGTTGAACCTCCAAATAGGACATCATTAGCAATGGTAACTGGACCACTAGCTGTTCCATTGCTTGGATCACCCGTTGACCATAGGATTTCACCATTTTTAGCATCCATTGCCACCCACCCACCAGCTGTTGTGTTCTTTTTCAATGGCCTTAGAGTGAAAACTTTTCTTTCGGCGTTGGCTATGTTGGTGTACACTCTCTTTTCGTCAGTTGCTGCTCCCCAATATCCTCCACCACCTAGTCCTCCAGGTCCAGCTTCCTGCACCAAATGTTGTTGACTTGCTTAAAATATAAATGCACAAATATTGTATTAGCCGTCTTGCAGGCATAAATCTACTCACGGTTGACCAAATAAGGCTACCGGTGTTGCGATCCACTGCCCATGCGAACCCACTTTTCTGAACAGCAACAGCTAAATCTTGCTTACTTCCATTCACATAAACGCTAAACATCATTGGTTCTTCTGAAAAATCCGCGTCAGGGTTGGGTCCTGGAGGACAATTAGGAGTTGAAAGATTGTTACAGGCTGCAAACCAAACATCATATCCTCCAAGTTGTTTATACCACTTAATTTCCCCTGAGTCGAGATCAAGGGCTAACATCGAATTTGAATGATTGTCAGGCTCAGTACATATATCAGGATTGCTAGGTCTGGTTTGATTATTCTGAATTTCTTGACACCGGCGTACACGAAGTGGAGCTGAATATAGATTCCCTGTTGCAATGTAAACATGGTTCCTGTGTAAGTCAATTGATGGGCTACTTCCCCATATAGCTGCTCCAGCATACTCTCCCTGGTTGCCATTGTTGTCTGGTAGCATATATGTCTTCCATAAAATCTTGCCAGTTTTTACATCTAGTTTTAAGAAGCTTCCCCGAAAAGTGCAACACAGCTCAATGCCTACTACTTCTTCTAGTGAAGACGTACCAACATAAAATGCCCTGCACAAAAAAAATTCAATTCAATTCTGAACTTACATATCCATGCCCTGAAAAATTATAGATATGATAATTTTAGACTAATTTGTCTTAAACAACAACTAATCAGAAATGAATCGAGAGCTGAATTGACTATCCAAAAAAAAAAAAAAAGAGCTGAATTGAAGGTTCTTGCCAATTGTTTAACAATTATAGATAAAGTTGTAGTTTTAAATGGAGCTACTTAATCCAAATAAGAAAGGTCTTGAAACTTTGGAAGGCAAGGCAAGAGAGAACTAACCCTTTGTCATGAGTACCAGACATTGTGGTAAGACCTGCATAATGAGTCTCGAGCTGAGTTGACCACACCAACTTACCAGTTGATCGTTCCACAGCAAAAACAAAAGCAGGGCCATAAATTCCGATTATAAGCAGGTCACCTGCTATTGTGGGAGTAGATCTTGATAATATGGGATTAAAAGCGAGAAAAGTTGAATTTAGCAGGTCACCTGCTAATTGTTGTAAGCTTTGCTTCCAAATTAGAGATCCATCACATGCTTTAACGGCATATAAGTAGCCATTCCAGGCTGGAAAATAAAGGGTACCATCGAATATTGCTGGTGTTGCCGAAATATTGTTTCCAGCATAGAATTTCCACTTCAATTGTAGCTTAGAAACTGTTTCTGGGCTGATCTTGGTTTCTTTATTTGCATGTCTTCTGTTGTATATATCTCCACCATGGTTTATCCAGTTCTGTGTTGGTGTGGCATATTCTTCGCCATGCCCCTGGAACAAAGTATCACAATTGGAATCGTATGATTCATTTTCTAGTACTACTAATCATTTCCAGAGAGATGAGATTATGTACTCAAAATTCAACCAGAACCCTATAAGAAACAAAATTATATTTAATTAGAGAAGCAGAGAATTCTTACATAAGAATTTGCTGTGACTATAATGGCATGTAGACATATCATCCACAGAAGGTCAGAAGAATTTCTGCACCTTCTAGCTATAGTTGATGCCATGAATTGAGTTTAGTTATCAATAGGATCAGGTTCAGTACATGACATGAGAAACTGATTCTTTGGTGGTTGGGCAAAGGTACATTAACGTCTGTTTATAGCCAAATTCAAAGTTGGATAAGCAATAGAAAAAAAATATATAATAAACATATGCAATCAGCAATGAAATCATCTTCTGTACTTGGTATTAAGAATCTTAAAAAAAAAGAAAAAGAAGCTAACAACGGTTGCACAAAGCACTTTTAATGCACTCTAATTTAAACATATACACACAATATAAATTGGCGCAATATACAATTACTTTACTCAATTATTCAATATCATCTCTTTATTTTTATTTTGTTCAATTTTACATATTAATTTCTATTTTTCACTTATTTACTCTACAGAACTTCTATTTTTTCACCAATTTCACTTCTTAACTTCTATTTTTCACATATTCAATCTCAGTGCGATTTAAATTCATGCATTTATCTGGTATGAAAGAAAAGTTAAATAGGTAAAAAATAGAAGTTAAGATGTGAAATTGAACAAAATAAAAGTTGAGTAATAACATAAAATAATTAAGTAAAGTTGATGGGTAAAATTATACATTTGGCCAACATAAATTTGTGTGGAGCATTAGCAGAGCTCATCTTTTCAATTTTTAGGAATAAAATCCTCAACAACAATAAATCGATTTATTTTTAAAAAATTGTAAATTTATTTTAAAAATAATTTATTTTCATTCATAATTAAACTAAAAATATATCTAAATTTATTTATTTTTTTGCGAGTTTATTGTAGTTAGTTGAATGATATATTACTCATTATATAATTTTAGCATTGAAAATACATATTATTTTACATTAAAGCATACATTTTAATAATATTTGTTAGAAATGTACTGAAATGTAAAAAAAATGTGAAACACAAGGTACTTAAATGTCAAATAAAAAACCACCAGATTAATTTTGCCAAAAGGTAAAATCAGAAGAATCAAAATTATTCTTATCCCTTTATAATAATAAAGAAATATATATTATGTTAAATATATTATATTTATTAATAGTATTTTTATATTATGTTAAATATATTATATTTATTAATAGTATTTTTTTTATAAATTTTCTTTTTAAGTTTATATTAATATCTATATTCATAATTTGAACAAATAAAGTAAAATGACTATTCATTTTACGATATAAATTTTATTTTATGATTAAACATATATTGAAAATTAACTATAAAAATATTCAATTGAGGAGTGTATTATTTATTTCAAACAATTAATAATATTTAAAATGTCAAATATTATATACTAAGTTTACATTTAATAATAAATTATCTAAAATATATAATTTGGATATAATTTATTAATGAAATGGTACTAAATTTTATTTGTAACACATAATTTTAGATTTCTAATCTTATCATGTATTATTTATCAATAATATATATATATATATATATGGATTCGAATCTCCCCTTTTTTTGTCAAAAAAAAAAGTAAGATTTTTTATTTGTAAATCAAACTCATTTAATGGTTTAATTTTGTAATTTTCTAAAAAAACCCTAAAAATGAAATAAACAAGGTGCTTAGTGTTGCCGCGCATCCGGAGTTGAAGTAATAAAAGCCCAATCAGAATCTATATGTGGCGAAAGCGAAAGAGCTAAACACCATCTGCGTCCTGCGAGCAACTCCATCGCAAAATTCGCTGTGTGAAAATAGATCCATCATCGAACACTTGAGCTTGAAGAGGTTCGTCATTAGTTCGAAGGTGAGTTTCTAAAACATTTACTCTGCAATGTACCAATTTAGTTCTTTTTTTTTTCCTCTTTTGTTTGCTTCTTTGCTAATGGTGGTGCTGTTTATTCCTGGTCTGCTGGAGTTTTAATGGTGTCTGCCTGGTGCGTGTGTATTATTTTATGTTAATCTTTTTCAAAGGAATTAAAGAATAGGAGAACTTGTAAAGAGCCAATGGCAATAAAATATATAACTGTGCATCAATTACGCATTGGGAAGATTGTTCTTCCTTTGTGACTATTATTATGTCCAATCGAATGAAAATTTGCACTCTCAGTTTTGGTTCTTTTGCTTTTTGTTGAGTAAAGCACTAACTGAGCATCGGTTTCAAATTCAGGAATCATTTATTTCACAACTATAAATATGCAAGTTGAATCTTGGATAACAAGTTTAGAAGCCATTGTGCCCAAATTTGCTTTAGTTTTTTTTTTTTTTTTTGGGTTTTTGAGTTTATGATCAATAAACATTACAATCAGCAGCCTTTCATCATTTGTTTATGATCAATAAATTGCCACTCATGAAGCGAATAATAGATTAGGTATCAATCATGTCAACAGAGGATGACCATGTCGCCGCAACCGAGGAGCAGATGCAGTCTCTCTCTGTTAACTCTGCCTCCGTGTCAGATTTACCTTCTTCATCTTCGTCTTTGCAGTAAGCTCTCCTTCTTTTTCATCAATTTCATTATCACTAGTTGTTGTTGCCATTGTTGTAGAAGTTTTAGATTTTAAGCTATAAATTGACTGCATATTCAAGCTATAATGTGATTTATTTTATGGATTTACCATCGGTTGATCTAATTAAGAATGTTTGGAGCACAAAAAACAGATAGAATGTATGTGTCAATCTTAATTCTAAGTGAGCTCTTGTTCTACATTTTTTATGTATAATATAATGTGATTCGTAACTGTTGTGGGCTTGTCTATTCTTTTGGAACTCAGGATTATGAACCCAGAAGAGAGGTTTCGAATCGTGAGAAGTGTTGGAGAAGAGTGTATACAAGAGGATGAGCTCCTCAATCTTCTTACCAAGAAGCCCCAACCTATATGCTATGATGGATTCGAGCCTTCTGGAAGAATGCACATTGCCCAGGTGCTTCATTTTGTTTTGAAATTTTTACCCTTTAAGCTTCATTGTAGTACATAAAATTTGAAGTTTGAAGGTCAACTGTATAATACTGATTTTTCTTTTTCTGTTTTCTTTATGTTGCTGCAATGAACAGGGTGTCATGAAGATCATAAATGTGAACAAATTGACTTCTGCTGGTTGCAAGGTGAAGATTTGGATTGCTGATTGGTTTGCCCAACTAAACAACAAAATGGGTGGCGATCTGAAGAAAATCCAAACAGTAGGCCGTTATTTCATTGAAATATGGAAGGCTATTGGGATGGATCTTGAAGGAGGTAAAGTAGAATTTTTGTGGTCTTCTGAAGAAATTAACTCTAGAGCATATGAGTACTGGCCTCTTGTAATGGATATTGCACGTAGGAACAAGCTTCCTAGGATTACAAGGTACCGCAATAGATATAAAAAGTTTAACCTTCTAAAACCTTTGGTGTTGACCAAACTAATAATGATTTATTCTTCTTCTTCATAGGTGTGTTCAAATAATGGGTCGTAATGAAAAGGAGGAGCTGACAGCAGCTCAAATTCTCTATCCATGTATGCAGTGTGCTGACATATTTTTTCTGAAGGTACATGTGGTCAACATGTAGTATTTACTATTTTATTGCTCAAGGGTAGTGGTTTAGGAAGGTTGAATTGTTTCTAGTCTTGTTTAAGAGTCCAACTTCTAAAATACTGGGATCTCAAGTTTTATATAGGCTTATACTGAGTCTATAAACACCTATGTTTGTTATGTTTTCTGTTTAGAGAGTTTTCGGATTATTAAAGTAAGATTTTTGCAATTAGAATTGTGTGAATGCTTCCTTTTCCTTAGGTGCAATACCTTAAAAGCCTTTTCTATATTTTCTTATCTCATTGCAGAACAACATTTTTTCCTAAATCTATCTTGCATCGTGATTTTAGCACTTGAATATGATTGTTCATTCATTTTCAGTAGTTGCCTTTGTTTACAATATGTCATTGTATTGTATACTTGTATGAACTTGCAAATTGCATTTCTTTTTCTAACATTTATATTGAACAGGCTGACATTTGTCAGTTGGGCATGGATCAGCGCAAAGTGAATGTTCTTGCGAGAGAGTACTGCGATGACATCAAAAGGAAAAACAAACCTATCATTTTATCTCATCGTATGTTCCTAATTTCTGCATTTCATAGTTTAAACTGATGTAATGGGCTTTTTTTTTTTTTTTTTATTGCTTTGTGAATCTTATTGCTCTCAATGCAGACATGCTGCCAGGGTTGCAAGAAGGACAAGATAAGATGTCAAAAAGTGATCCAACTTCATCCATCTTTATGGAGGATGAAGAGGTATGCTTCAATTTTATACAAGGGAAAATAGACTAATGTAAAAAAAAAAAAAAAGTATTTATAGAATAGACGTTCTAACATAGAAGGCTTGCATGTTATCAAAAAAATTTTTTGTGACGTTGTTTTTATGTGTTGGTTATATGTTATTGCCACAGGCAGATGTAAATTTGAAGATAAAGAAGGCATACTGTCCGCCCAAGCAAGTTGAGAAGAATCCTTGTCTGGAATACATCAAATACATTATCTTCCCATGGTTTAATGAATTCAAGGTGGAACGTAGTGCACAAAATGGTGGAGAAAAGTAGGTTTTGTTGCATTATGTGTACTTAGACCTTTCATGCTTTTCATTTTTTTTTTTAAATCTTTTTTCTCCTTCCTTTTTCTGAGTCTTAGACTGTTGTCCATGCATTCTCTAGTTAGACAGTTTATCAGTCTGTCACTTTTACATTATTTTATCATAAGCCGCTGCTTTTGAAGTTGGGACTTTAAATCACTTTGTAGTTCACCATCAATGAGCTGTATCCTGATGTTTTGCATTTATATATCAATTTAGGATCTATCAAAGCTTTGACGAACTTGTGGCTGATTATGAAAATGGTGGTTTGCATCCTGGTGATCTGAAACCTGCTTTGTCTAAAGCGATAAATAAGATATTGCAGGTAAGTCGTTGCTAGTGCTTCTGATACAAATTAATTTGCTCCAACTATATTTATCCTAATCTCTTAAGAATAAAATGGGTCTCACCTGCCATTCCATAAACTTCTCATTGTTGATATGGAAATTTATGCTTAAGGTAAAGTTATGAGGAATCATTTCCTGATTGCTGAGTTATTGTTAAATAAATTGAGAATAGTCATGAGTAAGTATTATGGAATAAAGAATGAAAAGAGCGAACAAACATATTTAGATAATTTTATTTAGTGTCCGCCCGGTAACTTAATTATGGTATTAGATCATGCTTCTTGTTAAACAAAAACTGTGGTGCCACCTAGAAATTTATGTGCTTTGGGAAATATAGATCATGTGAAGACACATTCAACAGCAAATAAGAGCTGATGTTTTTTGTGCATAGAGACTACAGTTGCAACATGTACAATGTAGATGACTGATATTTGAAAACTTTATTATGTTTGTTTTTCAGTGAGATGTGCAGCTATTATTTATGTGCTAATTGTTTGCTTGATAATATTCTGCAGCCTGTACGCCATCATTTCAACAATGATGCTAATGCCAAGGATCTGTTGAAAAGGGTCAAGGTTTGTGAACTAATTCCATTTTGTTATTTTGTACAAGTCTGTCTGCTAAATGAAATGAGCATAGCCTGAAATATGGTTTGTTAAACTTGAAAAATTCTGGTTAATCTGCTTTAAGTAGAATGTTTTGAACAATACAGTCCTGTAAATAGAATGAGAGAAGAGCAAGTGTGCTATATTTTTATTTTTTCTCCTATCACATGTTTCGCTGTGTGCATTTCTGTTTATTGTTTACACCTCTTGTAACATTGATTGTTGTGATGCGTAGGGTTATAGAGTAACACGATGAGGTGGAAGAGCATGTCAACTGCTTTGGATTTTAGATTAGGGATAAGACTTTTGCACTTAGATGCTGTAAACTTTGACTATCTCTTGATTTCATTGGGATTTTAATTTTGATCTGAAGAACTCAGAACCAGGATTTAGTACAAGAAACTTGTTATTTACTGTCATTTATGTGGCTTTGCTACAAATGCTTAAAGGAGCCAAGCAAGGAGATGAAGCTTCTAATCATGTAATGCATATATTATTTTTTTTTAATAAATAAGGCAACTAAATCGGTGCGAATTTCAAATTCATAATATTTATGGTTTTGTTGTTGTTGTTATTCTTGTTATGATAGTGCCCTTAATTTTACTAGTTTGATATTTGAATTTTCCGTTCTAGAACTAGTAAAAAATTTTAAAATAATATTTCTAATATGTTTTATAGATAAAATTGCTTACAAGTTTTATTTTAAATTACAAGTTGATTTAAACTTTCTCCGACATTATATATATTTTTTATTTTTTTCAATTTAAAAAGAAAAATTTCCTTTCATTTACTCTATTAAATTTAAAAGAGAAAAATCTTAAATATTACTAAAAATATAAGTAACATAAAAAAAAAAAAAGAACCATTAAATAAAATAATATTTATCTTTTCTTAAATGTAGTAGAACGAGTGAAAAGTAAAATGTAAATTAAAATATGAAATAAAAATAAAAATGTAATTATTATAATTAAAAAAATTAAAAAATTTAGGCTCCATTTATTGATGGAAATATTATCTTGTTTTTTGGTATTTGGGTTATTAAAGAAAATAAATCATGGGAAAGGAAAAGGAATGGGAAATGATTTTACATGAAATTATTTTCCAATACTTAAAAATAAAAAAAAAATTATCTAAAATGTCCATTCTTTTTATTTTCTTTTTTTCTTATTGAAACCATTTATAATACCTCAATTCAGGTTCATTAAATAACATTAAAAAGCTCATTTTATTGTTGTTATAAAAGGTATTAAAAGGTTTGAAAATCTACTCACAAAATAACTTTCAAAACAAACATAACTTGATCACTGTTTTGCTCAATTTGTACTAGCACCTTCATTTCTTTTTCCAACACCTAAAACATAAAATTTATTTACCAATCATCAATATAACAATCTCATATACTAATCTAACCATACAGTCCCCAAATGATATATATATATATATAATGCAAATCAATTTATTTTCACAAATCTGACCCATTAACTCTAAAAGGGTTATTTCAGGCCAAATTTAGAAAAATTGCTCAGGCCTATACAAAAGGAATTTGAAGCTAAAATTTGAATCAATCCTAGACTTATATGTCTACTAATTGTTGTAAAAATTTCACTTCATTTCGACAACTATAGATTGAGATATAGACAACTGAACACAATTAGGTCAATTTACACAAACAGACTGAGCAGTAAAAAGTTTTCTCTTATTACACTAATATAGAGACTGAATCAAATCAAACTAAAGAGGAACAATTGTAGATAACTCTTCAAAATTTCCATATCATCAAATAACATTCAATTTGGAGCTATCTAGCTTAAGTTATGATAAAAAAAAAAAAAAAAACACTGACAAACTAGAATTCCCAGACTCGAGAATTAAAGCATACAAACCGTAGATTAAATCAACCAAAACAATAAAATCACTTGCCAATTCAATTAATACAACCTTAGGGAAGATGATTAATGGCCTAAAATTGGTTTAGATCCTCAAATCCTCTTATATAAACCAACCCAACTTAAAGAATTTTGAATTCTCCTTAGCTTTCTCTCTTTCTTTTCTAAGATTTTCTTTTCTTTTCTAAGATTTCTTTTTGTTTCATGCATTACACTTAAGTTTTTGAACCTATTTACATGAAGAGTTTGTTTCATCAAATATGGTTTTCTTGAATAAATATGATAATCTTCCTTTAAATTTTGGTTTTAGCTTTTAAATTAAAAGAATAATTTATAGTTAGGGATTTTTTATTTTAAAGGAATTTAATGCTTACTTTTCCATTGAATGATTGAATTTGGATAATTGATGTTAGACAAAAAATTTTGTAAGTAGGAATCAATATTCATCTGTTAGATTAGTCTAATTCATATGTATATCTTGGTGCTTATAGAATTTCACTTTAAAAAAATGAGATGGAGAGTAAAATGCACTTGTCATCAAAATAAACAAGAGCTTAGATCTTAAATTTCAAAATCTTAAATGCTCCTTCTACTCCAATGCTCTAGTATAGAGTAAGAGCATCTAAATGACTTTTTGGAGGTATCTATACTGAGTAATACAAGAAATATAGGGGATACTGAGATTATGAAAACTTTGAATAAATAAATAAGTAGAATTGCTATATGGTTATCTTGTGTGTCTTGAATTTTAGACTTGCTAAGTGTTGAAAAGATTTCTACTTGCTTTCATTTTTCTTTGATGTTAATTATTATTTTCATGAATTCAATAGAAAAGTATGCTCTTCACACAGTAAGTGCTACATCCTTGACTTCAAGTTATTGTTTTAATTTATGGTTTTTAAACTTTATATTAAAGGAAGATTAGAATGGTTAATCAAGTTAAAATCAATTGATGATTTTGATTCTTTATATGAATAAGTTGTTTTCATGTTTTGCTTGAGGACAAGCAAAAACTTAAGTGTGGGGAAATTTGATTAGTGTGAAAATTTTCATATTTTAAGCACTCAATGGGGTAGAATTAAGAACGATTTAATTGCTGTTTTAGTTAATTATAATTTTTTATTTATTTTTATGCTTTTGTTTAATTTGTTATTTTTTTAATTTTAAGTTAATTAGGCATAAGTTTCTGTACTTTTGATCTCTAGGATGCATTGGAGAGATTAAAGGTGTTAATTGAGGCAAGTCCATATTTGGGAAGTCAAAGCAAGTCAAATTGTTGAAGAAAACTTAAGTTCTGAAGTGAAGCGATGTTGCGCAGTCGTGTATGGGAGTCCACACAGTCGTGTCTGAGCTAAGGATTAGACGCATAGTTATGCACTTTAATGCATATGGCCATGCTTGAGTAGCTGCAAAAGAAGCACGGTCGTGCAAAGTGGGTGCGCACAGCCTTATGTCAATAACAGAAATTTAAATTTTAAAATTTGAATGTAGTTGATTCTTGAGGATTGCAATATCTTTTGTTAGGGTTCAAATTTAATTAGAAATTGGTTTTAAAAAGGTGCAGAGCCACTAAAGAAAGGACGATTACTCTTTGTTTAGTTTTTACATCAATTTTCCAAGAATCAAAACTAGAGATTTTCTAGTTCTTTTCATTTTGATGAGTATAGTAGATGTTTGAGGATTGAGAACAACAGGCTTCCATTCCAAGGGGTTTTTATTATTTAGTTTACTTGTTATTTCAATTTTAATTCAGTAATAATGAGTTCAATTTCTCTTTATTCATCATTTTCTCTTCTTTTCAATATGTGTGGCTAGAACTTCTAGTTAGGGTTTTTGAATCAATTCAACCATATAATCATTAGGATTAAAACTAAGTTAATAAACACAGTTCATTAGCTATTGCTTTGCTTAATGTCTTTAATGGATTGGTCATCCTTTGTTCAAATCTAGACAATGAGACTTGATTGAGAGATAAGTTTCATTAAGATAAAGTAATGACCTGTTAATTGTTTATTTAGTTTAGAGACACTTAGATAATTAACAATGTTAAGAAGCTGAGTTTTAAACTGAGCATAATGAACACTTGATTAGTGAGAGCTGTAAAGTGAAGTATTAGTTATAGTCAGTTAATTATAGGTTTGTCTAAGAGGAATATCTATGATTCATTAGATGCTTTCATAATGAACAATGGTTAAAATTGACTTAGAAATTAATCATGTCATTAGAAAGGTTGAATTAAGTGTAACAAGCCTAGCATTTTCTTGGATTGTGAATTTTATATTAGCTTTAATTTGTTTCGTTTATCTTTATTTCTAAAAACAAATTCAGTGTCTAGACAAACAAACACTTTGAGTAGAACAATACTCAATTTTTCAATCTCTGTAGGACAATATTTATTTATTACTTGCACAATTCTGTACGCATGCGGATTTTGCACACCAAATACCTTTATGGTGAAAACATGATTTTTAAAGAGAAAAAGCTAAATATTTACATGAAAATATAAATATAAATATAAATTTTAAAATAATAAAAACATTAAGTTGTGAATAAAAATGAAAAATTTCCCTAAACATCTATGAAAAAAAAATATATTTTACATAAATGTTAACTATGAAAATATAAATTTAGCATAAAAATGGTAATTTTAATATAAGATGTAATAGAGAATAAAAATGTTTAATTAAATAAACATAAAAATAAAAAATTTAATGAATATGAACGTAAAAAATGCAAACTTTGATACAAATAAATGTAAACTCTGATAAAAATGGAATGAAAAATGCAAAATTTAATAAAATAAATATAAAAATGCAAGTTTTAATAGAGATAAATGCAAAAATATAAGATTTGATAAAAATGAGATTAAAAATGCAAACCTTAATAAAAACAAAGGTAAAAATACAAACTTTATAATGAAAATATCAAATAACACATATTTACAGTAAAAATGCAAAATCTATGCAAACTAAACTAAATGAACATGTAAAAGGGCAATAAACATTCCCACAATCACATCAATACCAACTTCTTCTCCATTACAATAACTACTACTACAAAAATGTCCACAAAATCATCAAAATTTCAATCAACAACACAAAAATAATATAAAATAATGAAAAATGATAGAAATGATAGAAATGAAAAAATAAAATAAAATAGAAATTGGGTAGAAAAAGAATAATATATGCAAAATGAAAGAAAAAATGCAATTTTTATTAAAAGTAATTAGATGGGTCCTCAGAGAGTTTACCCTTTAAGTGTGATTTAACTTAGTTGTGATTTAGTTTAGTGATTTGGATGTAAAAATTCTAATAAAGACAACTTTTTTTTAAAGTGTTTAGAAAGATGGATTTTCATGACTCATTCACCCTAATTGTAGGGGTTTGAGGCTTGAATGATACTCAAAATGATATTGAAAATCTTTAAAAAAAGAGTACAAGATCTTCCCAAATATTTAAAAAAAAACTCAAAAATTGCCAAAATTTTGGAGAAAATGCCTTTATAGACAGAGTTTGGCACATCCCATGCACCACACACAAGTTCTTTTCCATGCACATGGCTTGTGAAAACCCATAGGAACTTACACATGTGGCTTTTCATAAGCTATGTGTGTTGGCTCCTCCCATACGTGTTTTTTGGATCATTTCGCACTGATTTTGACTTTTTTTGTACCTGTTAAGCTTAATTTGATAAGTTTTTCAAGATTTTTGAGGATAATAGAGCATTCAAGTTTAGTTTAGGTCCTTAACAATCGAACTAGATGCGAAGGCTTTTATTCAACTCTCTAAAGCCTTGGTTTAACATTTTAAGATCATGGTTTTAAATCTAAAGCATAGTTTAGGGTTGTTTAAGGTTATGACTCTAAAAACACATTACAGGTAGCCCTTTTAGGATTATCCTCTACCTTATTGATAGAAACCTTCATCATCATACCATTTTAAGGACCGTCAAAAATTGAGTATCAATAGTATCTCATTGTTGTTCTTAAGAGTCATGAAGCAAAGGTGGGTAGCTTTTTATTTCTCCTCCATCTCAAATTTAGAAAAGGCATCCCAAGTAATTTTAAAGGCTATCTTTTTTTCCTTTCCTCCTTTTTTTTTGTTCTTAAGGCTTAGATATTCACTTCTAAAATGGTTTTGCTTCTTACACTCATAGTAAATGATTTCTTTGGCTTTCTTGAGCTAATCCTTTTTTTACTCCTTGAACTTTGTCAAAAACTTCTTAAATCTTTTTATGAGCATGACTAGTTCTTCTCATCTTCACCTGAGTCTTTAATTAACTCTTCATCACTTGATTTTTGAGAAGGTTTGAATACAATGCTCTTCTTTTTCTCCTCTTTTCCTTATTCCTCTTCCCTTATATTAAAGTAAGCTCAAAAGTGAGAAGGTTACCAATAAAGATATTAGTTGAAAGTTTGGCGAGATAATGAGATTATTCAATTGAAGTCACCTTTAACTTCTAATCCTTATTAGGTAGCACTCTTAGAATTTTAGTATAATCTCCTTTTTTTAATAGTACTTGCCTAGCATTCTTAAAGTTGTTAAAAGAGCATTCAACCTATTGGCTATTTTAGTTATGAACTCATAAGCCTTTATTTTAAAGAGTTTATACTCATAAACATGGAGTTGAACATTTTTTAATTTAACTTGGTCGTTGCCTTCATAGTGGCTCTCTAAAATTTGCCATTTCTCCTTAGTCAAAATGTAATGTTGAAGTTTTTCTTCTTCCTCTATTGACATGTATATCAAAATAATTGAAATGGCCTTTTTATTTTTATCATTCTCCTCATTTTCTTAAGACCACTTCTGTAGACGGCGGGGTTTAACGTGCATTCAAGATTTTAGCAACCGCGACACTGTTTAGGCTCAAGGCCTTAGGAAACACACTACTATGTCAAAAAGTCATAGCGTGGAGAAGAGAAGTCACCACCCAGGGTAATAACTGGGAGAATTTGATTGGTGGCACTCGATTCTCTAAAAGAAAGTTAACACCACAATTAGGAGATTCTGGGAACAGAATACTAACTTCTCTCAGTCTCGTGTTCATTTAGAATAATTTTATAAATGATTATTTCATCCTCTAATTACATGCAATTTTATTTAAACCCTATTTGACATCCATCTAACCCTAGGCATCTAGTAATTACACATAAAAAATACACTCAAGATTGCGTTGTCCCTAAGTCTAAAGTATGTTAATTTTATTAAAAAGTTAACTAAATTTACATTTTATTTACAAGTGAGAAAAGGACTAAAGGTGGGCCTACATTTTTTATTAATTAATGAGCCTAAATCTATTTATTTTACTTTCTCTAAAAAAATAGGCTTAAGTTTATTCAATTTTAAAGGAAAATTAAATTAATGGGCCTAAGTCTAACTTGGTTTTAATTTAAGTGAAATGTGGGCCTACGTCTATTTATTTTAAAAGAAATGAAATTAAGTGGGTTGAGCTAAGTCTAAACAAGTTTTAATTAACTAAGTGGGCCTAAAATCTAATTAACTTAATGGGCCTAAATTGATTTTAATTATTTAAAGCCCTAGACCATTTTTAAGCCTTTTTGCATATAACATTCTGTTATCTCCTTTCTTCATTTTCCTTTCCTATCATTTTCTCTCTTTTCATTGATTTTCTTTCCTTGATTTCTTCATCATTTGATATCTGATTTAAAATCTGGCTAATCCTATGGCCTCCTCATCGCACAAACAACATGAGAGAGTTGAGACTTTAGAACGTCAGAGGATTCTGCCTCCTCGTTTTCCTCAGAACGATCTTGGACTTCGAGAAGACTCAACTATCTTTCCTTTGACTCATTTACATACCTACAAATGCATAGATGTGGGTAATAAGGTAACTTTTCTTGCTTCTATTTATTTTTGCAAAAATATCACCTATACAATTAGTAATCATAGTTAGTTTCAGAGTAGAGATTGACATGTATATTAGTCAGAAATTAATATGAAAATGCATGATAAAATTGAAATTAAACTTTGAAAATGTAAAATTTAGCTCCTGGGTTGTCTGTATGACGAATCGGATGTTTGGAATTCTGGTCGGAATTCTAGATTTTCGATCAGCCCAGCTAATGTCGATCGGCATAGTAGAATGCCGATCGACATTCTAGATTGCCGGTCAGCAATCTACATTGCCAATTAGCTCTAAAAATTTTTTTTAGGGTCAGCTAATTAATTAATTAATTAACTAATCAAATCCTTCAATTTAAATTCTTTGATTAATGAATTAATCTTTCAATTGATTAATTATTATTTTGAAATTGAACTAGCGTCCGATGAAGTTCACGGGCTATTTTAATCTAGCTCGAAAATTATTTCATGGATTGTCGGAGCAGGTGACACGTCTGATTTGGGCCTTAGGATTCAGGCATTTCATTACTGCACTTCTAACTGTTCGAGGCCGGTCTAACCGTTACTCTTTGTTTGCTTTAATCGAGCGATGGATGGATATTACCCATACTTTTCATACTCATGTGGGTGAGCTGACCGTTTCACCTATGAGCTTCTCTGCTATCACCGAGATTGCTTTTGAAGGATCCTCAGTTCCATTTGCAATCAGCTATTGTAGTCTTCTACAGCATGCATGGAGTCAGTACATGTGAGATTTGATCGGGTTCGCTCCAGCACAGAAGAATTGAAAGAATGTTCTTCTTTCATCCTTAGTTGAGGGATTCAAACGCCTTCCTATTTCTACTCCTTGTTAGATTGTCCATAAAGTGAGGTGTTTCCTTTTGATATTATTAGGTACGACCCTCTTTTATGAGACCAGTCATGAGGTCAGTATTGCTCTGTTGGGTTCTCTTCGTGACTTGGATCGAGTTGCCATACTAGATTGGGGATCTGCTACACTCGCTTATATTTACTATAGACTGGACACTGTTTGTAGAGGTGTTGTCACGATGTGTGACTTTTGGCACGTCTTGCATGTATGTTCTCCTTCCTTTGATCTTTATAGTCTTGTTTTTCTTTGCCTTTTTCTAATATATTCTCTTTCTTCCAGATCTAGAGCATAGAGATCGGGCTGATTTGAGGCTTTAACGCTATTAATTCTAATAGGACCTTTCCTCTGATAATGAGATGGGGTTCTTCCTGCCTTACTAATAATAGAAATACTTTGCAAACGTATCGTGATCAGCTGAACACTGTCGAGTGGCACCTGGTAAGAAAAAATAAAATCATTAGTATGCTACAGTTTAATAGAGATTAGACTTAATCTACATAAATTGCAAATAAACTCTAATTGGTTGGGGGGTACTGAGGACATCCAGCAATATGATTTCATGGCAGTTGCAGTTTGCCTTGATCCTATAAGGATCCTACTCTCTGGTTATGGCTGTTTGATGTGGTATTTAGGGGAGCGAGTGTATCGCTGGTCTTCTGGCCCTTCTCGACGTCACATTCCATATAATGTCCCTTCCTATATGCTCCACAGCTCGTATCTTACAGGTTCAGAGTTGAGGGATGCACTATAAGGATATGCTGCCTCAAATTTTCTTGAGTGTTCTCGACATGATCAGCAGTTTATCCGTGAGAGCCTCTTAGAGCATGTTCCTATTGACGATGATGAGATAATTTCTCATTATTTTAGCTTTTACTTCTAGAACCTATGAATCACTCCTTCTCTTTATAGTTTGAGGAGGTTCGCTCTTCTATTGATGCAGATGAGGAGACTGGGATTGCTTTAGAGACTGAGGTTGTTCTTCATATTAAGAGTCCTAAGCCCAGACCTAGTCCTGTTCATCATACTCAGCATGTTAGGACTAATCACGATGGTGCTTTTATGAGCATTACCCTTGGTGATATCTAGCTTTCAGATAGATCCATATTTTACTGGGCTCTTACTGTTCAGACTCCAGTCGAGCAGGAGATGCGTTTTAATGATACTCAGCTTTTTATCTTTTCTCCCATAGATGCCTCTTATGTGAGTTTTTCTGACTTGTTTCCTATATAATCTATACACTCGACACTAATGTTAATAAATTTATAAAACAGGTCCCTCAGACACAAGCAAAGTATTTACATGGTCTCGCCTCATCTCAGAGGTTATTCACTATGCAAATTACAGATAGTTGGAGGGTAAGTATTTGTACAATAAAGATGCGAATGTATGCACGCCATGCATGAAATGCACATGATGTGTTTTCTATGTGTATAGAGCTACTCGAGCGGTCTGGAGTATGAGATTGAGATGCTTTGTTGACAGCTTGTAGGTTCAGGCATTGATCCTTACAGTGCTGGGACTTCCTCTGTCAGACCTTCGGACATCTTTCACCGTGATGACTCTACCAGAGAATGGAGCCCATGACCAGATTCTAGAGCTTAGGATGACTGATTTAGGCTATCGAATTTTTCTATCATACTGTTGTGTTAACCAAATCTACAAGTTGTATGCACTTCCTTCTGGATTTACAATTCCTACAGACTTGTTGAAGTTAGTTTTAACCATGATGAATGTATAAAAGTAAATTATAATATTGAAAATTTAGTATGTACTTAATGAATCTCACTATTTTTTATTTCATGACTACCACTTATTCGCCATTTTCAAAGGTTAGAGGCATCGTTAACCATCTTATGCTGAGAGTGTATCTTTTACCAAGTGAAGAGCTTACTTCCACACCTAATTTTAGGGCGAATTTGCTAAACAAAACTTATGGAAATTAAGCATAAAAATATTAAATTCAGAGTATCAAAATAGTCTTTGAATTATTTTTGTGCTTTTCTTCCTTATCCAAGTATTCCCCCTGCCTTTCTTATATTACTCAGTATGGATACCGTTGGAAAGGTCCTTTGGATACTCATACTCTTATAGAGCACTTGAGTAAATAGAGCAAGTTTTTTTTAATGTGGGTCCTTTTTTAGTATTCTCCCCCCTTTCTTGTATTACTCAATATGGATACCGCTAAAGGTTCACGTTGATACTCTTGCTCATTTTTGGGCATTGGAGTACATTATGCTTGCTCTTATTCTGATTCTCCTGTTAATGTTCCCCTACCTTTCTCATATTACTCAGCATGGATACCGTTGAGGGATTTGTACTCGTACTCATTTCTGAGCATTGGAGTAGATTATATGCACATTTATTATTCAAAAGACTAAAACGACACTTTAAAATTCAATCAATTTATACTATAAGTCCATAGATTTTTTCTTTGCATATTCTTCCCCTCATTTAGGTGTAAAGTAAGCATTAGATTGATTAGAGTTTTAGAAACTCTCAGTATAGAACTGTCAACAAGACATTTAATTTCTACAAGGCTAATAAAAGAAAGCCACTAAAATCACAGGTCATGAGATAAGTTTTCGCATATGACATCATGAAGTGGATGAATTTACTCTCAATTTTATAAATTTTCTTTGTACTTTACTGCAGAATCAAAATAGATAGAGTTATACTACTTCCCTTTGCCGTTTGTCAGGCTATTTGTCACACAAAGTGAGATTTTGACAAGTGATTGACATTTGCTATCCTAGTCATTCTTATTGATGTATTGATTCCTTTCCTCTTCTTCATTCTCTTTTATTTTCCCTGCATAAAATACCATAAGTTAGTATGGTTTATTTGTAAGTGGAGAAATTTTATCAAAATGCAATGTTATTCTTTTGCATTCTTCCCTTTTTTATTATGGTGATGATGTCTCGGATCACAGGGTCATGATATTCTGCCATTGAGGTTGTGGCTTTAGGCTAAATTTGTCTTTTTGCTATTCTATTGATGCTTTAGTAAAGGGCCTCATTCCTCTTCCCAATGTTTCCTGCAAAAGAAAAGATTTGGGAGTTAAAGGTTTTTTATTTCACCATCAAAGAAGTCTTCAGAGTGCATGAGTGCATTCTTCCCTTTTTAAGGTCGAGCACATGTATCACTGACATGTTAAACCTTCTCGTTACCATATTCCACACCCTACAATGGTCTAACTGTTGTGGAGAGATATTCCAAATGATGCTCTTGATGAGACTATGGAGATGGATACTGAGTTTGAGGAGCTCAAAATTCTTATCCAGCCTCTTGAGGTCACCAGGATGATGCTTCTTGGTAATGTCACTCCTTTATTTTCATTCCTTCAGATGCTTTACCTGTGAATACTCTGACTACTTTCCTGCACTTTTATAACACTAATCTCGAATGTTAGTAGTAAAGTGTTTGGACAATCTTGACTAGGCTCAAAGACTTTATTATGCAAAGAAAGTATTTCATAATAAACATATGCAAGTGTATGCATGTTATTCATAACATGCATGATCCTAATAGGTCTTTTGTTTGGAGCAAAGCTATGTTCGCAGCTTGGAGTGTGAGAACAAGGTGCCTCATCAACAGCTTGTAGGTTCAAGCACTTGATGCTTCATTATTGGTACTTCTAATGTTTGAGCTTCTGATATATTCTATCAGACAAATAACCAGGCCAATGAGTGGTGTCCATGGCTTTACACTAGAGCTCATGATTGACCGATGTACTATTGAACTTTTCTTTTTATTATTGCTTCTGCTATATGATAACTGTTATATCTGTATGCTTGTAGTATACTCCTTTTTGCCCTGAGATTGTTTTCACTAACTTTGAAGTTCTACTGTTATATTTACCATTTTTCCCCTAACTTGTCCCGGAGTTACATTTTTCCCCCAGCTTCATTTTGAATTCATCCTAGCAATCACTTTCTTCATGTGCACAAGAGACTTGGTTTGGCCATTATTATTGTTGGCCCTTTGTCTTACTAACCCTATTAGCTGCAATCTCATGTATTGAAGATGCATAGGAGTAGGCGAACTGATTGAAGTGAGTTTTGGATGATGAAATCAACTGGACTTGCACTTCGAAGAATTCTTGAGCAAAATATAAGGCTTGATACTAATAATAATTAATGACAGTTACAATGTATGGGTTGAAAAGCAAGTTACTGAGCCACCTAAATTCTCAAGGTATAAGGGGACACTAGGCTTACAAGAAAAATTATAAAAGAGGTGGCAAAAAGAAAATGTAACTAAAATAGTGATCTCATAGCTCTGATTTAGCTTTCATCATGTATCGTTTTTTCATTCAAATACTTATGCGGTATGATAAAAACCAATATGCAATGTTTGAACAAAAATTTAAAATTCAATTTTAATCATTCATTAGGGCAAAAATGAGAACATTCATTACATCACATAATATAACTCCTGTTATCAGTCAGTCATGAATTTTCCTCTCTAATTTTTACCTTACTATTCTTTTTTCTCTTTTTTTCTTTTTTTCTTTTTATATTATTTTTTTCACATTTCCTATCTTCAGAAGTTACATCATGTGATATATGTATGTTCTTTGAATTCGCATTTGTGCCTATGTTAAATGAATCTAATTGAATTAAATTTATGTCAAACATACTGATCTAAATTATAATGCATAGAACTATCAAGATTATATAAATAAGCATGATCAGAATTTATATCATCGATCATTAAAACAAAACAGAAACAAAAATTTTATTCAAAGAAGACAATTAGAAATTTATTTCCTATTCTAGATGCTAGGAATGTTTAGTCTCATAGTGGTTGTCCTTGAGGTGGTTGACATAATAATTATTCTTGCATCTGTTTGTCAATTGTCTCTATGACTTCATCTTCTTATACCTCAAATGTGCATTTTTCTTTTTTGTTTAGTAGCTTCTCATCATAAAACTCATCCTCCCATCTTGTAGGCTTAATTGATTCAATAGGGATATCAGCAGAGGGTAGTTTTAAGTAGAATACTCTGTAATCAAACTTGCCTGAGGGCTAGCCTAGTAAATCTTCCACTCCTCTCTATGGTTGTCCAAAAGGTTCTCCATTGGGTATAGGGTTGAGGTCCTCGAAGTAGCTTAGCACTTCTTCTTTGCTAACCCCTAAGTTAATCATCATGGTGGCTGGTAGTGGAACATTTTGATAGTCTGGGAAAAGGTTGTTTCTGGTGTTTGGGTTAGAGTTGGATTTTTTAGGCTCGGTGATTTTACTGGAGTCTATCAGGTTTTGGATCTCATGTTTTAGGCAGATACAATTGTCTGTGGGATGGCCAACAGCTTTGTGGAATTTATAGTAACTGTTAGGGTCAAAACCAGGGACATTTGGGTTTGGTGGCTTATAAAAGGTTAAGGGTCAGAGTAGGCCTTTTTGGATTAGTCTCTCTAGGACTTTGGAGAGTGGTTGGTTGAAGTTGGAGAACCTTCGAGGTTGCTGAACTGCACGCACCTCCATAGCTCGGCTAGTACTTCCTTGTTGTGTGCCTCCAATTAAGTAATTTCGAGTTGTTGAGCCTCTAGAATTCTTCTTTTTCTCATTCTTTATCTCTTTAACTTGTAGACCGTCATCATATAGATCTATGAAGGTCTTTGGGTTCATCATATACAGTCTTTCGACCAAATTAGGTGATACATTACGAACAATCATCCTAACTTGATCCTTTTTAACTAGTTTATTTTTCATCATTCTTGCCTTATTCATGAATTTGGTGAGGAAATCAGAAAAGGATTCATTGGGTTTTTCTTAGTCAACTCCAAATCCCTAATTGACACTTCCAATCGAGTGTTATAATTATATTATTTCAAGAATGCAGTACATAGTTCCTTCCAATCAGCCCTAACAGACTTTTCTAACCCATGGTACCAGTTTACAACTGTTCCCTTTAGTGACGGTACAAACAGCCTAGCGACTACTGATGATGGTGTTTTAGTAGTGCTCATGGTTGTGGTGTATTAACTCAAATGAATCCTTAGATCTCCTCTCCTATCAAACTTCTGCAGTTGAGGCAATTTGAATTTTTCAGGCAGCTTATCTCCCTCCATTTGCAGCATGTCATCAAAGTTAAAAGAATATCCCATTCCTTGTCCTTTAATAAGCTCTTCCATCTTGGACATTTTCTGAGTCAGTGCTTGCATCTGCTTGGACTCATGATCATGGACTAATTCAAGTGACTCTCTCTTTGCCTTTTCTACTATGTAGTTTTCAACGTCTTCTAGTCTCACATCAGTAGCAAGCACATTTCTAGCAGCAGGTTGCCCCCCAGCATTGTTAGCAGTAGGTGGAGGAGCTACAACAATAGGTGGAGCTCCTATAGCAGGTGGTTGTTCAACAATAGCAGCATGTAGTTATTCAATAACAGGCTGCACTAGTCCAACCAAAGCCTGTCTCAGTTCATCTTGCATCATAGCTCTCATGTCATCTATCAAAGCTCCCTTAATTTCCTCTAAGGTCCACATCTCTGGTTGTTGTTCCATTTCAGTCTGTTCAGTCTGAGTTGGTTCAGCTTCTAAGTATAGTGGGTTAATTGGACTCTTCTCTAGTTTTTGAAGGATCTCTTGAGCTATTGATTTTGGGATTAGATTTGTTCTGGTCAATCTGCCACCTCTTTGTCCCCAGACATAAGAAAACCCAAATGAATCTATGATGGCTATAAAATAAAGTGTTAGTATGATGCATGGACTGTATGTATGCATGTATGCATGATACATGTGTTTATGCAACAAATAGCAAGCAAGCACTTAGCACTTAGCAAGTATCAAGAAGCAATCAACAAGCCATCATACACGTAAACCTTCCAACCTTATTTCTCCTATGCACATATTCAATGGCGAGTCTCTTTTCCTAGGATTTTTGGTCTTGGCCTTTATATCAACAGGGGATATTAAGAGTCGATGCACATGCCAAATCTCTCTTAAATGATAAAAGCATAGAAGCAACATTTCTAAATATAAAGGTCTAGCCTAATCTTTATTAGCCTAAATGAGCTTCAAAAGTATAGGCCTAGGCTTTTATAAATAGAAATACTTTATGGAAATTCAAATAAACAAGCACTTTGGGTAAAAATCCTAGGGGAAGTAATTAGGCCATTATATGTGGTTAGGGTCCAGTGAAAAGTTAAGGTTCCCTTAGCAAGATACTCTCCATTATGGACTTTAAGTTACAGGCCAAGGTCAAAGGGGCCCAGCATCCTTTACCAACTCGAGAGAAGATTACCCCCCCTTAAGGACTTGGGTTACAGACTTTGGTCAGATGAGCTTGGTAATCTCTCTTGAACCAAGTTAAGGCTAAGAGTGATGGTTAGCTAATCTACAACTCCATGAAGCTAGTGGAATCATGGAATCATAAACTAACGCCATCGGTTTAGCAGGGACATGCATAATGAATGCAAGAATGAAATAATAATCGATAAAATAATTCTAAAGAACACAAGCAAAATCAGTATCTCTTATCCCTAGTGGAGTCATTACTATAGACGGAGGGGTTTAGAGCGCGTCCAAGATTTTAGCAACCGCAACACTGTTTAGGCTCAGGGCCGTAGGGAACACACTACTATGTCAAAAATTCATAGCGTGGAGAAGAGGACTCGCCACCCAGGGTAATAACTGAGATAATTTGATTGGTGGTACTCGATTCTCTAAAAGAAAGTTAGCACCACAACCAGGAGATTCTGAGAATAGAATACTAACTTCTCTTAGTCTCGTGTTCATTTAGAATAATTTTATAAATGATTATTTCATCCTCTAATTACATGCAATTTTATTTAAACCCTATTTGACATCCATTTTGATACGAACCCTACCTATAAAAGAGATAGAACGTGAATCCAACTTTGAATATTAGCCCAAGGATCATCAAGGATAGTTGTGTTGATGGAGCTAAACCCTTGCTTATTAAATTGAAGCAAGATACTTAGCTATTATAAGATGAACAATCACACAATTCTAAGTTTAATCTAACCTAGCAATTGTAATGAAAGGTAGAAGTGAAACAATTCAAGTAAACTTGCAAAGTTTCAAAAGAACAAAGTTTAAGGAAAAACCTTACTTTTAATATTTCAATCTTCTTAAATTTGTATGTCATAGGGTTAGCCCTTATATAGGCATGTAAACAACCTAATCCTTAAAGGAAAGGTTCTATTCCTTATTTCCAAAGATACCTATATAGGAAAATCCTTAATTAAGGAGATTTCCTTTAAAATAGGACAACTAATGACAACTCATCTTTGAAAAGTCAAAATTGACAACTCATTACAATTCATGACAACTAAGGAAAATGACAACTCATGACAACTAAGCATTAAAGCATGCCATGTCATATGTTGACCATTGACCATTGACTTTGACTTGTTGACTATTTGACTTTGACTTTGACTTGTTGACTTTGACTTGGAATATTCTTGAATCTTCTCACATCTTCTAGAATCTTCTTGAATCTTCCTTATTGACTCTAAAATAGGAAAATAAATCAAAATTCATCCAATCAAGCTAATTAATTTCAGAATAGGAAATTAAGCTAATTAGCTTGAATTCTTCATATTCAGGCGTTGTTGAGCCCTTTTAGGGTTCATATTATTCCCTCTCTCTTGAAGATGATTCGCCCTCGAATCATAGCCATCTTCTAGAGTAGATAAATTTGCAAATCCTCCAGGGTCAAATATAAACACCTTTGTTGAAAGCCTCTCCTTTGAAGTAAGAATCCACAAAAGTAGCTTCAATATAGCTTGAACTTGATCGAATTTAGAACTCTTTTCCATGAACTTATAAGGATTGTATTTGTGTTGCTTCCTTCTAAACTTGAAACATGAATATCTCAAGTTCTTTTTAGTACAAGTAAAGACTCCATAGATTGCATTGTTGACATAAGGAACTTCAATAACATCAGCAAAGGAATCTTTGTATGGCATAGAAGTCTGTAAAAAAATTTTCAAAACACTAGAACAAGAAAGAATAAAGTTAGCATAATCATGATGAATAACCAGCTTGTTATCCTCCTCTTTCTTTCGTGCACAAACTTCTTGGTTTGACTCTTCATGAGTTAATCCTTGCACACCTTCACTAGATTGCTCAAAACTTTGCAAATAATCCTTATTATCTTCAATGACTTCAACAAAGTCACTATTCTTGGATTTGCACTCTATGTTGATCTCCTCACATACAACCACTTCTTTTTCATGCTTCTCTTCATGAATAATGATCTCCTCCACTTTATTAGCTTGATCACATAATTGATCCTCATGCTTCTTCTCATGATCATTTAACACCACTTCAGCATTAGCACTACTTTGATTATCAACCTTATTACTCCAACTCTCTCTATCTAAAGCAAGTGAAATTACATCATTCAAAGACAAATTAAGCTGCAATTGTACCACAAACATAAGATCTTGTCTAATTTCACTCTTAAGCCCATTTATGAATCTTGTAATTTTTTGTCCTTCAGATTCACCTAAATCACTTGCAATTACAAAAAACTTAAACTTTTTAGCATAATCATCAACAGTTAACACATCCCCTTGTTTAAGTCTTTCTAATTTAAGAGAAAATTTATTCCTAACATCATGAGGAATGAAAAATCTAAACATTAACCTTTTCATTAACTCCCAATTTCTAACCTCATTTACCATCAAATCTTCCCACCATATCGCAGCATGACCCACAAATTTATTAGAAGCAAGTTTGCACTTTCTAAAATCACTTATCTGAAGAGAATCAAAAATCTCCTCCATTTGTTGTACCCATTTCAAGTAAACAAAAGGATCATCCCCACCAAGAAAATAAGGCATGTCCATGCTAAATAAAATATTTTTGAAAAGATATAGAAAAAAAAAATCCTCACAAAGCACTCCCTTACGTGTTTACACTCAAGGATGTGAATGCTCTCGTGTTTCACTCAAATTTTTTTTTTTGTTTTTTTTTTAATATATGAAGAATTGTGAAGGAGAAAAGAATAGTTAATACATGAAAATTAAAAGATACGTAACCAAACCTTGAAGTTTGACTCTGATACCAAACTGATACGAACCCTACCTATAAAAGAGATAGAACGCGCATCCAACTTTGAATATTAGCCCAAGGATCATCAAGGATAGTTGTGTTGATGGAGCTAAACCCCTTGCTTATTAAATTGAAGCAAGATACTTAGCTATTATAAGATGAACAATCACACAATTCTAAGTTTAATCTAACCTAGCAATTGTAATGAAAGGTAGAAGTGAAACAATTCAAGTAAACTTGCAAAGTTTCAAAAGAACAAAGTTTAAGGAAAAACCTTACTTTTAATATTTCAATCTTCTTAAATTCGTATGTCATAGGGTTAGCCCTTATATAGGCATGTAAACAACCTAATCCTTAAAGGAAAAGGTTCTATTCCTTATTTCCAAAGATACCTATATAGGAAAATCCTTAATTAAGGAGATTTCCTTTAAAATAGGACAACTAATGACAACTCATCTTTGAAAAGTCAAAATTGACAACTCATTACAATTCATGACAACTAAGGAAAATGACAACTCATGACAACTAAGCATTAAAGCATGCCATGTCATATGTTGACCATTGACCATTGACTTTGACTTGTTGACTATTTGACTTTGACTTTGACTTGTTGACTTTGACTTAGAATATTCTTGAATCTTCTCACATCTTCTAGAATCTTCTTGAATCTTCCTTATTGACTCTAAAATAGGAAAATAAATCAAAATTCGTCCAATCAAGCTAATTAATTTCAGAATAGGAAATTAAGCTAATTAGCTTGAATTCTTCATATTCAAGCGTTGTTGAGCCCTTTTAGGGTTCATATTACATTTAACCCTAGGCATCTAGACAATAAAGTTACACATAAAAAAATGCACTCAAGATTGTGTTGTCCCTAAGTCTAAACTATTTTAATTTTATTAAAAAGTTAGCTAGATTTACATTTTATTTACAAGTGAGAAAGGGACTAAAGGTGGGCCTACATTTTTTATTAATTAGTGAGCCTAAATCTATTTATTTTACTTTGTCTAAAAAAATGGGCTTAAGTCTAGTCAATTTTAAAGGAAAATTAAATTAATGGACCTAAGTCTAACTTGGTTTTACTTTAAGTGAAATATGGGTCTAGGTCTATTTATTTTATAAGAAATGAAATTAAGTGGACTGAGTTAAGTCTAAATAAGTTTTAATTAACTAAGTGAGCCTAAAATCTAATTAACGTAATGGGCCTAAATTGATTTTAACTATTTAAAGCCCTAAACCATTTTTAAGCCTATTTAAAGTGAGTTGGACCTACACGTGGGCTTGGGGCCCAAAATAAAAATAAAGAATAAAACAAACACAATCCAAAAACAAATAAAATATAAAAAAGATCAAACATACATTATAGTGATTTTCTAAAAAAAAAAAAACCTAAATCAATTACATGCAAACCCTAAATTAAGCTACTGCCACCATTGATTTTAATTGATTTTTTACCCAATTGAACCTAATTACTAATTGATTTTAAACGCAGAAAATTAAATCTTTCTTAATCCACAATCGGACATTAAAATAAAATAAAAAACACACAGAAACAAAAAGATTAGCAAAACTAAATCAAATAACAAAATATCAATCAAAAAGATTGTGAAATAAAAGAGAGAAGGGAAAGAGAAAATGGAGTGTTATGCAAATGCTTGTTTTAGCCCCTCAGATTAGGATTTTCACCGTAGAAATTGAATTGTTGTTGATTCTGGACTGGAACTAAAAGAACAATGAATCACCCTCGTTAAAATGAACCGTATCAAGAAATCTAAGGCTTTGAAAGAATAAAAGAAATCAAAGTTTATGGTGTATAAGGCATTCTCATTAGAGTCTGGATTTTAGGGTTTTTTACGCAATCAGGTTTTTTTTTACGTTGTTCTCTCTGGTTTTTTTTTCTTTTTCTTTTTTTTTCAATCTGTGTGTGTGAGTCTCCAGCCTCGTACGCACTCAGACTCTTTGCTTTTTAAAGTAGAGTCTGCATACTGACTTCCTCCATTACAAGAACGGGCTCATCTCTTCAAAACAGACTAATAATAAAATTTGATTTTGAAAGCTCCTTACGCGTTTTGAACGCTTCAAAAAAAATTATCTGATAATAATAATAATAAAATTAACTTTTTAACCAATCAAAACACTGAAAAATAGACGAAAAAATTAAGCAAATGGGCAAAAAATCGAAAAAAATGGACTTTTTACTCGTTGGCATTGTGCAATGCCGATTGACATTGTGCAATGTCGACCGACATTGTATAATGCCGATCTTTTTTTTTAACTTTTAATTACCAAAAGATCCCTAAAAATTTGACTTCCTTGTAATAAAATCCTAAAAAATATTGCAATTTAGTCCCTAAAGTTCAGAAAATCGACAACCAAGTTCAATTTTTGAATAAATTTCATCATAGGAGCTTACATTGCAATTGTGCACAATTGCATCCCGAAATTGGGTGCTTACAACTTCTTTTCCTCTCTAGGCACTTAGCCTTTTTCTTCTTTTAATTATCCTCCTTTTCTTGTGACCACTTCTTTCCATCTCTACGCACTTGAACACCATATACCATCTCTTTGGGAGGATTTCACCTATCAGGGATCACATTATATATTCTAATAGGATCACTATTAAGATAGAGCTCCATTTTATACTTCGAATGAGGATAGTCGTTCCGATCATTGAAGGGTTTATAGGTTTGAAAAGAAAGAAGAAACTCACTCCTATGATCTTTTATCTAGCAATGAAGTTCCTAGATTCCTTCCTCTAATACAAATTGAAAGTTCTTAGAGGTGTGAACATGGCTAATTAAGATATTGAGTGAAATTTAAGAAGAATTAACAATCAAAAAAAAAATTAACCTTTTACATGTCAAATATTACTGGGAAGTTTACTCCATCACTAAGATCATTAGCCAATGGAGAAACTATCTCCAATTCTCTATATTTTTCTTATAAATAACTTCCCAATAAATAAGGAACATTTGACCTCTATAATTTATACTTATAACTATAAGTAGCTGACTTTGTAGTACCTTTCAAAAAAAAATCCATCAAGAGATATTAAAGTTCGAAATCTTGCCTTCCTAACCCCTTTGGTTAGTGTCAAAGGATATAAAATTATATTAAACATTCTTCTACCTTTATTTAAAGCTTCCTCATATAAATTATCTTTGCCTTTCTTCTAGGATTACTTTTTTTTTTTAATGTCAGTAGCATATGCCTCTAGATATCCAAATTTACCCTAAAGCTCCCATCTAGCTCTTGAATTACTTTTCATTTAGCTCTCTTACATTTTGCCAAACTAACATTTACAATCTATATTTTCTTAGCATCAATCTTCATAACCATTACCTTATACTGAGAGTTTTAATAAATATTGGCTTTAAAATATTTTATCAAAAAAAGATTTTTTATATTTAAGATTGAATAATGCCTAAAACATTTATGTTCTTTTACCAACATTTTCATAGTCAAACTATAATTTTGTCTATCTTTTGAAACTAGTAGGGTAAAGAGACATCTTGCTTCATTAATGTATATAACCCTAATTCTTCTAAGTCTATTATGGTTTAACTTTAACTTAAAACCAAAAAACATAATATATTTAACTATTCAACCACTTGATTCCTTCGCATTAGCACATGCCATTCATAATATAAAATAACTTTATCCATCCTCACCATTAAATCTCACTCTTTCTTCAAGTGGAGCATACTACTGTAAGTTCTTTTCCTCCTCACTATCACCCAATGCATTACTTAAATTCTCTTATTCTTGTTATTCATTTTCATATTTATGATCTTCACCTTCTCCTTTAATTACATACCCACTAGGCATACCATAAGTTTTTTCAAATATTTAACAATCAATTTGATGAACATTTTGATTCTTATTGTCATTTTCACTTACACGTTCTCTCCTTAATATTGTAATTGCTACATTGTGTATGTATTTAAAGGTCCTCCTAAATAACTCTTCTTTTAAACTACTCCCATCAGTGTATTAATATTGATTATTAACTCTTCCATCCATTTCGTAATACTATTAACCCCTTGGGTTATGAGATACTCAATTGAAAAATATTAGTTTCGGATATATAGACACCTACATGATGATCTACATAAAACTCTACCTCTTTTAGCCAAATATTCGTACAAATGTATTTCAAAACTCTTATGACAGTCTCATCATTATACACAAGAAAAAAAAAACTATTTGCATATGCTTTCCTAAGTTCAAAGACAAATATATTCTCAAAATCTTGATACAATAACTTGATTTAGTAGCTTTTTAATAGATTATAATAACATATTACTTACTAAATATTAACATCATTAGATACATATAGTAATTTTGAACCCTACCAGTCCCAAGTGCCACCAAAATTATATATCAAATCAATAAGAATAGCAATTCTAAATATTCATAAATGAAAGGCAAATAAGTTGAAATAATAAACATATTATACTTTATAAAGCAATAGAATTTAAAAAGATTCTTTTACTCATTTAAATCTATTGATCATTTACTTTCAAATATAATTCTTTAATTAACTCTTTTATGTCAATAATTGTATATCCTTTCTTTTCATAAAAATATGAAAAACCTTAAAAATGCAAGTTAATAAGAAGTTACAAGACCAAAATCACATAAACAATTATACAATCACACAAGTGCACAAGTTACAAGACTACAATCTTATGAATAATTCCTTATAAAAAAAAAAACTCAAAAAATGTAAAACTCCACATGTCTTAAACCTTGGTTATAAATAGTTTTTTACAATCTCAATAGACATGCAACCCTTCAAGTTATGCTAAATTGAACAAAGAGATAGTGGTTTTTAAGATAAATTAATTATCTGTTGAGATTGCAAAATGACAAAGAGAATAGCGATGGATTTTGATTGATAGAGTTTGTTAAGAATACTTATTAGTGTGTAGAGCAAAAGAGATTTCAGGATACACACACATGTGTGTACATATATAAGCTTGCTTTTCATTAAAAAAAATAGGGTCCAAAAATTATATATATTATAAAGTTAAGCTTTACATGAAATATGATATAATTTTGACACATAATGCTCTATATTTTTAGCTTACTTAAGTCCCTTGCTCTTCACTTTTTTTCCCTTCTTCCCTTTAATATCATTTACGGACTTTTTCCCTTGCTTCTATATAATATCTATCTACCCTTTTCTCTCTTTTTTTTTTTACTATTCATTCACCTTTTTCCTTTCCTTCTCTTTAATATATTTTCATTTTTCTCTTCATAATCTCTGTTATCTACACTATCTTAACTTTCTTTTCACCACTTCCTCTTCTTCTCTTAAAATCCATTCACCTTTTCTCTTCATCTTTACTATATATTTTTATGTATACTACCCTCTATCCGTGTGTTCTCATTGTTTCAATTTATTTCCTCTTAAAAAAATAAAAAATAAAAATCAAGAATAAGGCAACAAACATTTGAAATGACAAAAATAGAATATAAATAAAGAGAAAAAGTGCATTTTAAATGTATTTGGACAATCTTTAAGTAATTTTTCGTTATTTTTATTTGATTATTTACATGTTTATTGTTTCTTAATGTGATTGTTAATTTAAGAATTTTTCAATTTTGAGATATAATCTTAAATGTTTCAAGCATTTTCTATCCATCCTTAGCTTTTTGTTATTTAATTCACATCAATTTCTAATACCTTTGTTTTGATTAATTTAAAACTGATATAGCTTCAAAATGAGAGTACATATGAGCACAAGTGAAAAAAAAAAAGTGATAAGTAAAATTTAAATTGGTTGTGAATTATAAATGAATCATGTCACAAATGATTACACATACATGTAAACAAATTTAAAGTCACGAGTTTCAATATGTGATTTCCATATCAATTAAAAAAATATTCATTCTTTAAATAAATCTCTGCATGACTAGAAGATCATAACATTGTTTTGACAAAAAAGAAAAAAATACTCAACAATTCTCAATGACAAAGAAAAATAATAATATTTTCCATTTTATGTATAGTGGATATAGAAATGAAAGACATTTATTTCAATGGTTTTTCCATTCTATCATAAAAATCATTAGCATGTTATTTTTTAAAACAACAACAATTTAATACTTATTAGTTCATAATAATTAATTGTCAAAAAATTAAGTTCCCTCTATTAGCTTGTGGGCATTTACCTAATTTATTTAAATTTTTAAGTGCAACACTTAAAATTTCTTTGAGAGAATATGCTTCTTCATATAAATATTAACGGAAAAATGTACCTTTTCCTATTAAATAATTTTATAGCATGCCACTCTCCAAAAAAAAATTATTTTATAGGAAATGGAATTGCTTGAATTAAATAAAAACCTTGTGTAAAATAAAAAAAAATTGTGTATTCTTAGCATCACCAATTAAAAATTCATAATTCGTAAATAAATAATTTCATTATATTTGTTTTTATTTATTATCAGAAAAGTAAAGCACCTTATTTTGGTAAAAAAAACTCAAACAAATTCATAGATATATGACATTTTCCAAGGCTAAATTTACCAAGGTTTGCTTGAAGTTGAATGCACTGTATAATCCAAATCTTAATTTGTTGAAAAATTTATATATGCTTATTAAAGACCAAAACTTAGCAAAAATATTAATGCAAATTTGATGTGTGAAGGAAAGAGTTGTTAGTGTGTTAATGGCACATGAAGTTTGGGTAGCATGTTTTTCGCCAACTTAAGTTGCAAAAACTATTGGACGTAAATGATTGATAAATATAGAAAAACTTACTTTTTCTTGCTTAAATCTCAGCCTTAACATGCAACCCGTAAATTTCTTCTTTTAGCTATGTATATACAAATGACCAAATTTAGCATTCACCAAGAACATATATAAATGTAGACTGTAGAGAATGAAATGATAGAAGCAATTGTACTGAAAAAAGAAAAAGATATGGGAAAGGTATCTCTGTTGTTTTTCTTTTTCATTTTGGTAGCCTCTGGATTTGCCAATGGCACTGAAGAAAAGATCGGTTTTTATGAGCTTAAGAAGGGAAAAATTTCCATGAAGTTCACCAATTGGGGTGCATCTATTGTTTCTTTAGTCATTCCTGACAAAACTGGTATAACTTTCTTTTTTTTTTTTTCACTCTATTCAATCCATTTTATGCATTAATTCTTTCATTACTATTATGTTTTTTGGATAAATTTGACTTTTTCTAAGAAAAGAAACAAATAAACCCACTACTTATCATTTAATATTTTTCTCATAATATATTTGCAGGAAAGCCAATTGATGTTGTTCTGGGTTATGATACCATCAAGGAGTACCAGGTAATTAAGAATTATTATATAATATAATTTAAAATTAATTATTGTTATGTAACATGATAAAAAGGAAACAATTACATATTTTTCAAAGAAATAAGTTGATTGATTTACTCTAACCAGAAAAAATTGAAAAAAAAAAATACATTGTGTGCAGACTGACACAACATATTTCGGATCAATAGTGGGACGTGTTGCTAATAGAATTGGAGGTGCTCAATTTAAGTTAAATGGAAAAGTATATAAACTACCAGCCAATGACGGCAAAAATACTCTTCATGGTGGCCCCAAAGGATATGCTGATGTTGTTTGGAGAGTCACTAAGTATAACAATAGTGGAAATGCTCCTTTCATTGTCTTTACCTATCGCAGCTCTGATGGTGAAGAAGGTTAGCATCATCATCATCCATTTTATTACTTCTCTATACTTTTAGAAAGCCATCCAGACTACTGAAGCTATAAAATTCATTAATGGTTTCTTTTGTATATTGTTGTAGGATTCCCTGGCGCACTTCGAGTAGTTGCCACATACACACTCGTTGGAGATGGTCAATTGAAACTTTTTATGAAAGCGAAAAGCCTTGATAATAAGGTATCTCCAGTAAGTCTAGCTCAACATAGTTACTGGAACTTGGCTGGTCACAACAGTGGAAATATTTTGGATACAAAGGTTCGAATTTTTGGACAGTTTTACACCGCAGTCGATGAAAATTTGATTCCAACTGGCCAAATTCTATATGCAAGAGGAACTGCATATGATTTCACTGAACCTGAACTCAAACCTGTGGGGAAAAGGATCTCCCTACTTCCTAAAGGCTATGACATTAACTATGTTCTTGATGATTATGAACCCAAAAAGATGAGACAGGTAGCAATAGTAGAGGATAACAGGTCAGGAGTGAGAATGGAATTGTCTTCTGATGCTCCTGGCTTGCAGTTTTACACTGGTAACATGATCAAAGATGTTAAAGGAAAAGGTGGATTTGTGTACCAGGCTCATGCAGGATTATGCTTGGAGACTCAATGGTATCCTGACTTTGTTAACCACCCTAACTTCCCTCAATCCCTTGTGCAAAAAGGAAAGGCTTACAAGCATCACATGTTGTTTAATTTTACAACAATATAAGATTGTTCAGTATTTGATATATATTCATATATATATCTATTGAACAATTCAAATATATTGAACTCCCATTTGAAAATTTTTTAATTGTTAAGTCTAATGTAAAATCTCTTATTTGTAAGCATGCATGTATAATGAATAATAAAAAAATTTGGGATTTTTTCTTTATGATCAATAATCTAAATTGAATTGGATTAAATTTTAATATGTAGTCTACTGATATTCTATTTTCTATTTGGATGTAAAAATAGCTAATCTAATTTTGTTTTGATGTTTGTGCTATATGATTAACTAACTTAATATGATCCTTAATTACTTGTTTTGTTGGCAACAATCTACAGGATTGTTTAAGGCATAATGTACAATTTCACCCATAAATTTTATTCAATTATTCTCTAAAACCTCTCAATTTTTATATTACTCCATAACCCTTTCTGATTTCTACTTTACATCTCTTTAACCAATATGAATATAATTTTCAAATCTATTTAAGTTGTGATTTCCCACCTCAGATATGCATGCATTTCCAAGAACCCTTAAAAGGCACAAAGTGCTAAATTTATGATGATGATCACTATAATTTCAAATTAATAGGTATTACTATGTAAAGTGAAAAAAATTGAAGCACTAAAATATTTAGACTATTTGCCCCTCTATTTCACTGTGTTATCATCCTTGCTTCTTTACATTTTAAAATTATATGTTTTCATCATTTTGTTTTGCTATTTTATACAGTTGAAATTATGGCTCTTGCTACTATTTACTCCCTTTATTCAACTATATTACATACTATTTACCTCCTAACAAATTTTTTGTTAAACTTTTATGTTAAAATTTTCATTCATAGATTATCAAATGATAATGGGAAAAAGGTACACACATACCTTTAATGTTTTTCCCTAATCTCACATCCGCCACTAATGTTTTTAAGTGTAAATATACTCTTATCATTTTGAAAATTATATATTTAAACTCCTCTTATAAACGGTGTTTATTCTCACCATTAATAGAATCCACTTGTTTTTACATGCATAAAAAAAGATATTACATCAAGATGTATTTTTGGCCCTAGTATTTATAATGAGAAACAAATTTGCCCTTAAAAAAATATAAAAATACAAAATTGTTAAATTCTTATTTAGTAAAAATGTTAAATTTATACTTGTGTATGTACTAATAGTAATATGATATTAAAAGGATTTTACATATAATATTTTATAGGAATTTTTTATAAAAATATTATATAAATTCATTCCATTCTATATTAAAAAATAGGAATATTTAAATAAAAAAACTTATCTGATCTCATATAAAATTTCTTCTTTTTATTCACTCTCAAAATAAAAATATATCATCCTACTTTCTTACCTTTAAATAAATATTTATTAATTTTTATTTTGAGAGTGAATTTGAAAAGAAAAATTTTGTATAGGATGGAATTTTTTATTTAAATGTTTCTAAATTTTTTTTCAATGGGATGCAATTGTTTTAAAAAAATTTCCCATTAAACAGTTAGATGTTAATTTTGTTAATATTATATTAGCATTCGTAGATTTTATGAGTATGAAAAATAAATGATTATTTAATATTTTTATTAGATGAGAAGTTTAAATATTTTTTGAAAAATATTTTTTATCTAAATTTTCTTTAAGGACAAATTTTTTTAATGTATCTTCATCTAATATTTTTCTTTATGTATATTAGAAATAATAGATCCCACTTATGGTGAGAGTAAACACCGTTTGTAAGAGGGACTTAAATATATAATTTTCAAAATAATAAAATTATATTTATATTTTGAAAAACATTAGCGCTGGATGTGAGATTAGGGGAAAATGTTAGGAGTGTATTTGTACATTTTCCTAATAATAACTATAGGTTAGAAGAAAAATAAAAATATTTTCTTGAAGGATAAATTTATTTCTTGTTATAGATATTAGGAAAAAAAAAATACTTTTACCTATTATTTTTCTTTATGCATATTACAAACATTGAACTCAGAATAAACACAGTTAGTAAAAGGATTAACAGGAACCTAAATATATAGGACTAACAAGAAATTTTTGAGTAAACATAGTTTGCTCTGTAGAATTATAAATTTTTCATTATATTAAGAGTATGTGGCATAATTAATTAATATTTATTAATTTTAGTTTTTAATACAAACTATGGTTAATTATTACATATAATTAACACATACTGTAATAAATTTTATAACATTACAAATTACTGAAAACTTTTTACTATAAATAAATTATATATTAATTTTTTAACAACCACACTGAATAGTAGGTTTAAGAATGAACAGTACAAAATGTATTGATTTACCTTTTTTTTTTAATATATTTGTCCGTTGGATAATTTTTTTTTCTTTTATCATACACATACTCAAAGTCAATTTACCCCTCCTCGCAAGACACAAAAATAAAAATACATTATTCTATTTTTTTTCTTCTCCTAAAGTTCTTCATGGATGTGGCTTAACTTCTTGTAAGTGTTAATAAAATATCAAATTCTCTTTATAAAGAGAAGAGAAAGAAAATGGCAGCCGAGAAACCTACAACCAAAAGTTATTAAAAAATTATATTTAATTTAAATTTACGAAATGAATCAATTTATATATATATAATCATAATTAAATGTTTAACTTTTTAATCAATCATGACATATATTATCAATATAATTAAAAGTTCATAATCATACGTGACAAATTAAGTTCACTTAAGAATTTCCACTCACAAACCAACAATCCATCTTTGGTTCTTATAATCTGCTATTCGTTTCTTGCTTCCAAGTAGCATCTGTAGATGCAAAAACAGTCATATCCCTCTCATATGCTCTTCTCTCTCTAACACATTTTAGCTTTCTCTTCCTTTTAAAATCTAACAAAAAAAAAAAAACAATGGCTGATAAAAATTTTTCAGGTTCCATTCAACAGTATATGCATCCCATTAACTAACCTATAAAAATTCTTCTCTGCATATTTTGATTTGTTCTTTCACTATCCCTCTCAAATTCATTTTCTTTTAGTTTTTACAACAAACCCATATCATATGCAGTAATTATATGCTCCAACCCTTTCGACTCAGCTAATATCAAAACACCATTGGTTTAAATTTTTTTTGTTTCCACATTGCAATCCCTAAATTTTTAAAAATCTAGTAACAAAATTATCATGATTGACTTACACCATAGCACATGTGTTCTGGAATTGCAGTTGTCCAAGATGTCTTCGTATACCAAGCTTCTCCATGATGGCATACAAAAACGATAAATTGTGCAGCCTCCATGATTTCATTCTCAAAAAACATTGTAGAAACAAAGGTTGATTTTTCAAAAAAAAAAAAATTGAAGAAACAAATAATGAATTGTTTGTTGTACGACACAAGAAAGAAGATTTGAATAGCTATCGCCAAAAAAAAAAAAAGATTAACAAAGATTTTAAAGATTCTACCAGAGATATTTATTGAAGTAAAAGAGAATTTTAGTATAATAAGAAGAGTTGTTTATCTTGAAAAAGGAGCGATGTTGATGGTGTGAATGGAAGAATGGCAATTTCTTTTTCAAACCATCGATATCTAAAGTGTTAACTAATTTGATTTCAAATCACCGATATCTAAATGAGAACAACTCTCAGTCAGTTGATTCCAATAATTATTGATGGAAAAATGATATTTTTAATTTCAATATACATCACAATACTTTTTTTTCACGCAATTTTCTCTGACTACAGACACGAACAATTACCCGATGGCAATGTATAGGTGAAATAAAACTAAAACTGTTGAAATAAGGGCATTATGTGTTAACAATAAAAGTCAGAAAGTTTGATAGAAAAAAAAATTATAGTTGAGAAGTGGAATAGGTTGAAGTGGAAAAAAAATTTAAGGGTGAATATATATTTGGCCAAACATATGAATTTCAAACGATAAAGGTGTATTATTTTAAAATATATATTAGTAGCGAATCTAAGTTTATATAATTATAACGTCTTTTAAGTCTAAAATAATTAGATCTACATAATCCAAAAATAAAATAATTTATATGAATTGACCTAAAATTAAAATTATCTGCAATTAAAATTATTTATATTAGCCAGCAGAGTTTGGTACAGCAGCCTTTGACGTTTTCGAAATTTCGTGCTCAACATCGGTCCAACGCAACTTGTATATGTATGTGTATATATAAACACCGCATAAATCAAATAGTTATTAAAATAGTGTCTAATAAAAAAAATATAATTAAAAATAAATTTTTACAATTTTTTAATATTAATTTTTAATTCTGTTTATATTTTTTGAAATTAATTTAAATATTTTATGTGTTTAAATTTAAAATTAAATATTTATTCATTTTAATATTACATAAGTTAAAAAATCAAAAAATACATATTAAAAGTGAAAAAAATAAAATAAAAAATAAAGAGTGTTAAAAGTTATTTATGTAAAGTTAAAAGGTGATTAGCCAAACTTAAAATAATCATACTCCTTTTCGACTCAACATATTTATTTCGACTGTTGTTCATACCAAAACAGTAATTTTTTTTTATCAGTTTCTTGTTAGGATTTTTAAAGTTTTTTTATTATTATTGAAAGGAGAGAATAAAAATCTAACTTTTAATTTATAAATATTTTTTAAAAAAATTATACTATTTAACTGGATCTAAACGCAAACTGAACATTATAAATCCACTTTAAATATTTAATATTTCTCAACCCTCTTATGATAAAAGAAAATAAGAGGGTTGAGAAATAATAATAATAATAATAATAATAATAATAAAGTTCTGGACTTTTGAATTTTGATTGAAAATGTGACACAAGATCCGTCAGACCCGGATTAAGAAGTTTGCAAATTGATATTTAAAAAGGATATACTTCCCTGACCGCCAAAATTAATTGTGATCCAATTGTTATGCAAAAAGAAACATTTTGATTGGTAATTATTACAGATAATGAATATCAATTTCTTTTTTTTTTTTAATAATAATGAATATCAATTTCATTGCCGATTAAATGGGATAAATACATAAAATTGGTGTCTAAACTTTTATAATTTATATTATTTTAGTGTCTAAATTATTTTTTCAATTAAGTGTCTAGAATAGTAAAAAAAAATTAAATAATTTTATTTTATATTAGCCTTCATTTGTTATATTCTAATTATATTTGAAAATTATTAGAAATAAAAATATGATTTTTTTTGTTTATCTAACTAAGATGCAAAAATTAAGTATTATTTTATTTTTATTTTTATTTTATTAATCATAGAAGTTGAATTTAATATTTTATTTCATGATTCAGTCAAATTAAATATTTTATTTATTGAAAATTTATTTTATTTTTATATTTAATTATAATAAGTAAATATTTATTTTTATTTTATTTTAGTTTCTTTTCACTCTTTTGGTTAATTTCCAAAAGGAATCAAATATTTTTTTATCAATTTTTATATTTTATTTTGATAATATTTGGTATATTTCTCTTTCAAATTTAATATATACAAATGAAATAAAAATAAATTTTTAATTAAAGAATACGAAAATGGATTCAATTACGAAGGATATTTAAGTTATGGAATAAAACACATAAATATTTTAATTTATAAAATTTGATAGAGACATAATTTTATCAGTTCAAATATTTAATTGTAAAAATAATAATTTAAATACTATAATAGTAAAAAAAAATGAAATAGAAGCATTTTACCATATACCATAGTAATGGAGGTGCAACATACTTTTTTTTTTTTTTTTTTAACCTTGTAGCCATATCTTGATCCTAAAATCACATGTTGTTCTCTCTTTTTCCTTCCAAAGGTTACTAAAGTTGCATGAAAGGTTAAATTAAACAGTAACCATATGTTTTTCTCTTTTTTTAATTCATAAAATAATGTGACTGTCATCGTTAAATAATTAGAACTCCATATGAATTATAAAATCTAGTTGATTAGTTCCATGATAATTTAGATAGAGAAAAGTTCCTCCCAGTAATGAGAGAGAAGAAATAGAATTTTATATTAATTTTGGCATGAGATGCAGAATTTGAGAATTTTAATTCTTTAGAATATTATATGGTAAAAAACCAAAACATATGGTTTTTTACAATATTATATAGAAATAATTAAGATATAATGCTAGATCTCAAATTTATTTGGATTTTATTTCATTTTGGGATTATATTTTGTGGGTACTTTGGTTTTTATTTTGAATTTATAGATTAAAATATAAGAAAAGTTGCAAAAAAATTCAAATTTATATTCAAAGTTTAAGTTCAATCTTTATAATCTCTTTGTAAAGATTGTAATTTGAGTTAGTGTTATATATATATATATATAGTTTTTTTTAGACTAATTTATGTTTAATGAACCTAATTTTAGTTTAAAATTTAGTAATTTTTGGTGATCAATCTTTATAATCTCTTGTAATTTTCTTTTTCTTTTTTCTGTTAGTGATATTTTAACATTTGTTAATTAAAAAAAAAAAAAAAGGAACATTAGATAGTAGTTTCATTCTTACAATTAAGGTAAGTCAAGAGATAATCCACACCCTTTATTATTATCCTCTAAAATATGTGAAGTGAAGGGTCCACAATTGCACAATGCTAAAGAATCTATTCTTCTTTCTCACATTTGATCATTTACCAAGTCAATGAAGAGGCTATGGCTATCATCCATAAGAGCAAAGTAGGAAAAAAAAAATGCTTAAGTTTCTATTCTGGATAACACCAATCTCCCACTTTTTTATATTACACACAGTTTAGTTTCAATGTATAGCCATAAATATCTCCTTTTCCTTTCCTATATATAAGAACCCATTTCAAGCATTTTATTTCATTTCATCTCTTTCACTGAAAAAAAGAAGAAGAAAAAATGGCAAATCTCCCTGGTTTATTCTTGTTTAGCATTCTTTTAGCTTCTGGATTTATCAATGGCTCCTCAGCAGAGGATGGAATTGGTGTGTATGAGCTCAAGAAAGGAAATATGTCTTTAAAACTCACCAACTATGGTGCCCATGTTATCTCTGTGCATCTCCCTGATAGATATGGTATGTTTCAAATCATCTCTTGCTTGATGTCTACTTGTTTGCTTGTTCCTGATGTATTTCTTTTTCTTGAATTCAATGACAATTAACAGGAAAAGTTGATGATGTTATTCTTGGTTATGATTCTGTTGATGAGTACAAGGTGAGTTCCTATCTCTAGTTACTGTTCTTTTTCTTTCTCTTTGTTTTTTCTTTTATGATTTTGGAATGTGCATCAATTTTTGAAATTTTTTATTTTAATTGGTGTCTTAATTTAGAGATAAAATGTAAAATTTTGGCTAAAATAATTAATTGATAGAATATAAATTCTATCAAATGTAAGAAATTATCTTTCCAATATTACTAAAAAAGATATTATTATTTTGCTTAAAATAATTTTAAAAAAAAACATTATTATTTTGCTAAGGATATTATTATTTCCTTAGTTGGATTCAATTTGAAGACTTTTGATCATATTTTCATGATAAGATTGCAATGAGTGTTGATTGGAATAGTTTTATTATGATTATTTTCTGGAAAGAGCCTAATGTTTTCTTTTTCTAATAACATTTACTATAACATCTTAAAATTAACGATTTTTTATTTTACAAATTAAAAATAAAAAAGAATTATTATTTTCTGAACTATGAGAATTGAGAGGATGAATGCAAACTTTTTCTTTCACATAATAGTCAATTTAATTTAACATTTTCAAAAGACAGCTGGTTTTCTTTGGTTTTCCACTTATTTTCCATTAATAATAATAATAAACATGTGCTAGAAAAAGACATATTACAACTATTTTTTCTGTACCATTTTGTCGTTTTTATGGAATTGCTTTCACAATAAATTTCATCGATTTTGATTCTTTGACCTTTTTTTTCCTTTCATTATCCTTTCTTTATTTATAAAAAAAAAAAATCATGAAAAAAAGTAAGCATTGTCTTCAAAATCTCATATCTTGCAATATGTGGTTAAGATATTACTAAAATGTGATCGATTTAAATATTTGTCATTTAAAAAAAATTATCTTAATTTATATTTTATCTTAAAAAATCAAAAATATTAATAAATTATTTACCAGTTTTTTTATTTGTATGTCTTCCCCAATCAATAATCCATCTATTTAAGTGATTTTAATCATATTTAAAAGGATAATATATTCATTTTTAATAATTAAAACTATTTAACAAATTCAAAATTATTGTACAATTTTTTTTTTAAATCATCTATATAGTTGGAAATAAAAAAAAATTGAATATGGCAAGTTATTTTATTTATATTAAAAAAAAAAGTATTAAGGTGAACATTATAATTAATTCAACCAAATGGAAAATTTAAGATTTCAAAGGTGTGGTCCTCATGATGTCCTATATCATATAGCACCCTAATTTAATAAATTAATATGAACACTTGTAATTTGCTACTAAGCTTATAGGATAATGATTGTGTAATGGGTATTCATGCTTTTGTATTTGACCAGAATATTAACATGGACTTCAAGCATATGGTCCCACATTTTAATTTTAATGATGGGTAGTAATCATAGTGTTATAATAATAATAATAATAATCTCAAGAAGGGAGAATTGTTATTTTTCCATATCTTGATTTATTAAATTATTTTATTTTTAATATTTAAAAATATATTTATTAATTTTTAACATTTATAACTATTTACATTCATCAATTTTTCTGTTAAGAATAAAATAGTACACAAATTATAAATATTAAAAATAAATAAATATTTTTTAAATATAAAAAATAATATAATATAATAGACTAAAATAAATAAAATAATAACAATAACAATAACAATCGTTCCCACGGAGAAGTGACATTGTATCTTTATGGCCTTATGTGGCAATCTCAATTATTGATACTTTTTTTTTTCTTTCAAAGTATAAAGTAGCGGAGGTCATTTTCGTTTTTTTTTTTATTTTTTATTTTTGGAAATTGTTCATTTTCGTTTTCTAGACAAAGGAAATTGTTTATTTTTTTGATATAAAATTAAAATTTGACTAAAATAAAAAAGTTAGAGAAAATATAAATAAAAAGTTTAATTAAAATTCAAAATTAGTTATAAAAATAAAAACAATTATTTATAAATTTTACATTTCATTGAATAAAATATTTTTATACGTACTTTTGTTTAGATAGGTGCTACTATTGATTAAATTTTAGAAAAATAATTTCAAAATTTTTGTAATTTTACATTCACAATATTATTATTATTATTATTATTATTACACTTCAATTTGTTTTTTACTTTGAATTCAATTTTTTTAAACAAGTTGAAATAATTAATTTTCCAAAATATGGGGGAGACGGGTATACTTTCATGAAAATAATAAAACTCTAAATCATATACTATTCGATTGCCATGATTTTATTGTATAAGAAAGGAAAATAAAAATTTCCTAAAGTTGATAGTGATAATAGAATTTTTGTTGCTGAAATTGCATAAAATAAGTTCAGAAATGACAAGCCGGACCACAAACATTGATGCTCCCCTCATCTTTTCATTGAGTTGAAAAATCAATCTTATCTTTCAAACTGCCCTGAATTCTAACACGAGATTGGACCCAGTGCATACTGCAAAATAAATATGATTTTTTTCATAATTTTTATTTCGTTTGTCCCTTGAATTTTTTTTTTTTTTTTCTGAGTATTCAAAATTGTTTAAATTCAGCCCATTCGTAAGGTTTTACTTTGCTGTAGACAGGCTTTTCTACAGGAAAAAAATTAACCCTCTTTTTGTTTTGTTTTGTTTTGGAAATTTTATACAGAAAGACACATCAAACTTTGGAGCCACGATTGGAAGAGTTGCTAATAGAATTGCTGGTGCTCAATTCACTTTGAATGGAACCACCTATAAACTTGTTCCTAATGAAGGGAAGAACATGCTTCATGGTAAACTATTATACGCTTTTTCTTTCATTACCACAATTCTTTTTCACTACTTCACTCTTCAAAATATCAAATTTTTTTCTCTTTTGTGGCTTCATGAATATCAGGCGGCCCGAAAGGTTTCAGCAAAGTTGTATGGAAAGTTAAAAAATATAAGCCAGAAGGCCATACCCCTCGTATTATCTTTACCTATCACAGCTTCGATGGCGAAGAAGGTCAGTACAATGCATTATCATTGACAGTGTCTGCTCCTTGCTATATATACACCTGAATTAAATTGGTAAGAATCTCTGCTGTTGATGCAGGGTTCCCTGGCGATCTTCGTGTAACAGTAGCCTACTCACTGCTTGAAAACGACCAATTAAGCATAACAATGAAAGCAAAAGCTCAAACAAAGTCTACTCCAGTGAATCTTGCTAATCATGCCTACTGGAACCTTGGTGGCCAAAGCAGTGGCGACATTTTATCCCAAGAAATTCAAATCTTTGCATCCCAGTACACTCCTGTTGACAGCCAGCTTATTCCTACTGGCAAAATCGTGTCGGTTAAAGGAACCCCTTACGATTTTCTCAACCCTGCAACAATTGGTAGCAAAATCAAGCAACTCTCTAATGGCTACGATATTAACTATGCACTCGATGGCACTAAGCCGAACAAGATGAAGAAAGCAGCTGTTGTGCATGACAAGAAGTCTGGAAGAGTAATGGTGCTGTTCACAAACCAGCCTGGTTTGCAGTTTTATACAAGCAACACTTTGCAGCAAAAAGGAAAAGGTGGATTTGTGTATAAACCTCATGCAGCATTGTGCTTGGAGACTCAGGGTTATCCTGACGCAGTGAACCACCCTAATTTTCCTTCGGTGATTGTAAATCCTGGGAAATCTTACAAGCATTACATGCTCTTGAAGTTCTCAACTTCTTAGTTTAATTTTGTTCTTAGTTCTTGGAAATTTCATCTGGTAAATCGAGAAATAATTATGGTTTTCCCTTCAGTGATTATGATTTTTTCTTAGCTAATGGTCACAGGAACATTATAAAATTTCTCCACAGGAAGGCGATGTTCTTAGTTTCTATTAGTTGAGATGATGTAATGTTTTTATTAGCAAGGTTTAGGTAAGTGAATAATTACAATAATAATGAAATCTTTTTTTTTTTTTTTTTTAGCTTCAGGATTACGTTTGTTCATTGAAATTTGGAAAAATGGTGTAATTTATCCTTAATTGTAGACTAATTTTTTAAATAATTTTATATTTTAATTTGTATCAATTTAGACAATTAATTTTTTTACCTCTTTTAATATTTGTCAAGTTTTAATTGGCATGCATAATTGCTCATCTGACTTATTAACAAGTCAAAAACAATGCTAACAGATCTAGAAGATCAAAACACTACCATTTTAATGGAGAACAAATAAAAAACCGTCAATTCGGTTCAACTGAAAAATATATAAAATCAAACTAAATCGAAAATATTTAAAAATAACTAAACTAAACTGATTAAGAGTTAAAACTGAATTGAACTAAACTTAAGTTTGGTTCGATTTGTTCAGTCATTCAGTTTGACTTTTTTTAATTTTTCAATTTTAAACATATTGGATTTATGTAATTTTACACTATTTTAATAATGTTTATGAGATATATTATTGTTAGTTTTTTATATTTATTTTATTTGTTAATTTTCTTAGAAAATTAATCAAACAAAATTTTTAAAATGAATGTAAACAATTTTGATTTGAATTTTTTGGTTTAAAATAATTTTATTAAGAGTTTTAAATATTTTAAAAATTATATTGTTGATTTATTTTGAAATATTAGTGATAAACTGATCAAATCAAGCCATAAACACCATATAATTTAAAATATTTTAGAAATTGAATTTGGTTAGGTTTAAGTTTAATAGTCGTTACAAAAGTTGTTAAGTCATCTTTGTGATACTCAAGATCGTGAGCAACCTCTTCATAACCGTGAGGGTCTTCCTCATGACTGTGAGTGGCACTGACCTCTTCACAACTTAGATTCTTTGTTAGGCTCGGACCCTCCTCATGATTGTGAATACTCATTAACTTCTGGAGGTGAATACTCAAATATTAAGATAGACACTCATCAAATTTTGAATTTAATAACTTTAGAGGTCAGCATTTAATATGTACTAGTCATAAATCCGCGCTTTGTACAGATTGTAAATAATATATATATTAAAATAAATAATTAAATAATTTTAATAAATTAAAACTACAATTTAATTAAATAAAAATAAAAATACAATTAAATTAAATTAAATTCATTAAAATGTAATTCTAATTTAATTAAAAATATATTTCCAATTCTAATTAGGTTAACTTTTATTTTATCTCTAATAAAAATGAAATTAATTAACATATATGTCACGACCCGAACCCGAGGGCACGTGACCGGCATTAGGGAATGGAAAGGCATAAGACCCCCGAAACCCGTAGTAAGCCTAAAAGAAAAGATAAACAACACCTTACAATTTAAACTTTATTTTAAAATAGAACACATTATCAAACTGATTTTTTCTAAAAGTTAAACGTAATTGAATACATAACCAACATATTTCCAGCGTCACATATATAAATCAAACTTAAATCATTATACATAAGCGTGACCCATATAAATAATTTATACAAATATACTTAAACCATACAATTCTTAGTACATATACTACTACAACATCCTAGAGTAATACAACAGTACAACTAATAATGACCTACATAAAATAGTCGGTGATGAAGAAATCCGACGTGGAGGTAGTCTGAGGTCGAACTCCCAAGCTCCTGAAAAAATAAATTGAGGAGAATCAGACCTCACTGAGTAAGTCAATAAAAGAATTGTACGGTTTGAAAACCTTTTTGAAAAATATATATTTATAGTGAAAATAATTTATAATGTATAGGTATAGCTTTTGAAAAATCTCGGTAGAACCCTAAACCCAAAAATCTAAATGGCCAACTGGGCCCACTTATTCCAACTAGACTATCGGTCCCCGAGAGCAAAGGCATCAACCGAGGCACCAAGTCGTAGCCATCCACTTAATCTAAATATATGGCACTAGTGGTCCCCGAGAGCTAAGGCATCAACCGAGGTACCCATCCCAGTCCATTTTTTAACCTTATAATAACTGGCGGTCCCTGAGAGCATAGGCTTCCACCGAGACACCCGTCCCAGTTTAACATTCACCAATCATATATATTTCGAATCCATCTCTCAATCTCTACCATGTGCACATAGTCCTAGTGAAGGTCACCAGGTAGCCCGTTCTACCAAAATTTCTCAAATCGACTTTTAAATAAATAAAATGCATTTTAAACCTTAAATAGTAGCATTAAATTAAATAAATCATATAATCAATATTAAAAATATGAGCGCACGCATTCGTTAATTAAAATACATGCACAGATCATTCTATCGACTTACAGGATGAATGCGAAGGCTGACGATCAGGCATCTGCCCCGGTCTCACGGCTTCTGTTTCGATATGCTTTAGAAAGAAATAATAAATTGATTTTTTTTAAAACATGACTATGGAATTGAAATCATAAATCAACAAAATGGTAAAATGATAGGCTGACTCGGGAAGACCGGACAAGACACGATAGACAGGAAAAAGCCTAATTAACGGTAGAAATTCATAACGAATATCATATTTTACGAGAAAATCTATCAAAATTTTTGCAGAATTTTCTCTGTAAAACGGACATCTCTCTACTAAAGGTAGAGTCCAACCTGCACAGAAAATGCACTTTTAATAACCACAGACATACACACTCGAGTTGGGCTTCCAAAACTACACTCAGCTCCGACCGAGATCACAACTCAAAATAACATCAAGAAATGTTATCATTTATTTCCAAAATACATATTACACATACATATATACTAAAATATAAAACCTCAATTAAAAATATAATTAAAGCCTAAATTAAAACCATTACACTCAACTTTTATTACCAAAATAATGTATTATAAATATATATAATACTTGGGATTAATATTCAAAATTAACACTACTTAATTAAAAATATCAATTAATTTATAAAATTTGTCTAAACCTCTTAAATAATGATAAAATTAACTGAAATATATATTTAACTATAATTAGCATAAATTATGTTTTTACCCCTAAATACATAATTTACATAATGTATTATTAGTACAAAAAAATTCCTTAAAATTATTTAATCATCTAAAAATTATTTTCTCAAAATTAAACTTCTTAATATAATTAAAACATAAAATCAACTAATAATTTCTTTTAATAAATAAATAAATAAATAATTCAACCTACTATTCACATTTGACATAAACTCAAATTATTTATAAAAATAGTTTAAAAATCACAAAAATTATAATTTGAGTTCTAAAATTAATAACATTTGATAATAACCCCAATTATTAAAATTTCAAAATTTTTAACAATAATTTCGAAATTAACATAAATATTAATTAAACACCCAAAATTTATAAAAACTTCTAATTAATCACCAAAATTCCTAAAACCTTAAATAACAACCCAAACATTACAAATATATAATCTTAATTACCCTAATTTCACTAATTAAACCAAAGAAAAATCCAATAAATTCAAATAAAAATTAAATAAAATTCTATAAATTAAGGAAAATTCAGAAAAATACTTAAAAATTCGAATTTGAACAAATAAAGGGCATAACTCAACATTTAACTAAGAACAACCTAAAATCAACACCTAACTCCATTCAACAACCAGAAAACAACTTAAAAATAACCTAAGAACAACCCAGAGCAACTCACCTTCAACCTCCAATTCCGACGCCGGAGGTGAGTTGCAGCGGTGGTTTCCGACTTGGACAGATGCCAGAGAAGATGAGGGAAGCTTTGGTGGCGCCGGATCAACTCTGATCGAAGGAGACCGAAGGAAGAAGAAGAGAAGCAGCAGCAACAGCACCCTTGGAAGCTTCAAGATCACGGTGGCAATGGAGTTTTTTGGTGGTGGAGAAGGAGATGGTGCAGTGAGGAAGAAGAAAGAGACAGTGAGGGGCGGAGATGGGAGGTGCAGAGGGTCGGGTAAAAGGGAGGCTTTCTTCTTTCTTCTGTTTTCGTTTTCTTCCTCTATACATATATATATATATATATATATATATATATATATATATATATATATATATATATATATGCATGTACAAAATAGCACATATATTAACCATGAAGTTAATATAGTTTAGATTAGTAATAATAATAATAATAATAATATTAATAAAAATAATAAAAATAAACAATAAACAATAAATAGATAATACTCACATATAATCATCTCATAATTTAATAACCCTAAAAAATAATATTAACAATTGTATAATATAATTCAAAAGTGATTATTAATAACAAAGTTTTGAAAATTACTTTAGTTAAATAAAAAATATAGGGTATTACAATATAATTCTAATTTAATTGAAAGTATTTTTCCTATTTTAATTATATTAATTTTTATTTTATCTCTAACAAAATTAAATTAATTAAAAAATTTAGTGATAATTTAGTTTAAAATATATATTTCTATTTTTATTAGGTCTACTAATATTTTATCTAATATAAATAAAATTAGATAATATAATTTTATAACTCTTATTTTATTATATTTAATAAGTAAATAATTAAAATTAAATTAGTAAATTTTATGAAAATAGGAAAAGATTTAAAGTGACATTTTAAATTAAAGTGTATATGTATGTGTTCGAATGCTTCATTTTAAATTAGTTAAATAAAAATCAGTATATAAATAATATAACATTTGGAGCCTTTACTCTTATTTGCTAATGATATACTTTTAATAAAATGTGTAATATTAAAATTTCTAATTGTTAGTTCATTTAAAATAAATAAACTTTTATTTTACTAATTTAATTTAGATTATGCTAATAGTTTAAATTGACTAACACACACAAATAAAATATGTGTGTGCGCGCGCACGAGTGTTAAAATTGAGATTATGCTAATAGTTTAGTTTAGAGAGATTGATAATTAAATAAAATAATTTCCTTAGGATTATACTATTGATAACAAAATTAACGTTAATTTTGTTTGTTGAAATTTAAAACATGAAATATTTTGATAGAAAAACAATTTCAAGGACTAATTTATAATTTTCATAGATGTCAAACTTTTTAGAAGGGGCTAAATGACTGGATTAAATAACATTAGGTGTTTTTTGGAGCCAAAAAATAGATCAAGGGCTTAATTGAGCCTCGCACCATACATTAGGGGCTAAATTGGACTTTTCCCAGCGTACCCAAAACTCAACAAAAAGAAATGGAAAAAAAAAAAAAAAACCTTAACGATAACAACATGGTTATGCTGCTGCTATCTTGTGCTACTACTATCCGAGGAATCCCAAAGCAACTCTCAACAACTTTCGCTCCAAGATCAGGTTTTTGCATTTCTATCGATTTCCACACAACCCATTTGCGCATTCTTTATAAAACCACTTCAAATTTTTTTTTTTCGTTTCGACGTACATCTGCAGATAGTTTAAACATTTCAAGATTACTTTCATGCAATAGTAATCATTCAAGAAAGCTAAACAGCTACATTAAGGTAAAACAGAGTTCTGTTGTGGCAATGTCTTTGAATTATGCTTCAAGAATATCATCAGGAGAGTATGAGAAATCGAAGAAGGTGTGGCTATGGACAGAAAATAAACAGGTCATGACTGCTGCTGTTGAAAGAGGATGGAACACTTTCATATTCAGCCACAAATGTCGAGAACTTGCCGATGAGTGGTCATGTTAAGAATCTTAAAAACTTTGCTTTTCATTTCTTTTCTCCAATCTAAGTTTTGTCATCTGAGTTCTATTCAGTCAATTCTCATGCTTGAATTTACCCTTTTAAAAGAACCCAAATCATGCTAAAAATAAAATGATTGTGCATGAATTTAATTGAATTCTCTTGAGTTAATTCTCATGTTTGGAAAAATTATAGTTGCTAGAATTCAATTCTTTCAATAATTATATATGTGTGCAGGTGCGCGCGCATGGGCATGTATTATTTTGAAAGAATTCAATTCTTGAACACGATTATGTTAAAAAAAAAAAAAATTAATGCCCAAAAGGGAACAAAAGAAAATATAAATTGATTCATACATCTTGATCTTGCAAACTCAGTCAGTATTATTTTTAGTTTTGAAATTTGTTATTTTTTATTGGAGGTAATATGGTATGTTTGTTTCTCATTATGAAATTTTAATGATGGGTTGTACAGCAACTGCAATGATATATCCCCTCTTCGTTAAAGACGGCGAGGTTTTAGATGGTGAGAACCGAAAGATTGCTGCAATGTTTGAGGTTTCTACTCCTGGAGAGCTGCAGCTATTTCAACCAGAAAATGTGCAGGCTGGGAATATTGTTGTTAATTTACTGGATTGGCAGGTTAATTTGTTTCTCCACACTTGATAATCTATGATCAAATAACTTTCAGTGTTACGTAAGTCAACCATGTTCAGATGTTTGGATTTATTTAAATCAAATTTTGCTTGTTCAATGGGATAATCATGTTGCAGGATAGGAACCATGCCTTTTCACTACCTCTAAGTTTAACATTGAGTTTTGGCATGCTCTGGGTTTTTGACTCATGGTTTGATACTGTGGATCTGTAGCTGGTACCCGAATATATTTTCCTCTGATGTTTGGATCAGATTTTGTATAATTAGATGGTTAGACATGATTTATAGTTCACAAAGATAAACTGCTCAATATTTTCATGTGAAATTTCTTTTGGAGAAAAGCAATGGAGCTAATTTCTCAGAATATGTAGTCTTCTCTTATTAGTATTTGTAAAATTAAACTTCTAGTAATTCCTTTGTTTCTAGATAATACCCGCAGAGAATATTGTTGCAGCATTCCAAGGCAGTCAGAAAACGGTGTTTGCTGTCTCAAAAACTCCTTCTGAAGCAAAAGTCTTCCTTGAGGTATCTATCAAATGCTAGATAGAAATGAAAAAGTATGATATTCTTCAGCCCTTGTCTCCTGAGTGCATCCTTTTGTCATCCACCTACTTGCTCCTTTCTGTTAGTAGGCGTTGGAGCAAGGTTTGGGTGGAATTGTTCTAAGAGTTGAGGATGCTGAAGCTGTCTTTAAACTCAAGGTATTTCATTTATGGACGAGTTTTGGGTTCTGAATTGTGAAGCATTGCTCATCCTGACTACTATTATCAGGATTATTTTGACAGAAGGAATGAAGCAGGTAATGTGTTGATGCTGACAAAAGCCACCATAACCACTATTCAAGCAGCTGGAATGGGCGATCGTGTTTGTGTGGATCTCTGCAGCCTCATGAGGCCTGGTGAAGGGCTTCTGGTAGCTCCGTGTTTCTCATATATGACGTTTTAGGTCTCATGATTTATTATTGAATATGATAAACTATGATGCCGTGAATATTGTATCACAGGTTGGTTCGTTTGCTAGAGGATTGTTCCTTGTCCACTCAGAATGCTTAGAGTCAAATTACATTGCCAGCAGACCTTTTCGTGTCAATGCAGTGAGTTGTTTCTCTAATAGTGAAGATATTGTTTGGACAACAATGTTGCTTATTAAAAATTTTAGCAACCTCTATATGTATAAAATAAATAAATAAATAAACACTTTGCGTGCTTAAGTTGCATCAATTGATGTCTTATGACATTTTAAAAGAAATGAAGCAAAATTAGTGATTGTCAAACCTTCATTTGACAACGTTATGTTGGCTTCAACACTTGATTGACTAAAGAAACGTGAAAGTTAACCATTTGAAATTGAAATTATTATTCATTCAGGAGAATTGCTATTTCCCCCCTATGTTTTGGCCTATCACACTATTTTATCCCTAACATTTGAAAAAATATTTATTCATCCCTAATGTTTGCAACAATTAATACTCATTAGTCATTCTGTCAGGGATGAAATAGTACATAAATTGTAAATGTTAGGGGTGAATAAATATTTTTTCAAATGTCAGGAATGAAGTAGTGTAATAGACCAAAACACAGGGAGAAATAGCAATTGTCCCTTATTATTCTAACTTTATATTTCTTCTGAGTACTTACCATTTCAATTATTCAGTTTTTAATTAGCATGTGAAGTTAGATTTTGAGATTCTTCTTGTATGTACTTATTTTTTGTTGATAAATTTTAGTTATATATTCTTCTTCTCAAATTCTTGCTTCCTGATACACCATGGAATTCGATCGATTTTCTTCTAATAGAAACGGAGCTTGTCTATTTTTTTTTTTTCACCATGTGAAGGGATAGGAGTGTAAAAACTTTGAAATCATATGTATCATTGTTTAGGAATTATTGCTACTGCCCATCAGCCATTGACTTTATAGTATAACTTGAGAAAATGTCTCTCCTTGGAACTTAAAATCCTAGAGAATTTCATTCTTCAGGTTGCTGCTGCTGAGATTAGTTTATAACCTCAATCTCACAATGAAATTGGTTTGTCAAGTCTGTAATCCTTAGTGAAGCCACTATATGAAAATTTTGTAGAAATTTCGTTTGCACATTACTCTTGCATATTGAACATTTTTGTGGTTCTATGACTCCATTAGACATTCCACTTAATTTAAACAAGTTTATAGAGACTCTGTCATGCACTTCCCCATTTTTATGAGTATTAAATGGAAATGTACAGGGACCAGTACATGCATATGTCTCTATTCCAGGAGGGAAGACATGCTACCTCTCAGAGTTAAAAGCAGGGAAAGAAGTAATGGTAGTTGACCAAAATGGCCAGATGCGAACAGCAATTATTGGTCGTGTAAAGATAGAGAGCAGACCTCTTGTCCTTGTGGAAGCAAAGGTTTGTGTAATTAATTCACTTATAGAACATGATATATTTATCAAATGATTTTTCAAATCCATGAAGAAGAAGCACATTGAAGCATAGTTGTAGGAAGGATTTTGGAACCATTAGATCAGTAACTTTGTTATATATACACTAGCTTAGTTCATTCATCGTAATTAGTCTTGAATCATTAGTACAATACTTTCTTTTTTGAGATTAGTTACTCTTTTGAGTTGAATCTTCTCTTCCCTTTCACTTTTTTTATGATTAACAAAATGGATAAAAGAATTATTCTTATAACAGTGGCAAGAGAAAATGCAATATAGAAAGAGAGAAATCTCAATAACAAAAGAATTTGATTAATGATTCAAGACTCATTACAGCAAATGAACCAAGCTGAAAAGAAAGGGCCTCTACATATTTGGTCACAAGAAAAATGTAGGAAATATTCTGAATCAAGATTCCTGAATTAAGCTAGTTATATGAAAGAATTAATTTTTGTAACTGCTTGGCAACAAGAAAATGAATGAAAGTGAAGAAAATGCACAAAGAAAATGGACAGAAATATGGAAAGAGAAAAAAAAAAAGCTGGATTAGAGAAAGTTCTTACGTGATTATTGTTAACAGCATAATTAAAATTCACAGGTGCGAGGGTCTTGCTCTGAAAGCATTAATGTAAGAAGAATTTTTTTCTGTGTTTGGTTAATAACAAAAGACAATGAAGTGATAGCAAAGTGGAAGAGAAGAGAATAAAGATATCACAAAAAAGAGAAAAAAATCTCAACAAAGAGAGAATTGTATTGACAATTCAATCCAGGTGCCAAATCAGTATTTATACAAACAACTAGATGCCTCGGAGTACATCTGAGGTTAGGTGTCACTCAAGAACAATGAAGTGAAGGCGGATCAATGAGCACTTGCTCGCGCAAAGGCTTAAGTCCTTTTCTCTAATCGCAGTAATCAGCGAACAAGGATCTAATGTTTCCAAAATCCTCTATCCTATGACTATGCTTCAATGTCCTGCTTCTTTATTTTTACTTTATTTTTTTTTTTTTTTTCATATAGAGTGCACAAATTCTACACCTTTACATTTAACTTTATTTGTTAGTAAGGAGACTTTGCATACATGATGGTCAAAGCATCATGCACTTCCATAATGCGAAAATTGTTGGATGTCTAGCTGGTAATTAAACCTTGTAAAAGGTCCTCTGACAAGATCTCTAAAGAAATGAAGTTCCCTATCTTTCTGTTACTTCTGCTGATAAAGTTTTTGAAAATAAGACCAAATGAAATCTTCTAGGGCAAAGAGATTCAGTATGTAGAATATATACCTGAAAAATCTTAGACATTCAGAGAATGGCAAGCAATCAATATATAGGTAAATTTTTGTAAATGGTACAATATGTAGAAGGTGATTTACAGAATAAACTTCCTTGCATGCAGCATCTGTACCATTGCAATATCATGTCATGCATGGTTTGGTTGCCAAAATAAGTGAACAAAATAAACAAGTCCATTGAGATTTGTTAAACATATGATCAGAAATGAGTCATTGAACATTTTCTTTATCACAAGTTCCTTCTTAGTCATTTTGGTTATTGCAGGTTTTAAATTGATTCTCATCATTTATCTGAAATTATATTGAAGCTTGTTTCTAATAATGATGTTTTGGTTGTACAGATTGATTCAGATGACCAAACGCTTTACACTATCTTCTTACAGAATGCAGAAACAGTTGCCCTTGTACCTCCATACCAAGGTCTGTCACAATTAGAACCTTTATTTCTGGAAGGTATCCTTCATTTGTCCTTGTCTTAGGATCTGAATTTTCCCAGTTCACCACAAATTTACACAGGAAATGAACTACTAAAAGTAGCTATTCCTGTGACTGCATTAAAAGTTGGAGATGAAGTTTTGTTACGATTGCAAGGTGCTGCTCGCCATACAGGAATAGAAATTCAAGAATTCATTGTTGAGAATTGAGTGAGGGTTCATCTAACAAGCTGAATTGTTTATGATCATAGTGCTACTAAATGGGGGAAAAAGATTTTCATCTAACAGGAATGCCTCCATCTGTCGCATTGTTGCACAAGAATTCAGTTTCAACTCCACTCAATTGTATAATTGAGCAAGCTCTAGGTGAAAGTATTATTACAATGACGGGCTTTTTCTCTGATATGCACAAATTACACGTACTTCTCTTCTTGGTACAACCTCAAAGGCCTCCAGTATAACCTAGAGGTACAACATGGGATGTTTTGGATGAAGTGCTTCAGGTGTACCAACTGACTGCTTTTCGATTATATCAAAAGGGGTATTTGTACTGGAATGACTTCTAATTGCCCTCAAAACAGAAAAACTATTTCAGTCAAACCATCAATTTGCCTTCTTTCAGAAGTGGAGGTCTGGATAGTCTATGATTACCTTTGCAAGTAAACTTATTTATGTTTCATGGAATCATCGGCTGTCTACCGAAAATTACACATCTCTGAGATTCCAGAATGTGCAATTCGACTGGTCTGGTTCAGTTTCCTGTGGGAATTTGAATTCCAAGCTCTGAAACCCCAGACGCAATATAATAAATGACTAGAAAACAATGGAATGGCATCTGCATACTTCAAAGTCGTCAACCTTTCTATTTCGTCGACACCTTTCCATTTCGTGATCTTAGAGTTGCATTTACTTTTTAGTCTACCATGATAGATGCACGTTGGAACAAGCAAGTGAACACCAAACCTTTGATGTCTCTAATGATAGCAAGGATATAACTATTGATCTGCAGCTATTGAAACCATGGCTGTTCATTGCTGCCACGGCTGCTGCTACAGTCATTCTAGTGGCAGCAACAGAATCAGATGGTGGTGCAATTTAACTAACATGACTTCTGATCATTGCAAATGGCCAGGGTGTTTTGCAATGATGCCAGCAGTATCATCAAGATATCGTACCCAGTGCACAACTGCATCATTGGATCGAATATTAGCAAGTTCAATTTTTCTTCCTTTCAAACCTTGATCAGGGTGGATCTGTGGGAGCATCCCATTTCAAATAAGTCTTTCAAATCTCACTCTGTTGGACTTAGCTTTGGATAATCTAACCGGTGAGTTGCCCTTATCACTTGCAAATCTTACCAAGTTGACAAAGCTCGACATTTGAAATAATCAAATTACTGGTTCCATCCATAAATAGGGAATCGAAACAATCTTTGGTTATTTAGACCTTAGTAACACAATCATTCTGTTGGCCAGATCCCTTGGCTCTTCTAGTGGCAAGTATTTGAATAAGAGCTCCAATAAACTTTTTGGGTCCAATCCCTTAATTTCTTGGTAATTGGGCCACCTTGAGCTTTTTGTCCCAGTTCAACTTTTTTCTTCAGGAGGCTCCATACCACTTGAGTTGATGCAGTTGTCCCAGCTGAATATCTTGATCCTGCAAAGCACCAACTTTCCGGTCCAAGTCCCTCCTGCAATCGGACCAAAAAATCTCCAGCATATGGATCTCTCTGGCAACCAACCAACGGGACCCCAATGCATCTTACAAGTTGCGTTGCATAAGAGACTATATCACTAACTCTAAGCAGCAATAATCTAAATGGAAGCATACCCCTATCAGATAGGCAACTTTGCTTGCTTAGCATCTAAGTCACAATTCAGTCAAAGGAGAGATACCTTTCTTAGTAGGAAAATTGGGAAGCTTAATTGACTTGAATCTCAGCTACATTATTTCTGTGGCTACATTCCCATTCATCTGACAAATTTGTACCTGTGATGAAGCCAAGATCAATGAACAATGGAGATCTATTCTATGCTTGGAATTATGATGGAAGAATTGCATATGAAGACAACATTAAAGCAGCAGAAAATTTCAATGTTATGCTATTGGAGTTGGCGGACATGGCAATGTCTACGACTCAGGAACCAAGTAAAAGTTCTAATAGAAATACGACGCAGGAACACTGTGAAACTCTACGGAATCTGTTTACATTTTCAGTTTAAGGAAAGAGGCAGCATACACTATGCTTTGAGAAATGATGTTGAAGCTGTAGAGTTGAATTGGAATGAGAGAGTAAATGTCATCAAGGTATTGCACAAGCTTTGTCTTACCTGCGTTTGTGTCATGACCGCACTTTGCCTGTTGTTCATCATGATATATCAAGCAAGCAAGAATACCCTGCTGAATATAGATTCGAAGGCTTCTAATTATGTCTTTGGTATAGCAAGATTGTTAGATACTGATACCTCCAATCAGACAACTATGGCAGGCATCTATAGATGCATGGCCCCAAACTAGGGCAGAATACAATATATAGCCGCCCATACTTAGTAGCGAAAATCCTAACTCCTCCCTATATTTAAGGTTTAATCTCATACACACATTAATTTATAGTATTTGTATATTTTAAGTATCTCCGTCTTTCTTTATAATCCTCAAATTTTGTGTAAAATATCATTTTAATTCTCTTACCTTTTTATTATTCTTAGTACTAATTTTTACAAATATTATCTTATGACCCGATATTTTAAATTATAAAAATATATTTCGAGATTTGCAGTGTTAATAAAAAATTTTAAAAGTTTTATTTATTTATTATTATCATGTATGATTAATAATTTCTACTTTATGTTAAATGCATTTTCTACGTAAAATATATTTTTAGATGTTTATTATTTAAATATTAGGGTTAATCTTATTGATGTCATTTTTAATAGTGTTATTATTAATATTATTATTTTAAGAACATTATTATTATTTTTGTTGTTTTATATTATTATGAATATTATTTTTATTATTAAATTATTTTATTAACATGATTATTATTATTTGTTAATTTTATATTATGTATTGTTAGTGTGTGTGTGACATGTGTGTGTATGACTATATATATATATGTGTGTGTGTATACTACTATAGAATATGTCGGTGTGAATATTTGATTTAAAGTAAGTTTATATATATATATCACCCTTTCTCCCCCCTGCACAGTCCCATTTTCTTACCATCATGTGCTTCTCCCTTCTCCATCGCCAGACCGCTTCTCACCACCATCTTCTTCCTCCCTCTTCCCTCTCATATATATATATATATATATATATATATATATATATATATATATAAATTATTGAAACCATCACCCTTTCTCCCCCCTACATAGTTCCATTTTCTTACCATCATGTGCCTCCCCCTTCTCCATCGCCGGACCACTTCTCACCACCATCTTCTTCCTCCCTCTTCCCTCTCCCTCCTCGATGTCGTCCAACTGCCAGAAGCCTAACGAAATGTCTGGAGTTGCAACGACAACAGGGTGAGCTTCACGTCGACGATCCTTCCTCCGACCACCTCAGCTCGCCTTTCCGGTGTCGATCGACTTCCTGAGCTGTGGGGAAGACGATCCCAAGCTCGGTTCAAACTCTAATTCGTCCGATTGTAAGTTTTGTTTGATTTTTAGTTTATATCCATTTTCATTTTTATTATTTTAAGCTTGAGTTTGGTTAATTCTTGATAAATTCTTTTTGAAATGTTGATCAATGCATCTTAATCTACTTATAGGTATTTTTGGTTTATTTTTCTGATTTTATTTGATTTTTGGTTAATTATTGAATATTTTAATAATTAAAAATAAATTCTTGATAATTATGTTAATTAGTTATTTTGGTTGGATATTTAGTTAATTTAGTGTTATTATTGTAATTTAGTGTTATTATTGTATGTTAGTAATTTTAATGTTGAGAAAATAATTTTTGGATATTTTGTATAATTTCTAGAAATATTTTTGTATTATGTTGAAAATATTGTTAAATAATATGTTTTACATAATTTTGGTATAATATATGGTGATAAAATAATTTTAGTGATTTTATATAATTTTTGAGAAAATTATTAGTATTATGTGATTTTTTATTTTATAAGTTAATTATGAGTTTTCGTTGAAATTGTGGTTAAATTATATGTTTTAAATGATTTTGAAATAATAATTGGTATTAAAATGATTTTTACAAATTATTTACTATTTTCAACTAATTAATGCTAATTTTTAAAAATTATATGCAAATAGTAGATTATTTACTATTTTGGTGATTAATGGACTTTTAATAACTTTTAATATATATATTTATGCTATTTAAACTATTTGAATATATAATAGTGAATTTTATTATTTTATGCTAAATAATTGAGAAATTGGATTTTTATTAATATTACATTATTATTTGAGATTTTTATTTAATTGTGGTGAAATAATTTTATTTAGTGTTTTAATGTTTAAATATATTATATTTTGGTGTTTTATTGATATTTGTGAATTTTAATAATTTTTAATATATTATTATAAATATTTGATTATTAGTGGATTGTGAACCTCGGTTGGAAAATTGTGTTGTTTGGGATCCCAACCCGAGGTGTTGAGCTTTGTGGATTCTAGAATTGTGTTTTTCTTGCAGGATTGGTTCTACTGTTGTAGAGAGATGTCTGTTTTATAGAGAAGGTTCTGTCGATTTTTTGGTAAAATTCTCATAAAATATGACATCGGGTCAATCTTGAAATTATGTGTTTGTCTGAGTTTCCAATCCTTCGATAGAGTTTTCTTTTAGAAATTCTTAGAATATTCAGTTAGAATATATTCTGATTTTTGTGATTATTTATTTTTTCTAGTTGCATCGATATCGAGGCCTATCGAACCAAACCCGTCCAATTAGTCTCGAGGAGCGCAAACTTGTGAGTTGTTATCTTATATATACATCACATTTAGGATGCATGATTTAGAATATTCATGTTTTAATATGTATTTATTAATGAATTTTTTTATTAAATGTTTAGTATATGTTAGGTATATTGTTAGTATATTTTTGATATATTTTAAAATAAATACATGTTATATTTTTGATATATACTTAGCATGTTTTTAGTATATTATTGGCTTTTATTTACCATATTTTTATGGTTGATTTCGAATTTATTTAACATATATATACTTGCAATATACTTAGTTTATGTTAGGTATATTTCTGGTATATATATGGTTTATTTCATTTTTATGAATGTTATTATGTATTATTTATTTTCTCATATGTATGTTTAATTTTAATTGAAGGATATCAATAGAACGTGCTATCTAGTGGGCAGCACTAAGACCGTGTACGTACCAGTGCGATAGATTTAAGGTTGAGTTGTGAATCACTTGAGGTGATATATGATTGATTGATTGATTGATTGAGATTGATATAATTGAATAGTGTGATTGTTGGAGCTCGGTTGACCTAGTGTCTTGGGGCCAATCACACTGACAGTAATAGTGCTAGAGCTCAGTTGACTTAGTATCCCGGGACCAGTCCACTATCCAAATGGAATAAGTGAATTAATTTGGAATTAAGTGAGCCTGTATGGCTAGAGAGGTAAGGTTACGATTAAATAAGGTTCTATTTGATCCTTAAATAAAATAAATATTTTTCAACATTTGTATATAAAGTGATTTCAGCATCTATGTGAAATGCTTGTATATATATATTATATATACTGATGATTGATTGCATATGACATTAGGAGATGCATGTATATATAGTATAATAATTCACTCGGTGAAGTCTGACTCCCCTCAGTTGTTGATTTTTCAGAAGATTCTTCTTCCTCAGACCTTAGTAGTAGGTCCATCTACTGGACTTGTTCCGCCCCGACTTTTCTATGTAAATTACTTACTTGATTTTTATTGTTCTCTAGAAAACTGCAGTAGTAGTCATACTTTGTATCGTAGAATGTCGATTGTTATTTCAGAGACCTTTCTTTGAATATTGTATGAGAATATTTTATTTTTATGATATGACTTGAGTATTTATTTATATATCGATTTAAGTTTTAATTATGGTGTATTTTATTTATTTATTTATTACATGCTTTTATTTTCTAAGGCTTGCTACGAGTTCCGGATTCGAAAGAATTCTCATTCCCTAATGCCGATCATGACCCCCAGGTTGGGTCGTGACAAAGTTTGTATCAGAGCCTAGGTTTAGAGTTGACTTAGGTTATCGAGTTGTGTTTTCTTTGGAATTACTACAGTTAAATTAGGTTCGATCATGTCTTTGAAAAGTTTTCCTTGTTTTAGGAATTCTACGTATCCATTAGGATGTCTGGTTGTCAGTGATTATTTGAATTACTTATTTTGTTTTTGTTCTTTTTTGAATGTTGTGAGCTTAAGTCACTCCATTAGTCGATGAGACCAATGATAGAAATTCTTTTAAGCATGAGGTTCTACCTCTTGTGGAGCCCCTTAGGCATAAAGGTAAAGATGGATTTAAAAGGCCAGATAATCATCATAGACAGTGGGGACAATAGAATGAGGAGCCTGTGGCTTAACATTACGATGATGCTACTCATGCAATAGGAGTTCCATAGGGTACAATGTCGATACCCTCGGTCATACAGTAGATGCAATCTCTATTTTAGCAAAGAACTCAAGATATGCCAATTCTGTGTATATTTTATATTTTGAATTTTATTGATTTCCACATCTTTTCAAGTGAGGTGAATACAAACTGTTTTTACCTCAACGATAATATATATTGATAAACAGTCTTTTCAAGTTGAAGTTGTGGTTATAGTTTCAACCCTACTACACCTATCTAATATAAGGGTAAGTCAGAGGCAATTGTAACTCAAGGCTGAAGTAGTCATTATAAGAGGTACAAGCAGCCCTTTGAACTCGAACTTGCAGCATTTATGGCTAGGATAGCCAAGGTTAATGAGGACTTAATAGTACTTAATCAAGCATGATAATTGTTTTGTATATGCTTTGATGAAGGAATTGGAAGATGTCTAATGAAGACGAATCGCTTTTGTACTCTTTGATAGTGAAGTTATCAGTTTTGACTATAGGGTAAGATTGTGCATGCAATTAAATTAGTTTTATGTGACTACTGTATCATGACTGGAGTTAAAAAGTAAATTTTAAGATACTTTTATCCACTTTCGCAGAGGGATAATTACTTGTGGCTATTATTGCACAGAGTAAGAGAAGAGCGATTAGTTGAGAAGAATACATGTGAACTCTTTAATCTGTCACGTTATACAGTATAAGAGGAGACTAGTAGAACTATATGTTGCAGGATTAAGTTTTATATATATTGGCATTTGAACTTAGGACTAAAATTTAAAGAATTATTCATGAATTCAGTCTTTTGGGTGTAATTGATCTTGATGTGATATGGAGAATGGATTGGTTATTTCAATATTATGCAGTGGTTGATTGTCAGAGTAAAGAGGTGATTTTCAGAATTCCTGATGAACAAGAATTTAGATTTGTGGGTGACAAGAGTTCTACACCTCATAATTTTATCTCCATTATCACTACTAGGAAGATGCTGAGGAAATGTTATCAAGGATACGTCAGTGGAGAAGTTATCTCTCACAAATGTTTCTGTTGCCTGTGAGTTTCCTGATGTTTTTCCTGATGAGTTTCCAGGTTTACCACCTTACAGAAAGATTGAATTCTGTATAGATGTGGTTCATGACATAGCTCCTATTTTGATGTAGCCCTATAGAATGGCTCTTGCTGAGTTGAACGAACTGAAAGAGCAATTGTAAGATTTGTTGAACAAGGGTTTTACCATACCTAGTATTTCTCTTTGGGGTGCACCAATCCTATTTGTGAAGAAGAAGGATGGTACACTCAGACTATGCATGGATTACAAAGAACATAACAAGGTGACAATGAAGAACAAGTATCCTCTTCCGAGGATAGATGATCTGTTTGATTAACTTCAGCGTGCACAGTTCTTTTTCAAGATTGACTTGAGGTCGGGCTACCATCAGTTATGGATCAGTGAAGCCAATGTTCCTAAAATGGCATTTTGCACTTGATACAAACATTATGAGTTTCTAGTGATGTCCTTTGGATTAACTAATGCACCAATTGCTTTCATGGATCTGATGAATAGGGTATTTAGACTATATGTGGATAAGTTTGTAGTAGTCTTCATTGATGATATACTGCTGTATTCGAAAAGTATAGAGGAGCACGTATATCACTTGAGGATTATACTACAGACACTAAGAGAAAATCAGCTTTATGCTAAATTCTTGAAGTGTGATTTCTAGTTGGGGAGTGTTGCATTCTTTGGACTCATGTTGTCTGAAGATGGTATCCAAGTTGATCCACAGAAGATTGAGGCAATATCTAAGTGGTCCAGATCGATGATAGTCATAAAGATTCATAGTTTTCTAGGTTTAGTTGGGAATTATAAGAGATTTATTCAGGATTTTTCTAGAATTGTAGCTCCTATGACTCGCTGACTTAGAAGAATATGAAGTTTGAGTGGTCAGATGCTTGTGAGAACAGTTTTCAATTGTTGAAGGAGAAATTGACCACAGCTCTAGTTCTAACTTTGCTTAATAGATAAGATAAGTTCACTATATATTGTGATGCCTTTAAAGTTGGTTTAGGTTGTATGTTGATACAGAATGGTAGGGTAGTAGCTTATGCTTTGAGATAGTTGAAGAAGCATGAACAGAATTATCCTACTCACGACCTAGAGATGGTTGCAATGATCTTTGCTCTCAAGATTTGGAGACATTATTTGTACGGGGTGACTTGTGAGATTTTCACTGATCACAAGAGCCTTAAGTACATTTTTTTAGCAGAGAGATCTGAATATGAGGCAAAGGAGATGGTTAGAAATCCTGAAAGATTATAATTGTGAGATCCTTTATCATCTAGGCAAGGCTAATATGGTAGCAGATGCCTTGAGTAGGAAGTTCTTAGGTAGTCTTGCTCACATTAGTGTGGAGAGGAAACCGTTGATCCAAGAGTTGCATGAGTTAGTGGATCAAGGTCTAATGATGAAGATGAGTAGATTTGGTGGACTGTTAACTCAGTTCAGATTTCGATATGTGTTGAGAGATAGGATTAAGGTAGCTCAGCGTTAAGATCCTATTCTAGCAAAGATTATAGAGAATATTCGAGCAGGGAAGTTCATTGATTTCACACTTGATGATGAAGGTATTTTGTGAATCAATGGTAGATTGTGCGTTCCTGATGTGGATAGTTTGAGAGAAGAGATCCTTGAGGAAGCGCATTCTACAGCCTACAACATACATCCTAGTGTCACTAAGATATACTACAGTATCAGAGATTTGTACTGCTGGGATGGACTGAAGAAGGATGTCGCTGATTATGTTGCTAAGTGTTTGACGTGCCAATAAGTGAAAGCAGAACATTAAAAGCCTTCTAGGAAACTTCAGCCTCTTCCTATTCCTTAGTAGAAGTGGGAAAGGATTACAATGGATTTTGTGGTTGGATTACCTCGTTCTAAGGATTGATACAATTCCATCTGGGTGATTATAGACAGGTTGACTAAGTTTGCACATTTCTTTCCTATGAAAGCCATTTATTTTGTAGCTAAGTTAGTGAAGTTGTATGTGAAGCATATTGTGTGCCTACATAAGGTACTTGTGTCCATCATATCTGGTAGAGGTTCAGTGTTTACCTCTTAATTTTAGTAGAAGTTGCAAGAAGCAATGGGCATCAGACTTGATTTTAATACTACTTTTCACCCTCAGACAGATGGTCAATCTGAGAGGGTGATCCAAACACTGGAAGATATGTTGAGAATGTGTGTAATGGATCTTAGAAGTAGTTGGGATGATAATTTACCACTTATGGAGTTTGCATATAATAACAACTACCATAGCAGTATTGGGATGACATCGTATGAAGTTTTGTATGGAAGGAAGTGTAGATCCCCTCTGAGTTGGGATGAGATAAGAGAGAGAGTTTTGATTAGACCTAAGATTGTCCAAGATGCAGCAGAGAAAGTTGTTATGATAAGAAGGAGATTAGAGACTACAGCTAGCAGACAAAAGAGCTATACGGGTATGAGACGTAGAGATGTGGAGTTTCAAGTTAGAGATTATGTGTTTCTGAAGGTGTCTCCTATGAAAGGCGTGATGAGATTTGGCAAAAAGGGTAAGCTAGCACTGAGATATATTGGACCGTTTGAGATTTTGAGAGAGTGGGCATGGTTGCATATCGGTTGGCTTTACCTCCGAATCTGTCTTAAGTGCATCCAATGTTCTATATCTCGATGCTGAGGAAGTATATTTCAGACCCTTTGCATGTGTTGCAACCTGATAATGTGGAGCTTAATGAAGATTTGACCTACGAGGAGGAACTAGTTGCAGTAGTTAATCATCAAGTCCGTTAGTTACGTTCGAAGCAGATTCTGATGGTCAAGGTGTTATGGCAAAGCAACAACGTGGAGGAGCATACTTAGGAGACTGAAGCTGAGATGCGAGTCATTTATCCGTATCTCTTTCTTCGATGATTCTTGTATATATATTTTTCTTTGAATTCGAGGACGAATTCTTATAAGAAGGGGAGATTGTTATAACCCGATATTTTAAATTATAAAAATATATTTCGAGATTTGCAGTGTTAATAAAAAATTTTAAAATTTTTATTTATTTATTATTATTATGTATGATTAATAATTTCTACTTTATGTTAAATGCATTTTCTACGTAAAATATATTTTTAGATGTTTATTATTTAAATATTAGGGTTAATATTATTGATGTCATTTTTAATAGTGTTATTATTAATATTATTATTTTAAGAACATTATTATTATTTTTGTTGTTTGATATTATTATGAATATTATTTTTATTATTAAATTATTTTATTAATATGATTATTATTATTTGTTAATTTTATATTATGTATTGTTAGTGTGCCTCTCCCTTCTCCATCGTCGAACCACTTCTCACTGCCACCAGCCATTGCCATCTTCTTCCTCCCTCTTCCCTCTCCCTCCCTAACATCGTCTGACCGCCAGAAGGCCGCCAGAATGCCTAGAGTTGCAGTGGCAGCAGGGTAAGCTTCACACCGATGATCCTTCCTTTGACCACCTCAGCTCGCCTTTCTAGTGTTGGTCGACTCCCTGAGCTATGGGGAAGACGATCCCAAGCTCGGTTCAAGCTCTAACTCATCCGATTGTAAGTTTTGTTTGATTTTTAGTTTATGTCCATTTTCATTTTTATTTTTTTTAAGCTTGAGTTTGGTTAATTCTTGATAAATTCTTTTTGAAATGTTGATATATGGATCTTAATCTACTCTTAGGTATTTTTAGTTTATTTTTCTGATTTTATTTGATTTTTGGTTAATTATTGAATATTTTAATAATTAAAAATGAATTTTTGATAATTATGTTAATTAGTTATTTTGGTTGGAAATTTAGTTAATTTAGTGTTACTATTGTATGTTAGTAATTTTAATGTTGAGAAAATAATTTTTGGATAGTTTGTATAATTTCTAGAAATATTTTTGTATTATGGAAATATTGAAATTATATGTTAAATGATTTTTTTTTTTGGTTGAAAATATTGTTAAATAATATGTTTTACATAATTGTGGTATAATATATGGTGATAAAATATTTTTAGTGATTTTATATAATTTTTTAGAAAATTATTAGTATTATATGATTTTTGATTTTATAAGTTAATTATGAGTTTTTGTTGAAATTGTGGTTAAATTATATACTTAAATGATTTTGAAATAATAATTGGTATTAAAATGATTTTTACAAATATTTACTATTTCAACTAATTAATAATAATTTTTAAAAATTATATTCAAATAGTAGATTATTTACTATTTTGGTGATTAATGGACTTTTAATATATATTTATGCTATTTAAACTATTTGAATATATAATAGTGAATTTTATTATTTTATGCTAAATAATTGAGAAGTTGGATTTTTATTAATATTATATTATTATTTGAGATTATTATTTAATTGTGGTGAAATAATTTTATTTAGTGTTTTAATGTTTAAATATATTATATTTTGGTGTTTTATTGATATTTGTGAATTTTAATAATTTTTAATATATTATTATAAATATTTGATTATTGGTGGATTATGAACTTTGGTTGGGAAATTGTGTAGTTTGGGATCCCAACCTGAGATGTTAAGCCTTGTAGATTCTAGAAATGTGTTTTTCTTACAGGATTGGCTCTATTATTGTACAGACATGTCCGTTTTACAGAGGAGGTTTTGTCAAATTTTCGGTAGAATTCTCGTAAAACATGATATCGGGTCAATCCTGAAATTCTGTGTTTGTTTGAGTTTCCAATCCTTCGTTAGAGTTTTCTTTTAGAAATTCTTAAAATATTCAGTTAGAATACATTCTGATTTTTGTGATTATTTATTTTTTCTAGTTGCACCGATACCGAGACCTATCGGACTAGGACCGTCCAGTCAATCTCGAAGAGTGCAAACTTGTGAGTTGTTATATTATATATACGTCGCATTTAGGATCATGATTTAGAATATTCATGTTTTAATATGTATTTTATTAATGAATTGTTTTATTAAATGTTTGGTATATGTTAGGTATGTTTTTAGTATAGTTTTAATATATTTTAAAATAAATACATGTTATATTTTCGATATATACTTAGCATGTTTTTAGTATATTATTGGTTTTTATTTAGCATATTTTTATGGTTGATTTCGAATTTATTTAACATATATATACTTGCAATATACTTAGTTTATTTTAGGTATATTTCTGGTATATATATGGTTTATTTCATTTTTATGAATGTTATTATGCATTATTTATTTTCTCATATGTATGTTTAATTTTAATTGAAGGATATCAATAAAACGTGCTACCTAGTGGGCAGCACTAAGACCGTGTACATACCGGTGCGATAGATTTAAGGTTGAGTTGTGAATCACTTGAGGTGATATATGATTGATTGAGATTGATATAATTGAATAGTGTGGTTGCTGGAGCTTGGTTGACTTAGTGTCTTGGGACCAATCACACTGACAATAATAGTGCTAGAGCTCGGTTGACTTAGTGTCTCAGGGTCAGTCTACTGTTCAAATGGAATAAGTGAATTAATTTGGAATTAAGTGAGCCTGTATGGCTAGAGAGGTTATGTTGCGATTAAATAAGGTTCTATTTGATCCTTTAATAAAACAAATGTTTTTTAGCATTTATATATAAAGTAATTTCAGCATTTATGTGAAATGTCTGTATATATATATATATATATATATTAATAATTGATTGCATATGACATTAAGAGATGCATGTATATATAATATAATAATTCACTCAATGAGGTCTTACTCCCCTCAGTTGTTGATTTTTCAGGAGATTCTTCTTCCTCAAACCTTAATTGTAGGCTCATCCACCTAACTTCTTCCGCCCTGACTTGTCTATGTAAATTGCTTACTTAATTTTTATTGTACTCTAGAAAACTATAGTAGTAGTCGTACTTTGTATTTGTAGAATGTTGATTGTTATTTTAGAAACCTTTCTCTAAATATTGTATGAGAATATTTTATTTTTATTATATGACTTGAGTATTAATTTATATATTGATTTAAGATTTAATTATGGTGTATTTTATTTATTTATTTATTTATTGCATGCTTTTATTTTCTAAGGCTTGTTACGGGTTCCAGATTTGAAAGAATTCTCGTTCTCTAACACTAGTCATGACCTCCGGGTTGGGTCGTGACATATTATTAATTTATTTACACTTTCTAATTATTTTAAAATTGAAATAATAAGTATATTTTAAATTTTTTTAAAATTTTCACATAGTTGAATCAAAATTAAAAATATTTTGTTTACATGCATAGACTTAAATAATGTATATTGAAAAATAAACTAAAATTTATATTTCTATAAATAATATTTTTGAGCATGGAGATGGAGGGGGAGAGGGGGTTCAAACCTCACACCTCTTACAAGTGTCATGTCCTATGATGGAATAGAGAATCATCTCATTTTATATATAAATAATATCTAATGATTTTTCAATTGATTGTCTAAATTTTATAATTTAAATTATAAAATTTGTAATATTTTATAAGTATAATGTTGTCGTCGAATATTATTAATATCCTATCAAAAAAATATTATTTATTTTATTTTAGTATTAATAGCTATAATTTTAAAATTATTAATAAATAAAAATTATTAGATTATAAATAATTTAATATGAGATATAATAAAAAAAATTAAGCAATAATTAATTAACCAACAAACAATAATTATGTAAATATAAATTTTATTCTAATTTTAAGTCGACAATATTAAAAACTACATGTAAATAAAAATATTTTTAAATTAAATTTTAAAAAAGTGAATATTAGAAAACTAATTTGGTTAATAACCAAAAAAAAGTAATAATTTTCATTATTGTATAGCTCTTCATTAATAAATATTTTATTAAACTAACAATTAATATCTAAAAAAAATTCAAGTATTTTAATATTCATAAAACATTTTCATCCATTATTTGATCGAATAATTATTTATTAATTGCCTATTTTGGTATTTGCTTATGTGAAACTAACATATCTCATATTAATTTATTCAAAATCTAATAGTTTTGATTTATTAATTTATTTTAAATTACAACTATAAACAACAAAATAAAATTATTAATATTTGAAAATTTCATGATCTATATAAAATATCGCAAACTTTATATTTTAAATTATAAAATTTTAATAATCAATAAAAATGTTATTAATTACAAATTATACATTATTCAAATCTATGCATATAAATAAAATGCTATTAATTTTAAATTAAAATATTAAAAATTAGAAAATTAAAAGTATACTTATTATTGTAATTTTAAAATTATACATGTGTAAATAAATGAATAATATTAATAAAAAATTATGACTAAAAATAAAAAAATATATTAAAAAAAGTGAGAGGATTAAAATGATAATTTATAATAAATACAAGATTTTAAAAAATATATGAAAGTGTTTAAAAGATATAAATGTTATTAGTTTTTGATGTATTCAAGATCAGATGTTAAGTATCGAGGCCTATACATTTATTCTGCCTAAGGGTATAAATAAACAAAACTGTTCACGAATAGCTCGATAAAAGCTCGTATACTGAAATTTATTTAATAAATGAGTTAAACTCAAAATATATAAAATTAACAAATATACTCGAATAGAGGCTCATGAACCAATTCATAATTTTAATATTTAATAATTTAATTTTAAATATATATCATATAAATTTATATTGTAAAAAATATTTTAAAAATATATTATTATTATAATAAAATCATAATTTTCATTAAATATATTGTAATTTATTTAATAAATAATTTATTTTTAATTTTTTAATATAAAATTTAATTTATAATTTATATTTTTAAAAATTTTTTTAAACTCGTTTAAACTTATTAAAACTAGCAAATAACTTGTGAATACCGTATAAAATAGTGAGCTCAGCTCATTTATAAACAAACCAAATCCAAACTAGTCAAAGCTTGATTCAGTTCGATTACATTTCTAATTTGTGACTAGAACTAGTAAACTGGCCCCATCACGAATCAACGAAGAAGGATGTGTCAAACGGTAGAAAGTTGAGCGAAGATGCCAATATAAACACATAACTATAAGCTTAAACGAGCACAGCAAAGAACAGCAAAAGAACGTAAGCCACTTCTATGTAAGGGAAAAAGTCTACCACTGTAGTATGAATAATCTTGTTATTCTAACAAAGTTTACTTTACCTAAGAAGGAAATAGGGATCAAAACCATCCCAAATTGAGTCATCTATGAATTTATAAATAGGCTGCTCAGCAGTTGAACTAACCTCTTTCTCATGTGAAATTACAACTAACAAATACAGGTTATAAATCAACGGATTCCTGAAAAATGGACTTAGTGTTTTACCAAGTTCAATGACATCGGCAATAAGAGTCGAACCATCCTCAACTTTACCCTTGAAAATGCAGCTGGAAAAAACATAAAAGCCAAGTAAATTTGCATATAGAGGTAAAAATGCATCTTTGTGGTTGCCCACACTCCCTATCCAATCAACTCCTAGTTTCTCAACATGGTCTGTAGCAAATGACATCAACCGATTATAAAACTTCATTCTCCAGCTACATAAGTAATGCTTGAATTCTTGTTTAATTGATGAATCTGCAAACCACAAGTTTAAAACAGGAAGCTTCTCCAAATGGGAGCAACAAATTTGACATAGCAACAGCTTCTCTTCATAATGGTTATCAATTTCCTTGTCAAAGACCCGCCTCACAAGATCTCCTTTTGATACCACATAATTTGTTGATTTCAGTAGCCACTCTGAAAGATTATCAAAGTAATCAATCCAATGACCAAAAGTAGAAGATAGATGGCCAAAACTCAATTCAATCACTTTCTCCACTTGGGTTGGCACCTCTCCAGCATTGGAGCTGCGTGCTGATGTCTCCAAAGAGAAGCATTTCAGCACATTCATAGCAAGCCTTTGTCTTACCCCATCATCTTCGTCCTCCATCAACTTGATGCACAAGAACCACATCTCCAACACCTGACTAGCATACATATTAACAGTTTCCTTAGGTTCAAAACTGAAACCTGAACTTTTGGAGGGGATTTCTTGACTGAACACAGAAGAACCAATGAATTCAGCTTGCTCGAGCAAACCAGATGCAATTATAGATTCAGCAGCTGCCTCACGCATGTTTACTGGCTCAGAAGCAGAACTATGTTCTTTAATCACGTCAATGAAAAAGGTAATACATTCATACAAGTAGGTTATCTTTTCCAATTGATCTGATTTGTTCCATCTAGCAGTGCTCTCATCCACATCGGCAATAACATTACTGGTTAAAGAACTTGCATAGTCTTTCACACATATAGCCATGCAGCAGATGAGAGTCTCTCTTGTCTTCGTATGTCTTGTGAGTCCATACAAGGATGTCAACTTATCCCAAAACTGACGAATGGAATCAAAATCCAAAGTACCAAGGTAAATTGTGTTGGTGCATTTTCCCTCGCCGAGTTTTTTGAATTGCTCCAAGTTCCAAAAGAAAATAATCCTAAGAATGTAATTCATGCATCTATGATTACCCTCAGAGTTCAAGAGTCTCAACATTGTTGCCTGGAGGTTTGAATTAATCCATTGCTGAATACTTCTCATCCCACTGCTAAACATATGGTGAACCTCAATGCCAGATTTTGTTGACTTTAGAAACTTCAGCAGCCACTTCAGTGTTGCAAGTCGAACTTCATATGATGAATCTGACAAGGACCGAATCAACCTTTCCTGGAGTCCTGTAAAAGCATTTGTTTCAGGAAGGTTCAACAAATTTGAGTCAGGTGATAGATACATGCGTGGCATCTGCAGAACTTCTTTAGATGCCTGAAACACACAATTAAAGTAGGATATGGCTGCTTGTTCACGAAGTTCTGCTATAGTTGGATCATAATATGATAGTCCATAAGACTCTTCTACATCTAAGCATTCTGTAGAGAGCTCCAACAGCAGATCACGAATGGCATAAAAATTTGTCCTTGTATACCCTGTTCTCACAATATTGAGAATGTGATCGAGTGCTCTCAAAAAAGAGGCATTGAGGATTGGGCAAGGGCACCATTTTGGGCTTGCAATCCATGAATGCATAGTGAGAACTTGAATCAAGTCCCTAATAATCTTTTCTTTCTTTGCAACATCAGCCAGGTTTCTACAATTTGCATCTAGAAGAGAACCTAGTTGCAATAGCATCCCATGAATTGAATTGGAGGAGGCCCAGTAGGTTCCTTCATTTGGTTTCACCATCACTGAGGAAACAGAAGCAGATTTTACTGGAGTATTTATGAAAGGCAATTCAGAAGCAATATTTAAGAGAACAGCTGGAAGTTTCTCATTTGACACCAGGCCAACTAAAGCCTTAGATGCAAGAACACGAATTCGCATGTTGCTTTGAGTTGAGCACCTCCTGATGAATGGCAAAAACAGGAAAGGATCCAGATCATCTCCACTCTCACTTGCAATAGTTGAAGGCCTTAGCCTGGATAAGAGAATCAACATCGGGCACAAGCTTGGGTGCACAACCTTTTCCAGGTTGGATTCCAAATGGCCAGGGGTTGCATTCATAAGCAAATCAGTTGCAACTTTCAGTTCATTATAAAAAAATGGATGCAATGAGGGATACCTTCATATAATAAATTACTGTTAGTTGCTGATTCAGTAGCAGGAAATATACTTTAAAATTAAAATTGAAGGAACTCAAGATAATAAGATAAGACAAAATGAATGAACTCCCAATATACCACATGATGGGTATTAAATCAAAGTTTGTAAAACTAATTTCCACATATAGGTTCTATGCTTCAGAATTTCAGTCCATTGCAAGAGATTAAACCATTCAAGCACTAAAAAACTATCACCATTTAAAAGAACATTTAGAATTATAAAGAGGGGAGCAACTTCTTTAAGTTAAATAAAGTAGATAGAGGCTGTCAACCTCTTATTATTATTGACAATACACTGTGTATGTGTGTGTGTCTAAATATAGGCCAACCTTCGTTTATGGATGACATATAGCTCTAGTATTCTTGATTATTCCCAACAAATTTTGGTTTTGCAATAAAACATAAGCAAAGCAATTAATTTTAGCCTAAAGGATGTAAGAAGAATGACCCATTTCTTGTCCCTTGAACTGACAGAAAGAACAAACAAAAAGTGAACACCTAATTAACTTATGATTTCTTTACTTCTTTAATAATAAAAAGAGAAAGCAACTTCCATGAACTTGAGTTATAAAACTTAAACTTCAAGCTAGGACAGTGTAGGACGTTCGTCAAACATTGATGGTCATGCACGAACTTCTAAATTTATATCACAGAGACCACAAAAAAAAAATGTCATACAAAAGAGCTAAATAACTATAATAAACTATGCTAATTAGAGAAATCATAAACTCAACTCAATTCATCTTAGTTCCAAACCAGTTGGGGTCAGCTATGGGGATACTTTTTCCCCCATTCAGCATGATTTTGGGCTACATCTTCAAAGAGATGTAATATCCCTTTCCTGAATAATTATAAAATAGAGAAACCGTACCTGTGGAAAAATTCAAGCCCAGTTAAAGCATGTCGTGCAGATTCTCGTTTTTGAACATTTAGGAATCCAATCATACGCCGTACCAAGGCAGTGTAAGCTAGGCAGGCACTATTTCGGACCTCCCAGTATGGAGAAGAGAAAGAGCGAATTGAAAGAATCAAGGCCTCCGCAGCAAAACCAGATGTATCAGTTGCCAGATTTGTGTCATTGAAAGCAGCTCTAAGAACATTAAATGCATGTACTGTAGGAATCACGCCTTCATCTCGGATCTTTGAGGTCTTTTCCATCATATGAATCTCACATGACTTGGCAGAATGAAGATTTTGGTCAGGCTTTGATAATGAAAAGTTGCAAGAGTCAGCATTCATGCCATTGGCATAAAGTGGACCCAGCAAAGAGCTGTTAGCTAAATCTATTAGCCACTGTAAAGCCCGTGGGAGAAGCTTCTTTGGTGCCCCTTCGGGTTCTGAGAGAAACAAAGCAGTAAAAGCTGCAGGAATGCCAGCACTTCTCCTTAACAAGTCATCTACAGTTTGTCCCTTGAACACAGTTCTTTCCATCAGCCTATCCATCCAGGATTCTGTCAACTTACAAAGTCTAAAAAAGATAGACAGCATAAGAATATGGATGTATGACAAATAAAAACGAATGGGGAAATATGCAGGATAATTTGCAAACCCAACTTGGGCAGGTAGGCAGAAAAAAAAAATAGTTGGATGACATTTATGCAGATGTGGAGAAAAATGATAACAATCATGATTAAAAAGAAAAACTAATGATGAATATTCCCAAAATGTGCACAGAGCACTATCTGCTTCCTTTTTTGCTTCCTCAATTAAACCTTTTATTCCTTCTCCCAAGAATTGCATCCAAATATTGGCGAGGTACAACAGTGATCCAGTTGAGCATTGACACACTGTAAACGTATATAGCTCACTTACTCTATCCCCCTCCTTGAAGGTTTAATGAAATGAATAATTAGAAGTGGACAGATATATCCTGACCAACCTATGTCACCTAATTGGCCCACATAAAGTATCTATAATGTATGCTTTCATTTTTAGCAATCATTACAGTCTTCTTCCATCTAACGATTGATAAATAACATTTAACACGGAAATATAATCGCACACACATTTACAATGAGTACAAAAGAGATGCTGATAATAACGAAAAGAATTAAAAATTGGTAAAATCTAGAATTTACTCTTGAGAATTAGGTCTTTTAGTGAATATTTAGGAGAATAAAGTCCTCTCCAATTTAGATCTTCTTATTGAGCAATGTGGGTAATTATTCTCCCATTTTGGATCACTAATCCTAAAATATAACAAGCAGTCTTTAAATTCTTATTGGTACTTATGTCACCTAGTATGTTTCAAGTCCTCTGATACTGGAATTACATGTAGTTGGCTCTTTCTCAAAGGTTTATACAATCTCTATTTCTTTCCTCAAAATCATTTCTGTTTTCTGAACTCTTTTCTTCTCTCTTTTGCAATGCACTATGTTCTACATCACAGAGATCAAGAGAGAATAGAAAAAGAGGGGCTTAAAAAGTGGTGTAAGAAGAACATACCTAGGATCATTGGAGCAAAGCAAACGGTTGCAAAGGGCTGTAAATCCAGCCCTTGTCTTATCAATTGCTCCATTATGCTTCATCTTCAACAGAACTTCCAAGAAGTGGTTCCCTATTTCTTCAAGTTGTTTCAAATCAAGTACTCCATTGGATGTTGACATTGTAGAAGCATCAGCAGCAATAGAAATTGGAGCCTCTAGCAAATTTGAGCAACTATTACTTGGTAAAGGAATTTTTCTTATGATAGTTCCTAGAAGAAGGCTCACCTGAAAATCAAGCACAAACATTTAACCATATACTCTAACAAACCAAAAATGTAGTTCCAAAATAATATAAAATAAATCCAACAAGCCAAGTTGTAACTACAAGAATTTCCAATGTCTTTTCATAATTGAAAGAAATAGTATCATGTGTCTAGCATCAATGGAAAAATTGCAATGATCAAAGTACAATTGGGAAATCAAAAAATGATGTTAATTTGACTTTCTTAACCATATTCTGATGGAAAATCCTGAATAGATAACGAATAAGAAAAGTACCTCTTTCATAGCCAGCCAACAACCAACCATGATAATTTGTTCTGGTCTGCTGTCCTGCCCATCTTTTGGATAACTGTTCACATGTTCTGATGGCCTTACCATATCTAGTTCATCCATCAAGTAATTATCATCATCACCCATATCATCCATGTCAGGAAGATACCAAGCATCTGCAGAAACAACCCAAAGTGCTAATGAAGTGATTCTCATAACCAATCCCAACAGCTTCTCCAATGCTTCTCTCATCTCCAAAATACCAGACACGACAGCATCAGAATACCAATCCAATTCATCAAAAGTATATCGTAGAGTAAGCAATACCCCATGGACAAAGCTGCTTTTGCAGGCTTCAGAAAGATCTCTCTCTGCCTCCTCCACAGCAGTGTTCAGCCAATCAATTAGTGATTTTATATACTCTATTACAGGAGGCCTATTGACTGGTTCACGTTGATGTTGAAAACAAACAACATCAACAGAAACTCTGACAATCCATCCTAGCTCCAAGACATACTTCCTGAATATAAGCTTCAAAGTAAGTGCCCCAGCATCACTTTCTCTCACACGTGGACTGCTAACTAAATTCTTTGCCCATGCAATCACTCTCTGGACCATGTCTTCACTTGAAATTCCAGGAAGGGGGGTCGGAAAATATAACAATATGCGAAAAGAACTTTCTCTCAGCCTGTCCCAACTATCAATAATAGATCCAACTAGTAACAAAGTTGAATCAGGTGAAGTTATTCCCCTACCATAATGACAGAGACTGTGTTCAGGAGAAATCAAACCACACTTATCTTGAGAAGATGGTACAATTGGCCAAACATTAAGCATTATCAGTATGAGTTCCATTGCCATTATTTTTCTTTTGTAAGGAGCAGATGGATAGCATGAGAAAAATAAGAAAGAAGACAACCATTTCATGAAATTAAATAGATCCCCTGCCCTTTTAACAACAGCATCTTCAGTTACCTTAGCTGGATGTGATTCATTATTTTGGTACATCGCAAGGGGTTGCCAGCTCCCATGCTTAAATTGTCTCTCCAAGGCTGTTCGAACTCGAGAAAAGAACTTTCTAAACAAACTGGTCCACTTCATCTGGAAACCTGAAGAGCAACTTCTCATGTTCAATGGCACAGCTTTTTTCAGAAGACTGAGCTCTAAATGGGAAGGAAGACTGGCAGTCTTAGGGTTTAAGAAGAGGGACTCTGCAGCATCAACACGGAGCAACTCATCACAGTGGGTCAATGCCAATACCAGCCATTCAACAGGGACCTTCATATGTATCCCTTTTATGCAGACAATTGCATATAGATTTGTGATTTCTGTTTCCAGCCCATCCTCCATCTCAAGCACTGCCGCATTTTCATATAAATCAATGTCCCCTTCAATCAAAGCAAGTGAACGACATACCTTAAACAAAGAGACTAAAACAGCTACTTGCTGTTCAACTCCCAGTTCTACATTTGTTGCACTTAGCTCAGGAAATGATACCCCAATAGCTTCTCCACTGGGCCCAACAGAAATAAAAGCAAGCATAGGAAATATGCTATCCACATCAACTTCAAGTAAAACTGGCAGAGCATAAGTGTTCAGATTTGAGCGAAGCTTTGAAACCCCAGATGCAAGCCCATACAGGAAAGGAGGTAAGCAATGACCCCTATAAAAAGCATATCCATTCTCAATCCCACTGCTGTTCCAACACTCATCACGCAGGCATTCAAGGAAACATTTCAAGAACGTTGTAGCAGCACAGCACACATCATCATCAATGTAGGCCTGTACAGTTTCAAACAGAAGATCAGGGCTCCTTTCCAGAAAACGTTTTGGCCCCAGTCTCTTAGTCAACAAAGCTAAAGGGACATATCTTCCCTTACAACGTGGACCTAGTCGAAGAAGATCTGAAGCAATCTTTTCTAGAAATGATTTTATTTTCAGAGTACCCTCACCCAGGCAAAGAGATGATTGAATGTCTAAGAATAGATCAAAAATCTGATGGACTTGTTTAACTGTTTGACTTAAAGGATCTTCCAAATTATTCCATATGATCCTAAGGATCCGAGACCCCATATCCTCTGTAATAGGATCATAACTATCCGATAAATCAGTTAGATCAGCTAACAATGAGGTTTTTATCTGTTGCAAACAAATTTGCATCACCGTCAAGGCATGAAAATTAAAATGACTATCTACAGGGTTCTCACAATAGTTGCATAACTCTGGCAAAATTCCATCGTATAAAATGGTCTTAACTGAAATTGCAGAAACTCCATTTCCCCCATGACCATTCAAATTATTACTAGAAACAACAAAATGCAAATTTAATACTGTCCTTGAAACAGCAGTAAGAATCCCCCTAATCAAGCAGAGTCTACTTAAAACAGAAAAACTACTTATTTCTAAATGCAAGTCCCCTTTAAATGGAACCTTCAGAAGTGCATCCCGAAGCCTACCATCACAATCATTGCCATGAAAACTACAGGTAGTTTGATTAAAAATACCTTCAATAATAAGCAAGCCAAGCTCCTGAACACTAAGACAAACTTGCAATGCAGCACACAAGCTTACCCCAGCTGCCACAAAACAATCTCTCGAAAAAGCAATTGATTTCAACACACTTATCAAAACCCGTAGAACCCTTTCCATAGTACTCAACTCTTGACCATCAAAACTTTGCAAGTTCACCTTAAATTTATCCGGAAACCGCTGGAGCAAGTAATAAGAACAAGATAAAGCCTCTTGACATTGTTCCATAACAATAGGAGAAGGCCTAGCCGATTCCTGAATCTCTAGGACTACACTATCCAATCCAAAAACAACATCCAAAGCAACCAAAGCAGCAAAATCTTTAATAATATCAACTAAATATCCCAACTTTGGCATACCCAATACAGACAAAGCCACTCTAGACAAACAAAACCGCTTACTTTTATTATACCCTTTACCATTTCTACTATAAAACTCCTCAAATATCTCCTTAAAACACCCATAAATCAGAGACTGGTAATCTTTATTATTAACTTTTGATAAAGCAGAAACTAAAGTTCTGTGTAAAGGCAAAGAATTTTCAAGAAACAGAAGTTGTAAATAAAACCAAGATGCAGTTTTTAGAACTGATGCATCATCATTTATAGATAATGATAGTGATGATAATAAGTTGGTGAAAGAAGAAGAGAGGTTTTTGGCATGGTTTACTTGAGAGTATATTGAAGTAAGAGAAATGAGGTGATTGAGTTCGTTAAAGAAAGGTAAAGATTTTGGGTTTAAGGGTAGAAGAGATTGAGATAGTGAGTCTGCATATGATGATGGAAATATTACTGCGTTATATGTGTAACGGTGACGGTGCTGTATTGCCCTCCATTTTGCTGACATATTTTTTTTCTTTCGACTACAGACTCTCTGTCGAAGCAGAGAAAGAGGCGGCGACGCGGCACACGGTAGTGAGACTAGTTTAGGGCAGTGCGGGAAAGAGAGGAGAAGAGCAGGGCAAAATAAAAGGATATTAATTTCATGAGTATTATAAGTTATTAAAAATTTCAATTAAGTATTAAATTTTTTTTTAATTAAATCCTAAAAGTCTTTAAATTGTTGTACATTAATCCTACTCTATTAACTTAAAGTGAGAAATCTGACTTGGTAAAATTTTTTTGCTTTTCTTTACCACATATTTAACAAAGGACAGGTGGAGAAAATGTCAGCAATGGACCAAAACTCAAAACAAAAAAAAAAAAAACACTTTAGATATTGTTGGTTTTGGTGGGAAATGGTATTGTCCTACAAAATAGTCTTTATAAACATAAAAAGTATCTTAAGAACAGCTTGAACCAACACAAATCCAAAAAGAAGATTCTTAACATGTAATGGAACATGGTAAGGTTGTTTTTTTTTTTAATTTTGATTATCAAAGGGTTTTTCCGCTGAGTTTTTTTAAGGGTTTTTCTTTGAATGATTATAGAATGGTGTGGGTTGTCAATATTTCGAGTGGATTGATCCATCAATGTGTAATAGATAAAAGCAAATCATTCCTGACTTATTAAGGAGAGTTTCAAAATATGAAGATGTGAACAAGAGGCTACAAACAAGAAATAAAAAGTTGATGAAGTGGTGTGTAATGTCTTGGATGATTATAGTCATCATTTTTTTAGCAAGTGAGTTTGGATGGATGTGTTTTGTGGATAATCGACACTTTTTTAGGAAGGGCAAAATATATAGTTGTTTGTGGATGAAAGATAGACTATACCTAAGTTGTAATAGCTCATGTAGTAGTTATAACATGCCTAATTTGTCAAGCCTAATGTTTAACACTTAATGAAAATCAATAGTTGACTATGTAATTTTATGGAGTTGCTATCATCTGTGTTGAATAAATGAACAAAATCTCAGTTAAAAGAACCAACATAATAATAAATGAACACAAATTACTGTCATCATTTGCACTAATATAATGAGCTAAATTTATCAGCAATAGAAGTTAATAAGCCAAAACAAAGCAGGCATTCATCTTTACAAATCATAGAGTTTTTAGAAAGATAACACCTGCATATGTATATATATACAGATTGCTATGACTGTGTATACATTTACATGCACAAGTCCAAAAAATGATTGCTATATTTGATGCTCTCCTAAAAAAATTTCAGCATCAATCTTAATCAGCCCCTAAAATATGAATATAAACCAAAAAATGTACAAGTATCATTATCCCCATATCAGTTCTTTTTTGTTGTGGATTCTTAAGTCTAGTTATAAGTATCAGATGCTTAAACTGCTACATCTTCAACTGCTCCAATTTGAACAACATAAACAGCTGCAGCCTAAGGTTCCTGATTTGATCCAGAAGAAAGTGCTCTAACAACACTTAGAGTGTGAACAATTCATCCCTGCCATAACATTTTAGATGAGGCTGATGCAGACCTGTACCTAATGTACTATTCAGACTTAGTTCCCGGCTATAAAATATACACAAACTGATTATTTCAAATATTAAAATAAATATATAGTAACCAGTTTCATAAAAGTTTAATTCATACACATAACAAGCACACATTATACATTAAAATAAACATATCCATCAATAAATGACTTATTTACATGTAGCATTGCAGAATTGAGATTTGGTAGACTATACAGGCCCAACTCCTTCTAGTTTCTTTAATTTCTTATGTCTTTGGCAAGTAACATCAATTGATTGGTACAATTATTATCACTCAAATCTAGCTTGTTATGACTTCTCTCCTCCCCTAGTAGCTTTTCAATAATTCTGATCCCTCTTGATCTCAGTTGCTTGATAGTCAAATTATCTTGTGCAATTGCTTTCCCTTTAGATGTAAACTGCTATATAAATCACAATGATAATTAAAAGTAGCATATTGTAACTGAAATTAATCAAACCAAACAAAAAAATGTAGCTATGTACCTGTTTCTCAACTCTTGGTTTAGAATTTATCCTAAAAGGCAATTTTTTAGGTTTACTTTCCATTTTTTGAAGGACTTACTGATGGAATAACTTGATCATGTGTTAGTGGCTCTTTATTCACCTTTGCATAACACTAATACGTTAAAAAATCATAAATTACATATTGAAAACCACATAAACAAAATATAAACTCTGCTTAAATCATACCTATAGTATTAATTACTCAACTTCTTTTCTAGCTGGACACTTCACTTTGTTATGCCCTTTGCTAAAGCAGTATTGGCATGTCATTTGTCTACCAGTTTTATACAGTCTTTGTCCACTTCCTTTCTCATGTTCTTCATTTTTTCTGACCATCCTAGGTCTACCTGGCATCTTTTTAAAGGGTGGAGGGCTAATGGGTGGTTTAAGACTAAAGGGCCAAAACTTTTCACTAACTATAGGTGTCATTATGTAGCTATATAATTTAAGATACATCTTTTTACTATACCAAAATGACACATAATCTTCAGGCTGCTCTTATTAATCATAAATTGCATGACAGCAAAGTATGCCACTCAATTCCCATGAACCATATATATAATTTTTATTTTTTAAGTTAACAACATAACTATCCCCATAATAAAGTGTTTCATACCCTGCTGCCCCATTTCAAATGATTGAACACTTTCAACTTTCTTCTTTGTTTAGGTGTAATTTCTTTCTAATCCTTGGTCCTAATTCACCTACCCAAGTATCACATAAGGTCTTATTCGAAGGCAATCATTTCATAACTAATTTCCTAATTTCTTTTAAATGTGAAATTTATTCATTGTTCGTGCAGGCACTATTCTACCATTAAACGCTTTATATAAGTTATTATCAGTCAACTCACAATGTGTTTGCTTGTCAGATAAAGCTTTACACCATAATTGAGGCTAATGTTTCATCATGTCATCATCTGCCTCTTGGGACAACTCTGCTATTGCATCTATATGTTTTTTAAAGTCAAAGTTGTTAGTTACGAAAACACACATTCAATAAAGCTTCTCATAGCCTTTGCCCCTGAGCTTTTTTCGCTAATTGGCATTGAGGTTCCTTGTACGCCATCTCCTTTCTACTTCTAACACCAACTCCCCCAAAGCAAGCATCAAATCCTAAGTAAATCAAAACTGATTATCAATCAACTCAAAACTGAAATTAAATAATAACTTAAATGAAATTATGTAAATAAAAAATATTTATTTAAGTTTACCTTGCATTGATTAGACATGAAGGTCCATCCCTTGCCTTTTCCAAATCTAAGGTCATATTGCAATCTTGTAATATCCCGTGTTTTTAAATATTTTTACACTGTATCGGGATATGCAGTGTTAATAATTTTTGTATATATATTACGATATTTTCACGAGTTGATATGTATTTAAAACCTATTTTAAATACTGTGTTTTATTTATAGTGTTTTATGTAAAATTTTCCCGAGACTTTCATTTTCGGGAAAATTTTCACGTAAATATTTTAATATTAATTATTTTAAATATATTTTCGGACTTGCATGAATTCATGCGTATTTTTAAATTACTAAACAAAGACTATGTGTGTGAATATTTATTTAATTAGGGTTTAATATATATTACCCTAATATTTTATTATTTTATTATTAATTTATTATTATTTAATTATTTTATTTATTATTAAATTATTAAAATTATTTTTATTATTATTTTATTATTTTTTTTCTTTTTTCTTTTTTCTTTTTCTTTTCTTTTTCTTTTCTTTTTCTTTCTTTTTCTTCTTCTTCTTCTTCCTTCTCCCACGCCCGACTCCCTTCCCTCCCGCTGCAACTCCGGTCACCTACCGTCGGTGTGCCTCCCGGCCTGCCACCGTCGTTCCTAGCCGTCCCCCGCCGCCAGCAGCTCCCATCCCCGGCGTCGGCAGCCCCTGTTTTCCCTTTTTGGTCAAAAATCTTCCCTTCGTCGTTTCTCCCATTTTCGGCCACCGTTTTCGACACCGCCGGTCTCTTTCTTCTCCTTGAGCTCCGATGAGTGTGATTCTAGCTTTGGTTTGAGCTTAAATGGTCTAGAATTGCTTAGGTTTTGAATTTTCAATTTCAGCCTATTAGGGTTTTTGATTTTTTTGAGCTTCTAATTGATTGATTCATGGAAAATCCCTTCACAAATGTTGATCCTAGTAGCTTAATCTACATGTATGAATTTTTTTGGAATTTTTGGAGATTTTTTGGATTTTTGGGTATTTTTGAATATTTTAATATTATTTTCTAATTTTTGGAAATTAATTATTTAAATTATGAAATTGGGGTTTATGGTTAAATTAGGTGTTGAAATGAATTATAGGAATTTATTTGGAATTTTTATGAATTTCTAAGTATTTATTTTGAATTATTTGAGTTTATGTAATTTGGGAAATTAGGGTTAAATGTGTTTTTATTTGAAATTAATTGGATAATTGGGTTTAATTATTGATATTATTGATAAATATGTTGAGAAAATTAATTTTGGATAATTGTATAATTTTTGGTGAATTTTTGAAGTAATTTAAGTATATTTATATATATAGGGGTATTTTGGTAATTTTACCCTAAATTGGCTAAAAATGTAATTTAATTGGTTTTAATAGTTATTTAAGGTATAAAAATGATTTCTATAAATATTTGGTATTTTTAACTAATTAAAACTATTTTTCGTAAATTATTTTCAATTATATATATAATATACGGTTTTTCTAATAAAATGAGTTTTTATCGGTTTTTACTGTGTTTAAAGGTTAATTATGTAATTTCTACGTATAAAATGAATTTCTATGTTATAAGGATATTTTTGGTATTTCTGAAATTATTCTGTGTTTGTGGACCTCGGTCGGTAAACTGTAGTTTGGAGTCCGACCGAGGGGTTGTGGATTTGTGTTGAGCCTATTTTTCGAAGTGTGTTTCTTTGCAGGGTCGGCTCTACTCTTTTGAGTAGAGAGATGTCCGTTTTACAGGGGAGGTTCTGTCGAATTTTCGGTAGAATTCTCGTAAAACATAATATCCGGTCGAACCCTAATTTCTAATTCTATGTTTAATACTCTAGATCGAATTCTAGGATTTCTGTTAGGTTTATTATGATGTCGGTTATTTATTGTTTGTTTAGTTGCGCCGAGACCGAGGGCTAGTGGTCCAGGCCCGTCGACCCGTCTTGTGGAGCGCACTAGGTGAGTTACTATACTATATATATATGCTTAGGATGCATGATTTAGAAATGCATGTTTTATGTTGATTAAATATGCATAAATAATTTGATTATTTCTTAAGTTTATATTTAGTTTATTTTGGTTTATTTTTGGTATATATTAAATTATATGCATGTTTTGTAAATAAAATATATTTAAAATGTTTTTAAATATATTTCCAACTTAATTTATAATTTGATTGAATTCATTTGACATATATATACTCGAAATATACCTGGTTTACTTTTGGTATATTTCCGGTATATATATGGTTTATGTTGTTATTTTATTGAACTTCATGCATCATTTATTTTTATGGATGAATGATTTACATTATTAATGAAGGATATCAATAGAACGTGCTACCTAGTGGACAGCACTAGGACCGAATACGTACCGGTACGCCTATAGTATTTAGGCTATAATACTAACTTATTTGTGGATATTGATTTGATGTGATTATTGATATGTGTGAGATGTGGTTTGGGTGTGATTGCTGGAGCTCGGTTGACCAAGTGTCTCGGAGCCAATCACACTAGCAGTCAGACTGCTGGAGCTCGGTTGACTTAGTGTCTCGGGGCCAATCTACTGTCTAAATGGATAAAGTGGATATATTTGGAATAAGTGAGCCTGTGTGGCTAGAGTGTTGTCTAACACTATTTTCGAGGTTGCGATATTCTAGGGTTCTATGTGATCCTTCATAAACTGTGATTTTCAATAAAATATATAAAAATGATTTTATTGCATCTGTGTGTAATTGTCTGTATATATATATTAGATATATACTGATGACTGTATGCATTATCATTTAGTGTGTATGTATATATATTATAGTAATTCACTCAGTGAGGTCTGACTCCCCTCCGTTGACTATTTTTCAAGAGAGTCAACATCTTCAGACCTCAGTAGTAGGTCGATACGCCGGATTTCTTCCGCTCCGGCTTCTTTGTGTAAATTATCTACTTGAGTCTTATTTTTATAATCTAGACACTGCAGTAGTTGTGAATTAAAGTGTGGGATTTCATGTATTTTATTTTAAGAGATGTATTATATTGAAACTGGATTTGTATTTAAAGATTTATATATCTATGAGATGAGATTTAACTTAAATCCAGTGATGAAATGTTATTATTATATTTATGATTTTTATTTCAGCTGCATATATAATATTGTTATTGCATGATTTATTTTATTTTTAGGGTTGCTACGGGTTCCGGATTCGAAAGAATTCCCGTTCCCTAGCGCCGGTCATGGCCCCTGTTTTGGGTCGTGACAAATCTCTCAATGAACCAGCTCCAATTGTCTTTGTTTTCAATATTCACTATTACCCATGCTATGGGAAACAACTAGTTATTGGTGTCTCTATCAACTACTTCTAATGCCTCTCCTTTCATAAATCCTCTAAGAAATGCTCCATCTAGCCCAATTACCCTCCTACAACCATCTATAAAACCTTTTTTACAACATTTAAATGCAACCTAAATTCTCTTGAAATAATTATCTTCATCGCATTCCAAAATTACAGTGTTAGCTTCATTTGAGTTTCTAAGCTCCATTACATAACTCCAAAGCTTGCTGAACTCCTTTTTAGCATTGCACTTCAGCTTTTTTGTCAGAACTCTTTTTGCTCTCCAGCACTGTGATAGTGTTACCTCAAGTTTCAATTCACTTTTAACTAACTGTTGCAATTCAGGAAGTTTGAGACTTAGGATACTTTAAAATTTCTGCAAGCCAATGGCAACTTAACCTCCTACTGTAGTTCACTAAGTTACAAGCATGCACATCATTAAGGAAAATAACTTGAAATACTTTCATTTTTTATCAAATGAACCTGAAATCTTCTAAGGGCATTTACATCTCTTACATTTCATCTTGACATATTGCTTGGTATTCTTTGTAAATTTCAGTTGATGCCTCATTATTATTTTATACTTTGATAATGCCTCTTTGAACTCAACTGCATCCTTAAATGTCATGCTGACTTAGAAGCTTAGAACTTGTACCCTTGGATCGTATGAAGGGTATTTAGTTCTCTTTCGTCCACTAGTGATATTTGCCTCCTCATTAGTATCAATATAGCTACAATTATTTGAGTTAACATATTTCTGAACTTGCATTTGACTCAACATCAACCTGCACTTCCTTGCTCTTATTCTTCCCATTCTTGTTTTTTCCCCTTTATTGCCTTGTTTCCCTATCTTTTTACCCACAACCTAACCTAATGATTTCCCTTTCCCCTTATCCTTCTCTCCCTTTTTACCTTGCCCTTCACATACCCCTTTAACCTCACCAACAGTATTCAAGTTATCATGGTTCTCAACCCTTGCTTCACCCTCACTAAATGATGTGTTATTTAGCCCACATTGTCTATAGACACAACCATACTAAATTGTCTTCCCTAATAAATTCATAGCTTTCAAGTTTTCCCTAGCTCCTTATAGTTCTTCATCATTTGCATCAGATAAATATTCAACTCCAACCTCATTGTATTCTTCATATTCCTCATTCTCTTCATTAAGGGCAACATTAAGCAATTCATTATCATGTAATTGTTCTTTAATCCCAATACCAATCTCATTGTTCTTCAAACTTTCATTTTTTATCATATTATCATTACTATTATGAGGTCTTTTTTTTAGGACTTCCTATAGCTATAAGACCCACTAATACCATCTTTACTACCAGCACAAACAATATAAACATTAACCTCTTGTTTATCATTTAATATAGATAATAATTAACTAGTTGTTACATCATTATGCACCAATTATAAACTCTCACGAAATCGCACTCTACTCTTCTTTAGATTTTTAAAAAATAGCTTAACATTATCTTGTTATCTCAGTACATTTTGTGCATGCTAAAAAAGACACCAATATCCCAAATGGTTAAGATTAACTGCATGATCAATAATGTCACCTCCTTTATACCCATCTTCCATCAATCTTTCGCCATAATGCCATAGAATATATGTTCCCCTAATTATAACTCACATTTATCCTCAATAAAAGTAAATTGATAAGAAAAATGAACTTTTCATAGAAATTATGAGCGTTTGAAGAACAATGAGCGAGAGGAGGAAAAAGAACATCGATAAGAAGTGCTCCAAATTAACTCTAGGATTGTTTTGGTTCAAATAAACCCTAGGATTTTTCCCCAAATTAACCCCTTATATGTAGTGGAAAGCTGATATAGAAAGGTAGCTTACATGGCGTACATGGGAAGCATTTAACATAGAAAGTGCAACTCACGTGGCTGAATATGTTAATTAATTTCATAAGTCCACTTGGCCACGTTAGACATCTCTGTTTAATTTAACAGAGGAGGACTAACATGCAATGACTTAAATGCTTCTAGCAGTCGATTAATAAAAATTAGGACTTAATTAAAATTTTTAATAACTTATAGGACTTTTGAAATCAGTATCCAAGAAAAAAGATGAAGCCTTATGAACAATTGCAATGAACCTAATTATCAAGGAATTTTACATAAATGCCACATAAAAAAAATTCCATTTTCTAAAATATGGTAAATTACATTTTCCCTATGTGTTTTATCACATTACACTACTTTATCCTTAACATTTGAAAAAATATTAATTCATCCCTGATATTTACTTTTTTTTTAGCACTCATTAGTCCTTCTATGGGGATGAAGTAGTATAAGAAAAAGCAAATGTCAAGGATGAATTAATATTTTTTCAAATGTCAGAGATGAAGTAGTGTAATGTGACAAATATAGGGGAAAATGTAATTTACCCTCTAAAATACTCTCATTTTTCATTTACTGTTGATATATCCAAAAGATAATTTTTTTTAATTAAATTCTATAAGTGAATAGTTTTTTAATTGAAATTTATAAATTTTTTTAAATTTTCTCTGTTAGTCCTTAACCATCAAAATTAACAAAAATAAGTGACGTGTCAGTCACTTTGTAAACCTTCTTATATTAGCATAGTGACATGTAAGTAATTTTTAACACATTGAAAACACATCAAATGGTATTGCCACATTATATTTCCACAAAGTAAACATTAAAGTTTGTTTTTGTCATGACCCAAACCAGGAGTCATGACCAGCACTAGGGAACAGGAATTCTTTCGAATCCGGAATCCGTAACAAGACTTAAAAATAAAAAGCATACAATAAATAAATAAAATACATCAGAATTAAAACTTAAGTCAATATAACATAAATATTTAACTGTTATATCATAAAATAAAATATTTGCATACAATATTCAAAGAAAGGTCTCTGACATTAAAACAACATTCTACAGATACAAACAATGCTACTACTGCAGTTTTCTAAAGTACAATAAAAGTCAGAATAGTAATTTACATAAACTAGCAGGGGCTGAAGAAGTCCGGCGTATAGGCCTACTACTAAGGTCTGAAGACAAAGAATCTCCTAAAAAATAAACAACTGAGGGGAGTCAGACTTCACTGAGTGAATTATTATATTATATGTACATGCACCTCCTAATGTCATCTACAATCAAACATCAATATATATATAAATATATACATGCATTTCACATAGATGCTGAAATTACTTTTATATATATAAATGATAAAAAATGTTTATTTGAATAAAGGATCAAATAAAACCCTAATTACTCGCAACCTCAACCAAAAATATTTATCTAGCCATACAGGCTCACTTAATTCCAAATTTATTCTCTTATTCCATTTTAGACAGTAGACTGGCCCCGAGACACTAAGTCAACCGAGCTTCAGCAGTCTCACTGTCAATGTGACTGGCCCTGAGACACTAGGTCAACTGAGCTCCCGTAATCACACAACTCAATCACATCAATCTCAAATAATCAATCAAATAAAAGTCACCTCAAGTGACTTTATAACTCCACCCTAAAATCTATCGCACCGGTATGTACACAGTCTTAGTGCTGCCCACTAGGTAGCACGTTCTATTGATATCCTTCAAATAAACTTAATAATTATTAAAATAATAAAAATGCATAATTTAAATGTAATAGCATTCATTCATAGCAAAATATACCCATCATATATAGAAAATATACCAATAGTATATAAGCCACATATATACCAAACTAAACCATAATATACCAGAAATATACCGAATATATATGGCACATTTATACCAAATATATACTAAAAACAATTATGCATATATGTTACATATATATATATCAAATATACCAAAAATATACTTATTCATTTAAAGAAATATTCACATTCAATTTCATTATAAAATTCATGGATGCTAATTTTCATGCATTCTATATGCAATGCATGTATAAGAAAATAACTCACAAGTTTGCGCTCCTCGAGACCGGCACAACTGGCCTAGTCCGATAAGCTTCGGTCTCGACGTAACTAGAAAATAAATAATAATAACAATCAGAATAAATTCCTAACTTATATTTCTAAAAGAGACTCGATCTAGGAATACAAAACTCAGACAAACACAGGATTTCATAATCGACATGATGTCACATTTTACGAGAAATCTACCAAAAATTCGGCGGAACCTCCTCTGTAAAATAGACATCTCTCTACTAAAAAGTAGAGCCGATCTTATAAGAAAAACACACTTCTAACACAAATTGCATAACACCTCGAGTTGAGACCCTGAACTACACAATTTCCCAACCAAGGTTCACAATTCATCATAAATACAAATAAAATAATAAATATATTAAAAATCATTAAATTCCATAAATATCCTCAAAATACCAAAATATAATATATTTAAACAATAAAACACCAAATACAATTATTTTCACAATAATTAAATAAAAATCTCAAATAATAATATAATATTAATAAAAATCCAATTTTTCAATAATTCAATATAAAATAGTAAAAATTCACTTTTATATATTCAAATAGCTTAAATATATATTAAAAGTAATTAAAAATTCATTTAATCACCAAAATAGTAAATAATATATTATTTGAATATAATTTTTGAAAATTAGTATTAATTAGTTAAAATAGTAAATAATTTATAAAAACCATTTTAATACCTATATAATTATAAAATCAATTAAAACACATTATTTTGCTATAATTTCCATAAAATTACACAATTAACTCATAAATAAAAAATTCACATAATATAAATAATATTCTAAAAAATTATATAAATTCACCAAAAATTATTTTAATAATTCTAAAATTATTAACTCAAATTACTAATAGAAATTCAACTAAATTTCCATTAAAGATAATTAATTAACATAATTATCAAAAATTCAATATTTAATATTAAAATAATAAAAAATTAACCGAAATTCAAATTCATTCAAAAAATACACAAAAATATATATGAGAAGATTAAGCTACCAAAATCAATATTTCTTAAGCAAGTTTGCATGAATCAAACATAATCAAGTTCAAAAAAATTAAAAACCCTAAAGCACATAAACTAAAAATTGAAGATATTTAAAAATCTAGAAGATTAGAGTTCAAACAGAGCTCGGAAATGGACTCACCAAGGGAAAACCATTCAAAAGAGTCCGGTTTGAAATATTGAGGTGGCCGGAATCCCGTCGGCAGTGTGGAGCTCCAACTCTTGGCACCTTCAATTTCCAGCGCTCCAATGACGATCTGACGACTGTTGGCGACGTCTGGGAGAAACCGGAGATGGTGGTGGTCGATGGTGACAGTTGGGCAGCTCCGGTGATGCTGGCACAACTTGACAGAAGAAGAAGAAGAAGAAAAAGAGAGAGAAGGTGGTTGACCTGACTTTTTACTGCATTTGACCCCTTTTATTTATGAAAATACCAAATTACCCTTTCATCAATTTTAATAATAACAATAATAATGTTAACAACAACAACAACAACAATAATAATATCAATAACAATGATGATAATAATAATACTATTAACTTTAATAGTATCAAATAATCCTATGTAAAATAAATTATTTTTACGTAAATAATTTCTTAGAACAAAATACATAGATAATATTAGAAATTAACAATAATAATATACAAATAAATATTTAAAATTATTAACACTGTATATCTCACAATAATATTATGTTATTTAAAATACAGGGTCATTACAGTTTTTGTCTTTTGATAACTAAACCCTAAACACTTTGATACATCAATACAAATTTGTGTTTTTCTCTAAAATTTTTTTTATCTTTTTTTGTCGTTTTAAGAAATTAATTGATGTGGTCCAAAAGAAAATCAATTTAATATATCAAATTAAAGGTCTTGTATGGTGCTCTAACAAAGAGGTATGTATTTTAAGTTTTGTTTTGTGAAAATTGATATTAAAAAATAGAAGTGAAATTTAGGGTTAGTGCTAATATATGTTAACCAAATGATAATTTTTTATTAATATTTATTGATAAAAGTGGTAATTGCATGAGTTTATATATTAGGGTTTTATTATGCATTGTTTGAAATGGTATTACTTAAAATTTTTCTCTCTTTTCCTTATGGCTCTTATTTTATTTTTAGGTAGTTATTGGATTATTAAAATGACCCATGCTTACCTAACATGGCATTGTGGTGGAAATCCAAAATAATATTTATAAAGGAGGAAATAAATTTAATTAGCTTGTAGACATATAGGATAGGGTATTAGTGCTTGCCTAAGCATGTTAAAACTAAACTAAAACAAATGGAGTACTTTAAGTTGTACTTTAAGAATAAAAGTTAAGGTTATTTGGTGGAGATTTATAATGATGCTACAACTTGTGAACTATTGGAAATTTTACAAGAGAAAAAAGAATGTGTGTGTGTGTGTGTATATAGTGAACACACGGTCTTTTGAAGTAAATCCTAGGGAATGTATAAGTGGGTTTAGGTATAGGTCTAATGTTGATGTAAATATTAATGAGAGGCAATGGTAAATGTTTAAAAATTTAAAGATTTGCTTCATAATATAGAGATAGATGAAGTTGGTGAAGCTAATTTAAAATGAGACTGAGACAAATTTAGAGGAAGAAGAGTATGTAGTTATTGATGAAGATGAATTAAAGTTACGAGAAACCAGAAAGAACTTAAAGAATTTAGATAAAATAAATTTAAGTGATAAGATATTTTAAATGATATGCAGAATCAATATGATAAGAGAGATGATAAAAGAAACAATGAGGCAGTGCATGAAGAGCTAGGTTATGAGACTGATTATATAGATTCATTTAACTGTAGTTATGTGGATACATAATGAAGAAATGAATGCAATATATAGTAGGTAGAAGAAAATTTTCAACGTATAATCCATAAAGTAGCAGAGTTATTTTCTTAAATAAAATGACAATTGAAGGTGGATTGGTTTAAAGAAGCTCTAACTAGGTATTTAATAATGGAGAGAAAAGAATTGATGTACACCAAGAACACATTGGTGTATGTTAGGTCTAGATGAAAGAAGTCTAAATGTCCATGATTTATTTTTGGTACAAAAGATAATTAAACTGGTCTATTTCAAGTTATAAGATATATAAACAATCATCAATGTAGTACGATGAATAAGCTAAGTAAGCTCACATATAAAAAGCTTGCTAAATTTTTACTAAAGAAGTTTGATTTTGTTCTAGCTATTAAACTATTTGAATTGTAAAATTTAGCGAAGGAGGAACTAAAATTAGATGTTTGCTTGTTGTGGCATTGGAGAGCTAAATATATTGTTTTATGATAAGTTAAAGGGGAATGCAACTAAAGAATTTGCAAAGCTATGGAGATATTGTTAGTATATATGTGCCCTAGTGAAATATATAATGACATTGTAAATTATCCCAATGACAATAAAAGAATATTCTATTATTTAAAATGTTTATTTAATTAAATTTTTATCCATTAGCATCATGTTAAATATATTCATTATTAAGAGTTAATAATATGAGCTACGAATTTATTTAGTATATATGCTATAAAATGTTCATAGTCATATAATTGATATTTTGGTAATATTAATTAAACTATCACCTCTGTCTATTTTCCTTGATTAGTATGTGATACTAATAGTGGGAGGTAATGAGTCTCATATTACTTGATATGAGATATCATAATAGACATGTGGATACTCATGTGATGGGTGGATCAAACAGTGACGTTAAATATGTGATCGTATGGATATTCACTTATGGTCAACAATTACAATCTAGGTCATGATGGTGTATATAGTCCTTTAACATGAGGTGACATAGTCATCCACATTTAAGTGGTTAGAGTTTGTTACCACTTACATACTTATGTTACTTACACATAGGTATATGGCGTGTGGTGGCTCTAGTTGGTTAAATGTAGGGATGAGTGTTTGACCAAGATGGAATTCATTACTTAGAGTGAACCGAGATAAGATCCTATACTATCTAAGTCTTTTCTTGATGAAAGAGTTCCTGGCTAGGACAAACATAACACAGTCTGAAAGAGTTTCAATATTAGAAAAAGTTTCTAGTATTTGTTATGCTTTATCAAGAGATAGAACTTGAGATGAAATAATATGATATAGCTATTAGAGTTTGACTTATCCTTGACTTTAGGCCATATTGGGATCTTTTAATGAAAGGATTTTAGTGCACGGTAATTATGACCAAAAGGGTTCATGTGAATTAATAAATACATTCATATCTAATTGGGGAGTTGTGATATCGATGTTAGGGGTCACTCACAACTTATAAGAACTAAATGTGCATAATTGGGATTTCACATTTAGACTTGAAAAGTTTCAAATAATATCAAGTGTTGATAATATATTCTCATTGCCAATTAAACATGAACTTAGTAAGTCACACCTAATGGAGTTTTGCCAAATCGCCATTTAATATTAATCTAATTATTAATTAAAGAGTTTAATCAATTAATTAAGATTAATGGAATTGGATTTATGCTTTAAGCAATGATTCTAGTATATCATAAAATCTAATTCCAATAAGAGTTTTATTATTAATTTATATTTAATTAATATGAGATATTAATTAAAATAGTGAATTAATAATAATATATATTATTAATTAAATTATTAAATTTAATATGAGATATTAAATTATTAATAATTAAATTAATAATAATATATGTTATTAATTAAATTATTAGATTTAATATGAGATATTAAATTATTAATAATTTAATTAATAATTATGTGTAAATTGTTGACTTTGAATAAATATAATATAAGAGATGTATTTTCTACACATTTCTTTATACATTACTATGTCAAGGTGGCAAGCTAATGATGTTTTAATATCAAGGTGGCGAGCTAATAATGTAGTAAGTTACTTGCACAATTGTTCACTAAGCATGTCAAAGGTGTATGCAAGGTGGCATGCAAAGTCATATACTAATGATGTGGTATAAGTGATGTTTAATTTTGTGCATGTCTATATCAACTCACTTTCACTATATACATATCCTTAGAAGAGTTCTAAGGAAGAGAGTTACATGAATGAACAAATGCAATAGAGAAATAAATATAAGTTGTTTACTTTAAGAAAGTGTGTAGAGTTTTTTTTAAGAAATTATACCAAAAGGAAAAGCAAAATATACACAAAATAAACTCTAAGTTCTTGCAAGTAAATTAAGTTGGTGCAAGTTTACAAGGGTCACTTGGAGAGGGTACTTACTACTAAGCTTAATCAAGGCAAGAAGGTAGTTGACAAAACTTTGGTGTTTCAAGCTAGAGGCTTTGTACTTGGGAGGCTAAGTAATTAATTCAAAAGTTGAATCAAAGCTTGTAGAATACTTGTGGTCTACACCAAACTAAGGAATTTATAAGTATTCTCAAACTTAGAATTCCTAAGTTGTTGTTCACATGTTGTTTTTTATTATGAACTATGTGTTTAAAAGCAAATTGGATCCTTGGGATTAGATTCTTCATGTGATGAAGAGTTATGTTGAGTAAAATTTTTAAAATTTTGCTCTAAATAGATTTGTGCTCACCACACAAGTTTTGATGCCTAAGTAGCATAATTGATTCCTAACATATATATGTTGGAAATTAAAAGAGCATATGAAGAAAACATTGTACTTTTGGAAACTGATGAGGATAACACTTTTAAGAGGATATATGTTTCATTTTATACATGTAAGAAATGTTGGGATTTTTTATCCAAACACATAGCGGAAATTAAAAATTTTAATCAGAAACCCCTCACAGGATCCATGTAATTCGATTAAATGATTTTTTAGGGTTTCCAAAACCTTACCACATACAAAAAAAGAGCAAAATTATTGGAAGGATGAGAAGGGGTTCATGCCAATGACACCCTACCTTGAGTTTTTGGTATTCCTTGCTAGATTGAGATGTCTCCAATATAGCTTTGTCCTCTACCAGTATCCACATGAACAGGATGGCCAAAATGAATTATATATAAAAAATAACTAGTCTTATTGAGTAAGAGGAAAGAGGAAATAATTTTACTAAATTAAAATAATTAATTAATTGAAATAATTTCAACAATTAATTATTAAATAGCAAAAACAATTTTTAAAAATGTTAAGATCAAAATCAAAATTAATAATCAAAGCAATCAATAAGCACAACATAATTTCACACGAAAATAGTCCAACCATCAATTAAGCATAAAATCAAAACAAACTAGAACCATCAATCATGCCAAGTTCATGTTTAATGAAATTTAGTCTCTCTTCATTGAGAGATTTGGTGAAAATATCTGCAAGTTGATTTTTTGAATTAACAAATCAAGTGCAATATCACCAATTTGAACATGATTACGCAAGAAATGATATCTAATGTCTATATAATTAGTTCTTAAATGTTGAATGGGACTTTTACTAAGGTTAATAGCACTTGTGTTGTCACATTTGATTGGAATGTGATCAAGTTTTATACCATAGTCCAAGAGTTGTTGTTTTTGCCATAAGATATGTGAACAATAAAGACTTGTTGTAGTATATTCAACTTCAACAATAGACAAAGCAATCAAAACTTATTTCTTACTAAACTAAGAAACTAAACATTATCCTAAAAAATGACAAGTTCCGAAAGTGTTATTTCTATCTAGTAAACTACCGGCAAATTCTGCATCTAAATAATTAATTAAGTTAAAAAAAGAACTCCTAGGATACTAAAGTCCTAAATGCATTATTTTACAAAGATGTTTGAAAATTCTTTTGAATGTATTTAAATAAGACTCTCTAGAACTTGATTGAAACCTAGCACACAAGCATGTAGCAAATATAATATCTGGTCTACCATCAATTAAATAAAGAAGGGATTCGATCATCTAATCTACTAATAGTTAAATAAAGAAGAGATTTGATCATACCTCTAAAATGCTTTTCATTAACTGGTTTACCGTTCTCATCTTTGTTGAATTTGGTGGTGGTACTCATAAGTTTCTTTCTTGATTTAGCTCCATCCATGCCAAACTTCTTTAGAATGTCCTTAGCGTATTTAGTTTAATTGATGAAAATCCTATCTTTGCATTGCTTGATTTGAAGTCCAAGAAAGAAGTTGATCTCACCTATCATGCTCATCTCAAATTCTCCTTACATCAACTTGGAAAATTCCTCACATAAGTAATGGTTAGTAACTCCAAAAATAATGTCATCAATATATATTTATGCAATAAGTAAATCATGCTTGGATTTCTTTATCAAAAGAGTTGTGTCAACCTTTCCTTTAGAGAAACTTTTCTTTAATAAAAGTTACTAAACGTTTTATACCAAGCTCTAGGAGCTTGTTTTAATTCATATAATGCTTTTCAAAGTTTAAATACATGACGAGGAAAATTAAAACTTTCAAAACCTGGGGGTTGATTGACATATATGTCCTCTTTAATAAATCCATTTAAAAAAGCACTTTTGACATCCATTTGAAAAAGTTTAAAATTGATGAATAATGCAAATGCAAGTAACATTCTAATAGCTTCTAACATTACAACCTAGGCAAAAGTTTCATCAAAATCAATGGCTTCGTCTTGATTATAAACTTTAGCTATTAGGCTAGCTTTATTCCTAGTTATGTCAACTTGTTCATTCATCTTATTTCTAAACACCTATTTGGTGCATATAATAAGATGATGTTTAAGTCTATGAACTAAGGTCCAAACCTTATTTCCCTTAAATTGATTTAACTCTTCTTGCATTGCAAGGACCAAAATTCATCACTTAAAGCATCATCAACATTTTTGGGTTCAATTTGAAATATAAAGGCTAAATTAATAATAGACTTAAGTTAAGATCTAGTAGTTACCCCCTTTATAATGTCACCTATAATGAGTTCTTAAGGATGTGCTTTCTTGAATTGCCAATCCTTTAGAAGTTCATCCTTCAAGGTAGGTTAAGACATATCCTCATTGTCCTCCTTGCTTGGACCTTCAAGTTTCAAAGGGTTATTAGCATTTTCTTCTTGAGTGTTCACATCTACATGCTTATCTATAAAATCATCAATACTATAGACATCTTTTCTAAGATCAAGTGAGTTTAATTTATCAAAAACAACATGTATTGACTTTTCAACTACTAGTGTTCTTTCATTAAGGACTCTATATGCTTTAGTAGAAGTAGAATAGCCTAGGAAAATTCCTTCATTGGCTTTAGAATCAAATTTTTCAAGATTATCCTTAGTGCTTAATATAAAGCACTTGCATCCAAATACTCTAAGATATGAAATTTTGGGTTTTCTATTATTCCAAAGCTTATAAATACTTTATTTGCAATATAGCAAGATATGTTAATGACTTTCACTCAAAAGTATAAAGGTAAATTATACTTATGAAACATCGTTCTAGCCATTTCCATTAGAGTTCTATTTTTCCTTTTAACTACCCCATTTTGTTGAAGAGTTCTATAAAAAGAAAAAGTATATGAAATACCATTTTCATTGTAAAAGATTTTTCATTTTCAAATTCGATTCCATGATCACTTCTAATAAATGAAATACAAAAACCTTTTTCTTTTTAAACTCTTTTTGAAAAATTTTCAAAAGGTTTAAATGCATTATTCTTATAAGCAAGGAAACACACCCAGGTGTATCTAGAGTAGTCATTAACCAAGACATAAATATAGTGCATACCACCTAAACTAGTAACTCTAGTTGATCCAAATAAGTTAATGTGAATAAGTTCAAGTGGCTTAGAGGTTGACACTATATTCTTGAGCTTAAAATAAGACTTGGATTGTTTTTACTTTTGACAAGCATCACAAGGCTTATCCTTAGTGAATACAAGTTTAGGTAAACCAATCATAAGTTCATGCTTACTAAGATTATTTAAAAGCTCAAAAATTTGCATGTCCTAACCTTTATGTCATGTCCATATGTCATGGGAGATAAACATTAAGCATTTTATGTCTTTATTATCAATTTTATTCAAATCAATAACACAAAAATTGTCTACTCTTTTACCACTAAAAATTATTGTATCTTTATAAAGACTACTAACAAAGCAATTTATAGGATAGAAAGTGACTTTATTTCCCATGTCACACAATTGACTTATACTTAATAAATTATGTTTAAGATCATCAACAAGCAACACATGATGTATATATAAGAGTTAAGGATTATTGATTTCTCTAATGCCTATTATCTTTCCTTTGGCATTGTCCCCGAATGTGATATGTCCTCCATCCTTTGCATCAAGTTTGTTAAATTACCTTTTGTTTCTACTATCGAGATACCACTTACTTTTTGTTCTTATGGATTTCAAGCACACCTACACAAGAAAATTTAAGTGTTCTTTTAAACCTTTTTTGGTCTAGGTTGGTTAGTCTCAAGATAATTCAAAGGAAGCAAGTTCATATGTAATCTTCTATAGAAACATACATTATTGGTATGCCCTTTAATCATTCAATATGAGCATTCAACATTTTCAAATTTATTTCTTCTAAGATGATATGGTTTTTTAGTGTATTCATGCCTTTTGTGTTGTGGTAGCATATCTCCTAAAATTATTTGAGTTATAGTGTGAGACATGCATTGACAATGACAATATCTATTTTGATAGGTTTGTGCTACATATTTATGAGAATTATGTTGTGTAGCTTGCTTAGAAGTGTTGTGTCTAGTGTACATGTAAGCATATTTAGGTTATGCTTTTCTAGTATGAAACCTACCTCTTTATATTATATAGGATTGGGTTTTATGAGAATTTCCTTTAATATTTGACACATGGGACTATTAGCTTCGAAAGCTTGTGTCTCAATTAGTTTATGGGTTGAAGAAGTGGAATTATGTAATGCTTTGACAAAATTAATATATGATGATGATGAGAAAGAAGGCATTCCATTTTCATATCCTAATCCATGAGTGTTTCCATGGAGTTTTTGAGAGTCAAGAAGATTATCTAAACTCTCATTTCCTTTTGGAATTTGGAAATGGAATTCTTTAATTCTAATATCTCATTAGAAAGTTTATGATTTTCATCATTTACTTTCTTGAGTTACTCTTCCAAGGAATCAGAAGTTTTTAATCACTAGTAAGTTTATCATTTGATTTAACAAGATTAGAAAATTCATTTTTAAAATTTTTTATTTTCTTGGTTAAGTTAGTTAACTCATGTTTATAATGCTTCTTCTTAAAAAGTAAGCTTTTGCATTTAAGCAAGAGTTTGCACACAATAAAGCTCTCATTATCATCAACATCATATTTATAATAATCATCACAAGAAGAATTAGAAGTAGATGGTACCTCATTTTCATCTTTAAGAGCAATAAAGCTAAGGTTGGCTACTTCTCGTTGTTCCTTTTCTTCTTCTAATTCAGAGAAGTCATCCCAAGTAGCTTTAAAGGCATTCTTTTTCTGCTTTCCTCCTTTATTCTTGAATTTGAGTTTGGGGTAATCACTTCGAAGTGACCCAGTTTTTTACATTCATAGCAAGTAACCTATTTAGTTTTTTTTTTACCTTCTCCTTTGTACTTCTTATTGAAGTATCTTGTTCTTGAGATATTTTTCTTTCTTAAGAACTTCTTAAAGTTCCTAATGAGCATGGCAATATCACCATCTTTATTACTAAAATCTTTAATACTTTCCTTTTCACTATATTCTTATAAAGCTTTTAAGGCAATGCTCTTTTTCTTCTCTTCCTTCTCTTCTTACTCTTTACCTCTTTGCTTAATTGTAAACTTATGTGTTAAGGGCTTTCCAATAAGCACATAAGTTAACAGGGTAGAGAGGTCTAAAAGCTTCCTCAATTGAAGTGACCCAAGATTCCCAATCCTTCTTAGGTAGGATTCTTAGAATCTTGTTATTCACCTCTTCCTTAGAGAAATGCTTTCCAAGTTTCTTGAGGGTTGTGAGGAGGGTGTTGAGTCAATTATTCATCTTCATTATTAACTCATTAGGCTTCATTTTAAAGAGTTCATATTCATACATGTGAAGTTTAACCTTCTTGCTTCTAACTTAGACATTGCCTTCATAATGGTTTTCCAAGGTCTCCTACATGTCCTTGGCCGAAATGAAATATTGAAGTTTGCCTCCTTCTTCTCTTGTCATAGAAGAGAGTAGAGTGATCATAGCCTTTTTATTCTTTTAGTTTTCTTTCTTTTGTTTATTGCTCCATTCACTTCTTGATAGAATTGTTTACACACCATCAACGGTAGCTTTAGTTGGTTGCCAACTTTTGAGAACAACTTCCCAAAGTCTAACATAATCACAATTAAGATAAATCTCCATTTTGAACTTCCAATGAGGATAGTCACTATTATCAAAGAATGGTTTAAGTGAAGAACCATTTTGAAGTTCACTCCCCATGATCTTGTATTCTAGCAATTAAGGTCCTAGAATCCAAGCTCTGATACCAATTAAAAGTGCCTTAGGGGAGGTGAATAAGGCTAATAAAGGATTTTAGAAAAATTAAAACAAATTTAAGCAATGAATAAGAATTAAAAGAGAATAAAGTAGAAAGAACAATGAACACAAAAATTTAAGGAGTATAGATTCTCAATAATCATATGTCTCTACTTAACTTATCCCCATGTTATTATTTTTAATACCCACAATCTTATTCATAATATTAATATTATAAGAATTTGAGGCTCACTCTTCAACCTTACATAAACACAAGTTTTAAGGCTAACTCTTCAACTAAACAAACAAAAGTTTCTATGCTCACTCTTAAACCAATTTCCAAGTGTTTTAATGGTTAAACCCTTAAACTAATTCCACTAAAAATATACCTCACTTCCCTTCTAATCTATCCTAAGAATTAGATGAAGATGAAGTTGTAATTCTAACACACAACCAACTCTCACAAGAGTTAATCAAAATAAAGACTATTGATATAAAGAAAAATGAAGTTTAATAAATACTTAAAGATTTTTTTTTTATACAAAGAGTAATGTAATGTGTATATTTGTTATCATAACTTTAAAGCACATATATATAGACTAAGCTTAAAAAATATGGCTATTGGAGTCATTGATTATGTCTCCAACATCTCTTTCCTTCCATAATTTAAAAAAATATATCCATTAGGTCATCACCATGGAAGCAAGGCTTCAGTCGTAACCCTCTACTTTTTGTCACCACGACAGCCTTGCTTCAGTCGCAGCCCTCTAACATCTTTTTCCTTCAATAATTTTAAAAATATGTTCAATGGATTTTTTAAAGTTTAATGTCACCATGGTAGCCTTACTTCAGTTGCAACTCTTAGCATTTTATCACCATAGCAATCTTGCTTTAGTCGCAGCCCTCATCATTCTGTCACCATGGCAACCTTGCTTTAATCGCAGCCCTCAACATTCTATCACCATGGCGACCTTACTTCAGTCGCATCCCTTTGCTAAGCTGAATTATAACTTAGCTTTTATTGAGAGTAATATTGTACTTATACTTATAATCACACTTAAATAAACAACATTAAATGCTCAAAATTAAGTTAAGCAATAATCAATCTTGATTTTGATCTTAATATAATCTCAGTCCTAGCAACAACCTCCTAGAGGTTTTAACCTTGCAAGTATGACTCTATGCAAATCCTCCACTTGCAATCATTATTATTATTTAATTTTTAATAACATCGACATTACCTGATTCAGCCATAGTGACTTGGATTTAGTAGCCTCGTGTTTCACTAAGCAAGCGTGGTTCCGAACCAATGAGTTTCACGGTTCCAAACTGTGCATGTGCAAATCTCCCCTCTACAATTGCTTTTGTACGTAAAATGCCGATAGCCAGACCTTCGACCGATTAGGCTCTGATACCACTTGTCAATTTGGAGTAAATTAAAAATTAACAATAAAAGTAATTGTTAGCACATGAAAAATAGGACAATAAAATAGTAAACCAATAAATTAAGTAGATTAAAAATTAACAATAAAAGTAATTGTTAGCACATGAAAAATAGGAAAATAAAATAGTAAGCCAATAAATTTTTTCACAAAAATATCACAAAAATATTTCACTATTACAAAAAAAACAAGTTATTTTCACTCAACACTTTATTACAACACTCATACTACCACACTCATATTTTTCTCTACTACGCAAACCTCACTTCATATCACTTACGACACACTCACTCACAACACACACACTCACAATTGTTCTCACTTATTTTTCACTCACTTCATACCACACATTTTATAAACTATCAGGTACAATATTTATAATGTTCCTCTTACTGAAACTTTCAACCGTTATAATTCATTATAAATATAAACCATTGTTTTATATAGTAAACTCTATTTAAATAAAAACTAAAAATATATTTTAAGTTTATTATTCCAAATTATTATTGAGTTGGAGTAGCTTAAAAATTAATAATAAAAGTAATTGTTAGCATGTGAAAATGGGACAATAAAATAGTGAACTAAAAAATATTTTTCACTAAAATATTTCACCATTTCAAAAATAAAACAAGTTATTTTCACTCAACATTTTATTACAACACTCACACTACCACTCATATTTTTCTCCACTACACACACCTCACTTCTTATCACTCATGACACACTCACTCACAGCACACACACTCACAATTGTTCTCACTTATTTTTCACTCACTTGATACCACACATTTTACAAACTATGAGGTACAATATTTATAATGTTCCTCTTACTAAAAATTTCAACGATTATAATTCATTATAAATATAAACCATTGTTTTATATAATAAACATTATTTAAAGAAAAATTGAAAATATATTTTAAGTTTGTTATTCCAACATTATTATTAATGACTTTAACACTCCCCCTCATTACTAATATCATTAATCCCTTTTCTTGGAGTCTTGCTATATATATATATACAGTTTACATTAGGATTTCACTTACCGAAACAATTTTTGGTAACTCTTCACTTCCCAAAACAATTTTGGTATGTTTCACCTTCTATTTTTGTTTTGATTCAAATTCGAAAACAAAAATTATTTTCAATTTGTTTAAGATAACAATTACTTAAATATATATATATATATATATATATATATATATATATATATATATATATATATATATATATATCTGAAAATTAAAAATAATATATCAAATTCATAAATACAATGTATTATTTGAAAATTATTCAAATATTTTCCTCCAACCAAAAATATATTTTCTAAATATTATGTGTATCTGAAACTCAAAACAACATCGAAAACTTAAAATAGTATTTAAAAATTAAAAATAGTATCTCTAACTCATAAAATACAATATATGATTTGAATATTATATATATGTAAAACTCAAAATCATATAATTTACTAAAATAGTTTATTATCTAAATATTAGTCAAATATTTTCCTCCAACCAAAAGTATCTTTTCTAAATATTATTCGTATCTAAAATTTAAAATAATATCTAAAATTCAAAACAGTATCTGAATACAATAATTTGAGTAAGTATTTGTTGTTAGAAAAATTATTAAGGAAATAATTGGCGTTGAGTAATAAATTTCATACATAATTGTATTCAATTAATTAAAGTAAAAAATAAATAAAAATAATAGATATATGCATATCAATTAATTTTAATTCAAGTGCCCATCTTTTTTCAAGTTTCTTAAAACTTGAAAAAAAAATTTCATTTATTTCTATTTTATTATTTGTTTATTTTAGTTTATTTTTCATGTAAAAATGAATATATATGTATATACACATATATTTTTCTATGATATCTGAAACTTTAATTATTTATTAAAAGTAATATGAGTTCAAAACAATATATAAAACTCAAAATAATATCTGAAACTCAAAACAGTATTTGAATATAATAATTTAAATAAGTATTTATTATTAGAAAAATTATTAAAGAAATAGTTAGCCTTGAGTAATAACTTTCATATATAATTGTCGATTTGGAGTAGATTAAAAATTGACAATAAAAGTAATTGTTAGCACATGAAAAATAGGACAATGAAATAGTAAACCAATAAATTTTTTCACGAAAATATCACTAAAATATTTCACTATTACAAAAATAAAACAAGTTATTTTCACTCAACACTTTATTACAACACTCACACTACCATACTCATATTTTTCCTACTACATATACCTCATTTCGTATCACTCACGACACACTCACTCACAGCACACACACTCAGAATTGTTCTCACTTATTTTTCACTCACTTGATACCGCGTGTTTTATAAACTATAAGGTACAATATTTATAATGTTCCTCTTACTGAAAATTTCAACCATTATAATTCATTATAAATATAAACCATTGTTTTATATGGTAAACTTTATTTAAAGAAAAATTAAAAATATATTTTAAGTTTATTATTCCAAATGATTATTGAGTTGGAGTAGCTTAAAAATTAATAATAAAAGTAATTGTTAGCATGTGAAAATGGAACAATAAAATAGTGAACTAAAAAATATTTTTCACTAAAATATTTCACTATTACAAAAATAAAACAAGTTATTTTCACTCAACACTTTATTACAACACTCACACTACCACACTCATATTTTTCTCTACTACACACACCTCACTTCGTATCACTCACGACACACTCACTCACAGCACACACACTTACAATTGTTCTCACTTATTTTTCACTCACTTGATACCACACATTTTTCAAACTATGAGGTACAATATTTATAATGTTCCTCTTACTAAAAATTTCAACGGTTATAATTCATTATAAATATAAACCATTATTTTATATAATAAACATTATTTAAAGAAAAACTGAAAATATATCTTAAGTTTTTTATTTCAACATTATTATTAATGACTTTACCACTCCCCCTCATTACTAATATCCATAATCCCTTTTCTTGGAGTCTTGTTGAATATATATATATATATATATATATATATATATATATACTTTACATTAGGATTTCACTTATCAAAAAGATTTTTGGTAACTCTTCACTTACCAAAACAATTTTGATATGTTTCACCTTCTATTTTTGTTTTGATTCAAATTCCAAAACAGAAATTATTTCCAATTTGTTTAAGATAACAATTACTTAAATAAACAAAAAAACAAACACACACACACACACATATATAGTATTTGAAAATTAAAAACAATATATCAAATTCATAAATACAGTATATTATATGAATATTATATGTATATGAAACTTCAAATTGTATCCGATACTAAAAACAGTATTGTCACAACCTAAACTGGGGAGTCATAACCGGCGCTAAGGAATGAGAATTTTTTCGAATCCAAAACCTGTAGTAAGCCTTAGAAATAAAAACGCATACAATAAATAAATAAAAATACACCAGAATTAATTCTTAAATTTATATAAAAATAAATGCTTAATTATCATATTGTAAAATAAAAAAAATATTTTCATACAATATTCAAAGAAAAGTCCCACATTACAATAACATTCTACAGATACAAAGCACTACTACTGTAGTTTTCTAAAATACAACAAAGTTTAAATAAATAATTTACATAATCTAATCGAGGCTGAAGAAGTCCAACATAGGGGTCTACTACTGAGGTCTGAAGACGAGGAATCTCATGAAAAAAATATTGAAGGGAGTCAGATCTCATTGAGTGAATTATTATAATATATATACATGCAATCTAAAACATATACAGTCAAGTATCAATATATATATATATATATACACGTATTTCACACAGATGTTAAAATCCACTTTTATATATATATTGAAATGCAAAAAACATTTATTTAGGTGAATGATCAAATAGAACCCTAAAACAATCGCACCTCAAACAAATATCTCACTAGCCATGCAAGCTTATTTAATTCCGAATAAATTTCCTTATTTCATTTTGGATAGTAGACTGACCCTGAGATATTAAGTCAACCGAGCTCTCGCAATCTCACTGTCAGTGTGATTGGCCCTGAGACACTAGGTCAACCAAGCTCCAACAACCACACTAATCACTCATATCAAATCTCAAATAATCAATCAATCAAATTCTCCTCAAATAATTCTCACAATACGGACCCTAAAGTCTAAAAAACCAATACATACACAATTCTAATGCAACCCACTAGGTAGCACGTTCTATTGATATCCTTCGAATAAAATTGTATATTTATAGAAAATAAATAAATGCATAATTAAAAATACATAACAAAGAACTATACCAAAATTATACCAAAAATATACTAAATATATTTCAAGTATATATGCTACATATAACCAAAATCAACCATAAATATACCGAATATATATGACACATATATACCAAAAATATACTAAAAAAAAATTAAGCATATTTGTCACATATATATCAAATATACTAAAAATATACCAATAGTATACCAAAATACCTATTCATTTAATAAAATAGTTCATGTTAAAACATGAAAACTCATAATCATGCATCTACATGCAATTTATATATAAAATAATAACTCACAAGTTTGTGCTCCTCAAGATAGGCTTGATCCTATAGGTATCGGTCTCAACGCAACTAGAAAATAAGTAATAATAACAAATCAAAATAAATTTCTAACTTATACGTTTAAAAGAGACTCGATCTAGGAATATAAAACTCAGACAAACACAGAAATTCAGGATCGACTCGACGTCACGTTTTACGAGAATTCTACCGAAAATTCGATAAAACTTCCTCTGTAAAATGGATATCTCTCTACTAAAAAGTAGAGTTGATCCTGCAAAGAAAACACACTTCTAAAATAGAAGGCTCAACACCTTAAGTTAGGACCCCGAACTACACAATTTCTTAACCGATGTTCACAATCCTCCAAAAATATAAATAAAATAATAAATATACTAAAAATCATTAAATTCCATAAATATCCATAAAATACCAATATATAATATATTTAAACATTAAAACACTGAATACCATTATTTTCACAATAATTAAATAAAATTCTCAAATAATAATATAATATTAATAAAAATCAAGTTTTTTAATAATTCAACATAAAATAGTAAAAATTCACTTTTATACATTCAAATAGCTTAAATATATATTAAAAGTAATTAAAAATCAATTTAATCACCAAAATAGTAAATAATATATTATTTGAATAAAATTTTCAAAAATTAGTATTAATTAGTTAAAAATATTAAATAATTTATAAAAAATCATTTTCCCTATATAATTCTAAAATCATCTAAAACACATTATTTAACTATAATATCTACAAAAATACATAATTAACCTATATATACAAAATTCACATAATACAATTAGTATTCTCAAAAATTATATAAATTCACTAAAAATTATTTTAATAATTCTAAAATTATTAACTCAAATTACTAACACTAATTTAACTAAATTTTCATTAAAAATAATTAATTAACATAATTATCAAAAAGTTCAATATTTAATATTAAAATAATAAAAATTACCCATAATTCAAATTAATTCAAAAAAATAAAAAAATATTTTTGAGAAGCTAAAGTTACCACAAACAACATTTCTTAAGCAAGAATCCATGAATTGAACAATATCAAGTTCAAAAAACATAAAAACCCTAAAACACATAAACTAAAAATTGAAGATATCTAAAAATCAAAAAAATTGAAGCTCAAACGGAGCTTGGAAATAGACTCACCGGAGCTTGGTGGTCTAAACAAAACCGGTGCGACGTCAAACGGTGGCCAGAATCCTCACCGGCAATAATGGAGGCTTCTCAACAAGGTTTCGATCTAGGGGTTTCCGACGTCACTAGCTACTCTAATGGTGGCTGGAGGAAGAGGGAAAGTGACGGCGGTGAGTGGCTGAGGTTGTGGTGGTCTGACGTGAGCTTGGATAACACTGACCAAGAGGGAAGAAGAAGAAGAAGAAAAAAAAAAAAAGAGGAGAGAGAAATGAGTTGACCCATTTTTTGATTTTTCTCTTTTTTTTATTAATTAATTATGAAAAGACTAAAATACCCTTCAATCTGATGATAATAATAATAATAACAACAACTTTAATGCATTTAAGTAATAAAATCCCTAAAATAAATTATTTTATGTAAAAAAATTTCTTAGAATAAAATAAATAAATAATATTCACAAATAACAATAATAATCTATAAATAAAATTTAAAATTATTAACACTTCATATCTCAAAGTAGTTTAATATTATTTAAAATACAAGGTCATTATAAGTATATTATCTAAAAATTATTCAAATATTTTCCTTCAACCAAAAGTATATTTTCTAAATATTATTTGTATCTAAAACTCAAAATAACATCTGAAACTTAAAATAATATTTGAAAATTAAAAACAGTATCTCAAAAATTCATAAAATACAATATATTATTTGAATATTATATGTATGTAAAACTCAAAATCATATAATTTACTAAATAGTTTATTATCTAAATATTAGTCAAATATTTTCCTCTAACCAAAAATATATTTTTTGAATATTATTCGTATTTAAAACTTGAAACAGTATAGAAAATTCAAAATAATATATGAAATTACAAATAATATCTGAATACAATAAGTTGAGTAAGTATTTGTTGTTAGAAAAATTATTAAAGAAATAATTGGCATTGAGTAATAAATTTCATACATAATTGTTTTCAATTAATTAAAATAAAAAATAAATAAAAATAATAGATATATGCATATCAATTAATTTTAATTCAAGTGCTCATCTTTTTTCAAGTTTCTTGAAACTTGAAAAATTCATTCATTTATTTCTATTTTATTATTTGTATATTTTAGTTTATTTTTCATATAAAAAATGAATATATATATATATATATATATATATATATATATATATATATATATATATATTTCAAAATATTTTTCCATGATATTTGAAACTTTAATTATTTATTAAAAGTAATATGAGTTCAAAACAATATATGAAACTTAAAATAATATCTGAAACTCAAAATAATATTTGAATATGATAATTTAAGTAAGTATTTATTATTAGAAAAATTATCAAAGAAATAGTTGGCCTTGAGTAATAAATTTCATATATAATTGTATTCAATTAATTAAAATAAATAAAAATAATGGATATATGAATATCAATTAATTTGAATTCAAGTGTCCATCTTTTTTCAAGTTTCTTGAAACTTGAAAATTTTTTTCATTTATTTCTATTATATATACAGTATCTGAATATGATAATTTGAGTAAGTATTTATTATTAAAAAAATTATCAAAGAAATAGTTGGCCTTGAGTAATAAATTTCATATATAATTGTATTAAATAAATAAAAATAATAGATATATACATATCAATTAATTTGAATTCAATTGTCCATGTTTTTTCAAGTTTCTTGAAATTTGAAAAAGAACTTCATATATATATATATACACACACAAATTTATATTTCAAAATATTTTTCTAAGATATCTGAAACTTTAATTATTTATTAAAAGTAATATGAGTTATATAATTTAAATATGTTAATTATAAAATCTGAAATAGGGCATAACCCTATATATATATACTGAAATCAAAATAAAAATAAAAAATTTGAAAGAATCAAGAATAATAGAAAATAAGAAAAATAATTAAAAAAGAAAGTAAATAAACATTAAAAAATAATAATAATAGGAAATAAGGAAAAAATGAGAAAAATAAAATTTAAAAAAAGAAGAGGAATGAAAAAGAAAGTTAAAAAAATAAATGAAGAAAAAAAATAAAAATAAAAAATGGAAGGGAAGGGATAAAAGGAAAAAAAAATTTAAAAAAAAACCTAAAAAATAGAGAAGAATAAAAAAAAAAAAAAAGAACAAATGTGTAACGAACTTTAAAAAAAATAGGGTGCTTCAATGTAAATCGTCCAGAAAATGAATCTAAAGTTGTAAATTTCTTTTTTAAAAAATTATATATAAATACATTCTTAGTTTGGGATTTGCTCTTTAACAACATTTAAACACAAAAGTATTAAATGTGATGAAAAAATGTGGCAAGCCTAATCTGCTTTCCCCTCAAGAGACATTTCCTTCGGTGACGTGGCAATAAATTATGGAGCTTAAATCTTTCTGATGCTAGCTACGCAGTAACGGTTTTTGCCGAATAATACCAAAGAGAGTTTTTATTCACCACATGTGTTTTCAGTCAAAACACATGACGAGTCATTGGCCCTACCTTTTCTATTCCACGTGTCCTCCACAACGCTGGTCTTCCTCTCTGCTATAAATTCACAACGAAACCAATGGTCATCGGATTCATAGCGTTTAGCTCTTCTGTTGTTTTAAGAAATTGTAGAAGTAAGAAAAAGATGACTGTGAAGTCCATCAAAGAAACTCAAGATCAAGTCATTAACGATCTTGAAATTCAAAAGAAATCCAAGGATTTCTCTCCGCTGTTGCTACTGAGGAAGCAGGAGGAGCTTAGAGAGAGCGGAGGTGGGTCTTCGACGAAAGAGTCGCCGGAATGGGTGGCAAGGAAGTACTCGGAGAGGAACAAGACAGGGCTCATGCATAGCCGAGTGCTGAGGATAAGAGAGGAAGATTCACATCTCGGTGAAGATGTAGTAGAAGGATTGAGCAGTGTCGTGGTGGCTAAAGATAAGATGAAGACGACCACGCAGCAGCAGCAACTTCGACGGGTGGCTTCGGCGGTTGATGTGGTACTTTTATCTAGACCGATCTTGCCTTCCTCTCCCCTCAGTGGCAAAGCCTTGCCTTGAATTCTCGATCCAAAGGTTCCTTCTCTTTCTTGAATTTTCTTGGCTAATTAGCGAGATTCTCTTGATTTGTTTTGAGCAAGAATCAAGTGTTTTTTTAATTCTTTTAGTTGGGGTTTTAGGGAAATGGAGATCAAGTAGTGTGACACAATTTTAAGTGTTATCCATCCTGCTTTTCTGTACAGTGAAAAATGGAACTAGCTAAGCAATTTTTTTTTTTTTTTTTTTAAAAGCATCATCTGAATAAATCATAAATATCTCCCTTTGCGTATTTTTTCTTTCTGTAGGTTATGCCATAAAATTTTAAATCGGTCTCTTTCCAGGAAAAAAATAATAATAATAATTAAATCGGTCTTACCGTTGGAGTTTCATGTTGAGGTGCAAAAAAATTCGATTCAATAATCGTGTTAGGATTTTTTTTTTTTAAGTAAATAATCGTATTAGTCTAATTTCATATTTTGAAGTATAATGTTTTTTTTTTTTTAATAAGAAGGTGGTATAATATTAATATTATAATAAATTATATTAGTATAATATTTTGAAATATAATATCAATTATATTAAAATTAGTGATTTTTATATAAATATATAAAAATATAAAAATATTTTTTTAAAAATAACCGACCGTAAAAATTTTTAATTTTTTTTTTATTTTTTTTTTCAAATATAATTCATTTCTCTTGTTACCTTTATTTTTAAGGGTTTTTTTTTTCAATATTTTTTCCCTTTTACTGATTTTTTTAACATTTTATTTATTTATTTATTAACAATTTTTTTACTTTATATTATTTTTATTTATTTTTTTCAATATTTCATTACTCAATATTTTTTTATTATCTTTATCTATTTTTTTCTTTTCATTTTTTTCTTAATATTTTCTGTTAAATATTTTTTTCTATTTTTATAGTACTATATTTATTTTTGTCTTTTCTTAACATTTTTTTCTAATGTCTTTATCTTTTTTTCTCAATTTTTTGCTCAACGTTTTTGTCATTTTTAAAATATTATTTTTATTTTATTCTCAACATTTTTTTTGCTCAATATTTTTTTCTCTTAAGATTTTTTTTTTCAAATGAATAATTATTAACTAAATATCTTTAATTGTTGTTAAACCAAATGATAAATATATTTAATTAATGTATCAATAAAAAATAAATAAAATTTTTTTCTTTTATATTCTTAAATAATAAGAATTTTATTTTTTTACTTTAATTTGTTAATTAAAATTTTTTCAACTTATTTTTTTAAAAAAAAAAAATTATTTGATATTTATTGATCATTAATATATAACAAGTTTATATTTTTTATGATGTATTTGTAACATCAACAACAAAAAAAACTGAAAAAATAAAAAAATAAACAAACCAAAACAACAACAAAAATTAAAAACAACAAAAATCAACAAAATTTTATGTTATTGATTTTTGTTGATTGTCATTTGTTGATTGTTGTTTATTTTTTTTATTTCTACTATTTTTAAAAAAATTTTCATTATTAATGTTAAAATTAAGGTTATAAATAAAATTTTTCTTTTATTAGTATTAATGATAAAAATAATAATTTTTTTATATATCTCATAATTTTTATTATCATTTTTTTATTTTTAACAAAAATCAACAAATATAAACAAAGAAAAACAATTGAAACCTACAATTGAAAATAACAAAAACAACAAAAAATTGCAGTTATTAATTTTTGTTGATTTGTGTTGTTTGTTGGTTTTTCAGTCTTTTCATCGTTAATAATAAAATTAAGACCAATATTATTTTGTTCTTTAATTAGTATCAATAATAAAAATAATAATTTTGTTGATATATTTCATAATTTTTTTGTTATTTTTTATTGCAAAAATAATTATTGAATACTATGGATAATTTTTACTTTAATTAGTTTAATTTTTAAATTATAAATAATTATGAAAAATAATTATTAAAAATTATGGGTAATTTTTTGTTTAATTAGCTTAATTTTTATATTATAATAATAAGAAGTTTCAATTTAGAATATAAAATTAAATTATTTAAAATAGACAAATAAAATAAATATATATAATTAACTTAAATTAAATATGCATTCAAAAATAATAATTAGAAGAAAAATTATAGAAAAAAATTTAAAAAAATGAAAAACACAGAATTTGTCAAAAATATATGCAAGTTTTCAAAAGTGGACCAAAATATTGACATAATTGAAAAGAAAGAAAAACACAGCACATGTCACTAACGAAATAAAAACCGTTGGCCAGGTCATGGAATGAAATTTCTCCTTAAAATTATGATTAAAAATTAATATTTTTATAAAAATTTAAAAAATTACACTAATTAAATATTATAAAAAAAATAACTTTCAGAAAATTATTTTAAATAACTCTATTTTCCTCCTTCCTTGTTGGATTTTTATTTTAATTGGGAGTTTTATCCACAAATATCTTTAAACTAGTCTATTTTTAATAGGATATTTTATTGATATATATGTATATATATAAAGTTAAATTTAGGCATTTACGCACAGCTGTGTTAGGATCCATAATATTCACTCAATGTTGCTTCAAATCAGGCACAAGCATGTCTTCAAGTCGAATTAAATGAACAAATTTAAGCTCTTTCTTCTCTTAGACTTTAACCTTATGTGACTCTTGTAATTCTTGCCATATGGTTTTTATTAATTCTTGTAAAACATCTTTAAATCTTTTAGCTTTAGTCATTGTAATTGGTCCTTCTTATTTGAGTGGATAATCTTGTTGGGCGTTGGCTTGGTTCATATCGTTCTCTCCTTTTTCATGAAAATTCATCCTCGAAGATGACCCATTTCTAAAGTTGATATAATTATAAGTCCTCCATAATCAAACATAAACTTTTTCGATGAAAATTTTTCCTTTGAAGTAATACCACACAAGTAGTTTCAAACTGAACTTGATTATGCAACCGGAAACATTTACAATATATTTACATACTATTTTTAAAATTTACACAGAACTTGCTATTGCGAATAAAAATCATGATATTTAAGAGATAATTAATGATTATTATTTACAATATAATAACAAATATCATGTTATTTTGTAGTTAGAATGTGATATTTTGAAATAAATGAAGTGTTTTATTTTAATATAACATACTATTTTTATAATACTATTGTAAATTTACAAATAAATCATAATATCTTATTATGTTGTTCATGAAAAAACTTAGAAAATATATTAATTATATTTTATAATAATATTCTTATGTTATTTGAAATATATCGACATAATTTGATATATTATTATTAAAAAAGTCAATAATATTATTTTTTTTATCTTATACTTCAATGTGTATTGAATATGATTAATATAATAACTCTTCATTTTTTTTTGTTGTAAATTTTTAAATTTTCACGAAATTATTATAAGGACAAAAATATTTTTTTCAAATTATTAGTATAGATTTTTTTTTTGGAAATTAATGCAATATTTAAAATTTTTATATTCTTTATTTTATTTGAAAAAATCTAATGTTTGTGTACATTTTTTTTATTCATATAAATTTTTATTTCTATTTAATACCCTTATTGCATAAAATTTTTATGATATTTTATTTTATAGAAAGTAAAAGAATTAATTAAATTTGCAATTTTTTTTGTATAGAAATTTTTTTAACATGTTATTATATATTGCATTTTAAATTTTCAAAATCATTTTTATTATAGATTGTGATATTATAAAACTGTATAATTAGAAATATTTAATTTTTTATTAATACTTTGTTTAGTGTTAGATATGACTTTTATATGTTACCTTACTTTTATAATGGTTATGAATATATATCTATAAATTATTGTAGATAGGTGATTTTGATATTATAATGTAAATAAATAAAAGAAGTGAAAAGTGTAATTATATACAAAGTTTTTTTAGCAATGAAAATTTATTTATTCTACATGTAATTTTTTAAATTGTTAGCTATTTTTGTTAACATCTTGAGAAATATGGTGTCAACAAGTTCATAAAAAAATTATATGAGTGTTGAATAGATGCTGTTACAAAGGAAGGTACATATTAATATTGAAATTTATATATTTGGAATTTTTTTTTAAATTTAAATTAATAATTATTTATTTATTTTTAATACTTACAAAAATTGCATATTGATTGCAGATGCCAATTTTTTTGTCTTGATTTTTAAGTTGTATTGGAGTTTATACCACAAGATTGACTATTGTGTAACCTATTTATGTTGTTGTCCATGTGAACATGATTTGTTTATTGCAAATATAACTTTGTATATTAGGAATTGAGACAATGATTAGTTTGAGAATGTAGTGGTTATTGGTAAGCAACTAAAATGGATGAAATTAGCAAAATTAGTTGCTGCTTTACGTACAAAAAAAGATTACAAAAAATATATGATATTGAAATCATTGATGTTAATTTCTTTGAGTGTGAAAGTGATAAAATGACATGGAAATAAAAGAGAGGCTAATACATGAAATGTATGGAAGATTATAGCATTAAAGTACATTTCCAGATAAAAGAGTAGAAATTAAAAATTATTAAAATTGAACTACCAATATGTTTGTTTAATGAATATGATAATAAATTATTTTAATGAATATAATAATATATTAGTGCTCATATCAAATTTTTATGTAACTATTTGTAACATTAAACAAGAATGAGTTCTGGTTGTAATCTAATGTTTATTATTATAATTTTTCTAATGTACATACATATTTTTAATATATATATGTATGTATGTGTGTTTTTTGGGTAAATTGTTCGAAAAAATAAAGAGTAAATACATTAAAAATAAAAATAATATCAATTTTTCTTGTCATCTTCTTCTTATGAGGAAAAATAAATAATTAATAAAAAAATATAATTACTTAATAAAAAAATATAATTACGTGGAAAAATTAATAATTTATTTTATTATTTTTTTCCAAAATAATGAGAAAAATTATCACATTATGTTTTAAAAAAAATGGACATTTTTTTTTCTTCCTCATGATTTTAGTCTTCATATCTTTTTAAGCAAAAAAATAATTTCAATAGATATCAGCAAAACATTTTATGAGTTTATAACTAAATCATCATTACAACAGTTCGGTTATTAAGTAAAACTCCTCCACTCAATATAAAGTAATCAAGATTATCAAAATTCAAATAAACAGAAATTTTTTTTATAGAAAAAAAAATAACAGTTTTTTTTAATGTTAATGATCTTATCAAGATTTGCCTACAAGCTAATGCTCCATTTAAACAATCAACTAATTTTCACTTATCCAAACCCAGAAATTTTCTCATTTGGACTAAAGACCATACTACACAAGATAATAAAACTACAAATTATTAGAGATTAGGAATGCAATATCATGACCACTCAAATTCATTATCAAAGCCATAAAATAAAATTAAAAAGTCATTTAATAATTTAATCATCTATGCATGGGATTTATCAACATAGAGATTTGAATTAAAATGCTATTTTTGAAGATGATGCCACACATACATACTATAATTACTCTTAGTTCTACTTTTAGAATATAGAGAAAAGAACATAAATTCTCACCATATGAGAATATGAAGCTAAGATAATAATACATGCTAGGCTCTCTTGATCGAGTACCAAAAAGGAGTGGTACTTCCTGATGCTTTATACCTGACATGATACTTGTGAGAATAAGGTTTAGTTTCACTCTACAATAATGAAATTATCTTTTGTTAGGAAACACTTTTTCCAGTAACTTACTCTCAATAGACAATATTATATAGAATTTTATGTACCTGCAATATAGCTACAACTGACTGAGGCATTTGGAAGTACTCTCAGAAATGCAACCATTAAAAAATAAAGAAAATTCATAGAGCTTGTAAACAAACGAATTAAAGAAGGGTAAAGAACAACAGTAAATTATCCATTTTGTTTATCTTACCAGGTTTTTCTTAATATCTTATTTAGTTTCGTTTACATATTCATCCATATGATTACTCCCTCTCAATACTGATGTGATCTAAGAAAAATAAAAATACAAAACCATATCAATTGTTACTCCATTAGTTCAAAAGCAAAAGGAATTAGCCAGTTGCTAGTTCAATCATCAACAATGAAACTACCAATAATGTTGTTGTTATTGGCAATTTGATAATCAGTCAGGACTTATCCATGTCAATGTTTTGAGTTCAAAAGGCAACCCAAAAGATTATTATCAAGCAATTTTTTCTCCTTTCTTTCACTGATAATTTCACTAAGAATCCCTAGCCTCTTTCTTGCCTGGAACCAAAAAAAAAAAAAAACAGTACATCAAAAACAAAAATCCAACCTACAATGAAGGAGGCCATAGATCAACACATATCAATCAAAGAAACAACATGTATCTTAAATCTATTTGTTTGCAGCCACAAAAAAAAAAATTGAAAAAAATAAAAGAAAGTGTAAAGCCAAAGGAATGCACACAGGAGGTTAACGAAAAAAATGAGCAACATCGGATTTTCTCTTTCTCTGCCGTAGTAGAGACGCACCAGACAAGAAAAACTGAATAAACCACCATTTAATCAGGTTATGAAAACAATGGGGTTTGGCAAAGAACATCATAAGGTTAATCTTCAAAAAAAAAAAAAAAAAAGAATCAAAAGATTTTAAAAAGGGAAAAGGAGGTCGAGAGATAGAAGGCAGCTGTGAAGTTGAATAAAAAAAAAAATGCAAAATCGCCTGTGTTAGCCCTAGAAGAAAAGAAAGAAGAGATAAGAGAGTAGAGATGGAAGAGAAGGGGGCAGCTGCGATATAAGAAAATGAGAGAGACCTAGGGCACCTGTGATAGAGTTTACAATGAAGCAAAGCAAATTGACCAATAAACCCAACAAAATGACGACATTTTATGGCATGCTAGAGGAGAACAATGGAAGCCTTAAGGAAAAGACACTGAACGGCATCCAAACCGGCATCATTTTGCTGCGCAGTGCAGATATAAGTGGCACCAAATGAAAGATGACAACATTTTGCAAGGAATCTAGGGCGAAAACATGACAAAGAAAGGTAGGGAAAAGATGGGGCAAATAATGATAGTTGCAAAATCAATGGGTAGTAACTGCACTGTAGTTGTACAGTGAAATTGATGTTTGAGCTTTATATATATAAATAGATACTTAATATAGTAATAGATATTTATGTTTATTTGAATGTCGAGAATTAGTATATTTAGATATATATTTTCATGGATAATTGAATTACAACTAGGGTTTCTATAATGTAATTAAAATAATAAGCAGGCTAACAACTTTTTTTTTAACAACCAAATCAAGTGGTTAAATCTCAACATCATAAGAGAGGATAAAGGAAATGAGGTTAAATCTTTATTATACTTAATAGAATGTTCAAACATTTTGCCACTTGTAAAAAGTTATAACAACCCGTAAACTAATTTGGGAAATTAATTGTACACATTAGAATTATAATACTACTTATTTACAGTCAGTCATAACCATACATCAAACTAAGGTGCTTGAATATCAGAACCAAGATACTTAAATGAGAAGATCAATCATACACTATAGTCTGCATTATTAATCAATGAATGAGAGTAATAGAGAGTTTATTCAAAATTTGATTATTAAGAATTACTATAGAAATGACAAAACCTTTAAAATTAAAAGAGTTGCTATGTCTTAGTTAGATATAATAACATTTTCTTAAAAAAATTATTGTTTAACTAATTAAGAATGATAAAATTGTCCAAAGTTTTGGGCAATTTCTTAGTGCCCGTTTGTTATTGAGTTTTGGAGCTCAAAAATTGATTTTTAATTTAAACACAATCTTTTACCCATTTGGATATTTATCTCAAAACAAAGTTTTGAAAAAACTTAACTCCTAAACTCACGTTTGTTAGTTTTTTTTTTTTTTTCATAATGTACAAAAAGCACAACTTGATTTTTAAATAATTTTTAAGACAAAAATAACCTTATTTTTTTAATAATAATTACAAAAACTACTTTATATGAATTTTGAATTTTAACATTATTTCTTTATAGTAGAATTCTTTAAATACTAAAATTATTCTTTCACATTAAAATTCTCTACATCGAACTATTAAGGATTAGAACAAGGTACATTTCTTTATATCTATAAATTCTATCTTTATTTTGTATATATGTGTTGTAGTTCATGGTGTACCTTTTTTCCATCCAAATTTCATTGTAGGACTTGAAACTTCAATTTATATCAATCTCATTTTTTTTAAAAAAATTGAGCTATCAAACAAAACAATATATGGGCATTAAAAATTTAGTGTCGAACAACTTATTAGTTTTTGTATATCTATGAATTGTGATATTGTAAAATATAAAATCACTTGATATTTTTCTCCAATAAAAAATTGTACACATGCATAAAAGAAAAGGGAACAAGCAAAAGCGGGACTATCATATTTCTTTTTCTTTTTTTTTTAAATAGATTAAAATCTGTTATGAACGATATTTTTATAAATTATTAAATTAATTTTTGGATATGTACTGTTAATAAATATTTTTATTAATGATTATTTTAATATTTTAATATTATTATTATTCTAATTATTTATTTTAGTAAATCGTAGCATTTGGTTATTGATGAGATTAAATTTTATTTCGAAAGTTATTATTTATTTTATTATAAATTGGTAATTATTGTTAAATTAAATATTTAAGTTAAATTTTATTGTTATTTATTATTTAATATTATTAATATTAATTTGGAGATTAATTAGTGTTAATTAAGATTTGATTATTTATTTATTTAATTATTATTATTATTTATGATGTACTTTTATATATATAAATGTGTGTACATATATATATATATTTTAAAAAAAAAAGACAGCATCTATTTTTTGTCAAGGCAATAGCCCATCTTCATCTCCTTCCCTTTATTTATTTTTTTTCCTTTCATTCATTCATTCATTCTTCATTGCAAACCGACAACCACCACCATCCAAACCACCACAGTGCCACCACATCAGCACAGGATAGCCAGCAGCAGCAGCAGCACAGTGTAGACAACACTGTATGAACTGTGTAGTCCGGTCGCTGGCGAGAAAATCAGTTGAGCTTAGGCTTGTTTTGAAGCTCACACTATGAGCTTCGATAATACATAGTTAATTTTGAGTGTATCAACCGATAATGACTCCGAAAACTCGATTTAATATTTATGTCAATATGTTTAATTTGATTTTTCTTATTGAATTTAATTTTATTTGGAGATGTGGTAGTTAGATAAATTGATTTTTTAGTTAAGATCTACCTAAATATTATTTTTATTATTTTTTTTGAAATTATTAAAAATATGTATACGTATTTTTCGGGTTTAGCTACTGTTCACAGTTCCGGATCCAGAAATTTTCTTATTTTTATTAAATTCTATATATTATTTAGAGTAAATTTTATGAAGGAAGTTTATTGAAATTGTATTCCAATTATTTATTATGAATTTTTGAATGTTTATGTGAAAAATGAATTTTTGAAAAAATTAGTATAAATTAGTAATTTTTATATTTTAGTTGAAATTATTGTTAATTATTATGTTTTGGGTAGTTTTCAAATAATAAAAATTATTAAAATAATTTTATAAATTAATTACTATTTTTAACTAATTAATGGTAACTTTTGAAAATATATTCGAATAATAATTTTAATTATTATTTTTAATCTTAAATAAGTTTTTAGGTATTTTTATTATAAAATTGGACAATTTAAATAATTATCGGTAATTTATGTTATTTAATTTTGAAAATTTGAAAAAAATGAATTTTTATTAATATTATTTAATTATATTTGAGATTTTGTTAATTAATTTGAAAATAAATATCTTCAACATTTTTATTGTTTAAAACTGTATTGTGGTATTTTATTTATTTTTATGGATTTTAGTGATTTTAATATTTATTATTAAATTATGGATTATTGTGTATATTGGTTCTCGGTTAGGCAAATTGTGTAGTTCGGGGACCCAACCTGAGAAGTTGTGCCTTTGTGAATATTGAATTGTGTTTGCTTGCATAATCGACTCTACTTTTAACAGAGAGACGTCCGTTTTACAGAGGAGACTCTGCGGAATCTTAGATATAATTCTTGTAAAATGTGACATCAGGTCAATCCTGAATTTTTAATTTTTGATCAAGTTGTGTCCTAAATTGAGTCTTTCTCTAGTATTCCTAAAAGTATAAAATTAGGATTTTAATTCTAATATTATTATTATTTACTTATTTTCTATAGTTACATCGAGATCAAAACCTACCGGATCATACCAGTCTATCTCTTTTAGAAGAACGCGCAACTGTGAGTTATAATCATATATATGCATTACATATAGAATACATATTTGTGAGCATCCATATTTTTATAATATAATTAAGTATTAGTTATTTTATTATATGATTATATATATGTTTTGGTATATATTTGGTATATTACTTTAAAAATGGATGCTACCATGTTTAAATGATATATTTCATTATTTTAATAATTATGAGCAATATTTGAAGGATATCAGTAGAACGTGCTACCTAGTGGGCTACGCTAGGACTATGTACATATCAGTGCATTAGATTTCAAGGTTGATATTATGAAATATTTGATGTGATATTTAACGAATCAAATATTTTGATTGTGTGAAATAATGGTGTGGTTGTGGGAGTTCAATTGACCTAGTGTCTTAGGGCCAATCACGCTAACAGTGAGACTGCGGGAGCTCGGTTGACTTAGTGTATTAGGACCAGTCTACTATTCAAAAATTGAAAAGAGAAATATTTTGAAATTAAGTGAGCCTGTTGGCTAGTGAGGTTTAGTGATCAAGGTTGCAGATATTTTAGGGTTCTGCTCCAATCCTTCACCCAAGAACTTTTCTGCATCTATAACTATAAAAAATGGAATTCTTGCATCTGTATGAAATGCATGTATATATATGTATATATATATTGATACTTGATGGTATATGACTTTAGATTGCATATATATATATTATAATAATTCATTCAGTGAGGTCTGACTCCCCTTAATATTTTTTTCAGGATCTTTCATTTCAGACCACTCCTGTAGTACTATTCGCCAGACCTTTTCCTCTCCAGTTGATTTGTGTAAATACTGAACTGTCATTTTCTTGTATTTTAGTAATCACTGCAGTAATAGTGTTATTGTGGTAGCATTTTGTTGTACTTGTTAGAGATTCTGTATTTAAATCATGTATGAAGATATTTTTATTATGTTATGATATAAAGTTTTATTTTATATTAAATAAAGTTTTAATTCTGATGTATTTTTGTATTATTATTGCATGTGTTTTTATTTTAAGGCTTGCTACGGGTTTCAAATTCGAAAAATTCTCGTTCCCTTACGCCGATTATGACTCTCTGATTTGGGTCATGACAAAATCACTTGAATGTATTGTTAAAAAAAAAACTTGAATGTGACCCATAAGTTTTAATAATGAGATTATAATATCTCGTATGCCTTTTGCCAACTAGTATAATAAATGTCATTGTTCCAATAGGTTGTTTTACTTTAATTAGTTTAAATACACAAATTAAAGGATAAGAGAGTGTTAATAATTTGAAGAGGCATCGCAATGATCATATTTGTAATAATCCAATTTTTTTTTAAATTATTTTGTATAATTAAATTTCGAGGTTTACAGAGTTATTAATAATTTTTATCTTATGTTGTTATTATTACATTAAATTGTTATATTTAATTACTAAATTTAAAATTCTATTTGAAAACTATTAATATATTTATTATTTCTATCTCATTTTATTTACATAGAATTATTTTTATTTATCATTATTATTTTCATAGCATTATTTTTTTTTACTAGAGTTATTATTATTATTGTTATATGTATATATATATATATATATATATATATATATATATATATATATATATATATATATATAGACATATATTGTGTGGCTTATATTAAAGTGGTGTATATGTGTGTGTGTGTGTGTGTGTGTATAACAGATTAACCCAACCCACTTTTCTTTTCCCTATCCCTTCACACCACTCCTTTATTTTTTTCTTCTCTTCTTCATGTTGTCCCATTCTGCCCTCTCTTGCTGTCTTCTTCTCATTTTCAGCAACTCGCCATAGCCTACTTCCTTCTTCTTCTTGTTGCGACAACATCAGCAATAAGAAGCATCAACGACATCAACCACAACAACAACAATAGCAAGAACAACATTAACAATAGCAGGGACAGCAACATCAAAGACAACAACAACCCTCCTTGTCTTAGATTTCTGCTTTAGGTGAGTTTTAGGTTGATTTAGTTGAGTTGTGAGGTGGATTTCTAGGTTGTTTCCTTGTTGTTTACTAGTAGACTGTTAGTTGTTTGTTAGTAGACTGTTAGTTGTTTGTTAGTAGATTATTAGTTATTCGTTAGTTGTTTAGTAGTTATTGTGTTTATTTTAATTTTTAGTTAATTAATGTAATTTTCGCTTAACTTATTTCTTCATATTTGGTTGATTTTTGAGTTGATCTATATGTACTTAGTTGATTTGAAATTATTTTATTTAATTTTAATTATGGGTATTTTTGAATATTTAATAATATAAATTGTAATTTTTGTTAATTATGTTAATTAATTATTTTTTGTTGGAATTTGAGTAATTAGTGATTAGTATATTAAGTTAATAATTTTTGTGTTAATAAAATTATTTTTAGTAAATTAATATTATTTTTGAGGAATTATTATGTTTATGTGAATATTGAAATTTTGGGGGTAATTATGTAATTTGATTGAAAATATAGTTATATTACATTTTAAATGGTTTTAGAATTTTATAGAGTATCAGAATAATTTTTATAAATTAATTACTATTTTTAACTAATTAATTCTAATTTGTGAAAATTATTTTCAATATTAAATTATTTATTGTTTTTGTGATTTAAATGAGTTTTAATTAATATTATAGTATATTTAAACTATTTGGGCAATTAAGTTTGAATTTGACTACATTATGTTGAATATTTGGAAAGTTGGGTTTTTATTAATATTATATTATTATTTGGAATTTTATTAAATTATGGTGAAATAAATGTATTTAGTGTTTTAAGAATTGAATAAATTATATTATGATTTATTATTAATTTTTATAGTTTTTGGTGATTTTATTATATTAATATTTAAGATTTGCTTATTTGTATTTTTGTGAACCTCGGTTGGGAATTGTGTAGTTTGGGGTCCTAACCCGAGATGTTGAGCTACTGTGAAATTTTGAAGTGTGTTTGCTTGTAGGATTGACTCTACTTCGGTAGAGGGATGTCCGTTTTATAGTGAAAATTTTACCGAATTTTCGGTAGATTTCTCATAAAATATGATACCAGGTCAATTCTGAAAATTATTATTCTGAGTTCGAATCAAATCTTCCTTAAAAACTCTAGAAGTTAGGTTTCTATTTTCTGATTGTCGTTTTCCTTTTCTGTCTTTTAGCCACCCCTCCAGTCATGTCTACTAATCGAGGTCGGACACGACATGCCAGAGAAGCTCCTTTATCTTGTAAATTAATATTTGATTTGAGTGTCGGGTCTTTCAATTTAAATCATATTAAATTCTGATGAATTTATATTTACGAGATTCTAGTCAATATTCTTAAATTATGTTGCATGATTTAATTTATATTTATTTATTTTATTTTTATTTATTTTAATTTTCCTTATTTTATTTTCATTTATTTTAAATAAACTACGGTAGAACGAGCTACATAATGAGTTTCATCAGGACCGTCTGTGCACCGGTAAAATATGTGATTATTAATTATATTACTGAGGTTGATGGTCTGGTGATGTTTTGCTCTCAGACACCGCCAGTAGTATAATATTTGTTTGTTTAATAAATATTGGGGCCAAAGGTGTACTGATACTTTGCTCTCGGACACCACCAGTATAATTTGGATTATTATTTATTAAATCACTGGGGTCGATGGTCTAGTGATGCTTTGCTCTCAGACACCACCAGTGATATTGGATTAAGTGATGTGACTACAGCTGTGTATCCTGATGATGCTTTGCTCTTGAGATCTGGTAGTCTTGAATATAAATGAGTCATATGACTGTTATATAAATTGATAAATCGGGTTCTACTAAATTTTTTACTCTTAAATGTTTTAAAAAGTATTTAAATATTTAATTCTTTCCTTTGAAAAATGAATTTCTTATATGTATATCAAATGATTTGAATAAAATTATAATTATATTATATTTCCATAAAAAAATATTTTTAATGAGATTTTCAAACCACATTCATTTCTTTATTAACTTACTCAGTGAGGTCTAACTCCCCTCAATTTATTTTTTTAGGAGTTTGAGATTTTTCTGTTAGGCCTACTTCTCTTCACCGTGTAGTTTCGTCACTGGCTATTCTACGTAGGTCTACTTAGTTGTGTTGTATTTATATTCGTGTACCGCAGTAGAGAAAACTGTATAACTGCATATTTTATTTAGGATATCATGTATTTATAATTTATGTACTGAGATATTATTTGTATAACTTATGTTTATTTAATTTATGCACTATGATATTATGGTTTAAATTATATTGAGAAAAATCAGTTTGATAATGTGCATTGTGAGTTAATTATTTATTATAAGGTTTTAAAGTTTAAATATTCCGTTGTTTTCTTTTAAGGCATGCTACGGGATTTGGTAGCTTTATGCTTTCCCATTCCCTAATGCCGGTCACGTGCCCCCGGATTCGGGTCCTGACAAAGTTGGTTTCAGAGCTTTGGCTCATTTTTCATGCTTTTGACTGTCGATGTTTGTCTTTTTCTCATAATACTGTGGTACTTAGTTGTTAAACATCGCTTATTGATTTCTTATCTTTAGGATTCAGCATCTGAGTCTATATTCTTGTCTTAGTTTGAATCTTGGTTTTCTTATCTTTTCAGAATGAGTCATGCTCGGAATGCCCTTGCTGTAGATGTAGAACCTGATGATGGTGAGCAGTCATTTCAGGATGAGATTCTCCCTTTTGCCCCTCGATCTAGAGGTAAGGGTAGAGGTAGAGGTAGAAGTAGGGGCAGAGCTAGAGTGACAGCAACTTAAAGGCAAGATTAGCCTCCGGTAAAGCCTCAGATTCTAGTAGAGTATCCTACAGCTTTTGTAGCTGGTATGGCGAGTATTAACCAGGGCTTGGTAGCTCTTAATCAAGCGATGCCCATTGTGCAGCAGATGCTTCAGCGACAGACTCAAGAGATGTCTAATGCAGATGCAACATTATTATACTCCAGAGTGGGGCGAGTTTATTTTGATGGTACTGGGAATGTGTTGGATTTTATTAATACCATCGAGTCCAAGACTAGATTTGGGTATTTTGACTACTAGAGGATTATGATTGTGGAGCTATCAGTCTTAGCAGCAACCCAGGACTAGTTTATGCAGTCCATTCAGCCTTTCATGACGATAATGACATGGTTGGGATTTAAGGAGCAGTTTATGAGATTCTTTTATCCTTCATCTATGTGAGAGAACTACAGATGACAACTGCTTAATATTGATAAGAGAGATCAATCAGTTGAGGACTATACTTGGGAGTTCTACAGACTAATGAGACATGTTGAGGATGTGAGACAGGATATTGCCAGATCAGTTGAGTTGTATGTGACAGGATTAGGCCTAACCTATATCAGCATTCGACTAGAGGGTTGTAGTTTGGAGAGTGTTGTAGAGGAGGTGAGACAGCTGGAGCGAAGACACATCCATCATGATACTATTCCTAACCCATATGATAGTGGCATTGTGAGACCTATCCAGAGGGTGCAACAGCCAGTGTTTCAGATAGGCAGCTTGAGTTCTTAGTTAGTAGGCCCTTCTTAGTAGAGCAGACAGTTCAGGGCATAATGGACTGGTAGGCACCGCCTTACTCTGGATTGCAGGAGCAGTAGGGCTACTAGATTTGGTGGTAGTGCTAGCAGCAGTAGTGGACAAAGCTCTAGGCATGGCAGTTCTAGGTCTAGAGCTAATGCGTGTGCCACATGTGGATGAGTGCATCAAGGTCCTTGTCACTTAATGCCAGGAGCGTGTTTTAGATGTGGTCAGTTTGGACATTTCGCTAGAGCTTTTCTGAACTATGGATTCCAGACATCCTTTACTCAGGGATCTTTACGTTATGTTATCCGGCCTTTGCAGCAGGTGCCTTAGCAGTATCAGGCACCTATGTACCCTCAGCAGCAACCGATACAGTTTGCAAGTCAGCAGGGCCGAGGTAGAGGACAAACTCATCCATTCACCTCGCAGTAGCCAGGACGTGGTTAGGCTAGGGTCTTCACTTTGACTCCTCAGGATGCGCAGGCATCCAACGCTGTGGTAGCAGGTATTATTCTAATCTGTTGCTCTAAGGCTAGAGTCTTATTTGATCTGGGTGCTATATGTTCGTTTGTATCTCATTTGTTTGCTTCGAAAGTGGCTTATTTTCCTTCCAATATGAGTTTTCCTTTATCTATTTTGACTCCACTTAATGATGAGTTGGAGACAGACATTTTCCTTCCATCTTGTCCCGTGTTAGTAGAGGGTAGAGAATTATTAGTAGACTTAGTCCTTTTGGATGTGATCGAGTTTGATATGATTTTGGGAATGGATTGGTTGTTCCAGTATTATTAATATAAACCCTAAAAAGGATCAAAATTCAAGGTAATTAGCTTAATTTCCTATTCTAAAATTAATTAGCTTGAATTGGATAAATTTTGAGTTATTTTCCTATTTTGGAGTCAATAAGGAAGATTTTAGAAGATTCAAGAATATTCCAAGTTAAAGTCAATAAGTCAATAAGCCAAAGTCAAAGTCAAATAGTCAACAAATAAAAGTCAAGGGTCAATGGTCAACATATGACAAGGCAAGTCAAGGGTCAATGGTCAACATGTGATATGGCATATGACATGGCATGCTTCAATGCTTAGTTGTCATGAGTTGTTATTTTGCTTAGTTGTCATGAATTGTAATGAGTTATTAATTTTGACTTTTCAAAGATGAGTTGTCATTAGTTATCCTATTTTGAAGGAAATCTCCTTAATTAAGGATTTTCCTATATAGGCATCTTTAGGAATAAGGAAGAAAACCTTTTCCTTTAAGGGTTAGGTGGTTTACATGCCTATATAAGGGCTACATATATTATGGACGAATTAAGAATGAGTTTTATCAATTAAATTTCAATTCTTGAGAGGTTAAAGTCCTTCTCTTTTGTTCTTAAAAGAACTTTTGTGAATTTATCAAATGAAGGCTTGGTATATTCAAACCTAGTTTAATTTAGACTTAAAATTGACTTTGTTAATCTTAGGTTTATATTAAACAACCTTTAATTCCTTATAATTAAGGTTCTTAAGTACAAGTTATTTAAGGGTCTTGTTAGGGATTAAAGTTTCTTTTTACTTGATTTATGAACAATCCTTGGCTAGGTTATCAACATTGAATACGGATTTAGTACAAGTTAACCACGTTCATATCAATTATGCTTTTGTGGATTGTCAAGCAAAGGAAGTAATTTTCAAGATTCCTAGTTATGAGGAATTTATATTCAAAGGTACTGAGAGTTCCATGTCTTGTATCTTTATTTCTGCCATTATAGTTAGGAAGATGCTTAGTAGAGGATGTCAGGGCTATCTAGCTATAGTTAGAGATGTTCAAGCAGAAATGGGATTAGTGGAAAGGGTACCAGTGGTACGTAAATTCGCAGATGTTTTTCTAGAGGAGTTACCTAGATTGTCGCCGAATAGAGAGAAAGAATTTTGTATTGATGTTGTGCCAGGTATAGATCCTATCTCTATGCCACCTTATAGGATGGCACCTACAGTGCTGAAGGAGTTAAAAGAGCAATTGTAGGAATTGTTAAATAAAGGGTTTATTTGGCCTAGTACATCTTGTGGTGCTTCGGTTCTCTTTATAAAGAAGAAGGGTGGTAGTCTTCGACTCTGTATTGACTACAGATAGCTAAATAAGGTTACCATCAAGAACAAGTATCCACTCCCCAAGATTGATGATTTTGTAATATCCTGTGTTTTTAAATAGTTTTATACTAAATCGGGATATGTAGTATTAATAATTTTATATGTAATATTGATATTTTATGCATTTGTTATTTAATTAAAACTAATTTTTATTGTTTTATATTATTTTAAGTATTTTACGTAAAATTTTCCTGAGAATTCTGATTTCGGGGAAATTGACACGTAAATAATTTAATATTAATTATTTTAAATAGAATTATGAATTTGCATGAGTCCATGCATTATTTTAATGGCTATAATACAACATATATATATACATGCACATATATTCATATATTTAATAATTTTAGGGTTTAATAATAATTTTCATTATGTCTGTATATATTATATAGTTATTATTTAATTAGCATGTGTGTGTGTATATATATATTGTGTATTTTAAACATGTGGTGTGTGATTTTTCTAAATATTATATTAATATATTTTAATATAAATTACAAAAGTTATATATATATATATCTACAAAAATTAAAGTTTGGTTTATTTATTTTTGTGCCACCGATCCCTCCCCCTCCTTCTCCGATCATCCCTTCGCCAACCACCATCTGTCACACCGTTCTCTTGCCGTCGGTGTGCCTCCCGGCATGCCACCTTCTTCCTCAGCCTTCCCCGCCACCTGTTGCAGCTGTTTCTGGCGTCGGGAAGCTCATTTTTGGCCGGAAAGCTGAAAGTTGAAGCTAACGTCGATCGATGTGATTCCGGCCACCGTTTTTGACACTGCCAGTCTCTATTTTTTCCTTGAGCTCTGGTGAGTGTGATTCCAAGCTTTGTTTCACTTAAAATGGTCTAGAATTGCCTAGGTTTCGATTTTGCAATTTCGGCCTATTAAGGTTTTCGATTTTTTTTTAGCTTCAATTGATTGATTCATGAAAAATTCCTTCACAAATATTGTTCCCCTTAGCTTAATATTCATGTTTAAATTTTTGTAGAATTTTTGGAATTTATTTTGATTTTTGGGTATTTTTGAATATTTTATTATTATTTTCTAATTTTCGAAAATTAATTAATTAAATTATTAAATTGTGTTTTATGGTAATTATAGGTGTTGAAATGGATTATAGAAATTTATTTGGAATTTTTGTGAATTTCTATGTATTTATTTTGAATTTAATTAGTTTATGTAATTTTGAAAAAATAGGGTGGGTTAATTGTGTTTTTAATTGAAATTAATTAGTTAATTGAGTTTATTTATTGATATTATTGATATATATGTTAAGAAAATTAATTTTTAGCAATTATATTATTTTTGGTGAATTTTTGGATTAATTTTAGTATATTTATATATATATGGGTATTTTGGTAATTTTATCCTAAATTGGCTAAAAATGTAATTAAATTGGTTTTAATAGTTATTAAGGGCATACAAATGATTTCTACAAATTATTTAGTATTTTTAACTAATTAAAACTATTTTTCATAAATTATTTTCAAATTATATATATAATATACGATTTTTCTAAATAAATGAGTTTTATCGGTTTTTAATGTGTTTTAGGGTTAATTACGTAATTTCTACTGATAAAATGTATTTTTAGTATACCAAGGTATTTTCGGTATTTTGTGAATATTCAGTGAATTGTGGACCTCGGTCGATAAACTATAGCTTGGAGTCCGACCGAGGGGTTACGATGGTGATTCTGTGTCTATTTTTCAAAGTGTGTTTCTTTGCAAGGCCGGCTCTACTCTTTGAGTAGAGAGATGTCTGTTTTACAGGGGAGGTTCTGTCGGATTTTTGGTAGAATTCTCATAAAATGTGATGTCCGGTCGAATTCTGATTTAATTCTGTGTCTAATATTCTAGGTCGAGTTTCTAGGATTTTCTATTAGGTTTATTCTAATGTATGTTATTATTGTTTGTTTAGTTGCGCCAAGACCGAGGCCTAGTGGACCAGGCCCATCGGAGCTATCTCAAGGAACGCACTAATTAGTGAGTTACTATTATATATATATATGCTTTATGGTGCATGATTTAGAAATGTATGTTTTATTTTGATTAATTATGCATAAATAATTCAATTAGTATTTAAGTTTATTTTTAGTTTATTTTGGTTTATCTTTAGTTTATTTTCGGTATATTTTAAATTATATGCATGTTTTGCTAATAAATTAGGTTTAAAATGTTTTTGAATATATTTTTAGCTATTTTGTAATCTATCTGATTTTCTTTGATGTATATATACTCGAAATATACCTGGTTTACTTTTGGTATATTTCTAGTATATATATGGTTATTGTTGTTATTATATTTAAATTCATGCATCAATTGCTTTTATGAATGTATGTTTTATATATTAATGAAGGATATCAATAGAACGTGCTACTTAATGGGCAACACTAGGACCGAGTACGTATCGGTACGCTTATAGCATTTAGTCTATATTACTAACCTGTTTGAGGATATTGATTGGATTTGATTTATCTGATGTGTGATATGATTTGGGAGTGTGATTGCTGGAGCTCGGTTCACCAAGTGTCTCGGGGCCAATCACACTGACAGTCAGACTGTTGGAGCTCGGTTGACTTAGTGTCTCGAGGCCAGTCTACTGTCTAAATGAAATAAATGAATATTTTGGAATAAGTGAGTTTGTGTGGCTAGAGTGTTGTCTAGCATTATTTTGAGGTTGCGATATTCTAAGGTTCTATTTGATCCTTCATAAACAGTGATTTTCAATAAAAATATATAAACTGATTTTATTACATCTGTGTATATTTGCTTGTATACATATATATTATGTATACTTTTGATTGTCTGCATTGGCATTTAGTATGCATGTATATATACTATAGTAATTCACTCAGTGAGGTCTGACTCCCCTCTATTGACTATTTTCAGGAGAGTCATCTTCCTCAAACCTCAGTAGCAAGCCTGTACGCCGGATTTCTTTCGCCCCGACTTTATTATGTAAACTGCTCACTTGAGTTTTATTTTATGATCTAGACACTGCAGTAGTCATAAAATTGTTAAAAGATATTGTATTAAATTTGTATGAGTTATGTATTTTAAGAATGTGAACTGGATTTGTATTAAAAGGGTTTATTTATATATATGAGATGAGGATTTGATTTAATTTCATTTGGTGGATTATTATTTTGACATTTATGATTTTATTCCGCTGCATAGTATTTTACTTAATTGTGTTTTTATTATTACTATTGCATATTTTATTTTATTTTTAGGCTGGCTATGGGTTCCAGATTCGAAAGAATTCTCGTTCCCTAGCACTAGTCATGGCCCCTATTTTGGGTCGTGACAGATTTGTTCGATCAGTTACAAGGAGCTCGACATTTCTCTAAGATTGACTTGAGATCTGGGTATCATCAGCTGAGGATTAGAAGTGAGGATGTACCCAAGTCAGCATTTTGGACTAGATATGGCCACTATGAGTTCTTAGTGATGTCCTTTGGGTTGACTAATGCCCTAGCAGCCTTTATAGACTTGATGAACAAGGTGTTTAGGCCATACTTGGACCAATTTGTGATTGTATTTATTAATGATATTTTGGTCTATTCCAAGAATAAGGCGGAGCATGCAATGCATCTGAGATTGGTGCTGCAGACTTTGAGAGAGCACCATTTGTATGCTAAGTTTTTAAAATGTGAGTTTTGGTTAGACCAAGTGGTATTTTTAGGCCATGTGGTGTCTAAAGATGGCATTCAAATGGATCCCAGGAAGATAGAGGCGATCACTGAATGGCCAAGACCTATAACGGTTACTAAAGTGAAGTTTTCTAGAGTTAGTGGGCTATTACAGTAGATTTATAAAGGATTTCTCTAAGATTGTCGTGCCTTTGACTAGACTAACCCAGAAGAATGTTAGATTTTTATGGACTGATAGATGTGAGGATCATTTCCAATTGCTTAAGAATTTATTGACTTCAGCTTTAGTACTGACATGAACTTCTGGTGATAATGGATACACAGTGTATTGTGATGCTTCCCGTGTAGGTTTGGGATGTGTGCTAATGCAAAATGGCAAAGTGGTTGCTTATGCTTCAAGGTAGTTAAAGAAGCACGACTAAAATTATCCCACCCACGATCTAGAGATGGCAGTAGTTGTACTCACACTGAAGATTTAGAGGCATTATTTGTATGGTGTCACTTGTGAGATATACACCAACCACAAGAGCTTAAAGTATATCTTCAAGCAAAGGCATTTGAACTTAAGGCAAAGAAGATGGTTGGAACTTCTGAAAGACTACGAATATTCAATTCTTTACTATCCAGGCAAGGCGAATGTAGTAGCTGATGCGTTGAGTAGAAAATCAGCAGGTAGTCTTGCCTACATTAGTACTGAGAGGAGACCGATTATTCAAGAGTTGCATGAGCTGATTGATCAGGGTTTGTAGTGGAAAGTGACTAAAAAGTGCCTTTAAGCTCAGTTCAAAGCACGGTCTGTGTACTTAAATAGAGTTAAGGCAACTTAAATAAAGGACCCACAACTACAGAGAATTATGTTTGAGGTGCAATAGGGTCAATCCAGAGAGTTCGTGATTGACTGTGAGGGAGTTCTACGCTTGGGTACTTGGTTATATGTGCCTGATGTTGATGATTTGAGGAGAGACATCTTGGAAAAGACACATTTTTCTACTTACAATACTCATATAGGTTCTACCAAGATGTATCATAATTTAAAGGATATGTATTAGTGGAATGGAATGAAGAAGGATGTTGCAGAATTTGTATCTCTGGGTGTCTCACATGTCAGTAAGTGAAATTAGAGCATCAGAGGCCCTCAGGTTTGATACAACCCATGCCTATCCTAAAGTGGAAGTGGGATATGATTGCTATGGATTTTGTGACTGGTTTGCCTTGGATGACAGGTGGGTTTGATGCTATTTGGGTGATCATTGATAGATTAACTAAGTCAGCTCACTTTCTGCTAGTTAATAAAACATACTCCACTAACAGGTTAGCACGGTTGTATGTTAGCAGAATTTTTTTATCTTCATGGAGTTTCAATGAGCATAATATCTGATAGAGGAGCCATTTTTACATCAGTTTTTTTGGCAAGAATTGCATAAGGCATTGGTTACCAGACTTGACTTCAGCACAACATTCCATCCTCAAACTGATGGTCAATCTGAGAGGACCATTCAAACTTTAGAGGATATGCTCAGAATGTGCGTGATGGATTTTGGAGGTTAATGGGATAATCATTTGCCATTGATTCAATTCGTATATAACAATAGTTATCATGCAAGTATTGAAATGGCTCCGTATGAAATACTGTATGGTAGGAAGTGTAGATCACCTATGTGTTGGGAAATTGATGAGAGACAGTTGACAAGTCTAGAGTTGTTGCAGATTACATCTGAGAAAGTCCCCATCATTCAGCGGAGGTTGAGGACAGCATTCTGCAGGCAGAAGAGTTATGCTGACCCTAGAAGGAATGATGTTTCCTTTTTAGTTGGAGATATGGTGTTTTTAAAGGTATCTCTAATGAAGGGAGTTATAAGGTTCGGTAAGAAGGGTAAGTTGGCTTCGAGATACATTGGACCTTTCAAGATACGGTCATAAGTTGGGGAGGTGGCCTATATACTGGTGTTGCCACCTGAGTTATCTCGAATTCACCCAGTGTTGCATATGTCTATGCTGAGGAAGTGTATTCCTGATCCTTCTCACGTACTTCAGCATCAAGCAGTGGAGCTCAACGAAGATCTATCTTATGAGGAGTATCCAGTGGTGATTGTGGATCACCAGGTTCGTCAGCTTCGCTCCCAGGAGATTCCAATGGTAAAAGTGCTTTGGAGTAACCATACAGTAGAAGATTGTACGTGGAGACAGAATCTGAGATGTAAGCCATCTATCCCTATCTTTTTCATCAATAGACCTTGTATTTCCTTGCCTTTCTTTGAAATTTGAGGATGATTTTTTTTAAAGGGGGAAGACTGTAATAACCCGAATTTTTTTAAAATTATTTTGTATAATTAAATTTCGAGGTTTGTAAAGTTATTAATAATTTTTATCTTATATTGTTATTATTACATTAAATTGTTATATTTAATTACTAAATTTAAAATTCTATTTAGAAACTATTAATATATTTATTATTTCTATCTCATTTTATTTACATAGCATTATTGTTATTTATTATTATTATTTTCATAGCATTATTTTTTTTACTAGAGTTATTATTATTATTGTTATATGTATATATATATATATATATATATATAGACATATATTGTGTGGCTTATATTAAAGTAGTGTATATATATATGTGTGTGTGTGTGTGTGTGTGTGTATTTGTATACATATAATAGATTAACCCACCCTACTTTTCTTTTCCCTATCCTTTCATGCCACTCCTTTATTTTTTTTCTCTTCTTCATGTTGTCCCATTCTGCCCTCTCTTGCTATCTTCTTCTCATTTCTAGCAACTCACCATAGCCTACTTCCTTCTTCTTCTTGCTACGACAACATCAACAATAGCAGTAACAAGAAGCATCAATGACAACAACCACAACAACAAGAACAACATCAACAACAGTAGGGACAACAACATCAAAGACAGTAGCAGCCCTCCTTGTCTTAGATTTATGCTTTAGATGAGTTTTAGGTTGATTTAGTTGAGTTTTGAGGTGGATTTTTGGGTTGTTTCTGTAATATCCCGAGTTTTTAAAAATTTTAAACTGCATCAGGATATGCAGTGTTAATAATTTTGTATATAATTATGATATTTTTATGAGTTTGACATTTATTTAAAGCTTATTTTAATTATTTTATGTTATTTTAAGAACTTTACGTAAAATTTTCCTGGAAATTATATTTTCGGAAAAAATGACACGTAAATAATTTAATATTGATTATTTTAAAGAAGTTTACGAATTTGCATGAATCCATACATTATTTTAATTGTCATATTAAAATACATATATATATACATTCTTATGTTTAATTATTTTAGGGTTTAGTACTTATTTTAATTATTTAAGTGTATATTATATAGTTGCTATCTAATTACTATGTGTGTGTGTGTGTGTGTGTGTGTGTGTGTGTGTGTATATATATATATATATATATATATATATATATATATACATAGTTTGTAAAATTACAATTCATACCCCTCCTCCTCCTTCTTCTTCCTCCCGACGCCATCTCCCCCATCTTGCTGCAACTCCGGCCGACTATCGTCAATGTGCCTCCCGGACACCCTCTTCTACCAGCAGCTCCGCCAGTCCCTTCCACCTTCTCCGGCGCCGGTGAAGCCAAGGAATCTTGTTTTGGCTGAAAGTTGCCTCCTCCTCCACACCTCACGTTTCGGGCCACCAAAACCCATCATTTTGGTGCCGTTGAACTCCTCAGACACCATAGAAGATGATTCTAAGCTTCCTTTAAGCTTAAAACTCGATTTGGTAAGGTTTTTGTTAATTTTTCAAATTCGACCTACTTGAGTTTTTGATTTTTTTTAGCTTCAATTTGATTGATTCATGAAAAATTCCTTCACAAACTTTGATCCTAGTAGCTTAATCTTCATGTGGGAATTTTTGTAGAATTTTTGGAATTTATTTTGATTTTTGGGTATTTTTGATTATTTTATTATTAATTTCTAATTTTCGAAAATTAATTAATTAAATTATGAAATTGTGTTTTATGGTAAATATAGGTGTTGAAATGAATTATAGAAATTTATTTGTAATTTTTATGAATTTTTATGTATTTATTTTGAATTTATTTAATTTATGTAATTTTGAGAAAATAGGGTTAATTATGTGTTTAATTGAAATTTATTGGTTAATTGAGTATATTTATTGATATTATTAAAAGTTTATTTATATATGAGATGATGATTTGATTTAATTTCATTTGGTGGAAATATTATTTTGATATTTATGATTTTATTTCGCTGCATAATATTTTATTTAATTATGTTGTTATTATTAGTATTACATGTTTTATTTTATTTTGAAGGTTTGCTACGGGTTCCAGATTCGAAAGAATTTCCGTTCCCTAGTACCGGTCATGGCCCCTGTTTGGGTCGTGACAATTTCCTTATTGTTTACTAGTAGACTGTTAGTTGTTTGTTAGTAGACTGTTAGTTGTTTGTTAGTAGATTATTAGTTGTTCGTTAGTTGTTTATTAGTTATTGTGTTTATTTTAATTTTTAGTTAATTAATGTAATTTTTGCTTAACTTATTTCTTAATATTTGGTTGATTTTGAGTTGAACTATATGTACTTAGTTGATTTGAAATTATTTTAGTTAATTTTAATTATGGGTATTTTTGAATATTTAATAATATAAATTGTAATTTTTATTAATTATGTTAATTAATTATTTTTTGTTGGAATTTGAGTAATTAGTGATTAGTATATTAAGTTAATAATTTCTGTGTTAATAAAATTAGTTTTAGTAAATTAATATTATTTTTGAGGAATTATTATGTTTATGTGAATATTGGAATTTTGGGGGTAATTATGTAATTTGGTTGAAAATATAGTTATATTACATTTTAAATGGTTTTAGAATTTTATAGAGTATCAGAATAATTTTTATAAATTAATTACTATTTTTAACTAATTAATTCTAATCTCTGAAAAATTATTTTCAATATTAAATTATTTATTATTGTTGTGATTTAAATAAGTTTTAATTAATATTATAGTATATTTAAACTATTTGGGTAATTAAGTTTGAATTTGACTATATTGTGTTGAATATTTGAAAAGTTGGGTTTTTATTAATAGTATATTATTATTTGGGATTTTATTAAATTATGGTGAAATAAATGTATTTAGTGTTTTGAGAATTGAATAAATTATATTATGATTTATTATTAATTTTTATAATTTTTGGTGATTTTATTATATTAATAATTAAGCTTTGCTTATTTGTACTTTTGTGAACCTCAGCTGGGAATTGTGTAGTTTGGGATCCTAACCTGAGATGTTGAGCTACTGTGAAATTTTGAAGTGTGTTTGCTTGCAGGATTAACTCTACTTTGGTAGAGGAATGTCCGTTTTATAGAGAAAACTCTGTCGAATTTTCGATAGATTTCTCATAAAATGTGACACCGAGTCAATCCTAAAAATTGTTATTCTAAGTTCAAATTGAGTCTTCCTTAGAAACTCTAGAAGTTAGGTTTTTATTTTCTGATTGTCATTTTCCTTTTCTGTCTTTTAGCAGCCCCTCCAGTTGCGTCTGCCAGTCGAGGTCGGACACGACGTGCTAGAGGAGTGCCTTTATCTTGTAAGTTAATATTTGACTTGAGTGTCGGGTCTTTCAATTTAAATCATATTAAATTCTGATGAATTTATATTTACAAGATTCTAGTCAGTAATCTTAACTAATGTTACATGATTTAATTTATAGTTGATATATTTTATTTTTATTTATTTTAATTTTTCTTGTTTTATTTTCATTTATTTTAAATAAACTACAGTAGAACGAGCTACCTAATAAGTTTCATTTGGACCGTGTGCACATCAGTAAAATATGTGATTATTAATTATATTACTGGGGCTGATGGTCTGGTGATGCTTTGCTCTTAGGCACTGTCAGTAGTATAATATTTATTTATTTAATAAATACTGGGGCCGAAAGTCTGGTGATGCTTTGCTCTCGGACACCACCAGTATAATTTGGATTATTATTTATTAAATCACTGAGGCCGATAGTCTGATGATGTTTTGCTCTCGGACACCGCTAGTGATACTGGATTAAGTGATGTGACTGCGGCTGTGTATTCTGGTGATGCTTAGCTCTCGGGATCTGGCAATTTTGGATATAAGTGAGTCGTATGACTGTTATATAAATTGATAAATCGGGTTCTACCAAATTTTTTATACTGAAATGTTTTAAAAAACATTTAAATATTTAATTCTTTCCTTCGAAAAATGGATTTCTTATATGTATATCAAATGATTTGAATAAAATTATAATTATATTATATTTCCATAAAAAAATTATCTTTAATGAGATTTTCAAACTGCATTCATTTCTTTATTAATTTACTCAGTGAGGTCTGACTCCCCTCAATTTATTTTTTTTCAGGAGTTTGAGATTTTTCTATTAAGCCTACTTCTCTTTGCCATGTAGCTTCATCACCGGCTATTATACGTAGGTCTACTTTATTGTGTTGTATTTATATTCGTATACTGCAGTAGAGAAAACTGTATAACTGCATATTTTATTTAGGATATCATGTATTTTATAATTTATGTACTGAGATACTATTTGTATAACTGATGTTTATTTAATTTATGCACTATGGTATTATGGTTTAAATTATATTGAGAAAAATCAGTTTGATAATGTGCATTGTGAGTTAATTATTTATTATAAGGTTTCAAATTTTAAATATTATGTGTTTTTCTTTTAAGGCTTACTACGAGATTTGATAGTTTTATGCTTTCCCATTCCCTAGTGTCAATCATGTGCCCTTGGATTTAGGTCCTGACAATGTTGATTAGTGCTTTTTCTTTTTCTATTTGTCTTTTGGATCATGGCATCACTAAGTGGATAGATGTTGTGTATACAATGATATACTAGTAATTTTTTTAAATGATCATAATATTTGTAGTCCCAAAGAATCAATTAGGCATACGAAAACTCCTGACTTTTAATTTCAGTAACGATGGTTCTCATTCGTCATTTTCTAATGAAATTAACACCGAAATGCTAACATAGGCAAATTAAAGGTTGATGACGTGGCAAAATTATTTTTAATGATAAATCAGATGCCATATTATAATAATAAAGTTGAAGCTACAACTGTTGAAATGCAAGGGCCCACGTGGCCTCTGGTCATTATTGAAAATAATTTTGCCACATTATCATTCCTTTATTTGCCCATGACAACATTTTGGTTTTGATTTCATCAAAAATCAACGAATGGGGGATTACCATCACTAAAATTAAAAGTTAGAGGTTTTTATGTTGATTCTTTGAGATGATAGTGGGAAATGGGTAATAAGTTAAACTATGAATGTAAATAACCCTTAATAATGTTATATGTTATCTTTGCAGTTTGATTATTTTTTTTTTAATTTTTTATTTGTGTATGCTTTGTACAATTGTTACAATGTATTTTCAACATAAACTTATTTGATTAAAAAGATTATTATAAGTGGCATAAAACATACAAATACAAGCTAGTTAAATGAATGGATCGAAAATATCAAAAGAGGTATGGAATAAGAATACGGTTAATATATATTGTGATATTTGTATCGAGTTATCCATAAAATATGAAACATGACACTAATTTTAATAAAGAAGGGTGGAGATATGCTATTTGATATTTTCAGAAAAGAGAGTGGAAAATCTTATGGAAAAACTCAATTGAAAAGCAAATGGGATTCATTTAAGAAAGAATGGAGGCTTTGTAAAGAATTGCCAAGGAAAGAAACTGGACTAAGATAGAGTACAAGTAAACAAACAATTGATGCCTCTGATGAATAGTGGGATGAAAAAATTAAGGTTAGTATTGATAGACTTATTTAATAATAAATCTATTATAAAATATTTACTTAAATACTAATAAATATTTTTGTTTTATGTATGAGAATTGTAGGCTACTCCATTATACAAAAATTTTTGAGAAGCCGGTATTGAGTTAGAGTTATATGCTAAGTTAGATATCATGTATAGAGATACTGTTGCACAAGAGAATATGCTTGGACACCTTCAATTACTCACTTGTAAGATGAGGATATTGATGAGAATATTATAGTTGGGGATGATAGCGAATATGATGAGAATGAAAAGTTTGTGAAAAGTTTAGATGTCATGTTTCCAAATACCACTATAAGTGGGAGTGTAGTAAGAAAAAAAAAAGGATGTCAAGAAATTTTTAATTGTGCACATTCATCTCTTAGAAGTTATATCGAACGCACGCTTGGAGTTTGAAAAAGAAAAAAAGATAGAAGATATTGGATGACATGCCTTCATTTTCATTTGAAGTTCAAAAAGATATTGTTGTCATTTCAATGGCTACACATAATTATATTAGAAGAAAATCATTAGATGACCATGCATTTGCTAAATTTTGTGAACATCATGAAGTTGTACCACCTGATATTTTTGCTAATGTTGAAGGTTTTCAACAAGATGGGCAGCGAAGGAAAAGAAATGGAATAAAAATGGATAACCTTTGTGATTGTATTGCTTCTAGTTTAGAATTGGCTAGAAGAAATTAGTTATAATATATATTATGATAAAATAATTTTGACAATTTTATTTTAATATACTAATAGGGATTTGATATTACTTTTTATTTTATTAATAAAATAGTTGTTATAAGTAATTAGAATTTATTTTTTTAATTATATCAAAGTCAAATTATTTAAATAAAAAATAAATAAATTCTCACAACTACCTTTTTTTTTAATTATCTTTTATTAGTTAAAAGTGCTACCAAATAATTCTAATTCTAATTCCTTTATAAATTAAATACTTTATTAAAATTTTTATTCAATTTTAAGATGTGGAACGAAATGTCTCTTAATTTGTATGGCACACAAATTGCAGATTATATCTAATACTCTTGTCCATATTGCAATATGAACCAAAGTTCTATTATATGTGTGTCTTTTTATTTAACGTTCCCTTTTTTTTTTTTTTTTAATGCATTTCTTCTTCTTATGCTCTTATCCTCTTTCTTTTTCTTTTCTCCAGTCACAATCCCTCCCCTTTTCCTCTTCCTTTTCCTTTTCCTTTTTACCGGTCATGATCCCTCCCTTTTCCTTTTTCTTTTTTCCAGTCACGATCCTTCCTCTCTTTTCCACACTTTTTTTTTTGCACGCTACTTCTTCTTCTTCTTTGGAATTTCTCTCAAATGATTCAAAACTTAAAATCATAACTTGAGCCAGAGATGGTGGATTTGCGAAAAATACATATATGTTCAACAATTGCTCCTTCTTCTTCTTCTTTTTGTATTTTTTTTAGATTGGATTTTCATTAATTTTGTTGTATTTATTTAGTTTGTGCATATGAATTTATTACTTGTAACATAGAGATTTATATGTTATTAATTGAAGTTTCATGTGTTATTAAATAAAAATTAAATTAAATGTGAACCTACAAGTGAAAGTCAATTACTTATTGTAAATTCATTGATCTTCACCTGCATATTCATTGAACCTATAGGTAGAAGTTAATGAATTTACAGTAGATTCATTAATTTTAACTTGCGAATTCATTAATTCTTAAGAATATACAAGTGAAAAATAATGAAACTCATAATTTTGATTAATTAATCTATTAATTTTTACAAGTATAAAAATAAGTTAACTAACTAAAATAAAGTTTAACAAAGAAAAAAAAACATTTGACGTAAAAAAAAAAAAAAGGGACACATATTTTTTTCTTTTACATGAACCCCTACTTTATATTGCAAAATAAAAAGGGTCCATGATGCAAGAATCCCGCACACGACCATGTAGCATACATGTAAGGTAATGTAATGGACTCTGAATAAAAGGTTATGAGAGTGGAATCCTCCCGGCCCACTGAGACCAGAAATGCGCTGGAGCACTGTTGTCCCTCCAACCAAACAGATCTCTCGCCATAAACCCCAAAACGCACAGTTTTTATCCCTCACTGAACACTTACACCATTGGCATTTCTCTAGAGTCCTCTTTAGGGTTTTTATAACACAATTTCAAAATAGCTTAAAACATTTCTTTATCTTCTACTCTTTATCTTTAGGCTTTTTTGTTTTTTTTTGTTCGCTCTTGATCTCTTGTATTAGGTTTAGGGTTTTTATCTTCTACTCTGATACCAATGGCAGCACCTGCAGTCTCTGTTCCCAGATCCTCCAAGACTGAGTCCTACGTCGACAATAAGCGCAAAGAAGACATCCGCCAGGCCAACATCGTAGCCGCTAGAGCTGTGGCCGACGCTGTCCGCACCAGCCTTGGCCCCAAAGGTATGGACAAGATGATTTCGACGGCTAGCGGCGAGGTTATCATCACCAATGATGGTGCTACCATTTTGAACAAAATGGAGGTCCTCCAGCCTGCTGCTAAAATGTTAGTTGAGCTCTCCAAATCTCAGGATGCTGCGGCTGGTGATGGTACCACCACTGTGGTTGTCATTGCTGGTGCTCTTTTAAAACAGTGTCTCTCTCTTTTATCCAGTGGAATTCACCCCACGGTAATCTCTGATTCTCTTCATAAGGCTTCTATAAAAGCTGTTGATGTGTTGACTGCTATGGCTGTCCCTGTTGAATTATCTGATCGCGATTCCTTAATTAAATCTGCAAGCACTTCGTTGAATAGTAAAGTTGTGAGTCAGTATTCTACTCTGCTCGCTCCTTTGGCCGTTGATGCTGTTCTCTCTGTGCTTGATCCTGCTCAGCCTGATTTAGTTGACCTTAGGGATATTAAGATTGTCAAGAAGCTAGGTGGAACTGTTGATGACACCGAGTTGGTTAAAGGTTTGGTGTTCGATAAAAAAGTTAGTCATGCTGCTGGTGGGCCTACTCGAGTCGAGAATGCCAAGGTTGCTGTTATTCAGTTCCAGATTTCTCCTCCCAAGACTGATATAGAGCAGAGCATTGTGGTTTCTGATTATACCCAGATGGATAGGATATTGAAGGAAGAAAGGAATTACATCTTGGGTATGATTAAGAAGATTAAGGCAACTGGCTGCAATGTGTTGTTGATTCAGAAGAGCATTTTGAGAGATGCTGTCACAGATTTGTCTCTCCATTACTTGGCAAAAGCTAAGATTTTGGTGATTAAGGATGTGGAGAGAGATGAGATTGAGTTCATCACTAAAACTTTGAATTGCTTGCCCATTGCAAATATCGAACATTTCAGAGAGGAGAAGCTGGGGTATGCGGATCTTGTTGAGGAGGTTTCACTTGGAGATGGCAAGATTGTTAAGATTACAGGGATTAAGAATATGGGGAGGACAACTACAGTGCTTGTTCGTGGCTCAAATCAATTGGTTATTGATGAGGCAGACCGAAGCTTGCACGATGCACTGTGTGTGGTTAGGTGTCTGGTGAACAAGCGATTTTTAATTGCTGGTGGTGGCGCTCCGGAGATTGAGCTGTCAAGGCAGCTTGGGGCATGGGCAAAGGTGCTGCATGGAATGGAAGGCTACTGTGTGAGATCTTTTGCTGAGGCACTTGAAGTCATTCCATATACTTTAGCAGAGAATGCAGGATTGAATCCAATTGCTATTGTTACTGAGCTGAGGAACAGGCATGCTCAAGGGGAGATCAATACTGGTATCAATGTCAGGAAGGGACAGATTACAAATATCTTGGAGGAGAATGTGGTGCAGCCATTGCTTGTGAGCACAAGTGCAATTACGCTGGCTACTGAATGCGTACGGATGATTTTGAAAATTGATGACATTGTTACCGTTAGGTAATTTCAAATTGGAGATGAAATGGTTTGATTAGCATGAGCTATGTTGTTCTAACTTGGCTGAAAAATTTTAAAGTTGTGATGATGTCCCTTTTGCTAAATGATTGGTTTGTATTTGGATTCTTATGCCATTTTGTTTGGAGGTATTGTAGGTTTCTCTTCTGTATTATCTTAGTGATGACATTCTTATTTTATGGCTCTACATATTTTTGTGTCAAGTGTCTTGCTGAAGGTTGAAATGAAACTATTGGGTTAAAGATAATTATTTGAACATTTCTGTGGAATCATACACGTAAAAATTATGCTTTTATGAAAAATATATTGACTTATTTAACTGTTCTATTCATATAACTTTAGACTGATTTATTAATCAAGGCGATAATTTCTAAATGTATAGGTGAAGGTCTTCTAATCTGATATGGTGGTTGATATCCCCCTATTGAACAACAATCTTCTTCTCTTGTTGGTTTTCTTCCTCTTTGTATATATTGAATCATCATATATGAAATAAAGAGCTAGTCATACCATCTATGTTTGAAATTGTGTGCAAGTCAACTTGTAATTATTTGTCTTTCAGAAATTTGAGTCTGAAGTTTCATTATTCGGATATTTTGAGTTTTGCAAATGCCTTATAATGGCATTCACATCTTCACTTTTTAAGAGTGTGTCTCTACTTTAAAGACCAATTGAGTATTTCTCAACATTAGGTCCTTCTTGGCCTAGGTAAGTTACTAACGTCTTGATTGTAGAAAAAATTAGCTCTGATATATTTCCTGTTAATTTTTCATAGATTTAAATTTGCATGATCATTTGCAAATTTGGTCTAAATACTTTAATTGTATTCTACCTTGCAAAGTGAATGTTGTACAAATTGCTTTTGCTTCTTTTGTCATCTGTTGATGCGGCCTCTTGGTTTGGTAGTTTCCCAAAACAAAGTCTTCTAATCTAATCTTATGGCTTGCAATTTGATAACACTTTAGACAAAAGTAGTTGGCCATACTAATTCCTTGACAGAGAAATTGGTAACATAATCGTTTGAGCAGTATTTTTAATTCCGTTTTCATTGATGCATCTGTTTTGAGAGCCTTCAATTCTAAGCCCTACAATAATATAAAATTTTTACATTCTTAGTTCTGGACTTTTTAAACTTGATTATCTATCACTTCGAAATTTTAATTATAAATTAGTCTTGGAGTGTCAATATTGTGAACTCATAGGTCCTCTATTCCTATTCTTCAAATTGATGACACTGTAAAGTCAAAGCATATACCATTTAAAGAAGACAAGACTTAGAATGTTCTTAATGCAAAAAGTTTATAATTCTTTTCATTTATTGTGTGTGTGTGTGTTGCTTTATGATTTTATCTTATTTTATATTTTGGTGGAGTATGGTTAGCAATTCTTCAGTACATAGGTTGGTCAAGTTTTATGAGCATTTTCCATTTTCAGATCAAAAGATATTGGTAATTCTTAATGCGCTGGAGTTTGCTGGCTGCAATGTTTCAGGCATTATTTGGCATGTATTTAAGTTTTCATGTGTAGTTTTAAGTTTCCTTAGCAATGATGTTGTACATTTGGAGTTTAAATCCAATTAGTAGCACTTAGAGTTTTGGTTAGGATTTTGAGAGGCATAGCAATTCTGTTGTTGGATCGTACTGCATCTCATTGCTGAAAATCGTGTCTGTGAATGATTTTAGAGGAATGTTATGTTTGAGTACCCTATTCATCTCATAGCAATTAGGCCCAAAAGCCTCTTCTTTATTGTGTGCTATTTCTAGCTTCTCTTGTTCAAGACTTACCTAGTTTTTGCTTGGAGTACCCTTTCATGTTTTCAAATCAATCCAAAAGCTGTCCTAAACGTCTAGCTTGCTAATGGTTTTCGTTAATGTAAAGTGCTGAAGATTAGGCATCGAAAAGAGAAGACCTTGTTCGTTGGGTTGACATCTGTGGGCTAAGGTTGTATTGTAAGTATAGATGTGCTGCTCATCTACATTTATGAGCATTGTGAATGCTGTGTTGCAATATTTTGAATAGGGAAGTGGAAACAGTATACATTTTGTGAAGCTACACTTTTCTCAATTTATCACTGGAATGGGCTTCTCCTCACACTAAACCCAAGTTTGCGATTAAATATAAACAAGAAAAAGAAATCTCGCAGATGTACATGTTAAGATGGTTAACAGTTGAAAAGCAGTAGAGCAGGGCTCAAACTGCGGATGGTGTTATATTTGAGTTGAACAATGTCTTCGGCTCTGACCTAGGGTTCAAGAAGTCTTCTTGTGAGACTATCTGGCTTCTCTTCAGTTGCCACTCTTTTCTCTTCACTTTTCCCCCACAGGACAGAATATAGTCCAAGCATAATCAGCATTGTACCAATTATCCTGTATTCGTAGCAGAATTTGATTAAAACATATAAAGAGTTGCTCAATTTTAGGGATGAATTCACATCTACAATCATTAGATTTCAGTAGTTTACGTTGTTGAATTTTACCTACCCTCCAGAGTATAACTGATCACCAAGAACATAATAGCAACTAAAAGAGTCTGCATTGGCTGGAAAACCGCAACAAACACAGGACCCCTGTTGTGGATGCACCATGTTTGAAGAGAGAAGACAATACCAGAGGCCACAATTCCCTTCATTAGGAAAAAAAAAAACATTAGAACAACGACACAGCTAAATTTTTCTTTAGTAAATGAACATTATAAACATCAAATCAACATACACTGAAGATTGAAGACAAAAGAAGCTTAAAAGGGAAAAAGAGTGAGTAAATTACAGCATATAGGATGGTGAAAAGCTCTTGTCTTGATTGGATTTTCCAGTTATTGAGGTCGGTCTCTACAAATGCAGCTACAACCAAGAACTGGATTAACCCGAAGAAGCATGTAAATGAAGTGACTGTGAGTTTAGCTGGATACTTCTTCAGAACTGGAGCCTGCAAAATTTTGATAGGTTTATCAGAGAAGAGATATAATGTTGTTGGAGTTGGGAGGCTAATGATTTTCAAGATACTGCATGGGTTTGATACCTGAAGGACCATCCAACTAGCCCATGACAAGCAGTGGCCTAGCAAGTATATACAGCCCCATGTCCAGTTCTGCAATTTCTTTGGATACATATTTTCTTCCATTGCATTTCCCCTTGTCTGTTGGAGTAGAGGCAGGCCCTTGTAGAGGGTAATTACAGTAGCACCTCCTACGCTTGCAATGGTTCCTAAAATTTTGGCCAACCCGTCTCTCCTTGCAATGTTAACTTGCTCGAGTCTGAAAAACAGATACAAATGAAGTCAATTATTGAGTAAAGTTATTATAATTGTTCCGATTCGAAATTCACATCTTTGAGCCAAGTCCACCAAATTCAATTATTACATGTAGACTTAGAATAATTTGAGAATCCCGCATCATATACGTTTTTTTTTTTTTTTTTTTAATTTTCATTAAAAGTCAGAAAATTGGTAAAATGATGTCATTTTAGAAGTAAACAGTATACTGATAGTACCATTATTACTAAAACACTCATTTTTTCATAAAAAATTCTCCCATCTATTTAATTTTTGTCTCAAAATATTTAAAACTTCACATCATTTTTGCCGATTAGAAAATTGTTTTGCAACTTTAGTTAAATTAAAATTAACAGTTAGAAAATTTTAAGTGACAAAATAAATGTTGAGTATTATAATGAAATTTGATGCAAATTTTTAAATATCATTTTCTAAAAAATCGTGCATTATAAATATAATTTTTCTCCTTGTTAAAGTGATATAATTTTAGGAATAAATTTCATAAAATTATGTATAATATTGTGTTATATATGACTTTGTAAAAGCATGCGATACGACTAATTTGTCTACCAACTGGGCTCAAATAGTTTTTCCACATAGAAAAATGTCCATTTCTCAGGAAAATGAATTTACCCTAGAGCAGAAGCCATGACAAAAGTAATTGCAGGAACTGAGTTCTGCATTGCTGAAGCAAAAGTTGGAGAAGCATAGTACAATCCCAAGAGATAAAATCCTTGATTTGCTGTGATTCTAATGTGACAAATTACAAGGATAAATTAAATTTGCTACAAAGAGCAATGAAATCTTCATATTTGTTGTATATATATTTTTTTGTAACTTTTGCTTACCCTAATAATGCTAGGAGGAAGAACTGAACCAGCAAACCTAAAGTAACAGGGGGTCTCTCCTTCCTGAAAAAAAGAATATATGATACAAGAAAGGTGAGTAATTACTCTGAAGCATGCACAAGCCTCTCACAATCAGATAAGAGAAGGTGAAACAGAAGAATGAAGAGACTCACTTTTCCAAGAAATAAGCGAAAGGACCCAACAACAGCAGTGCAATGAGGTTCCTGTAAACTGGAAAAACAACCTTGCTGACACCAATGTTTAGTGCAACTCTTGAAACAATGTGAAACCCTGAAAAGCATAACTGTAACGCAAGCAATGCTATAAGAAGTTTCATTCTCTCGGAGAAAACTCCTGCGTTAGCCATATTGCTTATCTTCTTTATTATTGTTTCTTGAGTATAATTAAGAAGGGTACACATAGCTACACTCTCATAAAGCTACTTATATACGTAGTTATTTATGGTTGGTCAGAATGGTATCATAATAATCATTGAAATTTCGTTAGATGGATTCATTAAAAATATACGTGACTAATAAATTTTAGCTTATTGGTATTTGAGTCCTTCCAAAAATATAAGATTCCAGTTCGAACAGCAATGGAAGTCCATCAACGGCAAAAAAAAAAAAAAAAAAAAAAGTGTATCTATAGTTTGCAGAATAGGTGATTGATGGGGGCATTAATCTCTTCAATGGCTAATGTACATGTACCTGCATTTGTTTATGGATCAACTATGATTCTAACACATTATTGAGGAGACAATACTGAAATAGAGCATGTTGGCCAGGTAGTTAGATAGTTGTGACAACCTGACTTTTAATCATTTGGTCATGATCACGAACCCCGCCACCCTTAATTTTTTCCCTACTATTATTGTTTAAGACAAAATATGTAATACCCTATATATTTATTTAAATAAAGGGATTTTAAATAGTGTTACTAACAAGTACTTTTATATTATATCATATGTATGTTAATATTAATTCTAGGGTTATTAAATTATGTGAGTATTATTTGTTTATTTTCTAGAACTTAATTTTCTATTATTATCATTATTATTATTGCTATTTAAAATGATATTTAATTTTAAGGCTATGCATGTGTGCCTATAGATAAATATACATGTATGTATGCATATTGGTAGGTTGTATAAATATATATATGCAGGTATATGTCTATACATATATAAACATATATATGTATGTGTACATTTATATGTTATACATATATATATATATATATATATATATATATATATATATATATATATATATATATATATATATCCTATTAAGATATAGTATAAAGAATACTTACATATATATATATACCCGCTCATACCTATGCATATATATCTATACATATATATATATATATATATATATATACATCAACACATATAAACACACCAACCCTCCTCCTGCCCGTTTCTCCCAACCCCCGCCAGCCTCTCCATTGCAGCTGGTCCTGCTGCTGTTTCTTCTTCTCTTCACGCAGCAGCAGCCCAGCATCCCGCCTGTGCAGCCTCATCCCTCCATCTTCATCGACAGCAGCAAGCTCTTCCCTTGCTCTGTTTTTCCGCTGCTTGAAGGTGAGTGAGGCTCACCGGTTTTCCTTCTTTTATCTGCAATTTTCTGCTTGATCTTAGCAAACCCAGGTTGATTAGTGTTGGTTAGTGTGTGTTGAGGTAAGTTTTGATTTTCTTTAGAATTTTTGGTAATTTAGTTAATTTCCAGAATTTTTTTTTAGTATTTAATTGGCTTTATTTGATAGTAATTTGAGTATAATTCATAACTAGGGTGATTGTTTATATTTATTTTGAGTGAAACAAATTTTATTAAAATTTGTAGGAATTATTGTAATTTTGGTAGAATTTTTGTAAATGTTAGTAATATTTTGCTAATTTTTGAAATTATGGTTATAAATTGTGAAAATTTGATTAATGAGGTTATTAGTGAATATTATGAATTTTAGAACTCAAATAATAATTTTTGAGATTTTTATACTATTTTTATAACTATAGTTGAGTTTATGCCAAATTTGATTTTTGGGGTAAATAATATTTTTGGGAGGAAATTGTTGGTTAATTAAATGTTTTAATTACATTAAGCAAATGTATTCTGAGAAAATGAATTTTTGACATGATTAAATAATTTTTAGGAATTATTTTCGGTATTAAAAGCTCATTAGGTAAATTATGTATTTTAGGGGGGTAAAAATGTAATTTTACACTAAATATGATATATATATATATCTTGTTAATTAGTTTTATTAATAATTAAGGGTTTAGATAATTTTATAAATTAATTGACATGATTTCCTAATTAATGTAAATTTTGAATAATGAAGATTTTGTATAATTTTTATCTATTCTAATATGTATGTATGTGATCTCGGTCGGGGCAATTTGCATTTTGGGAGCCCGACTCGAGTGTGAATGATTTTGAAAATTAGAAGTGCATTTTCTATGCAGGTCTGGCTCTACCTTTGGTAGAGAGATGTCCGTTTTACAGAGGAGACTCTGCCGAAATTTCGGTAGATTTTCTCGTAAAACGTGATATCTGTAGAAAAATGTCTACCGTTAATTAGGTTAAAACCTGTCTGTCGAGTCAGTTTGGAATTTCATTGCTTTGTTGATTTTTGGTTTCGGTGTCCATAGTCATATTTTAAAAGTCGATTATTATTTTTCCTTTAGATCATTTCGGAGCAGAAGCCGTGAGGCCGAGGCAGACGCGTGGTCGTCAGCCTTCACATTCATCCTGTAAGTCAGTAGAACGATCTGTGCGTGTGTTTGTGTAAAAATACATGCGCTCGTATTTTATTACATTGATTACATGATTTATTTAATTTAATGCTATTATTTAAGATTTAAACGCATTTTGTTTATTTAAAATCGATTTTGGGAAATTTTGGTAGAACGGGCTACCTGGTGGGCTTCACCAGGACTATGTGCACATGGTAGAGATTGAGAGATGGATCCGAAAATTTTATGATTGATGAATATTAAACTGGGACGGGTGCCTCGGTAGAAGCCTTAGCTCTCGGGGACCGCCAGTGATTTGTAAGGTTAAATTGGACTGGGATGGGTGCCTCGGTTGATGCCTCTGCTCTCGGGGACCGCCAGATCCATATATTTGGATTAAGTGAATTACTACGGCTTGGTGCCTCGGTTGATGCCCTTGCTCTCGGGGACCGGTAGTCTCGTTGGAATAAGTGGGCCCGGTTGGCCATTTAGACTTGGGTCTAAGGTTCTACCGAGATTTTCAAAGCTATAATTATATATATTATAAATTATTTTCACTATAAAAATATATGGTTTTCAAAAAGGTTTTCAAACCGTACAGCTCTTTTATTGACTTACTCAGTGAGGTCTGATTCCCCTCAATTTATTTTTTTCAGGAGCTTGGGAGTTTGACCTCAGACTACCTCTACGCCGGATTTCTTCTTCACCGGCAATTTTATGTAGGTCATTGTAAGCTGTACTGTGTATTAATCTAGGATGCTGCAGTAGTATATGTATTGAGGATCTGAATGGTTTAAACTAAATCATGTAGTTTATTTGTACCAAATACATTTATGTATGTGACATAAATTCAATTTATAATATGAAATGTTAAATCATATTTTTATTAAACACTTGATTTTGTGTAAATTGAGAAAAATCAGTTTGATAATATGTTCTGTTTTTAATTTAAGTAAAGATATGAATGGTTTTATTTTCTTTCCTTTAGGCTTACTACGGGTTTTGGTGGCCTTATGCCTACCCATTCCCTAGTGCCGGTCACGTGCCCTCGGGTTCGGGTCGTGACAAAGTTGGTATCAGAGCTTAAGTTCGATTAATTGTTTATGTCTGTCTTTCTATGTAACTACTGCAGCCTTAGAATTGATAATTGTCTTTGAGATGTTCTTGTATCTAACTCCGCGTTGCTTTAAATATTCTTACCCCGTTTTAAATTCAATTTTCCTTGTCTTCCTTCCAGAATGAGGCGTGTGCGTACCGACCCAGATGCTGATCCGACCCTTAGGCTAGATGAACAGTCTGTGCATGATGAGGCTCCCCTTCCTGCTCCACGTCGTAGGGGCAGAGGTAGAGGTAGAGGTCGAGCCAGGGTAGCTGCAGCTGAGATTCCTGATCAGCAGCCAGTCGAGCCTGAAGCCCCAGCTGTTGACCCTGCAGCCTTCGCAGCTGGACTGGCAGGAATTAATCAAGGTCTAGCAGCATTGAATCAGGCGATGCCCCTTGTTCAGCAGATGCTTCAGCAGAGGAACCAGGGTATGTCAGACACGGAAGCAGCCCTTCTTTACTCTCGGATCGGTAGAGTTTCTTTCGACGGTACGGGTGATGCCTTAGACTTTATTAATGCGATTGAGGCACGCACCAGGACTGGGCACACGGATTATCAGAGGATTATGATTGTGGAGTTGTCAGTGCAGGCGGCTGCTCAGGATTGGTTTATGCAGTCGATTCAGCCATCGATGCACGAGCTGACTTGGCCAGAATTTAAGGATCGCTTTTTGAGATTTTTCTGTCCTCCAGCCACCAGAGATGCCTACAGGTGGCAGCTGCTCCACATCACTAGAGGCGATAGGTCAGTGGAGGATTATACCAGAGAGTTTAATAGACTGTCCCGACATGCAGAAGATATCAGGAGGGACCCTTACAGAGTAGTAGAGCTGTATGTTACTGGATTAGGACCCGCTTTTGTTGGTATGCGTACCGAGGACCGCACCTTGGAGAGTGTGATTGAGGAGGCCCGTTTGATAGAGAGGCGACATATCCGCCAGGGCACTATGATAGATCCTTATATGATCGGGGGCAGTGGTCATGGTGTAGCTCCCGGGTACCAGCAGCCAGCATTTCACATCGGCAGCTCGAGTCAGCAGGCTGCGGGTAGTTTTCAGCAGAGTGGTAGGAGGTCTAGGACTCACAGAGTTGGCCGACATGGATATGCTTCAAACAGGAGAACCGGTAGGAGTCACAGATACGGTGCAGGAGTTAGTAGCAGTAGTAGTGGGCAGAGTACCGGGCAGAGTAGTTCTGGGTCTGGAGCTAGTGCTTGTGCGAGCTGTGGACGATTTCATCAGGGCCCGTGTCATATGTTGACGGGCGCTTGCTTTAGGTGTGGACAGGTTGGACACCTTGCCAGGGCTTGTCCCCACTCCGGATACCAGCCACAGTACGTTCAGGGTTCGTCTTCCTCAGTAGCTCAGCCCTACTATCCGATGCCGCAGCAGTATCGAGCACCCACCCAGCCACAGCAGAGATCGCCTCAGCATATGAATCAGCAAGGTCGAGGTTCAGTTGGTAGACCTAGCGGACGTGGTTTTGCGCAGCCTTCGACTTCTCAGCAGGCAGGTCGTGGTCAGGCTCGAGTTTTCACTTTGACACCACAGGATGCTCAGACTTCGAATGCAGTGGTAGCAGGTATTCTCTCAGTCTGTGCGTGTGATGCTAGAGTGTTGTTTGATCCCGGTGCTTCACATTCCTTCATTTCTCCTGTGTTCGCTTCGAGAATCGAGTGGCAGCCTTCTAGGTTGTCCTTTCCTCTATCTGTTTCGACTCCTCTGAGTGATGAGTTAGAGATAGATGTTTTCTTTCCTTTGTGTTCGGTGATGGTTGATGGTAGAGAACTATTGGCGGACTTAGTATTGCTCGACGTACTGGAATTCGATGTCATACTGGGCATGGACTGGTTGTCGAGGTATTATGCCTTTGTGAATTGTAGAGAGAAAGAAGTGGTGTTCAGGATCCCAGGTGAAGAAGAATTCTGTTTCAAAGGTGAAAGGAGCTCCATGCCTCATAATCTCATTTCTGCCATTACAGCCCGGAAGATGCTTAGAAGGGGTTGTCAGGGTTACTTGGCAGTAGTAAGAGATGTTGAGAAGGAGAATGTGGTAATTGAGCAGGTGCCAGTGGTGTGTGAATTTCTGGATGTCTTTCCTGAAGAATTACCAGGATTACCACCAGACAGAGAGATAGAGTTTTGTATCGATGTCATACATGGTACGGATCCTATTTCTATGCCACCTTACAGAATGGCACCAGCTGAACTGCAGGAGCTGAAAGAGCAGTTGCAGGAGTTGCTTGATAAGGGTTTCATCAGACCCAGTACATCGCCTTGGGGTGCTCCGGTGTTGTTCGTGAAGAAGAAAGATGGTAGCCTTCGACTTTGTATCGACTACCGGCAGTTGAATAAGGTCACCATTAAGAACAAGTATCCACTTCCGAGGATCGATGATCTATTTGATCAACTTCAAGGTGCTACATGCTTTTCTAAAATAGACCTACGATCCGGGTATCATCAGTTGAGAATCAGAAGAGGTGATGAGCCCAAGACAGCCTTCCGAACAAGATATGGCCATTATGAGTTTCTAGTAATGTCCTTTGGGTTAACTAACGCTCCAGCAGCCTTTATGGACTTGATGAATCGGGTATTCAGGCCATACTTGGATCGGTTTGTGATAGTTTTCATTGATGACATTTTGGTTTATTCTAAGAGTGAGGCGGAGCATGTGATGCATCTGAGGAGGGTACTTCAGACCTTAAGAGAGCATAGATTGTATGCCAAGTTCTCAAAGTGCGAGTTCTGGTTGTATCAAGTGGCATTCCTAGGCCACGTGGTTTCTCGAGATGGCATACAGGTGGACCCTAAGAAGATAGAGGCTATTACAGAATGGCCAAGGCCGACTACGGTTAGGGAAGTACGGAGTTTCCTGGGTCTAGCAGGCTATTACAGAAGATTTGTAAAGGATTTCTCTAGAATTGCTGCACCCTTGACAAGGTTGACCCAGAAAAGTGTTAAGTTTGTATGGACGGACAAATGCGAAGAGCATTTCCAATTATTGAAGAACTTGTTGACGTCAGCACCGATTCTAACTTTACCCACTGGGAATGAAGGTTATACAGTATATTGTGATGCTTCCAGAGTAGGATTGGGCTGTGTGTTGATGCAAAATAGCCAAGTGATTGCTTACGCTTCGAGGCAGTTGAAGAAGCACGAGCAGAACTATCCTACTCACGACTTAGAGATGGCAGCCGTGGTGTTTGCTTTAAAAATATGGAGGCATTACTTGTACGGAGTGACATGTGAGATATACACAGATCATAAGAGCTTGAAATATATTTTCCAGCAGAGGGACTTGAATCTGAGGCAGAGGAGATGGATGGAACTTCTTAAGGATTATGATTGCTCTATTTTATACCATCCAGGCAAGGCGAGTTTTAGTTCATTGCAAACGAAATTGTCTATATATATATATTAGTAAAAATTTGTTCAAATTTGAATAAATATGTTTTGAAAAATTTGACTCATAAAATTCGTGAATGAATTTGAGTAAAAGTTTGCAAGCTACCACATAATTTTAATATATTAATAATTGTAGATATATAATATATAAATTTTACATATAATTAATATAAAAATTGCTAAATAATATATTATTAAAGTATAATTATAATTTTTATTAATATATTTCAATTTATCTAGTAATTTTTTTTTGTTTTTTAATAAATAAATTTAATTTATTATTTGCATTTTTTTAATTTTTTTTAGACTAATGAACAACTGGTGAATAACTGATATAGTAAATTTAATTTAAATTCGATTCAATATATTAAATAAATCAAATAAAAATTATTCGAAATTCAACTAATCTCAATTCAGCTCCTTTACATTTCCACTTGCTTTGAGTAGCCTGTGTTTTAGCCTCATTAGGTATGAGCCATTGTTTATGTAGTCAAGGGTTCACTGATATTTAATTTACAAAATAAAAAAAATCAATGTCAATAACAATATCTGATTTGTTAAAAATTATGCCTGAAGTTTGCTTGTTGTTCAGTAGATGGTATTAGAAAGAGATAAAAGGAATCAAAGATAGCATGTGGATGTCATGATCATCATCATATGAAAACAAATGGGTAGAGAGAACCCAAGCTGACAAGATATATAAAATTAGTATCTAATAATATAAGTTGTTTTCAAAACTTTTGCACCACTAAAATTTGAAATCGAAACTTTTTTATTCTGATATCTCAGCTTATATCAATCGGAGTTAATTTTTTTAAAAGTTATGAAATATGTTGAAAAGATATGGAATATTTTTTTTAATTTTAATATATGATTTGTAGTTAGATTTAGCCCTTACACTCTTTTATTCCTAATTTATATATGAAGTAACTTAACTTCTATATAATCTAATTCAAATTTGGTAACTTGTAGCTGATTGCAAAATTAACTTAGGTAAATTAAAAAATGCCAGCCTCCTTTTTCCATTTTTATTATTATTTTTTTTGTTGGTAATCAATAATAACAATATAATTAACATATTAAATAATAATTTTAAATTGAAAAAAATATATGGTCCTATATTTTCAGAAAAATACCAACATTTTTTAATTTTTTAAAATTTTATTTATTTTCTAAAAAATAATTCAATTACGCCCCAAAAAGAACAAAATATTTTATAGAAAATGAGTATTGAAAAGAAAAAAAATAAAATTAATTAATCATTTTTAACCTAAATAAATAAATTCTAAGAATTAAATGACTTTGGTGGATTTTTTTTCAATAAAATAGTACTATAATTCAAAAAAATGAGGGACACATAATTTTATGAAACTTAAACAAATTTTAAAAATATACCTTTTTTTTTTTTTGTAAATAATCTTTAATTTTATTAATTATTGAGGGAAAAATTACTTGAAAAGGGAATTGTCAAGTGATAAAAAAAATCCTCCCTAAACTAAGCCAAAAAAAAAAAAAAAAAACAAACAAACAACAAAGAAAAACCACAACTAGCACCCTATCCCTCACACTTGAACACAAAACCGAGACAAACAAAAGCAGAAAACTACAAGATAGATATGAGAAACAGACAAACATTGCAGCAAGAAGATCCCAACAACGATTTAAAACCAGCAGCAAATGAACTCAAACCCACAGAACAGTGAAGGCACCACCAATAGCAAAATGACTCAGATTAATGATTGAAGAAGATTAATCAAAGCAAAATTAAAAAGCAAAGATAAGGCCCGACATCAAGATGCCATCCTAAAAAATATCAACTTCGACAATTTATAATCGGCACCCTCAAAGACAGTCTCATTCCTATGAATCCACATAGTCAAAGCAATCACATAAAATAAAACAGTGAAATTTAAACATGCTTTTCAACTTGATACCATCTAATATATTCCCGCCTAGTTAAGGGTTCATTATCTCTTGAATAAAGATACTTGGATTAGGAAAAAGGCAGAATTCGTCCGAAATAGAGATTACCTTAAGGAGGAATCCTAAGCCAAGAAGGAACACTCTCCTACCAAAATTATGATTTACTATCTCACAAGAAATCCGACTCCTCACAGGTTTAAGTATTACTATATATAGAACCTCATATCCCTCACAAAGGGGCATCTCATTCTCATATATTCTATCTATTTTATATTCTTCCTGCTTTTGTTATCTAACTTAGGCATTGGAGTGTTTGTGCGGACTCTCCCTACCTTTTACCTTACCTTATGTTCATGAATTGTAGGATACCAAGCCCAAGAGTTTCGAAAACCAATTATCAAGTGGCGCCGTCTGTGGGAACTCCTTGGGAAAAGCAATTCATTTACCTGCTTAGCTAAAGACATCCTCACTATGACTTCCAGCCCACCACCAGCTTTGATTCATGAAGCCAGCACTAATCCTTTCGCACCTATCTTTTCAACCGACCTCTCAAACCCTCTCCCAACAATAGTGCTTCCAACCACTTTTTAGCATACCGGAGCTTCATCTGGACATACACCTCCACTCTTTGACAATACCTCAAGATACCCGTCCTTGGGCACAGACCTCCCATATTACGCTCCTCTACAACACCATCACTCAATACCTTTCATACCCTTTCCGAGTTTAACAGAGACACCATCAATAACCACACCAAATTTAAACACTGTAAACCAAACACTCAGCCTCGACCAAACTAGTAAGGAAGTCATGATAAAAAATATCCAGGCGCAGATAGCTTTGATGCAACAATAGCTAAACGCTATAATACATAGTGGGCATTCTGAACTGGCTTAAAATGATGATAACACAACACCTCAGCAGGCCCTGGGGACGAGCATAAGAAAAGGTAAAGCGCCAGAAGGGGAGTGTAGTTTAACAATTCAGGCTCTCGATGATTCGAAGATAGCTCAGAAGGTTGAAGAAGCAATATATAAAGCTCGGACCAAACTAAGAAAGGAAGAAGAATGCGTTATGGACATCAAAACTCCATTTGTCAGAAGAATAATTCAGACGAAGATCCCTACTAAGTTCAGAATCCACTGTTTGATCAGTATGATGGGATGGGAGATCCCATCAGCCACATATCGGTATTCCGAACAAAGATGCTACTCCAGAATGTAAATAATGGAATCATGTGTAGAGTTTTTCCAAGCACACTTATAAAGAACGCTCAAATGTGGTTTCATCGACTCCTAGAGAATTCTATCACTTCTTTTGAGGATCTAGGAAAATAATTTCGTATCAAATTTATCACCAATATTCCCCTGGCCAAAAACATCAATGATCTTCGGATGTGCCGGCAAGAAGTTGATGAATCTTTACGAAGTTATCTTGACTGTTTCAGTAAAATAGCCATGCAAATTGAGCATCTTGTCGATGAAGTTGCCATAGAAGCTTTGAAAAATGGCACTAGACTTGGCCAACTTAAAGATGAAATAATGACTAAAGAACCGAGTACCTTTTTAGAGGCAATGGCGATGACGATCGGGATGATAAGAATGGACGAGGATAGAAGGATACGACAGGAGGAAGAGAAGCCATCGATCAAGGATGAACGACCCAAACACAGACGAGCAGGCTTCCCAAAAATAAATTTCAGAAATCCAACAGAAATATTTGATAAGGAAGCAGACAGATACACACCCCTGAACACCTCTCAATCCAAAATCCTCATATGGGTCAGGAAAAATGGAGTTGAAATCACCCCAACTAAGAGAATAAGCCTACGCCAGAGATCTACCCAAAATAGGGGACAATAATGCCAGTATCACCGGGAATATGGGCATGACACGGAGGGTTATAGAGAGCCAAAGAATGCCATAGAAAGACTAGTGCAGAGGGGAAAACTCAATAATTTCACAAATGCATCGAGAAGAAGTGGAATCTCTAAAGACCAAGAGCATGATAGGCCGGAAGTAAAGAAAACCTAGAGGGAGCTGATTAGCATAGTTAACATGATAATTAGGGGGGGAAACACTGAGAAAGATTAAAGCGGAGTAGAGGAGAAAAACTAGTATCTAAGAGAAGCGATATTATGTTCAATTCAGAAGATGATTCGCATGTTCACCACCCCCATTGTGATGCCCTAGTAATAATTGCATGCATAAACAAGTATCTGGTAAAAAGGTTATTGGTGGACAACAGAAGTGCTATCAATGCATTATCCTGGAATGCGTACAAGGCAATGGGCAGCTCCGTCACTAACCTGAAGGCCATCCAGAACCCCATCACGAGTTTCTATAGAGCAACTGTACAACCAATTGGAATTGTTAAATTGAGCCTAGAATTTGAAAATTAGGACGATGAAGAAACAAAAGTCATCCGAGCAATATTCAACGTGGTGGATATACCACTGGTGTATAATGGGATTATAAGACGGCCGACACTCTATGAAGCAGATGCAGTCACCAGTATCCGGTGCTTAACTATGAAAGTTCCAGTCAAGAATGGAACCCTTACCATTCGGGGAGATCAACATATGGCTAAATAGTATTACCAGATGGCCATGAAGCCTCAGGCGGAGGCTTTTCCTTTAAAAGCATAGGAAATTGAGAAGCAAGGCGCTGGTCCACAACCAGTGGAAGACATGGAGACCTTACAAATCATGGAAGGGAAGATCATGAAAATTGGCAATGAACTCAACCAAAACATCAAAGAAGAAATAAAGGAAGTCCTTACCAGACACTCGGAGGATTTTGCTTCACAAGCATCCGAAATCATTAGCGTGGACCCATAATTTGCCTATCATTATCTAAACATCAGACCAGGAGCCAAGCCAGTAGCACAGAAAAAAAAGAACCTTTTCCTATGAAAGGTAGAGAATAATTACTGAAGAAATAACAAATCTATTAGTAGCCGGGTTCATCAAAGAAGTTACTCACCTGGAATGGGTAGCCAACATGGTACTTGTCAAAAAAACAAATGGGAAATACAAGATGTGTGTAGACTACACCGATCTCAATCGAGCATGCCCCAAAGACAGCTACCCATTACCCACAATCGATCAGCTCATTGACTTCACTGCTGGTCACAGATTATATAATTTTGTCGATGCGGCACAAGGTTACCACCAGATCCCGATGAAGGAAGAGGATCAGGAGAAGACGTCCTTTATCACCCATGAATGCCTGTATTGCTATAAGGTGATGCCCTTTAGACTAAAGAATGTCAGAGCCATATATCAAAGAATGATGAACCAAGTCCTCCAAGACCAAATTGGCACAAGCATAGAAGTATATGTAGATGACATTATCATCAAAAGCAAGCATTCAGAATAACACCCAACGGACATAGACTAGGTTCTTTGGCTATTAAGAAAATCCAGGATCAAGTTGAAATCAGAAAAATGCATCTTCGGAGTTAGAGCAGGAAAATTCTTAAGATTCATGATATCTCATAGGGGCATTGAAGCCAATCCAAAAAAGATGGAAGCCATACTCAACATGGAAGTACCAAAAAACATCTATGAGGTACAAAAGTTAAATGGCAGAATCACCGCATTAGGGCATTTTATTTCATGCTCAACCAGATAATGTTTACCATTATTTCAAGCTCTAAAAATTTTTGGGAAGTTTGAATGGTCTATTGATTGCCAGGCGGCATTCAAAGACATTAAAAATTCTTATCCTCACAACCCCTACTCAGCCGGCCCATCCCAGATGAAACATTATACTTATACTTTTTTGTAGGCCGAGAATGCATTGCTTTAGTACTGGTAAGAGAAGAAAGAAGCCAACAAAGCCCAGTTTATTACATTAGTAAAATGCTCTAAGGATCTGAAATTTGGTATCCTATATTGGACAAACTAGCCATGGCTGTGGTCCACGCCTCTCAAAATCTCCGACATTACTTCCAAGCTCACCAAATCGTCGTCTGATCTTGTTTCCCATTATGAAAAATCTTACAAAGATCAGAGACCTTGGACAGGCTAGTACAGTGGTCAGTGTTACTTAGCGAATTCAACATTGACTATGAACCCCACCAATAGATGAAAGCCCGAGCATTAGCAGATTTTGTGCAAGAAATGGCTTTGGAAGACCTTACCTTGACCAAAGCACCAGAATGGAAACTCTATATTGACGGAGCGTCCTCAGCTTAGGGATCTAGCCCTGGAATAATCCTCAAGGGACCACACAAGGTTTACATCCAATATGGAGTCTGAATCGAGTACAACACAACAAATAATGCTGCCGAGTATGAAGCACTCATTAAAGGCCTGAAGTTAGCCACCAAAGTCAGAGTTGAACACCTCATCATACACTCGGACTCCCAACTGGTAGTCAACCAAGTTAGTGGATCATTCCAAGTCAAAAACACTTGCATTGCCAAGTACATGGACAAAGTCAAGTAGCTCTTGCAATACATTGAGCAAGACGAGGGTCGATGGGAGATCATCCAGATACCCAGAGAAGAAAACACTGAAATTGACTTCTAGGCCAAGTCAGCAGTTGAAGACAATCAAGCATTCTAGGATATGCATTTCACTGAGTTATTAACCAATCCTAGCATTAAAAACCCTTAAGTTTTAGAGACATGGGTAGTCTCAGAATGGATGCGATCGATTATACATTATCTGGAACATGAAATCCTCCTTGAAGACAAGCTGTAGGCTCAAAAGCTAAAAACCAAGGCAGCCTACTATTCTATCCATCAAGGGGAGCTCTATTAAAAGTCCTTTTCGTACCCATAGTTTAAGTGTGTCTTACCAGAGGAAGGAAATTACATATTCTGAGAGATCCACGAAGGAATTTATAGGGCGCATGAATCCCATTATGCACTAATTCGAAAAGCACTACTCCAAGGATATTACTGGCCTACCATGTCTAATGATGCCCAGTAGCTAATGCAAGTATGTCACCAGTGTCAGCACTATGCTTGACTCAACCACAAGCCTTCCCACTCCCTACATCCCATCAGCAGCCCTTGGCCATTCGCCATGTGAGGGATGGACATCCTAGGTCCCTTCCCACCCTCCACTTCGTAAACAAAGTTCTTGATTATGGCTATCAACCATTTCACTAAGTGGGTAAAAGTAGAGGCAGTCCCAACCATCATAGAAGCTTGGATATATCACTTTTTCTAGAAGGAGATCATTTGTAGGTTTGACATCCCCCACACTTTAATTATGGATAACGACAAATAAAAACTTCAGAGATTTTTGCTTAGACCTCAGAATAAAGCTTTGCTTCACCTCAGTAGCCCACCCGCAGACAAATGGACAAATGGAAGTCACTAATAGAATTCTCATGCAGGGATTAAAGAAAAGACTCGATGAGAAAAAGGGAAATTGGGTCGAAGAGCTCAACAACGTAATTTGGGCCTACAAAACCACGCCTAGATCATCCACCGAAGAGACTCCATTCAGGCTAACCTATGGCATGGATGTAGTAATACTAGTGGAAATTGGTTCACCAAGTTACAGAGTAAGATAGAATCTCGATCACACCATCAACAACATTGATGCCCAGATATGTTTGGACCTACTAGAGGAAAGGAGAGATCAAGCAGTAGCCACAGCTGAAGCACATCGACAAAAGGTAACACGGTATCATCATCAACGACATCATCCAAGACAGTTTAAGTTGGGAGACTGGGTACTCAAAAGGGCAGATATTGGCAAAGGCAACTCAGGAACTGACAAGCTAGGTCCAAACTGGGAAGGTCCATACCAAATCTCGGCAAGCACAACTAAGAGAGCATACAAGCTAAGAGAAAGAGGAGGTACAGAACTACCACGGTTTTGGAACTCAGATGCTCTCAGAAAATATTATCAATAAGTTGTATTCAACACATGATTCAATAAAGTATCTCTTCATTAATAAAAATGCCTTTACAAGAGATTAGTTAAAAAAAAAAAGAGAATATCTATTCGACTATATGTACATCCGAACCCCTAAGCCCAAAAATAGAGGGGGAAACCTCATTAATAGCATCTGGATGCACTGTAGACTCAGCAACAATAGTAGCCTCCACATTATCCCTCGCAGGAGCAGCACTGGCCTTTCGATGGGCATCCTCTTTAATAACAAGCTTGGCAAGGTCTGTTGGTGTTATTTGATCTAACACCCCCAAGTCCAATTTTGAGTCCTAAGTGAGTAAGACCCTCTTACACTCGGCCCTGTAGGCCTTAAGAAACCCCCCTACCATGCCTTGGTATGAATTTTTATCACTCGCTCGGGATTTCTCGAGCTCAGATAACTTTCTCTCAAGCTCAGCAATGTGAAGGTTCTACTCTTCAATCCTCCTCATTAGCTGGCCTTGGCTATATTCAACTCGGTAACTTTCTTTTGACTCGCCTCAACCTCGGACTTCGCTTCAACATACTTTATCTGGCAGAGCTCCAATGCTACCTTTGCGCCATCCAGCTTCTTTTCAAAATTGATGGATATAGTTCCCACCTCTGTCTCCTTTAAGTTGTATTGGCTCTTCATATAGTAGTACTGATCCTTCGCCAACAGCAAAGCCTGAGTCATCTATCAACAACATAAAGTTTGCATCAATAAGAAGCATATACGATAACAATATCAGTAGTAGAACTAACTTACTTTCAATGACTGGCCAATCATGGAGTTGAGCAAACCCTCTGAGCCCTCAGTGATTCAGCGTATTGATCCCTCACTTGGCTATTAGAGACACTCGGGGCTTCATCCACTTCAGTGTCCAGCCCCTCATATCTGGACACCCAGATAACCTTGGGCGTTGGACATAAATGTCCTCATTAAGCCCCTTCGCGTTCGACTCCAGCTCGCTCAACCACTTATTTCTCCTATCTACCCATTCTGATTAGTTAACTCCACCACCACTTTACCCTTGGGATCGGCAGTTACCGCTGCAGGAGCTTCGGGTTCTGGGGAAGGAGATACCTGCACTTCCTCTGGAGCAGTTGGCTTGTCAACTAATGAATCCCACTCGCAAAATTAAAAAAGTCAGCCATCTACAGTTGTAAAAATATATCAAGTCAGAAATATAGCTTTAAGTAACACAAACGTTATCAAGGGAATGACACGAATCAGAAAGACTCTACATAGGTATCTCCTGGACACATCCTTCACTGATCGAGCTTCGGCGAGGCCCATCGAGATGTAGCTATAAACCATCTCGGCATCATGGTCGGGAAGTCTCACAGGCCGCTTCACCCTATGGCACTCATCAGACCACATCCGCTAGACATCCATAAAGTCCGACTGATGCTCTACAATAAAAAATTGGTGTCTCCACTTCTTGTGGAGATCCGGAAGCTTTACGAAGAGGGTATGGTTAGGCATAGCTGACAAGGAAAACATTAGCTCTCCCTTCTTCCTAGTTAGCCTATATAGGTTTCAGAAAATATCTAAATTGTGTTCTTTTCGTTCTTTATGCATCAGTTTGGATGAACCCGATCAGAATCCTATAGCTATTCGGATGGAGCTGACCAAGCGCTATGTTATTCGCTATTCAAAAATCTCTTCACAAAGGGATCTAAAGGAAATTTTAAACCCCCCTCTAGTTGTTCAAAATACATGACTAATTTACATAGCCCTAATAGGTGGGTAAGGAGCCTTAAACTTCCTATCTACAGTGTGAAAGGCGTAATCAGTGGGGATACAAAACCGCCTCCGGTACCACCCTAGTAACTCATCATCTACATTTGAAACAAAAAGGTCAGAACTAACTTGTTCCCTTAGTGCCATAATGAAGAAGGAAAATGCACAACAACAGAAGCAAGAAAAAAGAGAAGAAAAGATAAAAGTTCGCTTGGTAATCATAAGCAAGAATCACGGTAAGCAGAAAGGAAAACAGCAGTGGCAATAAAAATGAGACAAAGGCCAAAAAAAAAAAAAAAAAAGCAAAATACACCAGTTGATAAGTGCAACAGTACTTATAAAAACACGAAAGGATCTGGAAACACGCCATTAATTGCCCTCATCATTGCTTCATTTCTCCCTAGGCCATCAGGGGCCTAGGGAAACTAAGCCCATTGAAGGAGGAGTCACGACAATGGCAGTAGAAACATTTTGTTTATTAACACATGAAATGACACATAATTTTGAATTTTGAATCCCTAGGAGTTGAAGCGACACCACCACATGTTGGCCTGCCCATATCTCGACTGGGCTCCTTCATCAAGCTACTTAGAAAGCATCCAAGTTACACTTCTAGCCCATTTCGGGTATTCGAGCATCTAAGTCCAGTGACTGAAGCTGGCACCCTCAAGTCACTTCTATAGTACTAAGGTTTTGAGCATGTAAGCCACGTGTCCATGTACTGAGCATCTAAGCCTTGCGCATCTAAGTCCAGTGACTGAAGCTAGCACCCTCAGGTCGTTTCTGTAGTATTGAGGTTCTGAGCATGTAAGCCTCGCATCCATGTACCAAGCATTTAAGCCTCGTGCATCTAAGTCTAGTGACTTAAGTTGGCACCCTCAGGTCACTTTTGTAGTACTGAGGTTCCGAGCTCATAAAACCTCATGTCCTAGCACCGAGCATCAAAAATCTAGTGATGACTGGTTCTGTCATGCCGATTCTAAATGAATGCGTTAATCTATTATTGTGCTCCTACACACTTGGTGGATATTCAAGCTTTACGGATTGCATTTTCAGCAACGAGATTGTCTTGAGACTCAGCATCGAGCTCTACTCTTTTATTGCGACTGAGGCTAGCCACCTTAGCTCACTTGTCTTTATAATTGTATAGTACTTGTAAACACCCAATTTTGGGATAACATGTTATGGATATAACAAAGGACTCCAATGATGAAAATGTCTTCGATGCTTAATCTTTAAAAAATTCTAAGGGCTTTTAAGGGAAGAATTTAACGTTTTCAGGAACTAAATTGCAAAGTTCTTTTTAGGACCTAATTGTAAAATTTAAATTTTTATAGGGGCCTTTTTATAATGACATGTAAGGGTAGAAGTTGATTCCAATAATCTCCATTAAGGGTTTAAGAAGTTTCCTCACCAAAATAAGCATGGCTTGTGTCATGATAGAGGCAAAAAAAAATAGAATGGAGGCAGTATATGAGGCTTATGGTTTTTGGTTCTTATATAGGCCGTAAATCTAATGCAGAAAGGATTGGGAGTACTTTTGAACTGAGTTCGTGTCGGAAAAGGAAAAGGATGGGAGCGTAATTGAGATTTTCGATCAGAATTCTAAACATCCGATCAGAAATCTAAAACCTTGGCTGGAAAAAAAAGGTGGGGAAATTATAGTTTGGTCCAAAATAAAGGTTTATGGTGCATAAAAGAAGACAGTCCTAAAATATCTCAAAGTACAGTCACACTAACACAACTCCTAAAGAAATTCAGTCCCTCCTGAGCTCCAGTGTCTGGTTAAGAGCTCCACTCTCTAGCTGGATCGTCACCATGATCTAGGGGCATAGAAGTCCTGACATCATGTCCATTAAAACCAAGACTAGCAAGCTGTCACTAGAGCCTCTCGGTTTCACGCTCCAAATCCCCGGCATAATTTTATTGCATTAGAAAATAGTTAGAACCATGTATATCATGCATACATTTGCATATATGTTGTAAATACTAACCTTCCAAGTGTCTGTAATCTGCATAGTAAATATCTTTGGAAAGAGGCGATTCCATACAAATACTCCGCCTGTGTCGTAGGGACCTATAAAATAAATTTTACTACTCAACAATAACTGTAGGTTTGTGCAGGAATGGCTAGGAAACAAATTAAAATTACATGAGAAGCATCAGGAGGTGAAAAGCTAGGAAACTGAGTTGTATCAAAATACATGTGTCACTCAATAAGAGTCTGTACCATAGGAGCCCAATAATACATTGACCTATCAAATGGGGGCACATCACCCAGAACAATACCTGAGGGAGCCTCACCATGAGTAGTCTCACTAGGAGGAATAGGCTTGACCTCCTGCTCAGTCTCCTCAGTACCATCCTCAATCTCCTCCATAGCAGCATCAGGGACTCCTTCAAACTATATAGAGAATCAAATTTCAATAATAATAAGAGAATTGGAGTAAAATAGTGAGAAAAGGCATACCTTAGATGGATCCATAGGAACCTACTCTAAGAGGTTCTTTCGAATATACTCCCGATAATGATGAGAACGCTCAAGCATCATCGAAGCGTCATATCCCTCAAGAGCAGCTCTAAGCTCTGGGCTAGTCATGCTACTACTTCATAACATTGAAAGAGGAATAGAAGAAGGGACACGTCTCCTAGAAGGTCCCACATACCAGTGATAAACACGCTCACCAATATACCACATCTAGCAGCCATAATCGGGAAGCAGAACTCTCATAGTCTGAAGTCTCATAGCTGCAATCATAAACTCATATCGCTGAATGTCCTCAGCACCAGCCCACCAATCTAATCTAACCTGCAAACTCATTCATTTTCATGTAAATTTGTTAGACTTTTACAATTAATGAAATACTAAAAGTTAAAATTTTATTACCAGGTCCCACTCTAAGGAATTCAACTGATCCCGATAAGTCTATAAATCATGTTTTAATGCTGGCAAGATGAGAAGAACCCCATCTCTGCATCAGGGGAAGACTCCTGTCATAGCTGATAGCACTAAAACCTCGAATCACTCCAGTCTTAATACCCCAAATCTAAAAAAGGGAAGATAAAGGAAATGAAAAGGGGAAGGTGGAAGTAAGTGAAAAATTAAAAAGGGATAAGGAGCATACATGCAAGACATGCTAGAAGCCACACATCGTCACAGCACCTCTACACACAGTATCCAATCTATAGTAAAGATAAGCAATTACTGTAGACCCCCAATCCAAGGTAGAGACCCTAGAAAGATCCTGGAGAGGGCCAAGAAGAGCGATGCTAACCTTATGACCAGTCTCACAAAAGAGGGTAGTGCCAAGTAGAATCAATAAGAAACATCTCGCCTTTTAGAGAATCTGGCGAGGTATAGTGGTAGGTAGTCTCCTAAAACCCTGCACAAGGAAGAAAGATGCACATTCTTCCTATTCTTCCATGCTGGAATGAATCCGAGTAGTCACGGACGTAATGACTCCTAGCATCCTCCGAAAGAGTGCAGTAATGAATATCAAAAGAAATCAGGGAACCTCTGAATGCAATCCCAGTAATGGCAAAAAATCTCATCGGGAAAATAGTCAGCTCGGCCACTCATGTATGGAAGGTGTGAGTAGTATACATCCATCTCTCGAAAAAGTGCAAAAAGAGAATAGTGATCTGACCTACCCTAGGCAGTCAGTAAAGCAGCAACAAAGCGTTGAAAGCCAGATGCCCAGATATGTTGTGCTACCTCTCTAGACAAGTCATGGAACAACTCTCGTGCCAAGTAAAAATAGCCCGAGAATTTCAGGGGTTTCTAAAAAATGAAGAAACAACAGGATCATTTCTTTCCTAAACTTTTAATCTATTTTCTCTTTCTTTTTTTTTAAATAATAATAATAATAATAATAATAATAATAATAATAATAATAATAATAATAATAATAATAAATCGAAAGTCTAGATTTCCAATTGGAAATCTAGAATTCCAATTGGAATTCTAGATTTTCGATTGGAATTCTAGAAACCTGATCAGATTTCTTGATTTCCAATCAGAAATTGAAGAATTTTGATCAGAAGTTTGGGATTGTAATCTAAAAATCTAAACTTTTGATGAAAATTCTAGTGAAATTTAACACATTTTTAGTTTAATTTATCAATTTTTCATGATTCATATCAATTTTAAATTGCATGCATTATAAACATTAAATACTAAAATAAATATGTTTATTGTAGGATTAAAACAGGATGAGAAATTTACCTAATTTCCAACTTGAGAACATCTGTGGAGGTGTAAGTGGGTCAAAGGAAATATCTCCTCATCTTCATGAAGTCCCAAATAATTTTGGGAAAAATGTGGACGTAAAGTGATGGGATCTGACTGCCTGGAGCTACTCCCACATAGTCTATATTGTGGGTGGGCCATAGGATCAGACGAATCCAAAATCGGATGTCGGAGGAAAGTTTAATTGAAAAGAGAAAATTTGAAAATCAAGAGAAAATGGAAGGAAAAAAGAGAAGAAGAATAGGAAAAGAGAGTATGGAATGGGAAAAGAAGGAATGAAATATATAAAGGGAAAAATATCCTATTTAGTCCTTCAACTTTTATTTACGTTTAGGTCCATTGGATTCTTTGCAATTTAGTCCTAAATTGAAAAGCTTTATAGTTTAGTAATTTAGGAGATGGTTAAAATTTTCAATGTATTGATTATACGATCGAGTATAATCAACATCATATGACTGAGTGTGATGTTTCTTATAAAAAACAGACTATACGACCGAGTGTAGTCGGCATTGTACGACTGAGTGCAATGTATTCACCAATCGATTATACGACCGAGTATAATCAACATCATACGACCGAGTGTGATGTTTCTTATCAAAAATAGACTATACGACCAAGTGTAGTCGACATTGTACGACTAAGTGTAATGTATTCCCCAATTGATTATAAGACCGAGTATAATCAGCATCATACGACTGAGTGTGATGTATCCTATCAAAAACAGACTATACAACCGAGTATAGTCGGCATTGTATGAACGAGTATAGTTGGCATTGTATGACTGAGTGCAATTTATTCCTCAATCGATTATACGATCGAGGATAATTAACATTATACGACCGAGTGTGATGTCTCTTATCAAAAAACAGACTATACGACCGAGTGTAGTCGGCATTGTATGATCGAGTGCAATGTATTCCTCAATCAATTATACAACTAAGTATAATCAACATCATACGACCGAGTGTGATGTCTCTTATAAAAAAAAAGACTATACGACCATTTGTAGTTGGCATTGTACGACTGAGTGCAATGTATTCACCAATCGATTATACGACCGAGTATAATCGGCATCATACGACCGAGTGTGATGTTTCTTATAAAAAACAGACTATACGACCAAGTGTGATATTTCTTATAAAAAACAGACTATACGACCGAGTGTAGTCAACATTGTATGACTGAGTGTGATGCATCTTATCAAAAACAGACTATACAACTAAGTATAGTTGACATTGTACGACCGACTGCAATGTATCCTCAATTGATTATACGATCGAGTATAATCAATATCATACGACGAGTATGATATGCCATTTAAAACGTTGTACATTTGAGTATAGCAAATTCACCAGTAGAAGCCAGACGGAGTACAGGTAAGTATCCTACCTTTCAATTTAGAAATTGGGTGTTATTCTACTTTGCTACAATTTGTCAGGCAAATAACAATAAAGGGGGGCAACTGTAGACACCTAATTTTAGGATGACATGTTATTGATACAGTAAAGGACTCCAATGATGAAAATTTCTTCGACGCTTAATCTTTTAAAAATTCTAAGGGCTTTTAAAGGAAGAATTTAATGTTTTTAAGGACTAAATTGCAAAGTTCTTTTTAAGACCTAATTGCAAAATTTAAATTTTTTCGGGGGCCTTTTTGCAAAATTACAATAATTCCGATTGGAATTGTATAATTCCAATCGAAATTGCAAAATGCGCATCGAAATTCCATAATTCCGATCGGAATTACAATAATTCCGATCGGGATTGTATAATTTCGATTGGAATTGCACAATCCCGATCAGAATTAAACTCTTTCCTATTTCTAATTATTTCAATTTTAGGTGGTTTAAATTTCCTAATTAATTCAATCCTAAATTGGTTTAAACTTCCTAATTAATTTAATCCTATTTGGTTCAAAATTCCTAAATACACTTTAGGAATGAGAATCACATTAAGATTAGGGTTAGACTTCCTAGTTCCACTATAAAAGGGGGGCTAAAAAGGTAGAAAAGAGGAGAGGAAAAAAAAGGGGAGCATCGAAAAAAAAAAAGAGAAGGGCGTAGAAAAGAAGGAGAGAAGAGAAAGAAAATTGTGATTTTATTTTTCTTTTATTTATTCTTAACCAAAAAATTACTTTTGATTCATCAATTAATTCAAAGACTCGTGAAGAATTTTTGAAGAAAAGATTCAAAGACTTATTAAGAACGGTGAATCACAAATCTAAGGAGCATCCTAATCATCCATAACCATATCATATTCTTCTTCTTCTTTTATTTATTTATTTATTTGTTTATTTATTTATTATTCTATTTATTTTATCATAATTTATTCATTAATTATTATTTTATTTTTTATGGTGATTGTGGAGGAAAACACATGGAGATCATATGAGGAAGATGAATTTTATTGGAAATTCACAAAAGACAATGGATAAAGCCCCATAAAGACTTAGTTTCTAGGGTTTTATTTTTTTTATTTCTATTGTCTTTATTTTTATTTTATTCTTTATTTTTTATTTTTTATTATTTTATGAATTAATGTAATAGCCCCAATAGTGGGAATAGTAATAAAATTATGTGTGTGGTTGCCTGATTTTCAATTAAATTGGTTAGAAAAATTAGGTTTCAATTTGATAATCATTTAAAATCAATGGGGGAAGTATATTAATTTAGGTTGCTTGTTAATAAAAATTAGGATTTTAGTAAGGATTAATTTAGTTATTTATTTGATCTTATTTAATTTTTTTTTTTATGTTTTATTTGTTTTTTAGATTATTTATTAGTTTTGTGTGTTTTGGGCCTTAAGCCCATTTTAGATTTTTATTTTTTTTATTTTAGCCCATATCATTTAATAATTAATTAGGTTTAATTAATTAAAATATATTTTTAGGTCCATAATTAATTTGATTTTAGGTTAGAAATACCTTTAGGCCTATTTAGTTAATTAGACATAGGCCCACTTAATTTAATTTAATTAATTTAGACTTAGCTCACTTAATTTAATCCCTTTTTCATAATTTATAGATTTAAGATCATTATTTAATTAAAACATGTAGAATTAAGCCCATTAATTTAAATACCTTCATAACATGTAGACTTAGGCCCATTAATTTAAATATTTCATAATTTGTAGATTTAAGCTCATATTTAGAATTAAATTAGTAGACTTAGGTTCATTTAATTAAAATTAAAAGGAATTAGGTCTTTAGGTTCACTTATAATTTAAAACATGTAGACTTAACTCCTTTATTTAAAATCCATGTAGATTAGACTAACTTAGGGATTATGTGATTTATTGAATACATTATTTACTTATATATTTCATGACTAGTTTGCCTTCGAGTTTATTATTTTGGGTTTATATGAAATTGCATGTAAATAGAGGATAAGATAGTAATTCATAAAGTAATTCTAAATGAACACAAGATTGAAAGAAGTTGGTATTCTGTATCTAGAATCTCCTGGTTGTGGTGCTGGCTTTCTTTTAGGGAATCAAGTACCACCTTTTCAATTTGTCCCAGTTATTACCCTGGGTGGCGACTCTTCATCTCCACGCCATGTCTTTGTGACAATGGTTAGTATGTTCTCTAAAGCCCTGAGCTCAAACAGTGACGTGGTTGCTAAAATCTTAGACGCACACTAAACCCCGTTGTCTACAATACCCCTATGTGAAAGCATCAACACCCTACTCTACCTAGGCACAGTAGACATAAATATCCGAATATACCCCGGGGGGGGGGGGGGAACTCTTGATACCATCTAATAAATTCCTGCCTAGTTAAGGGCTCCTTATCACCTGAACAGGGACACTTGGATTAGGAAGAGGGCAGAATTCGTCCGAAATAGGGACTACCCCAAAGAGGAATCCTAAGCCAAGAAGGAACACTCTCCTACCAAGATCATGATTCACTATCTCACAAGGAATCTGACTCCTCCCAAGTTTAAGTATTACTATATATAGAACCCTATATCCCTCACAAAGGGGCATCTCATTCTCACGTATTCTCTATATTCTTCCTACTTATGTTCTCTAACTTAGGCATCAGAGTGTTTGTGGGGACTCTCCCTACCTCTCACCTTGCCTTCTGTTCGTGGATTATAGGATACCAAGCCCAAGAGTTTTGGAAACCAATTATCAGAACTTAACCATTTACTAAGCTCATTCACTGTTGTATAAATAAAACCAAAGATGATATAAAAACATACTCTACTCCCTACCATTTACAAAAGAATAACCACCACATATCAATAAAATATGATCACCAAATTGACCACAAAAAGCACAATTATTGGCAGCAACTGAGCATTGTAAACTGATATTGAATAACTAATCTCATTGGGAAGTAGAAGATTATCTTAAGATGCAATGTTACGCTTTACTTTATTATGCAAACTATTCACACTAAACCTTCTATTAGAAGAGTGCTTCTAAACCACCCTATCATTTATAACCATAGAATGATGAACTCTATTAATAATTAAGAGTGGGACCTTAATAAACAGATAAAATCTATCTAGATAAAAGGGTATTTTTATCATAAAAATATACAAAATTGACTTTTTTGCATTTATGAGTGATTCAATTTTTTGCCCTTTTTTTTGGTTGATGTATTGGATATAGTAAAACAGACATTTGAAATTAATGTGCACTAATTATAGTGCCAATTCTTCATCTCTAATTTATTTCAAGAAGAATTCAAAGTAATATTCGTTCACATGCTACATGAAGGATTATATATTACTTCTCTTTTGTGTCAACATGGGAAAAAAATGCAATGCACCAAACCATTGAAAAATATAGCATACATTAAAGATGTTGATTTATATTTCAGAACAAAAACAAGTGGATGAAAAACTATTGTTTTCATGTTGCTTCCTTTATCACTTATAGAATTACACCTTAGAGTAGGCAAGAAGCTTCCCTTAACATATCATTACCGTCATCACTCATCTCTTCACTAGTCTAAAGCTTCCCTTTGTGGAGGGCTTGTTGACCATTTACATGATTAATTCTTTAATTTTGGTTTTGACAAACAGGTTGAAGTACTAATGACTTCTTTTAAGTGAGTAGAATTTTACATTTCAAAATTAAGATAGTTCTTTATAATTGAAGAATTGTAAAACTCTTATAAAGAGCTTTTACATGGTGATTTATAAAAGACAATAAGCTATACAAGTTTCTAAGTCATTTGGGTGCAAAGAGATCACAATAAAAGTTAAATTTTTAACAAGAAGAATGCCCCTCACTAATAGCCTTCCAGACCATGAGGGTCCTCACAACCAAAGCTTGGAGAAAGCAAGTAAGTCTATGCTGCTCACAACTGCCCTCATGAGTTGTTCATGGCCATGAGGAGCACTCAAATGACCTCCAATAACTAGTCAAGCCTCCAACTACTATAATCTTCAATCCTTATGAGCTGAAGCCTCTCCTCACAACCGTGAGTGAAACTTCAATCATAAAAGCCTGAAATTCATTAAATAAAAGAGAGAGGAGCTTGAGGAAGCAATTAATGGTCTCTAATAGCCATTTTCCATCCTTAATCAATATATATCAACTCTAGAACTTCATTTAAGATAAAAGACAAGTTGGTTAAGCATATTGATTTCTTAAAAACTCTTAAGCATTTCTTCTATTCTATAAAATCTTTAGGTTAGCTCTTTTTTTTATCTTCTTTCTTGGGTTGAAAAGGGGAAGTGAGGAGTTAATGCTTGTGAATTAGGTTCAAGTGTAAGCCTAAAAAACACTTGTGATTGATTGATTGGTTAGAGATAAGCCTAAAAAAGCTCATTGAGTTGTAAAGGTTAAAGTTTATCCTTAAAACTCTTATAAGCTTAATCTTGATTAATAAGATTGGTGTAGGTGTTGAAAATCCTAACTTGGAGATAAGTTAGGTAAAGACATAGATTCATTTGTGAATCAAACTCTATAAATTCTTAAGTTCTGAAGTTCCTTTCTTACCTTGCTATAAAAATCCCCTTTTAGCTCTGAATCTTTCTTTAATTTTTAATTTGTTATATGCATCCCTAAGGCCCTTTTCATTTGGTATCAAAGCTTAACTTCTTAGAACTTCATTATAAGAAGCTAAGAAGATGGGGAGTGAAACCATAAACTTCTTTTCTCTAAGACCTTTCTTTAATGGTGTAGATTACCAATATTAAAAATTCAAAATTGAACTCTATCTTGATAGTAATCCTATTAAATTGTGGGATGTGATTTTGGATGGTTGGTGTAATATCCCGAATTTTTAAATATTTTTATACTGCATCGGGATATGCAGTGTTAATAATTTTTGTATATATATTTATGATATTTTATGAGTTTGTTGTTTGTTTAAAGCTAATTTTAATTATTTTATATTATTTTAAGTACTTTACGTAAAATTTTCCCGGAAATTTTGTTTTCGGGGAAATTGACACGTAAATAATTTAATATTCATTTTGAGACTCAGTATTTTAGAGAATTTATTTACGTTATTCATATTTTTTTTACTTGGAATGATATTATTTTAATAGTATTTAATTTAGTGTATTTTATTTTAATATTGTTCATTTTATTAAACTACATTATCTGCGTGATTAATATATGTGCTACATATATATATACACATATATTAGGGTTGTATTATTTTATTTGTGTGTGTGAATATATGTATGTATGTGTATATATATATTAATATATGTGTGTGTGGAGATATATATATATATATATATATATATATATATATATATATTGTATTATTATAATATAAAGTATTATATGTATATATATGTACATTAAACACAAAACACACACACACAAACTCATCTCCCCCGAAACCCACCTAAACCACCATCCACCATCGCCTGTCACCGTCGATCCCCTACCGTCGGTGTGCCGTCCGGCCTTCCAGCAGCTCCAGTCGCCTTCCGCCGTCTTCTACCTTCTTCTCCGGCGTCGGCAAGCGGCTGTGGCAGCAAGGAACCGAAACTCGAGCTCACCGTGGTTCCAAGCGATTCCGGCCACCATTCTTCGCGATTCCGGTGTCCTTGAGCTCCTCAAGCTCCGGTGAACTCAATCCAAGCTTCGGTTTGAGCTCTAACCCCTCCATTTTTGCTGTTTTTCGATTTCTTTATTTCGGCAATTTTTGGATTTTTATTTTTTTTCGGGAATTTTTGGTGGATTCATGAAAAATGCCTTAACAAAAGTTGATCCCCCAAGCTTAATCTACATCCTATAATTTTTTGTGATTTTTGGAATTTATTTTAATTTTTGTGAATTTTTGATTATTTTATTATTATTTTCTAATTTTCGAAAATTAATTAATTAAATTATGAAATTGTGTTTTATGGTGATTATAGGAGTTGAAATGAATTATAGAAATTTATTTGTAATTTTTGTGAATTTTTATGTATTTATTTGGAATTTATTAAGTTTAGGTAATTTTGAAAAATAGGGTTAATTATGTGTTTAATTGAAATAAATTGGTAAATTGAGTATATTTATTGATATTATTGAATTGTATGTTGAGAAATTAATTTTTGAGTAATTATATAATTTTTGGTGAATTTTTGAACATTTATAGTGAATATATATATATATAGGGGTATTTTGGTAATTTTACACTAAATTGGTTAAAAATGTAATTAAATTGGTTTTAATAGTTATTTAGGGTATAAAAATGATTTCTACAAATTTTTAGTATTTTTTAACTAATTAAAACTATTTTTCGTAAATTATTTTTTTAATTAAATATAATTTACTATTTTTCTAAATAAATGGGTTTTTATTGATTTTTAGTATGTTTTAGGGTTAATGGTGTAATTTGGAGCTTTAAAATGTATTCTGGTCAATATTCATGAATTTGTTGAGAATTGTTAATTTTTAATAATATTTTTTTTATCAATTAGGGTTTTATTGAAATTATTGGTTAAATAATTATTTTCAGCGTTTTAAATATTCAATTGCTATATTTTGGTTATTCAAAGGTATTTTTGGTATTACTAGAATTTTCATATATTATGTGTTTATTTCGTGAATTGTGAGCCTCGGTCGGAGAATTGTAGTTTGGGAGTCCGACCGAGGGGTTGTGGTTGTATATTTTCGAAGTGTGTTTTCTGTGCAGGATCGGCCCTACTTTTGTAGGGAGATGTCCATTTTACAGAGGAGACTCTGTCGAAATTTTGGTAGATTTCTCGTAAAACGTGACAACCTGTCCGAGTCTATTTCTAAATTCTTGATTTAATCTGTCTATAGTAATCCTAGAAGTATAGAGTTAGAAGTTTATTCTGATGGTTATTTTTACTTTATCTTTCTAGCTGCGCCGGAACCGAGGCCTAACGGACCAGGCCCGTTGAGTATGTCTCGAGAAGCGCACATCAGTGACTTATTATACTGTATATATATGCGCTGCATATAGGGTGCATTTATTTAGAATTTTTCATTTTCATTGTATGTTTTAAAAGGGATTTAAATTATAATATTTCTGGTATATCTAGGGTTGCATTTTATATATATACATAATAAATAATTAGGCATGTTAGTTTGATATATGCACATTAAACAATTAGGTTTAGGTTTAATACATTTGAGTAATATACACATGTTTTAAAATGTACACTTAGACATAATTATTTTATTAAATGATTAGTATACTTTAGGTATAATTTCAGTAGATTTTAGGTTTATTCTTAAATAATTGCATGTTAAATTATAAACCTACACTTAAATTATTTTTAAGTTATTTTTGGTATAATTTTTTTATTTATTTCCGAATAAATAAATATTTTATTATTAAATTAAACCTAACACATTAGTGGTATATTTAGGGTTTATTTTTAGATATATGCATGATAGATAATCAGGTTTATTTTTAGTATATTTGTGAATATATGTTAAACACAAAAACGTATTTAAATGAATATTTAGACATAAATGGTTTATTAAATGATTTGAGTACTTAGGGTATATCTTTTGCATATTTAAGTATATTTTTAAGATAATGCATGTTATATTATTGTTACTCATTTAAATTGTTTTTAACTATATTAATGATTTATCTTTAGTTTATTTCATATTTTATTTGACTATATATATATATATACCTGAAATATACTGGGTATATTTTAGGTATATATATATATGGTTGGTTTTACTATTATGAATATGGTTCTACATTAATTATTTTTCGAATGAATGATTTATTCGAAGTGAAGGATATCAATAGAACGTGCTTCCTAGTGGGCAGCACTAGGACCGTGTACGTACCGGTACGATAGATAAGGATTTAGTGAGAGTTAAATTGGGTGATTATAATTGATTTAATTGATTTGACTAAGATTAATGGTATGTTAGATAGTGTGATTTCGGGGCCAATCACACTGACAGTCAGACTGCTGGAGCTCGGTTGACTTAGTGTCTCGAGGCCAGTCTACTGTCCATAAGTGAATTGAATGATCTATTGGGTTGATTGAGATGTGAGGTAATGGATAGTGTGATTGCTGGAGCTCGGTTGACCAAGTGTCTTGGGGCCAATCACACTGACAGCCAGACTGCTGGAGCTCGGTCGACTTAGTGTCTCGGGGCCAATCTGCTGTCCAAATTGGAATAAGTGTTCTATTTGGAATCAAGTGAGCCTGTATGGCTAGAGTGATTATGGGATTGTTTGAGGATATTATTTAGGGTTCTATGGATCCTTCATGAATTAAAACAACCATTTTCTACATTAGTATATTTATAAAAGCAAAGTTTGGCATTCGTATGAAATGTGTGTATATACATATATATATAAGAATGCCTGATTGTTATGGTTTAGTTTGCATGTATATATAGTATAATAATTCACTCAGTGAGGTCTGACCCCCCTCAATTATTTTTTCAGGAGATTCCATATCGTCAGACCTTAGTTGTAGAGTTCCTCGCCGGAGTTCTTCAGTCCCGGCTATTTTATGCAAATGTATATTCTGAACTTTGAATTGTATTCTAGAAACTGCAGTAGTAGTGTCACTATATTGGAAGTGTATTATTTTGTTTGGATATTAAATACTCTGAGAATTTGTATTTGAACATTGTATGAATATGTATTCATTTATAAAAGGATTTGGAGTATTTATTTTATATATTGATTCAAAAAAAAAACTTTAATTTGGTCATACTTTTATATAATTATTATATGATTTTATTTTCTAAGGCTTGCTACGGGTTCCGGATTCGAAAGAATTCCCGTTCCCTAGCGCCGGTCATGACTCCTAGTTTGGGTCGTGACAAAGTTGGTATCAGAGCTGAGTTCTGTGTTAGGGCTTAGTTGTTTGAGTTATGGCCCTAGTTTTCAAAGTTGTGTTTTTCTGTTAAACTACTGCAGTGAATTAGGTTTGGTCATGTCTTTGAAAAGTCTTCCTTGCATTAGGAATTCCGCGTAACCGTTAGGGTGTCTGTTGATGTTTGTGATTGTTTGAACTAATTGTTTATTTTTGCTTCTTGTTGATTGCCTTGAGAGTGAATCGCTCCATCGATCGATGAGATTGATGATAGTTGATCTTTTGCGCACGAGGTTCTACCCCCTATGCATCCTGTTAGGCGTAGGGGTAGAGATGGATTTAGAAGGCCTGATGATCACTATTGACAATGGGAATAACTGAATGAGGAGCTGGTGGCTTAGCATTGCAATGATGTTGCTTCTGCAACAGGAGTTTTGTTTGATGCGGTGTTGATACCTTCGATCGTTCAGCAGATGTAATTTCTTTTTCAACCAAGAACTTGAGACATGCTAATTCTGCGTATATTCTATATTTTGAATTCTGTTGATTTCCATATCTTTTTAGCGCAGTGAATCTGAATTGTTTCTTCTGCAGAGATAATATTGATAATCAGTCTTTTCAAGTTAAGGTTGTGGTTACAGTTTCTACTATACTACACCTATTTAGTATAAGGGTAGGTTAGATACAACTGTAACTCAAGGGTTAAGGTAGTCATTGTAAGCAGTACAAGAATTCCTTTTGGACTTGAACGTGCAACAATTGTGGCCAGGATAGCCGAGATTAATAAAAGCTTCATAGCATTTAGTCAAGTTTGGCAGTTGTTTAATATGCTTTGACGGGGGAATTGGAAAATGTCTAATGAAGATGAAACACTCTTGTATTCCTTATGGCAAGCCGTCAGTTCTGACTGCAATACATAATTTGAGTTAAAGGGGGATTTCTAAGATACTTCCATCCACCTTTAAGGAAGGATAATTACATGTATCAGCTATTGCATAGAGTAAGGGAAGAGCAATCAGTTGAGAAGATTACTTGTAAACTCTTCAATCTGATACGTCATGCTGAAGACGTAATACAGTATAAGAGAAGATTGGTAGAATTATGTGTTACAAGATTAAGCATAATATGTTGGCCTCTGAACCGAGAATTAAGATTCAGAGAGTTATTGTAAATTCAGTCTTTTGGGTGTAATTAATCTTGATGAGATATGAAAGGGTTGTCAGCAATATCTGGCTCTAGTTGAGTATACTTCAGTGGATAAGTTGTCTCTCCCAGATGTTTTAATTGCTTGTGAGTTACCAGGTTTACCAATTTACAGAGATTGAATTTTGTATTGATGTGGTTCCTGACATAACTCCTATTTCAACGTAGCCCTACAAAATGACTATTGCAAGAGCTGTATGACCAAGGTTTTGTCAGACCTTATGTTTCTCTTTGGGGTGCACTAGTCCTGTTGTAAGGAAGAAGGATGGTACCTTAAGACTGTACGTTGATTGCAGAGAGATGAACAGGGTAACAGTGAAGGAAAAGTATCCTCTTTTGAGGATAAATGACCTATCTGATCAGCTACAGAGTGCACAGTTCTTTTCAAAAATTGATTTGAAGTCGGGTTATCATTAATTATGGATCAGTTTGTAGTAGTCTTCATTAATGATATACTAGTGTATTCAAAGTGAATGAAAGGGCACGTATATCACTTGAGGACTATACTACAGACACTAAGAGAATGTCAGCTTTATGTTGAATTCAAAAAGTGTGATCATTGGATGGAGAGTGTTGTTTTTCTTAGAATTATGGCGTTTAAAGATAGAATTCGAGTTGATCCACAAAAGATCGAAGTAGCATCTGAGCGGCCCAGACTAATTGAATCCATTGAGATCTGTAATTTTCTGGGTTTAATTGGGTATCATAGGAAATCTGAATAGAATTCTCTAGAATTATAGCTCCTATGACCCGCATAACTCAGAAGAATGGGAAGATTGTGTGAACAGATGTTTGTTAGAACAGCTTCCAAGTACTGAAGAAGACTGATTGATCTGAGGGTTAAGTGAACTTTAGAGGATAAGACCTGATATCATTACAACATTTCATCATATCATCATAGCATCTCACTACAACATTTCATCACGACATTTCATTCTAGCATTTCATCATAACATTTCATTATATCATCTCATCATGACATTCATCATAGCATGTCATCATGGCATATCACCATAGAATGATCTGTTAATAGGAGATGCCCAAGTTAATGATACAGGGTTGATGTTGTAATCTGAGAAAGGGATTCTATATAAGCTGTGGAAGTGAACTTGTAGTGTACATCCAAATGGTTACCAAGAATTTTCACAGTATTCAGGATCAGTACTAGTGGGTTGGATTATAGAAGGATGTGACTGATTGTATTTCTAAGTGTTAAAATTGCCAGTCGGTGAAAGCTGAATATCAGAAGTCTTCTAGAAAGTTTTGATCTCTTTTGAATTTGGGTGGAAATAAGAGAGAATTGTGATAATTTTTGTGGTTGGTTACCTCGTTTGAAGGGTGAATATAATTCCGTTAGAATGACTGTAGAAAAAAATTGACCAAGTCAGCTAATTTTCAGCCAATGGAAGCCACTTATTCAGTAGCTAAGAGGGCTAAGTTGCATATGAAGCATATTGTGTGCCTACATGGACTACCTGTGTCCATTGTATATGGTAAAGGTACAGTGTTTACCTTTCGATTTTGGCAGAGATTATGGAGAGTACTAGACACCTGATTGGATTTCAACACTGCTTTTCATCCTCAGACAGATGACAGTCTGAGAGGACGATCCAGACACTAAACAGTATGTTGAAGATGTGTGTTTTGGATCTAGAAGGTAGCTAGGTTGATTATATGCTACTTATAGAATTCTCTTATAATAACAGCTACCATAGCAGTATTGGAATGACACCACCTGAGGCTTTTATGGAAAGAAGTCTTAATTAGATATGAGATGGATCATAATACAGCAAAGAAGTTGCTATGATCAGAAGAGCGATATGGATCCTAGATGCAGAGATATGGAGTTTCAGATCGAAGACTGTAATTTTGAAGATGTCTCCAAAAAGTGGTATGATGAGACGCGTTGAACAATATGGAACTGAAAGAAGATCTGAAGTTTTAGAAGGAATCAGTTGTGATTGAGCTCGATAGTTATGTTCGAACTAGATTCAGATAATCAAGGTTCCATGACGTGGCAACATAGTGAAAGAGCTTATGTGAAAGACTGAAGTTGAGATACGAGCTTCTTACCCGTATCTCTTTCTTTCTTGATCTTGTAATTTTCTTTTTGGAATTCGGGGACGAATTCTTGTAAGGGGGGAAGACTGTAATATCCCGAATTTTTAAATATTTTTATACTGCATCGGGATATGCAGTGTTAATAATTTTTGTATATATATTTATGATATTTTATGAGTTTGTTGTTTGTTTAAAGCTAATTTTAATTATTTTATATTATTTTAAGTACTTTACGTAAAATTTTCCCGGGAATTTTGTTTTCGGGGAAATTGACACGTAAATAATTTAATATTTATTTTGAGACTCAGTATTTTAGAGAATTTATTTACGTTATTCATATTTTTTTTACTTGGAATGATATTATTTTAATAGTATTTAATTTAGTGTATTTTATTTTAATATTGTTCATTTTATTAAACTACATTATCTGCGTGATTAATATATGTGCTACATATATATATACACATATATTAGGGTTGTATTATTTTATTTGTGTGTGTGAATATATGTATGTATGTGTATATATATATTAATATATGTGCGTGTGGAGATTAGTATATATATATATATATATATATATATATATTGTATTATTATAATATAAAGTATTATATGTATATATATGTACATTAAACACAAAACACACACACACACAAACTCATCTCCCCCGAAACCCACCCAAACCACCATCCACCATCGCCTGTCACCGTCGATCCCCTACCGTCGGTGTGCCATCCGGCCTTCCAGCAGCTCCAGTCACCTTCCGCCGTCTTCTACCTTCTTCTCCGGCATCGGCAAGCAGCTGTGGCAGCAAGGAACCGAAACTCGAGCTCACCGTGGTTCCAAGCGATTTCGGCCACCATTCTTCGCGATTCCGGTGTCCTTGAGCTCCTCAAGCTCCGGTGAACTCAATCCAAGCTTCAGTTTGAGCTCTAACCCCTCTATTTTTGCTGTTTTTCGATTTCTTTATTTCGGCAATTTTTGGATTTTTATTTTTTTTCGGGAATTTTTGGTGGATTCATGGAAAATGCCTTAACAAAAGTTGATCCCCAAAGCTTAATCTACATCCTATAATTTTTTTGTGATTTTTGGAATTTATTTTAATTTTTGTGAATTTTTGATTATTTTATTATTATTTTCTAATTTTCGAAAATTAATTAATTAAATTATGAAATTGTGTTTTATGGTGATTATAGGAGTTGAAATGAATTATAGAAATTTATTTGTAATTTTTGTGAATTTTTATGTATTTATTTGGAATTTATTAAGTTTAGGTAATTTTGAAAAATAGGGTTAATTATGTGTTTAATTGAAATAAATTGGTAAATTGAGTATATTTATTGATATTATTGAATTGTATGTTGAGAAATTAATTTTTGAGTAATTATATAATTTTTGGTGAATTTTTGAACACTTATAGTGAATATATATATATATAGGGGTATTTTGGTAATTTTACACTAAATTGGTTAAAAATGTAATTAAATTGGTTTTAATAGTTATTTAGGGTATAAAAATGATTTCTACAAATTTTTAGTATTTTTTAACTAATTAAAACTATTTTTCATAAATTATTTTTTTAATTAAATATAATATACTATTTTTCTAAATAAATGGGTTTTTATTGATTTTTAGTATGTTTTAGGGTTAATGGTGTAATTTGGAGCTTTAAAATGTATTCTGGTCAATATTCATGAATTTGTTGAGAATTGTTAATTTTTAATAATATTTTTTTTATCAATTAGGGTTTTATTGAAATTATTGGTTAAATAATTATTTTCAGCGTTTTAAATATTCAATTGCTATATTTTGATTATTCAAAGGTATTTTTGGTATTACTGGAATTTTCATGTATTATGTGTTTATTTCGTGAATTGTGAGCCTCGGTCGGAGAATTGTAGTTTGGGAGTCCGACCGAGGGGTTGTGGTTGTATATTTTCGAAGTGTGTTTTCTGTGCAGGATCGGCCCTACTTTTGTAGGGAGATGTCCGTTTTACAGAGGAGACTCTGTCGAAATTTCGGTAGATTTCTCGTAAAACGTGACAACCTGTTCGAGTCTATTTCTAAATTCTTGATTTAATCTGTCTATAGTAATCCTAGAAGTATAGAGTTAGAAGTTTATTCTGATGGTTATTTTTACTTTATCTTTCTAGCTGCGCCGGAACCGAGGCCTAACGGATCAGGCCCGATGAGTATGTCTCGAGAAGCGCACATCAGTGAGTTATTATACTGTATATATATGCACTGCATATAGGGTGCATTTATTTAGAATTTTTCATTTTCATTGTATGCTTTAAAAGGGATTTAAATTATAATATTTCTGGTATATCTAGGGTTGCATTTTATATATATACATAATAAATAATTAGGCATGTTAGTTTGATATATGCACATTAAACAATTAGGTTTAGGTTTAATACATTTGAGTAATATACACATGTTTTAAAATGTACACTTAGACATAATTATTTTATTAAATGATTAGTATACTTTAGGTATAATTTCAGTAGATTTTAGGTTTATTCTTAAATAATTGCATGTTAAATTATAAACCTACACTTAAATTATTTTTAAGTTATTTTTGGTATAATTTTTTTATTTATTTCCGAATAAATAAATATTTTATTATTAAATTAAACCTAACACATTAGTGGTATATTTAGGGTTTATTTTTAGATATATGCATGATAGATAATCAGGTTTATTTTTAGTATATTTGTGAATATATGTTAAACACAAAAACGTATTTAAATGAATATTTAGACATAAATGGTTTATTAAATGATTTGAGTACTTAGGGTATATCTTTTGCATATTTAAGTATATTTTTAAGATAATGCATGTTATATTATTGTTACTCATTTAAATTGTTTTTAACTATATTAATGATTTATCTTTAGTTTATTTCATATTTTATTTGACTATATATATATATATACCTGAAATATACTGGGTATATTTTAGGTATATATATATATGGTTGGTTTTACTATTATGAATATGGTTCTACATTAATTATTTTTCGAATGAATGATTTATTCGAAGTGAAGGATATCAATAGAACGTGCTTCCTAGTGGGCAGCACTAGGACCGTGTACGTACCGGTACGATAGATAAGGATTTAGTGAGAGTTAAATTGGGTGATTATAATTGATTTAATTGATTTGACTAAGATTAATGGTATGTTAGATAGTGTGATTTCGGGGCCAATCACACTGACAGTCAGACTGCTGGAGCTCGGTTGACTTAGTGTCTCGGGGCCAGTCTACTGTCCATAAGTGAATTGAATGATCTATTGGGTTGATTGAGATGTGAGGTAATGGATAGTGTGATTGCTGGAGCTCGATTGACCAAGTGTCTTGGGGCCAATCACACTGACAGCCAGACTGCTGGAGCTCGGTCGACTTAGTGTCTCGGGGCCAGTCTGCTGTCCAAATTGGAATAAGTGTTCTATTTGGAATCAAGTGAGCCTGTATGGCTAGAGTGATGATGGGATTGTTTGAGGATATTATTTAGGGTTCTATGGATCCTTCATGAATTAAAACAACCATTTTCTACATTAGTATATTTATAAAAGCAAAGTTTGGCATTCGTATGAAATGTGTGTATATACATATATATATAAGAATGCCTGATTGTTATGGTTTAGTTTGCATGTATATATAGTATAATAATTCACTCAGTGAGGTCTGACCCCCCTCAATTATTTTTTCAGGAGATTCCATATCGTCAGACCTTAGTTGTAGAGTTCCTCGCCGGAGTTCTTCAGTCCCGACTGTTTTATGCAAATGTATATTCTGAACTTTGAATTGTATTCTAGAAACTGCAGTAGTAGTGTCACTATATTGGAAGTGTATTATTTTGTTTGGATATTAAATACTCTGAGAATTTGTATTTGAACATTGTATGAATATGTATTCATTTATAAAAGGATTTGGAGTATTTATTTTATATATTGATTCAAAAAAAAAACTTTAATTTGGTCATACTTTTATATAATTATTATATGATTTTATTTTCTAAGGCTTGCTACGGGTTCCGGATTCGAAAGAATTCTCGTTCCCTAGCGCCGATCATGACTCCTAGTTTGGGTCGTGACAGTTGGGAAGCTATAAAAGCTAGAGTTGATAATGTTGAATTCATTATTGATAGAAGTTATTGGACTCAAGAGCAAAAAGATAAGAATCATAAGAACAAGAAGGTCATGACTATTCTACTTGCCTCAATGTCTAAAGATGAAGGAAATAATGTTCAATATTATCAATTTGTAAAAGAGATATGCGAGACTTTTAAAAATCAATTTAAAGGAAATGTGTAAGTAAAGAGTAAGAAGGTTCAACTCTATGTCTAGGAGTATGAGATCTTCAAGATGAAACCACAAGAGTCAATCATCGAAATGACTAAGTGGCTTAATGATTTTCTCATAACTCTAAAGAAGTTGGGAAAACACTGCTCAAAGGAGGAGATTAACACTAAGATTCTATGAATTCTACCTAAGAAGGATTAAGAATCAAGGGTAACCTCTATTGAGGAAGCTCATGATCTATCTAAGCTTTCCATTGATATCCTTATTAGGAAGTTGTTGACTCATGAACTCACCTTAAAGTAAAGGGAAGATGAAAGAGAAGAGAAATATGAAAAGAAGAAAGGAATAGCCTTAAAAGCTTCTCAAGATGTAAGTGGTGATGAAAGCCTTATAAATTCTAGTGAGGAGGATGATGAGATTGCAATTATCACAATATGCTTTAAGAAACTATTGAGGATAAAAAAAATTTCAAGGTAAAGGGATATAAAAAAGAATGAAGGGAAGAAAAGTAAAAAAAGTCACTTGCTATGAACACAAGAAACTGGGTCACATAAAAATGAGGGCCCCAAGATAAAATTCAAGAGTAAGGGAGTAAAGGAAAAGAAGGAGGCATTCAAAGTTAATTGGGATGACTCCTCCAATTCATAAAAGGAAGAGAAGTAATAAAAAGTTACCAACCTTTGCTTCATGGAACTTGAGGACAATCATAAGTGATAACTTATTTTCAAAACTCTTAAGCTTAAGACCCTACAAACAATGAACAAAGGACAAGATGAGAGGTGGGGAGGATCCCCACAAACACTTTGATGCCTAAGTTAGAGAACAGAGATAGAGTTTGTATAGGGAGGAAGAAACAATTAGAATATAAAAGAATGAGATGATTTAGAATGAGAGGTATGGTCCTATTTATAGTGATACTTAAACCTAAAAGGAGTAGGCTTCCTTTTGGGATAGGAGTCCTAATCTTAGTAGAAGAGTATTCCTTCTTAGCCTAGGAATCTTTGAGGCAAAGTTCTTTCCATAAATGGATTCGACTACCTTCCCTATCTGAGTAACCCTGTTCAAGAAATAAAAACCCTTTAATTAAATATGAATATATATATAGGCGATATCAAGAGTCCCCCCCCTACAGGGGTTTGTTTGGATATTTATGTCCGATATATTCGAGTATAATAAAGCACTTATGCCTCTATATAAAGAGAAAGTAGTGAGTCACTGTGTAGTGACATGGAAGGGTGAGTTGAGGTGGCTAGCCTCAGTCACAGGAAGAAAGTAAAGCTTGGTACCGAGTCTTGAAACCATTGTATTGTTGAAGTAGCATATGGTCCTTAGAGCGTGCTAAATCTAAGAGATTGAATGTAATAGATTAACCTGTCAGTGTGAAAATGATGTGGCAAAACCAATCATCACTAGAGTTTTGATACGTGGTGCAGTAAAGTGCAACCCGAGTATAGAACCTCAGTACTATAGAAGCGACCTGAGGGTGCCAACTTCAGTTGCTGACTTGTGTGCAAGGCTTAGGCACTCGATGCAAGGATGCGAGGCTTATATGCTCAAAATCTTAGTATTATAGAAGCGATTTGAGGGTGCCAGCTTCAGTTGCTGACTTATGTGTGAGGCTTAGGCGCTCGGTGGAAGGATGTGAGGCTTATATGCTCGGAACCTCAGTACTATACAAGCGACCTGAGGGTGCTAGCTTCAATTGCTAACTTATCTTAGTGCATTAGAAGTGTGACTGGACTGCCAGATAGTTGGAGTGTGCTGCAAGCATAGCTCGAATGCCAATTTTGAGTAAGAAGAAGTAGAGCCTGGTTAAGATGCACACGGGTTGAGCCATGGTTATGCCGCTTCAATGCCTAGATATTTGAAATTTGAATTTATGCAACCGATGTGTCTTTTTTTGTGTCAGAAGATGAGACGTTTCTGCTATCGTTATGATGACCACTCAATTAATGGAATTTTCATTTCCCAAATTGCCCTTTATGATATGGGGAGAAGCGAAGTAATGATGAGGATAATTAATGGTTCACTTCCAGAGCCTTCCGTTACTCTATAAATATCCCTTTGTTTGTCAACTAATGCATTTTGCCCTTTTGTTTCACTGTTGTCACATTTGTGTTGCAATTGCCACTACATTTTTATCTACTGCGATCTTTGCATCTTGTAACAAGGTAATATTTATCCTTCTTCTTCTTCTTCTCCCTATTTTCTTTGCCATTCATGCACTTTTCCTTTTCATACAAAATAGTATGGCTCTGAGAGAATAGGTTAGTTTCGACCTGTTTGTGTCTAAAATAGATGACGAACTATTGGGGTGGTACCAGAGGCAGTTCTGTATTCTCACTGATTACACCCTCTATACAGTAGATAAGAGGTTTAGGGCTCATACTCCTATGTTAGGGCTTAGTAAATTAGTGGTATATTTTGACCAGCTAGAGGGGGGTTTAAAGTTTTCGTTAGATCTCTTCATCAAAAGATTCATGAATAAATATAACATAACACCTGGTCAGCTCCATCCGAATAGCTATAAGATTCTAACTAGGTTCATCCAACTGATGTACAAAAAGGGTAGGGAACCTGATTTGGATATCTTGCTGTATCTGTATAGTCTAGCTAGGAAGAAGGGAGAAGTGATGTTTTCCTTGTCAGCCATTCCCAACCATACCCTTTTTGTAAAACTTCCAGACCTTCACAAGAAGTGGAGGCATAATTTTTTTGTTATCGAGCACCCGTCAGACTTTGTGGATGTCCGGTGAATGTGGTTTGATGAGTGCCATAGGGTGAAACGGCCTCTGAGACTCCCCAATCATAATATAGAGATGGTTTACGACTACATCTCGATGGTATGGCCAAAGCTCAATCGTCTAAGGACGTATCTAGGAGATACCTCTGGAGAGTCTGTCCGGACCGTGTTCATTCTACTGCTACGTTTGGGTTATTTAGAGGTATCATTCTGACTTGCATTATCTTTTTTGTTGTAGATGGCTAACTTCTTTGCTTTTATAGATGGAATTTCCTTTCTAGCTAACGAGCTAACAACTACAAAGGAAGTACGAGCATCCCCTTCTCTGGAACCTGAGGCCTTTGCGACACCTGAGGAGATGGCCATTGACCCTAAAGGAAAAATTATAGTCGAATCATCCTGTGCTAGGAAGGGAGGTCGATGGAAAAGATGGCTGATCAATTAAGATTCTAATGCTGAGGGGCTCGATGAAGAGATATACGTCGAATGCCCAAGGTTGTCTGGGTGTCCGGATATGAGGGGATGGATACTGAATAAAATGAAGCCTTTGAGTATCTTGAACATTCAAGTGAGAGATCAATATGCAGAGTTGCTAAGGCTGCTAGCGGATATGCAATGCTAGTCTGAGGAGGGTTCGGAGGGGCTGTTTGTGTAAATGAATGTTATTTCTATTACTTATACTTTTACTTGTATTAACATGAACTTCCCTTTTCACATATGACACAGGCCTTGCTGCTGGTGAAGGACCAATACTTCTACTTAAAATGCCAGTACAGTCTGAAGGAGATGGAGGTCAAGACAATAGCTACTGACTTCGAGAAGAAGCTGGATGGTGCAAAGGCAACACTAGAGCTCTACCAGAAAAAATATGCGAAGGCAAAATCAGAGGTTGAGGTGGGCCAGAAGAAAATTGCCGATCTGGAGCATAGTCAAGGTCAATTGACTAGGAGGATTAAAGAGCAGGATTCTCATATTGCCAATCTAGAGATGAGGCTATTTGAGGTCAAAAAGTCTTAAGAAAATGATAAAAGATCCTACTAAAATATGGTAGGGGGATTTCTCAAGGCCTATAGGTCTGAATGTAGGAGGATCCCACTTTCCCAGAATCTTGAGTTAGACTTGGAGGGGTTGGATTGAATAACGCCGATAGACCTTGTGAAGATTGTTGTTCAGGGGGATGCTTGTCTAAAGGCCATTGCCTCCTGTATAAGGAATGCTTTTGAATCTACTGCTGCTGAGCCTACTGCGCCTTTTAATGTCGTTGATGTTATTTCCCTCCCTGTTTCTAGGTCCGATGGTCCAAACATACAAGTAGTAGAGTAGATTTTTTTGTTGTAATCGATCTTTTATAAGAATATTATTATTTTAATTAATAGATACTTTATTGAATACCATTCTAAGTACAGTTCATTAATAGTATTTCCTAAGGCAATCTAAGTTCCAAAATTATGGTAGCTCTTTGCCTTCTTTATTTCTTACTTTGTGTGCCCCTTTAGATGTGGGTTTTGATATCTAATATAGGTCCTCCCAATTTGGACCTAATTTGTCAGTGCCTGAGTTGCCTTTGCCAATATCTACCTGTATGAGTACCCAGTCTCCTACTTTGAATTGTCTTGGGTGACTATGCCGAAGATGATACCGTGCCACCTTCTGCCGATGTGCTTCAGCCGTAGCTGTTGTCTACTCTCGCCTTTCTTTTAATAGGTCCAAACATATTTAGGCATCAATGTTATTGATGTTATGATCAAGATTGTGACTGACCTTGTAACTTGGTGAACCAATCTCCACTAGTATTACCGTGTCCATGCCATAAGTCAGTCTGAATGGTGTCTCCTCGATGGATGATCTAGGGATGGTTTTGTAGGCCCAAATTATATTGTTAAGCTCTTCAACCCAATTTCATTTTTTCTCATCAAGTCTTTTCGTTAATCCCTGCATGATAATTCTATTGGTGACTTCTGTTTTCCCGTTTATTTGTGGGTAGGCTACTGAGGTGAAATGAAGCTTTATTCCGAGGTCTAAATAGAAACCTCTAAACTTTTTATTATTGAACTATTTGCCATTATCTGTAATCAAGGTGTGAGGGATGTCAAATCTATAGATGATCTCTCTTTAGAAGAAATGTTGTATCCGAGCTTCTGTGATGGTTGGAACTTCTACTTATTTAGTGAAATGGTCTATAGCCACAATCAGGAACTTTTTTTATGAAGTGGAAGTTAGGAAGGGACCTAGGATGTCCATCCCCCACATGGCAAAGGGCCAAGGGCTACTGATTAAATGCAGAGGGTAGGAAGGCCTGTGATTGAGCTGAGCGAATTACTGGTACTTGTGACATTCTTGAGTTAGCTTCTGGGCATTATTAGACATGGTGGGCCAATAGTAACCTTGGAGTAGTGCTTTTTAGGTTAGTACGTAGTGGGATTCATGTGCTCCATACATTCTTTCATGGATTTCCCTGAGTATGTAATTCCCTTCCTTTGGAGAGACGCACTTAGACCATGGGTATGAAAGGGATTTTCTGTAAAGCTCCCTTTGGTGGATAGAATAGTGGGAAGCTTTTGCTTTTAGCTTTCAAGCTTTCAATTTGTCTTCGGGGATTGTTCCATATTCTAGGTACTGGACTATTGGATGCATCCATTTTGAGTCTTCCCATATTTCCAAGACTTCAGGATCTTTCATACTAGGTTTTGTCAATGCCTCGATAAATTCTATATCCTTGAATGCTTGACTATCTTCAGTTGTCGATTTGGCCAGGAGGTCAACCTCAGAGTTCTTCTACTGGGGTATTTAGACGATCTCCCACTAGCCCCCTTCTTATTCAATCTATTTTAAGAGTTGCCTGACTTTGCCTACGTACTTAGTAGTGATTATGTCCTTGATCTAGAACATTTTGTTAACCTAATTTACTACTAGCTGGAGTCCGAGTGTATTATAAGGTGTTCAGCTCTAACTTCGGTAGCTAATTTCAAGCCTATGATGAGTGCCTCATATTTTATGACATTGTTGGTTGCATTATAGTCTATTCAAATTGCATACCGAATGTGAATTTTATGCTATCCTCTGAGAATCACTCCAGCGCCGGATCCTTGAGCGAAGGATTCTCTGTCAACATAGAGTTTCCATTCCAGTGCTTTGGTCATGGTGAGGTCTTCTGGAGCCATTTCTTGAACAAAATTTGCTAATAATTGGGCTTTCACTTATTGGCGAGGCTCATAGCAATGTCAAATTCTCTAAGTAACACTGACTATTGAACTAGTCTACCCAAGGTCTCAGGTCTTTGTAAGATTTTTTGCAAAGGGAAATGGGGTCAGACTACGATAGAATGAGCTTGGAAGTAATGTCGGAGTTTTCAAGATGAATGAACCATAACCATAGTCAGCTAATCCAACATTGGGTACCAGACTTTAAATCCTCAGAGTATTTTGCTTATGTAATATACCAGGTTTTGTTGGCTCCCTTCTTCTCTTACAAGTACTGAAGCGATGCATTCTTGTCTTGCATAGAGATATAAATACAATATTTCCTCTGGGACCGGCCTTTTGAGTAAAGGTGGTGAGGATAGGAATTTCTTAATGTCTTCGAAGGCCACTTGGCAATCTACAGACCAAACAAATTTTTTTGAATTTTTTAAAGCTCAGAATAATGGTAGACATCGTCTGGCTAAGCATGAAATGAAATTCCCTAAGTTGTGATTCAGTCGTTGAGCTTTTATACTTCGTTGATATTTTTTAGGGCTTTCATATTGAGTATGGCTTCCATTTTCTTTGGGTTGGCCTCAATACCTCTGTGGGATATCATGAATCACAGAAATTTACCAGCTTTGACTCCGAAGACACATTTTTCTAGATTTAGCTTGATCTTAGACTTGCTCAACAATTGAAGAACTTGATCCAGATCCACTAGGTGTTGTTCTGCATGCTTGCTCTTGATAATGATGTCATCCATATATACTTCCACATTGGTGCCAATCTAGTTCTGGAGTACCTAGTTCATCATTCTTTGATATGTTGCTCCAGTGTTCTTTAGTCTAAAAGGCATCACCTTGTAGCAGTACAAGCCTTCATGGGTGATGAAGGATGTTTTCTCCTGATCTTCTTCCTTCATCGGTATCTGGTGATATCCTTGTGCAACATCAACAAAACTATATAATCTGTGGCCAGAAGTGGAGTCTACGAGCTAGTCGATCATGGGCAATGGGTAACTATCCTTAGGGCATGCCCGATTAAGGTTAGTATAGTCCACGCACATCCTATACTTCCCATTTGCTTTTTTGACAAGTACCACATTGGCCACCCATTTTGGATGAGTAACTTCCTTAATAAATTTGGATTCTAATAATTACTTCATTTCCTCAGTAATTATCCTCTATCTCTCATAGGTAAAAGTTCTTTTCTTTTAGGCCACTGGCTTTGCTCTTGATCTGATGTTCAAATTGTGACAAGCAACCTGTGGATCTACACTAATGATTTTAGTTGCCCATGAAGCAAAATCTTCTAAGTGTCTAGTGAGGACATTACTTCTGTGTTGTTAACTAGTTATGGACTAGCAGCTTATTTCTCTACTTTCCATGTTTCTAGGGAGAAAGCTTCTGCCTGAGGCTTTATGGCCATCTAGTAACACTGTCTAGCCATATGCTGATCTCCCTAGATGGTAAGAGCTCTACCTCAACTAGAATCGTCATAGTTAAATGTTAAATACTGGTGACTACATCTACTTCGTAGAGTGTCAGTTGTCCTATGATTCCATTGTATGTTAATGAGAGGTCCACCACGTTGAATACTGTTATAATAACTTTCATTTCTTCTTTATCTCGATTCCTGAACTCTAGATCTAACTCCACTATTCCCATTGGCTATATAGTTCCTCCATAGAAGCTTGTGATGGGATTCTGGACGGTCTTCAGGTAGGTGATGGAGCCTCCTATTGCTTTATAAGCATTCCAAGACAATGCATTGATAGCGCTTCCATTGTCGACCAATAACCTCTTTACTAAATAATTATTTATGTATGTCTTTATTACCAGGGCATCACAATGGGGATGGTGAATGTGCGAACCATCTTTTGAATTGAACACAATCTCTCTTTTCTTGAAGACTGGCTTTTCCCCCCAACTCTGTTTGAGTTTCCTCTTGGTATTTGCTCCGCTAATGATCATGTTCATAATACTTACCGACTTATTCTAAGCTTTCTTTTCTTCTAGCCTATCATGCACTTGGGCTTCTGGTTTTCGCTCCTTCGGGACATTCCATGAAATTATTGATTTTACCATTTTACACCAGTCTTTCTATAGCGTTCTTCAACTCTTTACAAGCCTCACTATCATGCTTGTATTCTCAATGATACTGGTAATACTGTCCCTTATCCTGCGTGGATCTTTGGCTTAGGCTTATTCTCCTAGCTAGGTTGATTCCAACACCATTCTGCCTAACCCATATGAGAATTCTAGATCAAGAGGTGTGTATCTATCTGCCTCCCTATCGAACCTCTCTCCTGAGTTTCTAATGTTTGTTCTTAGGAAGCTTGCTCGTCTGGGTCTTGATCTTTCATCTTTGGCCGGTGGCCTTTCCTCCTCCCTTTGTATCCTTCTATCTTCATCTATGTTTATCATTCTAATTTTCATAGCCAATACTTCCACAAAGGTTCCTAGTTCTTTTGTCATTATCTTATCTTTGAGCTTTTCAAGTCTAGTGCCATTTCTTAAAGCTTCTATGGCAACTTCATCCATAAGGTTTTCGATCTATATAGCTACTTTGTTGAATTAATCAAGATAACTTTGTAGAGACTCATTGACTTCTTGCTAGCACATCCAAAGGTCATTGATGTTTTTGGCTGGGAGAATGTTGGTAACGAATCTGGTATAAAAATTTTATGCCAGATCCTCAAAAGAAGTGACGGAGTTCTCTGAAAGTTGATGAAACCACTTGTGGGAATTCTTTATGAGTGTGCTTGGGAAGACTCTACACATGATTCCATCATTCACATTCTGAAGCAACATCCTTGTTCTAAACACGGATATGTGGTTGACAGGGTCTCCCATCCGATCATACTGATCAAGTGGTGGGATTCTAAACTTAGTAGGGATCTTCGTCTAGATTATCCTACTTATGAATGGAGTTCTATTTTCCATAACACATCCATCCTCCTTTCTTGGTTTCGTATGGACTTTGTGTATAACCTCTTCAACTTTCTGAGCTAACTTTGAGTTGTCAAGGGCCATAATTGTTGAACTACATTCTCCTTCCAATGCTTTACCCTTTTCCTTGTTTGTCTCTGGTGCCTCCTAGGGTGCTATGTTATTATCAATGTGAGCTAGTTCTGAGTTCCCACCTTGTATTAAGGCATTTAGTTGTTGTTGCATTAAGGCTATATGTGCTTGGATATTTTGTATCATAACTTCCTTATTAGTTTAGTTGAGGTTAAGTGTTTGGTTTACAGTGTTTAGGTTTGGTGTGGTGATCACTGGTGTGTCTGTTAAGCTCAAAAAAGGTACAGAAGGTATTAGATGATGGTGGTGTTATATTGGAGCGTAATGTGGAAAGTCTATGCCCGATGCTGGCCATCCCTAGGTATTGTCAGGAAGTAAATGTGTATGTCTAGATGAAGTTTTGACATACTGAAAAGTTACTGGAAGCACTACTGTTAGGAGAGGTATTAGCAGATTAGTTGAAGGAATGGGTGCAGAAGGATTGGTGCTAGTTTCAAGAGTTAAAGTTGGCGATGGGCTCGAAGTCATGGCATGGATGGCTTTTCTCAAGAGTTCCCATAGACGGCACCACTTGATAACTTATTTTCGGAACACTTAAGCTTAAGACCCTACAAACAATTAACAAAGGACAAGGTGAGAGGTGAGGAGGATCCCCACAAACACTCTGATGCCTAAGTCAGAGAACAGAGAGAGAGAGTTTGTATAGGGAGTAAGAAACAATTAGAATATGAAAGAATGAGATGATATAGAATGAGAGGTATGGGGCCCTATTTATAGTGATACTTAAACCTAAAAGGAGTAGGCTTCCTTTTGGGATAGGATTCCTAATCTTAGTAGGAGAGTATTCCTTGTTTGCTTAGGAATCTTTAAGGCAGAGTCCTTTCTATAATGGATTCAGCTACCTTCCCTGTCTGAGTAACCCTATTCAGGAAACAAAAATTCATTAATTAAACAGGAATATATATATATATAGGCAATATCAATAAGGAACCCATAACTTCTCATTCTTCTTATGATGAACATGTTAGTTTTAATAATAATTGTGATGATGATATGGAGGAGGAGGAGAGCTTTATTATGAGCAAGTTTATGCTTAAATATAAAAATCCACTTTCTAAGAAGAAGCATTATAAGCAAGAACTTCTAAGAATGTCTAAAGATTTTAAAGAATAAAAAAAATGAATTTGCAAAAGTTACTTTATCTAGTGAACAAATTACAAATGATTTAAAGAACTCCTCTATTTTTAAAAATGAACTTGAGAAAGCTAAACATGAAAATGAGAAGCTTTTATAAGAAAATTTGGATTTAAAATATTTTATTTCAAAATTTAAAAAGGGAAAGGATATTTTAAAAAATCTTTTAGATTCACAAAGATTTTATAGAGATATTTATGGCTTAGGCTATTCAAATGGAGCACCATCATCCTTATCAAGTCAAACTATATTTGTTAAAGCTAAAGATCATTCCTCTTCTTCTTCATATAATATGAGTGATAAGGCTCAAGTCATGACACTATAAAGTCTAAATCACCTAGAGCTAATGAAAAGTAAAAAAGGACTCATTCTTCTAAAGCTCATAGGTCCAAGACTCATGTTAAAAGACCTTAACCTAAACATGTTTATATGTATACTATAAATAACACCTCAAGGCATGCTTCAGAATTCCACCACACTTAAACTTTTAGTTGCATGTCTCACACTCACTTTACACCTCATAAGCAATATTGGATGTATCCTCAAAACTTTCATGAATATTTTAAAAGATATGGAACTCACAAAAAAACTATAAAATACACTAACTTGAAATACCATTATACTCCTAAAAGAAATATATTTGCTCATATTAGATGCTTTTATTGCATAACCTAAGGTCATAGTAGCAATGTATGCTTCTATAGAAGGCTACATTTGAAATTTTTGTCCTTGAATTACTTTGAGCCTAACCAGCCTAAACCAACTAAGGTTTAGGTCCAAAAGAGTGTTAAAATATCTTGAATGTAAGCATGCCTTAAGTCCACCAAGAAAAATAGTCAATGGTACCTTAATAGTGGATGCTCAAGACATATGATAGGAATAAAGATCAATTCACCTCCCTTGAAGCTAAAGAAGGAGGTAATGTGACCTTTGAAGACAATACTAAAGGGAAGATTACTAGAATTGGCAGAATAGGTTGATGGTTTAAATCATAATTTTCTTAGCATTAATTAATTATATGATATGGGTAATAAAGTCAATTTTTACCTAAAAAATTACTTTGTTAGTAGTCTTGATGATGAAAAAGTGATTTTTTGGTGAAAAGTGGACAATATGTGTGTTATTGATCTAAATAAGGTAGATAACAAAGAACTTAAATGTTTGATGCCTATATCATATTATTCATGGACTTGGCATATAAGGCTAGGACATTCTAATTTTGAACTTTTTGATGATCTTAGTAAATATGAACTTTTTAATGGTTTACCTAAACTCAAGTTCACTAAGGACAAGATTTGTAATACTTGTCAAAAGGAAAAACAAACTAAGTCATCAGTTAACCTCAAAAATAGAGTGTCTAACTTTATACCTTTTGAATTGATTCATATAGATTTGTTTGGTCTTATAAAGGTAGATGGAATGCATTATGCATTTGTGCTTGTTGATGACTACTCTAGATTTACTTGGGTTAGTTTCTTCTCATAAAAAAGATACTTTTAAAGCTTTTCAAAACTTTGCAAAAAAATTTCAAAAAGAAAAAGGTTTTTGCATTTCATCTATACAAAGTGATCATGGAACTGAATTTGAAAATGAATTTTTCAAAAATTATTGTGATGAAAATGGTATTTTTTATAACTATTCCTCTCTTAGAACTCCTCAATAAAATGGGACAGTTGAAAGGAAGAATAGAACTTTGGTTGAGATGGCTAGAACTATGCTCTACGACTATAGCCTGCCACTATATTTTTAGTGAAATTCGTCAACACCACTTGCTACATTTCAAATAAAGTTTTCAAAAAACCTATTTTGAAAAAACTTCTTATAAGATTTTGAACAATAAAAAAACCCAAGATTTCATATCTAAGAGTATTTGGGTGAAAATACTTCCTATTGAACACCAAAGATAACCCTGGAAAAGTTAATTCTAAAGCTGATGAAGGTACATTTCTAGGGCATTCCACCTCTAGCAAAGCTTTTAAAGTCTTTAATAAGAGAACTCTAGTAGTAAAGGAGTCCATGCATATAGTATTTTATGAATCTAACCCATTTGATTCGAGAAAGGATCTTATTTGTATTGATGATGTTGTAGATGACTTTTTGGAGATTAACCTTCAAGAAAATAATGCTAGTAAGCCTGTAGAACTAAAAGCTCCAAGCAAGGAAGAGTAAAGAGATGTTCCTAAACTCACTTGAAAGAGGAGCTACCTAGAGATTAGCACTTTAAAAAGTATCATCCAAGAGCTCATCATAGGTGATATATCTAAAGGGGTTACTACTAGATCTCATCTTAAACCTATTATTAATTTAGCTTTTTTTTCTCAAATTGAACCTAAATCCACTAGTGAGGCTTTAGAAGATGAGGTTTAGGTTTTTTCTAGATAAGAAGAAGAACTCAATCAATTTAAGAGAAATAAGGTTTGGAATTTAGTTCCAAGGCTTAAGAACTATCCCATTATTGGTACTAAATGGGTGTATAGAAATAAGCTAAATGCACAAGACATCATTACTAGAAATAAAGCTAGGTTAGTGGCCAAAGGTTATAATAAAAGAGAATGTATTGATTATAATGAACTTTTTACCCCAGTTGCAAGGTTAAAGGCCATTCCCCCAGTTGTAAGGTTAGAGGCCATTAGAATGCTATTTACTTATGCATCTCATATGGATTATAAACTCTTTCAAATGAATGTTAAAAGTGCATTTTTGAATTGTTTCATCCAAGAATAAGTGTATGTTGAACAACCTCTAGGTTTTAAGAACTTTGAATTTCCAAATCATGTTTTTAAACTAACTAAAGCATTGTATGGATTAAAGCAAGCCCCTAGAGCTTGGTATGAAAGGTTAAGAATAAATAAGGGATTCTCTAAAGGAAAGATAGATACAACTCTTTCCATTTAGAAATCCAACAATGACTTACTTATAGTACAAGTCTATGTAGATGACATTATATTTGGGGCTACTAATCATTACTTATGTGAAGAGTTTTCTAAGTTAATGCAAGGGGAATTTGAAATGAGCATGATGGGTAGCTCAAGTTCTTCCTTGTACTTCAAATCAAGTAATGCAAGGATGAAATTTTCATCAACCAAGCAAAGTATACAAGGGACAACCTCATAAAGTTTAGTATGGAGGGAGCCAAAGCTAGCAAGATACCTATGAGCACCATTACCAAACTCACTAAGAATGAAATTGGGAAACCATTTAATGAAAAGTGTTACAGAGGTATGATCAGATCCCTTTTTTATTTAACTGCAAGAAGACCAAATATAATATTTGCTACATGTTTATGTGCTAGGTTTTAATCTTGTCCTAAAGAGTCTCATTTAAATGCTATTAAAAGAATTTTTAAGTACTTAGTTGAAACCTTGCATGTTAGGTTTTGGTACCCTAGGAGTCCCTTATTTCACTTGATTAGCTATTCATATGGCAACTTTGCCAATAGCTTGCTAGATAGAAGGAGCACCTCTGGAACTTGCTAATTTTTAGGAAATTATTTAGTTTCATGGTTTAATAAAAAGTAAGTCTCAGTTGCTTTGTCCATTGTTGAAGCCAAATATATAGTGGCAAGTTATTGTTGCTCATAAGTATTATGGAAAAAATAATAACTAATGGACTATAGCATTAATATTGATCATATTCCAATCAAATATGATAATTGAAGGGCTATAAACCTTAGCAGGATCCCATTCAATCTTCAAGAACCAAGCATATGGACATTAGGCATTATTTCTTGCGTTATCATATGGAAAATGGTGACATTATTCTTAAATTTATTGATACTAATCACCAACTAGAGGACATTTTTACCAAGCTACTTAGTGAAGATAGAATGAACTTTATTAAGTATGAACTTGGGATGCTAGATGGTGCTAGCTTGACTTGACCCCTGCATGCCTTTTCTTGTTTATAAGTTTCTTCCTTATAATGATGTTGAGTTAAATGTTTGTGATTGGTATGTGTTTCTCAACTCAATTATTGCATTTTTCTCAACCTAATTGGTATGTGAATGATATGTTCTTCTCAACTTAATTGAGTTATATATACACTCATATATCAAAGTGCTTAATCTCATATAGGTATAAATATAATCATTTGGTTGTTTTTGATATTCATAATTTTTCTTAGCATTTATGAGATTAATTATTTACTCACTTATTTGTGCATTAATTATTTCCTTTCCTTTTTTTTCTATACAATTAAGGGATTAATAAATTGCCTATACATCTCTTTAAAATCATTTATTTGCATATATTTTTTTAATTAATTCTTTGTCTATATATGAATTTTCCATTTTTAAATTTTTTATTTTGCTATTTAGTAATTAATTATTAGGATTAATTCAACTAATTAATTACATAAAAATTAGCAAAAATTAAGTTTTCCATGAACTTTTACATTTGCATGTTCAATTATAATTAAACAAAGCTCTGGTTTCAATTAAAATCAATTTGCATTTAAACTATTTTCAATTTGTTGTCAATTAAGTCCATAAGGTCTAAATTGACACATTTTTTAGGCTTAATTGCAAAAAAGTTCAAAAGTTCAGGGGTTTGGGGGCAATTTCATCATGAGCCATTGCAAAAGTTGTAAGCTCTCGTAAGTCATGTCTATTCAGGGGATTGCACCCCTCACAAGCTCCACTCACAGTCATGAGCAGATCATGAGGAGCAACTTGACAGACAAAAAAATTATTTTTCATTCAAAATTTTATCTCCTATTCCTCTTTTCCAATCTCTAAGTGGCTACTTGCATTTATTTTCTAATTTTTTACTCAATTAAAGACTATTTTATGCCTATTTTCCCTTTATATAACCTCTTTTATACCCTCTTCAAATCATAACTCAAAATTTTTATTCTTAACTATTTTCCTTGGCTATTTTCTCTCTTTTGTTGCCTCTTCCATTCACAATTCTCACCTTCTCCTTATTTCCCTTAGCTCGTTTTCCCTTCTCTTAACTCTTATATTTCATTGCACTTAAATTTCCATTATAATCTCTCCATGGTTCCTAAGAAATCCACGCCACAAAATGTTCCTTCTTCTTCATCAAGGCATGCCACTAAGGATCAGCCAAAAAAGACTCATCCAATTTCATACTTCCTAAGTCAAATTAGAAGTAGGATGGCTCAATTTACCAAAAAGTCCATGATTCCCTCAAGGTACATGTCACAATCTACTCTCGAGCAATTAGGTTGCTTTGAGGAAGTAGAGCTAATTCTTGAATGGGTTAGGATGTTCAACTTTACCTTTTAACCCTACCTTACACATCTTCCTCTTGTAATAGAATTTCTTTCAATCTTTTGCCTTAAGGTTCAATTCATTGATGAACAAAACCCTTTTAATAGTATGAGGTTTTGTTTGGGGGGTAGAGAAAGATTTATAACAATACAATAATTTGACAAAATCTTTGGTTTAAACAAGGGGGTCTTCCTTTACCAAATATGGTTTGGTCACCCCATAACTTTTAGGTTAGTCATACCAAGCCTAATGCTGTCTCTTTTGTTGTGGGTCACTCAAAGTCATAATTCCTCGCCTCCAAAGCCTTGTGGTACATCTATAGGTTTATCACTTATTCATTTCATGCTAAGGGCTTAGTAATAAGGCTATTTCTTTATATGATTTCTTTTTGCTTCATTGTCTTGTGGATAATATGGATGTTGAATTGGGTAGATGGCTTCAATGGAGGCTATAACTAACAAGTGATAGTGTAAGTGGTAGTCTTTGCATAGGTGGAATTATCAACAAACTTGCTACCCATTTTAAGATTGTTCCACCCTTAACACCATTAATTACTCTTTCCTTAATGAAAATATCTTGAAAAACTCTAGATAATTCAAGAAGAGTGGAGAGGTGTGGATTTGGAAGGATGAGGAAGATGAAATTAATGAAAAGCTTACACAAGACTTTAAAGACATTTAACGAATTTGCACCATTGGTCTTGATCAAGAGGGTGGCAATGAAGATGGAAGTCAACATCCTCCTCCTCCTTCGCAAAGGAAACGTGCAAGAGGTGTTTAAAGATCTTAGGAGTGCATAAGGCTATGAAGATGAATCAGCTTGGGTTGGCCCCTTTTTTTATTGGATGTCCTTGGTTAAAGAAAATTTCAATAATCAATTTAATACTATGGACACCCGCTGTATTTTAAATTATTAAAAATTATATTGAGATATATAGTGTTAATAATATTTTAAATTTTTAAATATTATAATTATTGGTGAATATTATTTATTTATTTTATTTTAAATATTTTGATATATAAAGGATTTTATTTAGAAATTATTATTATTTAAGGATATTAATGTTAGTAAAATTATTTTTGTTGTTATGGTTATTATCATTATTATTATTATCATTACTATTATTGTCTTTATTATCATTAGTAGTATTACTATTTTATGTGCATGTGTTGTGTGTGTGTGTATATATATATATATATATATATATAAAAGTTCAAAAGCTTAAAATCAGGTCAACTCTTCTTCTCTTTCCTTCTTTTTTTCTTTTTCTTTTTCTTCTTTTTATTTTCTTTCTCTGCTTCCGCCATTGCTAATGCCTGAAGCTCCACTAGCCATGCCTAAGCCACCACCTCCACCACCTCACTTTCCTCCCCTCCCCCTTTCACTGCCACCTGGAGCCTTGTCCTTGCCGGAATGCGAGAGCTTGCTACAATGTCACTAACGAGAAACCAGTCATTTCAGCTCGAGTTTTTGGGCTCATTCGACTCCTCTCGACACATACTTCTATATTCTCAACTCATTTCAACTCTATGAGGTCCGATTAGTTAGAAATCTCTAAGTTTTAGTTTATGCCATTTAGGGTTTTTATTTTTTTTAAGCTTGAGTTTGAATGTTTCTTGATTATTTCTTTTGTAAATGTTGTTATATGCATCTTAAGCTTCTCAAACATATTTTTATTTTATTTTTCTGAATTTATTTGATTTATGTATAATTATTGTATTTGTAATAATTAAAAATGAATTTTTATTAATTATGTGTTTTATATGTTTATTATGGAAAATTAGGTTAATTAGTATAGTTAATTTAATTTTTAATTTTAAAAGTGAGAAAATAATTTTTTAGTTATTTTGGTTAATTTTTGAATAATATTTAGTATTATGTGATTTTTAGATTTATGGGTAAAATATGTATTTTTATTCAAATTATAGTTAAATTATATGTTTTAAATAATTATAGAATAATAAATGGTATTAAAATATTATTTAGTTAATGTGAAAATATTATATTTAATATTTTTGTTATTTAAATAAATTGTATTTTGGTATTTATTGATATTTATGGATTTTAATGATTTTTATTATTTTATTATTTAATATTGATTTTATTGTGAATTGTGAACCTCGGTTGGAAATTGTGTAGTTTGGGGTCCCAACCGAAGGCATTGAGCTATTGTGTTATTAGAAGTGTGTTTGCTTGCAGGATCGATTCTACTTTCAATAGAGTGATATCCATTTTACAGAGGAGATTCTGTCAAATTTTTCATAGAATTCTCGTAAAACGTGACATCGGGTCGATCCCGAGTTTTTGATTTTATAGTTAAGTTGTGTCTAGATCGAGTTTTCCTTTAGAATTCTTAGAAGTATGAATTAGGTATTCGATTCTAATTCTACTATTATTATTTATTTTTCTAGTTGCGTCAAGATCAATACCTATCGAACCAAGCCCGTTGACTCTATCTTGAGGAGCGCAAACTTATGAGTTATTGTTTTATATATACATTGTATGTTGATACATGATTATGAGCATTCATGTTTTCATTATGGATTAAAACATTAATTATTTCATTAAATGAATAAGTATGTTTTTGGTATATTATTAGTATATTTTTGGTATATTTGATATATATATGACATTATACTTGGTTTATTTTTAGTATATTTGTTATATATGTGCCATATATATGTTGGTATATTTTTGGTATATTAATGATTTATTTTGGTATATATGTGGCATATATTTATTTGGAATATTTTTAGTATATGTTAGGTATATTTCTAGTATATAATGGGTATGTTTCCAGTATATGCTTGGTATATATTTGGAATATAAATATTATATTCTTCTATAATGGATGCCATTATATTTTAATTATGCATTTTATTATTTTACATAAATTTACGATTTTGTTTGAAGGATATCAATAGAACGTGCTACCTAGTGGGCTACACTATAACTGCGTATGTACTGGTTCATTAGACTTTAGGGTCGATATTATGAGAATGAGGTGAAATTTGATTATTTTGATTGCGAGAGAAAGTAGTGTAATTGCGAGAGCTCAGTTGACCTAGTGTCTCGAGGCCAATCACACTAATAGTGAGACTACGGGAGCTCAGTTGACTTAGTATCTCGGGGCCAGTCTACTATCTAAAAATGGATTAAAAGACTTATTTTGGAATTAAGTAAGCCTGTATGGTTAGTAAGTTTTATGATTAAGGTTACGGATAATTTAGGTTCTATTTTATCTTTCACTTAAATAAACATTTTCTGCATCTATTATATATAAAAGTGGATTTTAGCATCTGTGTGAAATGCTTGTATATATTTATATTTATATGGATACTTGACTGTATATGACTTTAGGTTGTATATATATATATATTATAATAATTCACTCAATGAGGTTTAATCCCCCCTCGATATTTTTTTTTACAAGAGATTCTTCTTCTTCAGACCTCATCGTTGATCTTCTTTAGCCTCGGCTAGACTATGTAAATTTATTAATTGAACTCTTATTGTACTCTAGAGACTACAGTAGTAGTGTTATTGTATCTGTAGTGTGTTGCTTTAGTTTTGATATTTGTATCAGAATATTGTATGAGATATTTGTATTATAACATGATATATAATATTTGCTTTATATTGTTTAAAGTTTTAATTCTTATGTTATTTTATATTATTATTGCATGTGTTTTTATTTTTAAGGCTTGCTACAGGTTTCGAATTCGAAAGAATTCCCGTTCCCTAGCACCGGTTATGACTCCCAGCACGGTTTGGATCGTGACACTCGCCTTGATAGATTTGATCAAAGAATGGACCATTTAGAGTTTGATGTTTATAATCTCTAAGCCCATTACAATATGCAACGTCAATGGGTTCCTCCTCCACCTCCTTCCTCTTAAGACCCCCATGATGGCAATAATGCTTAAGCCTTTTGTATATCTTTCCTTATTAGTTTTCCTTTGGTTTACTTTTTTTATTCTAGGTTGCTTATGTTTGTTTTGGTTTGGACTACATCTTTATATTTTTAGCTTGTTTTGTTTAGTCTTTTCCTTTTCTCCTCTTTTTGCTCTTTGTTAAAGAGGGAGAAGATTGTGGTGGTAGGTTATGCTAGTGATGTCCATATTATGTGATGTGATGTTATTCCACTCAACTTTCTTTTAATGCTATTTATTATTATGTGTTTATTACAATCTAAGTTACAATGCAATATATATTACAATAATATAAGCACTAGTCATGTAACATATGCACCTTAATATGCAAAATACCCTTTAAAGCCATGCACACATTGAAGGGGAGTTACTATATTGCATATTTTACTATATTGCATTAATTTAACTTATAAGGGGGAGCTTTCACTAGAACACACACACACTATTATTTACTTAATCAAATTAATTATTAAAGCAAAAAAAGGGGAGATTGTTGACCATTTGCATGATTAATCCCTTAATTTTGGTTTTGACAAACAATTTGAAGTACTAATGACTTCTCTTAAGTGTGTAGAATTTTATATTTCAAAATCAAGATAGTTTTCTAAAATTAAACAATATTAAAACTCTTATAAAGAGCTTTTACATGATAATTTATGAAGGATAAGAAGCTATACAAGTTTCTAAGTCACTTGGGTGCAAAAGAGATCAACAAAAGTTAAATTTTTTAAAAGAAGACTGCCCTCACGAGCAGCCCTCCAAACCATGAGGGTCCTCATAAGTAGAGCTCGGAGAAAGCAAATAACTGAGCAAGTAAGTCTATGTTGCTCATGACCACCTATTACGAGTGGGTCACCTCCAACGGCTATAATCTTCAATCCTTATAAGATGGAGCCTCCCCTCATAACTATGAGTGACACTTTGACTGTAAAAAGCTAAAATTCATTAAATGAAGGAGAGAGGATGTTGAGGAAGCAATTAATGCTCTACAATAACCATTTTCTAATCCTCAATCAATATATATCAACACCGAAACTTCATTTAAGAAAAAAAACAAGTTGGTTGAGCATATTGATTTCTTAGAAACTATTGATCATTTCTTTTATTCTATAAACTCTTATTGTAATTGAGTGATTATTTGTGTGCTAGGTTTGCTCTCTTTTTCATCTTCTTTCTTAGGTTAAAAATGGGAAGTAAGGAGCTACTGCTAGTGAATTAGGTTTAAGTGTAAGCCTCAAAGACACTTGTGATTGATTAATTGGGTAGAGCTAAGAATAAAAAAGCTCATTGAGTTATAAAGGTTAAAATTGATCCTTAAAACTCCTGTAAGCTCAATCTAAATTTATAAGATTGGTGTGGGTGTTAAAATCCTAACTTAGGGATAAGTTAGGTGGAGACATAGATTCATTTGTAAATCAAACTCCTTAAATTCTTGAATTCTTGAGTTCCTCTCTTACCTTGCTATCAAAATCCCTTTCTAGCTCTTAATTAATTCTTAATATTTCTTTAATTTTTAATTTTCCCTATTCCCTCCTCCCCCCCCCCCCCCTTCTAGGGCCTTTTTTATAGCTTCTTCCAAATCTTATTTGATGGACTTGATAGTTTATTATATATAAATTCATATAAACATTAAGTATTGACCTTCTAGCTCATACTTCACTTTAAACTAATTTTTTTATTAAACTTATTTAAATTTGATAATAAGGGATCCAAGTACAAAAAGACACTTTTTGAGCATATACTATGCCTTTGAGAAAAAGAAGATCAATAGTTAAAACCTTTCTTTGATGAACTTAGCACTATGTATATGAAATTACACTTTCATATGGTATATTAAATGACCTTCATTGACATTCTCTACCCTTAGTTATTAAAGAGTTCTGATTGTTATTATTGCAATGTTTTCTTCTCTGTAGCTAAGGAGCATGATTCAGACATTGCAATAACATTGTTATAAAAGTCTCTAACTTTTTTAAGCTATAAAAAACTATATTTGCAAACATAACATTACTAATATACCAACTAATCAAAGAATAAAAAATAATCTGCAAGTCTTACTTGGAAACAAATAATGTGGTGAAGTTAGTTTTACATTAATGGTAATCGAGTGAAGCAAAACTTAGAGTTAAGAAAAATTGCATAGGTGAAATGTTTCACCAATGTCTAATGAATTTTTTTCAACTAAAAATATATACTTGTTAAACTAACTCAAGTCTTACTTGTAAACAAATAATATGGTGAAATTAGTGTTACATTAATGGAAACCTGGTGAAGCAAAAATTATAGTTAACAAGAATTGTACAAGTGAAACGTTTCACCAATGTCTAATGGATTTTTCTAACTAGAAATATATACCTTTGAAAGTATGAATTATGAATTTCCCTTCACCAATTCAATTTTTAATTAGAATATTTTTCAATAATTATTTGTTGATTTTGACTGTCCATGTTTAAAATATTTTTCCCAACTGCTAAAGATTTAAAAGTATATGAGATCAAGTTTGTTGACTATTCTTTTCATTACCACTCTAGGAACTTGTCTTTAATTCCTCTAAAATATCTAAAAGACTTGCACAAGAACTTTGACATATGTTGTAGATATTAATTTGATTACATGAACATAATACCCAATTCTTAAAGTACCTATAAAATATATTAAAATTTCATAATACACTATTGTAAGTTGGTAGTGAACCATGACATTAGTGATTTTTCAAATTGCTTGGTGCAATGATATTAAAATGTTTTAGTGAAATTAATTACTTAGTGGATCAGTATAAAATTTGCTTAGTAAAATCAACATAAAAATTGAATAAAAACTACCCAGCACTACATACAAACAAAAAATGAATATTTTATCACCAAATTATAGTGTGTCCAATTAATTCAAATAATCTAATTTTCCAAAAACAAATCTAATTTCATGATCACAATTGCAATATATAGTTGATAACATCATAGTCAATTAGGCCAGTCAATCCAACTTGAATGTGGTTCCACCATTGAGGACAACATTTTTTTAAGGGAAGAAATTGAATGCGGTCATAACATTTTTTTTACTGATGTATTTTAGGAAGAATTTGAATTAAGGCCTATTTTATCTATCCTCTTTGTCAATGCATCTAGCTTTTCAATTACCATAGTCAACCCATTTATCTCAATTGCTCCTCCATTCCTAGGTATAATTGTCTCATTAACTTATAAACTCTTTGTGTGTTTGTCATTTTTTCAAAAAATTCTAAAGCATTCTTAGGTGTTTTAGACATGATTATTCCTCTAGCAGCTGCATCTATGTTAACTCTAACTAAAGGATTCACATACTCATAGAAAGATTAAGCCAAATCCCATGCTTGTATCAAGTGTGGTGGACATTACCGTTGTAAATCTTTAAATTTTTCCTAACATTCATAAAAGCCTTCATCTTCTCTCTGATAAAAAGAATTTATCTCATTTCTAACCTTCAATACCTTAGCAAGTGGGAAGTATTTATCAAAAAATATGGTGTAGAGCTCTTGTCGAGAATTGATAAAATTAGGTAGCAGACATATGAACCATCTCTTTGCCCTATCAGTGAGTGAAAAAGGAAAAGAATAATCTTATAACTTCTGGCTGTACTCCATTCATTTTGAATGTAGAATAATACTCTAAGAATCTCATCATGTGACCAGTATGATCTTCATGTGATAATCCACTAAATTAAGAATTTTGGACCACTTGAATTATATATGGCTTAATTTTAAAATTTTTAGCAACAACAACAGGTTTGATAATAGGATTTTGATCTCCCTGTAGATGTGGGCTAATAAAATCTCTCATAATTCTTTGAACATTTAGTCTTTCTTGATTTTCTTATTATGGAGCAGGTGGATCTAAAACTCCTATCCCATCATCTTTTACTCTACTATTTTCTCTATTCATTCTGTGTCTTTACCCTCTAAGTCTTCTATGAAAGGTTCTTTCAATTTCTAAATCCAAGGAAGTTAGAATTTCACCTCTTCTTATTGCGCTTCTCGATGAGTGCATACACTTATAAAGGTACCTATAAGACAATTAAACAAAACACAGAAAAATGTTTTCCAAACAAAATAAAAATAAAATAAAATAAAATGTCTAAATCAAATAATATTAATTTAATCTCAATATTAACTATTATATCCCTGGCAATAGGACTAAAATCTTTATTTAGTGTGATCCATAATTGCACAAAATCATACAAGTAGTAATCAAAGATATCACTCCCATGGAGATAGAGTTAATTAATGAGCTACTCTTAATATTTTGCTTATTTAGACTAACGACAATTTCAATGAGCAAAGCAAAGTAAATTAAATCTAAAATAATATGAATTTTTTCATTAAATTTATATAAATAAAGATGCTAGGGTTTAATTCTCTCGACTCAATTTATCTAGAGATAATGTTAAATTCTTATTTATAATGAATAATCATTTCATTTCCAAAGCATCTTAAGAATTATGATGTCTCTCTCAAGTGCACTTACAACTAATCAACTATGATAATTTCTCAATTCCCTAGCTCTCACTAGCACAATTAACAAATAATAATCAATTTATTCAAACAATCTTCTATAGAATATTCATATTGAAATGTCTCTCAACTAAATCAATTTGAATTAATAGATTGTTGTTATTTTTCTCAATAAAATCAATCTCTCAATCAAACCCTAGTGTCTAGTTTAATTCAAAGGGCGACTAAGATAATGAAAAGCATTAAGTCCAATAGCTCTCATGAAATACATATTCTTTTGTTAAGAATTCAACCCAATTACATTCACATTGAGTCGGGTTCAGTAAAACCATATCTAACCTACTTAGTTACTTATAGAAATTTTAAAAAAAAATAAAAGATGAAGAATCCAAACATATTCATGATTTAATGAAATTAAAACTCAAAAACATAATAGAATAAAAACCCCTTTATTCCACTTTATTAATGGTATTCTTTATTCTCAATCCTTGTTCTTCAATCAAATATCTTAATTGAAATAGAGTTCTAAAATTAATTATCTAACTAAAATTAAAAAGAAAATAATTCTTGTGTAAAGAAAAGGTAGAATTATGTCAAGAGAACAACAACCTCCATCTCTTCTTTTCTAAAAAAAAATCCTCTTAAATATTGTTCTATAGAAACCCTAAAAATTGACTTTATAAAAATAGCAATATATGTGCACACAACTTTGCATGATATGCACATAGCTGTGTGGCCTTCATTCCATTTATCCAATAACCAATCAAGCACGGTCGTGTGTCAAAGGTGACACAGCTGTGTCTACTTCATGCTCAACAAGCACTTGAATCTTCAAATCAGGCATGGTCGTGTGTGCTTGGGCTTATAACCATGCCATACCTTCTAGCTTCAAGTGGCTCGTATTCCTTTGCCCTTTCCTCTACTAGATTAGCTCCTAGCTTTTAGTCTCCATTGTTTGCATTCAAAATAAACTCCAGAAAGATGGAACCTACAAAATCAACATAAAAGCAACGTAAAAAGTACAATAATTAACTAAAAATGCATAAAATAACAAAAACAACTAACTAACTTAACTCCTAATGCAAATGATCCTAAATCATGCTTTTAAATGATAAAAACCTATATTTCTAATAATGAAATGCAACTATTTAGTGCTATCATTTTTAGCACCTATCAATGGTTAATAGAGATTCAATAGAGGAGATAAGAAGAAAGCGAGGTGCACCTTAATATCTTATGCTAGTTGGTGTTACCTACTCCTACTAAGACTTTCTATTATTTGTGATTTAATTGCTTAATATTGTTCGCTCTCTAGTTTAAGTGTTTTCAACAATTGCACAACACTTGTATGGGAGTACTTACTCGTCTTCTTCTCAAACATATTACTACCTGGAGGCATTACAGGACAAGAAAAAAAAAAGGCAAAACCCATCCTAAGGCCCCTAAACTTATTAAATTTTTCACTTTAAGCCCCTCAAGTTTTATTTTATATATCTAGGCCCTCAAACTTTATAAGTTTGAAGTTTTAAACCATTTTATTAATTTTTTTTAATATAAATTATTTTCTTTAGGAGTTTTGTATTTCTAATATTCATACTATTTTTTACCTTTTAACACTTATATCACTTTTAAAAAAAACTTAACAGTGAAAAAAAAATTCCGTTATTTTAAATTAAAAACACAAATTTATATACATTTTAAATAATGTTAAATTTTAAAAATAAATAAACAAGTAATGTTAAGATAAAAAAAATTATAATAAAACTACTTTTTTTTACAAATTTTAAATTATTCTAGTTTTATTTTCAAAATAAAATATTATAATGAAAAAGAACACCATAATTAAAAGAGATTATGATAAAAAAAATATTTTATAATTCTTTAAAATTTAAATTTTATACTTTTAATGCATTTTGAGTTTTTTTTACAAAATTTTAATTAAATTATTTTGAATAATTTTTTATAAATATAAATTTTATAAATAAAGGATACAATTGCATGCTTGTACATTACCATTATCTTAGCCTTTATTTTTTTTATAACCATTGTCTTAGCTTTCACTTTTTTATCATGCTTTTTATATGCATGAAAAAATGTAGATTATAAAATTTATTCACAATAATTTAAAATATTGTGAAAAACAGTAGTATTATTATATTTTTTTATCTTAGCATTAATTTTTTTGCTTATTTTTAAAATTTAATATTATTTAAATATGTATATAATAATTTAGAATATTAAAAATTAAAATAAGTAAATTTAAGTTTCACTAGTGAAAAAATTTTAAATGTGATCTAAGTGCTAAAAAGTTAAAAATATAAAATATTAGGGATTAAAAGGAAATAATTTGTGTTTAAAAATTAATAAAATGATTTAAAACTTCAAACCTGTGAATTTTAAGAGTCTAAATATACAAAACAAAATTTGAAGGGCCTAAACCCAAAAATTCGAAAGTTTTACGAGCCTCAAGATGGGTTTTGCAAAAAAAAAAAACATACATTGGCACTGGAGCAATGGTTATTTATATTTTGAAATTTTAATTGGAAATATTTTAAGATTAAAATTTAAAAATAATTAGAAAACATTTATTGAAAAATAAAATTAAAATTAAAAAAGGAAGGAAGGACAAAAATGAAAAAGAAAAAATAAGGAGAAAATAAAAATTAAACAAATAAAAATAAAAAAGAAGGAAAAATAATGAGAGAATAAAAAAGTAAGGAGAAAATAAAAATTAAAAAAAGAAAATGAAATTGAAAAAAGAGGAAAGATAAGGAGAAAATAATAATTAAATGGAAAACAATATATAATATTTTTCTCATGAACCAAAAGATAATCAATTCAAATCAAAAAAATCTAGGGATCTTTCCATGCCTGCATCAACCAAAATGCACATATTTTTAATTTTTTGCCAAAATGCTCCCAAAACCTAAAAATATTTACCTTTATGTCCCCTTAACGAAAAATCTCAAAAAAAAAAAGGTTGATGCTCTCTTCCCGCCTTTGCTACCGTCACCATGACCATTACCTCTTTAAACTCTAAAAGTCACTTTTTCTCAATTTCTTCAATAGTGTCTTCACTCCTTTCATCTCTCTCAAAAATCTTATTGCAACCCCATCACTCTCTAAAAGTCTCTCATTCTCAAACTCGATGCTTCTTCTATGGCATTAGATTTCTCTCCAAGAACACATTAGCTTTGGCTTCTCTAGGCTACCATGTCGTTGTACCAAATCTCAGAAGCTTTGGTAACTCTGATGAACCTACTGATCATTATACAAAATAAACACTCATTTGTTGCTTTTTATTTAATTTTTTTGGTATGTTTTGTGAATTGGCTCCTTCTCTTCTTATTGTTTATACTTTTAAGTTATGGCTTAAGTTTCTTTTAATTAAAGGGTTTGGTTCAATCACTCACACACTCTCTTAGCTCTCCAATAATTTAGACAATACTTTTAAATTACTTAGCTCCACCATGCCAAAGAAATATCAATTTGCAGCAACAACAATAAATGGTTTTTTTTAATTGATTCATACTGTTATTTCTAATTCCACAAGTGCTAAGAGGGGAGGGGGATGAATTGGCTTTTTTAGACAGATAGGGAATTTTGACTTTTCAACAAAGAGCAAGCTAGAAACAAAGTTAAATCATAATAGAATGAAGAAGAAGAGCAAGAAAAACACAATAAATTATAGAGGTTTGGCCCTTGAAGTTTACATCCTCTCCTTAACCACTTGTTAAGAGTTTCAATCGACTAACAATGTACTTTAAGGTTTAAACCCTTACAAGCTTAAAACCAAGTTACTCAAGTGTTTTCCAAAGGCTCACCCTCAAACCCAAGTATTTTCATAAGGCTCACACTCAAACCCAAGTGCTAAAAATAATCCTCTTAGCTTACAAGTGTTTAAAACCCTATCCTAACTCACTCAATCTCACTATTGAGCTATTGAATAATAGTATTAAACACTGACCAACCCATACTAAAGAACACTTTTGAGATAGAAAAGATTATAAAGAATTAAAGATGAAGATCTAGTGTGGTTGAAGATTTAATTCAAGAGTAAATGATCAAAGATAACTTTAAATGTGTTTTCTCAACTTCATTTTTTTCTAACTTATTTATGAGTAGTATTTATAAGCTCAAAGATAAAAAGAGCTGTTAGAGGTGTATTAAATGCATAAAGAGCCATTTAACCACCAAAATAAAAGTGCTATGTAACTTTGTCATGACTCATGAAAAAATTGTCATTAGTCATGACAATCGAGGTGCCAAAATAAAATTTTGAATTTTCATGGTTTCATAACTTATGACGCTTCTATCGTTGGTAGTGAAGAGTTTCTAAAAATCAGTGGAGGTCATTATTGCCCATGACACCTCTATCACCACTTATGATGGTTGTGACATGACTTCATTTGCTCATGACATTGGTGGTGACACTGGTTATAACAACTTTTGAAAACTTTCGGAATTTTTCAAATTCAAACTTCATAATTTTACTTGAAAAAAATTCTTGGAAAAAGGTTCGATTTGCCTCTCGAACTTTTTATGAAAGTTCAATTTCACCCAAAATGATCTTTTTCACCATTTTAGTCCAAAACTTGCACTTAATGTATCATTTAAACCCATTTTTTGATAAATAACGGAGAGTGCAATGCACATCCTAATTAAACATTAAAAAGAAATAAAAAAAATGTTAAACAATAGAAATTAACATTAAAAAATGGTTAAAAAATAGAAATAAACATATTTCCAAAAAAGAGGTAAACATTTAGAATAGAAAAATGTTGTGACCACTTTAACTCTTTCAAAACCATCACCACCACTAGCTTTACCTCTGCGAACACCAATAATCAAAGTAGTAACTCCATCACTAAAAGAGCTTAACCAACTAAAAGAATTCAAGTGAGTATTAGATGGACCATGAAAGGTCACAGCAGTGATTTCAGAGCAAACAACAAGAACTCGAGTACCTTTATTATTCTCAACTAAATCTTTACCAAGATGAATGATAGTCCCACCTGTGAAGCAGCATTGTTGATACATTATAAACCTCTTGATAGAGGGTCAAAGGCCAAGGAGCTTGGTGAGTTGGTAGTCATAGCTAAGCATGTCAACACCAGAGGTGGTGCAGAAGACAAGATGAGTGATTTTTTACTTTGATTACCCCCATTCCTTGGTGGCTTTTATTGTAACTTCTTTGCCTAGTTTTGGGACCTCTATTACCACGATGTCTTAGCACTCATCGAGTAATGGTTGCCAGTAGGATTCTCCTTTAATATCTCTTCGGTGATATGAATATAATGCTTCTTGATCATTAAAATAACCCATTTCTACCACCACCGCTAACTCGATAATAGTCCAGTTGAGTCCACCAGATTCTAGTGCATTCTGATCATCCCTATGCCACTGCCTATTATGATCATCCCATTCTTTTCTCTTCTTTTTTTCATGCTCAATCCATGCTCATTTAACTTAATAGTAGCAATAATGCAACACCACCACCGCTAGCAATAACAATCACAGCCGAAGAATAAGCTCAACCACTTCTATCTTCCTAATCATCATCATCAATAACAAAATCAACTCTCCAGTGCTGAATGACCACCACCATAATTACTGCTCTAAGCTCATCGATACTCAATAGCCTAAAACTTTAATGCAAGAAATCAATTAGCCCAAGACTTTTCCACTTCTCCACTAATGAATCACTATCAATCTAATAAATTCCTATTGTTTATGAATTTAAATTTTTAGTTTTATAAAGTAAATGTGGATCTTTTTTACATAGTGTGAATCAGTGAATTAATATCAATCCAAAAAAGGGTATTTAAATAAAAATTCTAATCCATTTAAATGAACACCAAAAAAATGCAGCTCATATATATAACATGCACATAAAAAACTCAATTAATAATTCATGTGCCAATCTTCATTTTCCTTGAGTGTTGATCTCTTTCATAGTAAATACACACTTTGACCTCCTCTTTTTGCTAGTGCTACTACTACTATTAGGAGATGACCTTATTTGATTTTGATTAAAAGAAAAAAGTGATGTACTAGAATCTAGTTTTCTTGGTCTCGATTCTAAGAGTTCTCTTGACTTATTATTGGGAAAAGAGGAAGATCATTGCAAAGGGAAGCGCTAATGCGTTTCTTAGTGGTGTGGTAGGTGGCAGAGGTAGTGGTAGTTATGGAGGAGGTGGTGGAAGAAGAGAAGTAGGAGAGAAGGTGATTCAATTTTTTATTTTTGGGTATTCAATTTGGTGATTTAATTTTTTATTTAATTTAGTTTGGTGTCTATTTCACACATCCTTAATCAAAGGTGTGTTACACTCCATTACTTTTCAAAAAATGGGTTAAATGATACAATAATTACAAGTTTTGGACAAATTTGTCAAAACAGGTCATTTTAGGCCAAATTAAACTTTCATGAAAAGTTAGAGGGCCAAATTGAACCTTATTCCAAAATTCTTTACTGATTGGAATTTGCTTGTGACCACTTATAATAAAGATTCCTATCATATTTAACCAAATATGATTTCAAATTTTGATAAACAATTCAATCTTCAATTTTGTGCCTTGTCATCACTTATGATGAGTTCATTGCCACTCATGACTAATAAAGTTGTAAACTTAACAAAGCTAGAAGGTTAACTTTTCATTACTTGACTTGTGCAATAATGATCATGATGGATTATCATAGCTTCTTTCTAGACTTAATTTTTACAAATTTAATTAACATGAATATAAACAGTTAAACACATGGCTTAAATCTAATTTTACTTATTACTTGTGACCATAAAAAATGACTGTTTTACATAGCAACAAACAATTATGTAAACTTAGGCTAAAAAATTGGAAGGAATTACTCCCCTGTAAAATAAGCCTAAAAATAAAATTGCAAAAATTAATATGTAAGTCCATTTTGCATATTTAAGCAACAAGTAATCAATAAATGGAAAATTATAAAAGTAGCACTATTATAATTAGAGCAATCATAGTCACAGCTAGTGATAATCATTGCAAATGATTAAATCATGTATAAGTCATGATTACAGAATCATGACCATGAAACAAGAATTATGACCTGTGATGAGAACACAACTCCAAAAGTAACACGGTCATAGTCATAACTATGACCTAATACTCCTAACGTGCAGTTGTCATTGACCACAAATTATAACTTCAAAGCTTCAACACATTAATCATCATTAATTAATAAAGATTAATTATATATATATATATATATGAAAAGAGTCCTAGAGGGGGGGTAAATAAGACTATCGAATGAAAATGAGAAATTAAAAGAATTCTTTGCAAGAATTAAAAGAATGTTGAGAAGGAAGAATGAAGGACACAAAGATTTAAGGAGTTTAGATTCACCAATAATCCTACGTCTCCACCTAACTTATCCCAAAGTTAGGATTTTCAGTTACCCACAATCATATTCACAAGATTAGGACTACACAAGAGTTTTATGGCTTATTCTTACAACCTTACCACTTAAGTTTTCAAGGCTCACTCAAAAACCAAATCCCAAGTGTTTCAATGGACAACACTTAAACCAATTTCTATAGAAATAAATCTCACTTCCCTTCTAATCTATCCTAAGATTTAAGATGAAGAGAAATTCTATTTCTAACACACAACCAACTCTCACAAGAGTTTACAACAAATAAATGACTTTAGAAGAGTTTAATTAAATGCTTGCATATATAAAATGAATGTGCAAGTTTCTTAACCTTAAAGTAATCTTCAAAGGTCATATTTATACTTAAGCAATCCAATTATAGCTGTTGGAAATAATAAATTCATTCCCATAATTAGGCAAGTTCATTTGAATCAAAATTTGAAATTTTAAGCTGCATTTTATCAAGTCCCAATTAGGATATCATCAATCTCATTCGGGACTAAAACCATGTAGACATTACTAACCATTGCCTTTAAAATTTTGCCTTAATCTTGATTGGGATATGCATTGTCCTAATCGGGACATTCAATCCCAAGTAATGTCCTAATCAGGACATAAGATTGGGATGGGTTTTGTCCCTTTTGCCAAATTATGCTCATCTTGGTCCTGCTCAGGACTACTTTAGTCCCAATCGAGACTAAAACTAAAATTGTAACTTTTTATGTAGTTTAGTCCCTATGATGAGTTCGGTCAAGATAGTTCTTGCAATAGCTTTTCGAAACCATTTTTCTTTAATATTTCATTATTTTTTAACTTTCAAAATGTCCCTAACTTATACACACATAAAAAAAACACATTAGTTGCTCAAAAATTAAATTTGTTAAGATCAAAATCAAGACTTATTTAACTTGCTAAGGTCAACAGTCTCCCCCTTTTGATTTTAACAAATTTATTTTGAGTTTAATAAAAAATAAAATGTGAAGTGTGTAAACATTTTATAATAATGAATATGTGAAATGAGAATAAATATATTTCTTTATTTCTTCCCTTATGTTTATGGATAAGATAAGAAATATAAATATTATGACATTTAATATATCATGACAAGAGTTATGGTCTTTTAAGGTATAAGAGGAATGTTTGAGAATGTGAAGGAAATAATTTCAAACATATGCAATACATCATAAAATAGTACATACATGATTTATATATAACTTAGCTAGTCAATTAATCATGCGGCACTTAGCATATTAAAAAAAATATTGTTCTATCTCCCCCTTTGTTAGATAATAAAGGAAACAAAAGACCATAAACCAAAACAATGAGCAAAGATATTAAAAATCTTTATGGAATAAATATGTCATTCATTTAATGTTCTTAAAAATTTGATATTAAGGACATACTATTACATAGTTATGTCACTTATAGAAACACATCTTATAATAATTAACTAAGTATACATGTAAACTCTTTTTAAAGATCAAAAAAATTCCTAAAAGGAATTAAATAATCATGTTATTATCATAAATATTAAACTGAAATATTTTCTCTCCCTTTGTTAAAAGTCAAAAAGAAATTTAAATCACTTTAAAGACTATAATTGAAAAAGGAGAAATTGCATTAATTAATAAAAAGATGCAGTAGAAGGATAAAATACTCAAAATAAACTAGAAATAAACAAAGCATAAATGAAGATAGAATGAACCTAACATAAACACTAATAGATAGAGGCATACATACCAAAAGAAGACCCAAAATAAAATAAATAAAAATATGAATAAAAGGTATTCTTGAGAAGGGAAAAGAGAAGGAGGATAGTTACATGTGTAGCCCCATTATTCATAGATGTGATCAACATCATGTTGAAGATGAGCAATCTTTGCATCAACTTGATTGAAGCACATATCGAAGTTAGTCTTAACTTCATCAAAACAAGCATTGAAGTTGGTGTCCGTGAAATATTTACCCAACCCATGAAGGTTCATTTTCTTAAGTTTGTGCACTTAAGGTTCCTTCACTCCTTATTCTCTTTCTTAGAGGAGCAATTTGAGGTTGAGGAGTTTATTCTTCTTTTTATTTTTGACCCTCTTGCTCATCTAACTCTTAAAACATAGCTTCAATGTTCTCACTAGCTCCAAGATCATGTTTCTAAAACCAAACTCCATTGATAGAGGTAAATTGTTTAGAATTTTGAATGAAAGTGGCATCAAGAAAAAGAGGTTTGGTAGAGGTAAGAGAATCTAGATTAATATTGAAGAATTAAGCTAATTTTGTAACAATCCTACTAATGCAAATAGCATTGATTTAAATATCACTAATTAGCTCAATTCTCCATTATAAAAATCTTCCTAAAGAAATATTCTCATTATTTTAAAGACAACAAAGTATAAAGAGATCATCAAGATAAATTGCTTCATCGGAAAGAGCTCTACCATTAATTAAATAAATGAGGAAGTGATGAACATACCAAAGTGATTTAGATTTGATAAAGGAGGCTTTGGTATGTCCAGTGGAGAATTGAGGTGCATTTGGAACCTTGATATGATTCCAATATGAAGTAGCAATCCAATGGGGATCTACTTGAATATGTCCCTCTTGTGAAAACCCGAAAAGAGTATCAAACTCTTGATAAGTCATAAAGCAATCTTTCCCCCCTAATTTAAATTTCATAGAAAAATAGGGGTTTTCATCATCAAATTTTGCAAATCGAAGAGTAAAGGATAAGAGAAACTCAATTATGAGAGAGGGATAAAAAGGTACAGGAGAAAAGGCAAAATCAAAAATCCCACCTTAGAGTAGAAGTTCTTTAACTTCATCATAGCAATAATGGATTTAAGAGTTTCTTTATGCATGAATCTTGAAGGAATGAAAGCCCTTTTTTCAAATAAGGACATCCTCTTCTTGATTTCTTGAGAGGAATAAGAAAAAGGAGAGTGATTCCTTTATTTTTTGTCTTTCTTTGAAGGAAGAGGAGCTTGAGAAGATAATCTTTTGAGCCACATTAAGAGAGTTTTGAAGTAGAATGTGTAGAGAGAAAAAAGTTATTTTAAAATAAAAAATCAATTACGAATAGAGATTATTTATAGACAAGATATTAAGGTTGGAATTTATGTGGAATTTAAATTTTAATTGAATAGGAACCTTAAAATTCATTCCTGATTATGATTGGAGAGTCAAAAATTCAAAAATTTTGAACTTTCTAATCCTCTCAGGAGTGGTGTCCTAATCGGGACATGCTCCTATCCCGATCGGGACATGCTCCCATCCTGATCGGGACATGCAGTCTCGAACGATGCCCCGATCAGGACATATGTTCAGGATCAATTATGTGTAAAAACACTTGATTGAAGAATCATGTCCCGAATAAGACATGATTTGGCCATGGACGGGACTAGGGTCCCTATTAAAAAAACTGCATAAAAAAGTTACAAATAGGTCCATAATATCTTTCAATTAAGTCCTTTTAACATAAATTTGTATAATTTGGACAAAATTTATGAATTTTGAAGGAAATAGATAAGTAAATTAGTTAGACTCATTTTAGGACATTTTACTAAAATAAATAATTAATTTAATGAAAATTTCATAAATTAATCATTAATTTTATGAAATAGGAAGAATAAAATATAATATCATAATAATAAAAAATATGCATGTATCATATACCAAACAAAAACACAAAATAATCTTAAGGTTCTATTAAAATCAAGACAAACTAGAACCCTCAATCATGCCAAGTTAATATTTTATGAAGTTTAATCTCTCTTCATTGAGAGGTTTGGTGAAGATATATGCAAGTTGATTATTTGTATCAATAAATTCAAGTGAGATATCACTAATATAAACATGATCACACAAGAAATGATGTCTAATGCCTATATGCTTAGTTCTAGAATGTTGAATGGGATTCTTGCTAAGGTTAATAGCACATGTATTGTCACATTTGATTAGAATGTGATCAAGTTTTATATCATAGTCCAATAATTATTGTTTTTTCCATAAAACTTGTGAACAATAAAGACTTACTACAATATATTCAACTTCTGCAATGGACAAGGCAACCAAAACTTATTTCTCTCTAAACCAAGAAACTAAACATTGTCCTAAAAATTGACAAGTTCTTAAAGTTTTTTTTCTATCTACTAAGCTACTGGCAAATTCTGCATTTGAATAACTAATCAAGTCAAAGAAAGAACTCCTAGGATACCAAAGTCTTAAATGCATTGTACCATAAAGATATTTGAAAATTCTTTTGATAGCATTCAAATGAGATTCTCTAGGACTAGATTGACATCTAGCACATAAGCAAGTAGCAAACATAATATTGGGTCTACTAGTAGTTAAATAAAGAAGGGATCTGATCATACCTCTAAATCATTTTTCATCAACCGGTTTGCCATTCTCATCTTTGTTGAGTTTGGTTGTGGTGCTCATTAGAGTTTTACTTATTTTAGCTTCATCCATACCAAACTTCTTAAGAATGTCTCTTGCATATTCGGTTTGATTGATAAAAATCCCATCTTTACATTACTTGATTTGTAATCTGAGAAAGAATTTGAGTACTACTATCTACTCTTCTCAAATTCTCCTTGCATTAATTTTGAGAATTCCTCACACAAGCAATGGTTAGTAGCACTAAAAATAATATCATTAACATAAATTTGTACAATTAATAAATCATGTTTGGATTTCTTTATAAAAAGAGTTGTGTCAACCGTTCCTTTAGAGAAACCTTTCTCTAGTAAAAGTTACTCAATCTTTCATACCAAGCTCTTGGAGTTTGTTTCAATCCATATAATACTTTTGAAAGTTTAAACACATGATTTAGAGAATCAAAATTTTTAAAACCAAGAGGTTGTTCAACATATACCTCCTTCTTAATAAAACTATTTAAAAATGCACTTTTAACATCCATTTGATAAAGTTTAAAATCCATGTATGATGCAAATGCAAGTAGCATTCTAATAGCTTCTAATCTTGCAACGGGGGCAAAGGTTTCATCATAATCAATGCCTTCCTCTTGATTATAACCTTTAGCTACTAGTCTAACTTTATCCCTAGTTATGACACCTTGTTCATTCATTTTATTTCTAAACACCCATTTGGTGCCTATAATAGGATGATGTTTAGGTCTAGGAACCAAGGTCCAAACCTTGTTTCTCTTAAATTGATTTAACTCTTCTTACGTAGCAAGGACCCAAAATTCATCATTCAAAGTATCATGAACATTTTTGGGTTCAATTTAAGAAATGAAGGCTAAATTAATAATAAACTTAAATTTTGATCTAATAGTTACCCCTATTATAGTGTCACCTATAATGAGATCTTGAGGATGAGCTTTCTTGAATTGTCAATCCTTTGGAAGTTCATCCTTCAAGGTAGGTTGAGATATTTCCTCAATATCCTCCTTGCTTGGACCTTCAAGTTCTAAAGGCTTGTTAGCATTTTCTTCTTAAGTTTCCACAATCTCATTTTCACCTATAAGATCATCAACACTATAAACATCCTTCCTAGGATCAAGTGAGTTTGATTCATTAAATACAACATGCATTGACTCTTCAACTACTACAGTTCTCTTATTAAAGACTTTATATGCTTTACTAAAAATGGAATAGCCTAGGAAAATTCCTTCATTGGCTTTGGAATCAAATTTCTCAAAATTATCCTTGGTGTTCAATATAAAGCACTTGTATCAAAATACCCTTAAATATGAGATGTTGGATTTTCTATTGTTCCATAGCTCATAAGATGTTTTACTTAAAATTGGTCTTTTGAAAACTTGGTTTGAAATATAAAAAGATATGTTAACAGCTTCCGCCCAAAAGTATAGAGGCAAATTATACTCATGAAACATTATTCTAGCCATTTCCACAAGAGTTATATTTTTCCTTTCAACTATCCTATTTTTTTTAGGAGTTATAGGAGATGAAAATGTATAAGAAATACTAATTTCATTACAGTAGTTTTTAAAAAATTCATTTTCAAATTCGGTTCCATGATCACTTCTAATAGATGAAATACAAAAACCTTTTTTCTTTTTGAACTATTTTAGTATAATTTTTAAAAGTTGTAAAAGCATCATTCTTATGAGTAAGAAAACATACCCAAGTAAATCCAGAGTAATCAACAATTAATACATATGCATAGTGCATTCCACCGAGACTAGCAATTCTAATTGGTTTAAACAAATTCATATGTATAAGTTCAAATGGTCAAAAAGTAGGCACTACATTTTTTAGCTTGAATGAGGACTTAGATTGTTTTCCTTTTTAACATGCATCACAAGGTTTATACTTAGTGAATTCAAGCTTAGGCAAATCAATCATAAGTTCATGTTTACAAAGATCATTTAAAAGCTCAAAATTTACATGCCCTAACCTTCTATATCATGTCCATGTGTCATGGGAGATCAACACTAAGTATTTTATGTTTTTGTTATCAATTTTATTCAAATTAATAAAATAAACATCATATACTCTTTCACCATTAAAAATATCTTTGTTTTCATCAAGACTACTAACAAAAAAAATTTTAAAATAAAAAGTTACCTTACTTTCCATGTCATATAATTGACTTATACTAAGCAAATTATGTTTAAGACCATCAAAAAACAACACATGATGTATAGATAAGGATTGAAGATTACCTATTTCTCCAATGTCAATAATTTTTTCCTTTTGCATTGTCTCTAAAAGTAATGTGTCCTCCATCTTTAGCATCAAGTTTGTTGAATTGCTCTTTATCTCTCGTCATGTGCCTTATACATCCACTATCGAGATACCACTTGATTTTTGTTGTTATGCATTTCAAGCACACCTACACAAAATAATTTAAGCGTTCGTTTGAACCCAAACCTTTCTTAGTCTAGGTTGGTTAGTTTTGAGATACTTCAAAGGAAGTAAATTCAAGTGTAATCTTCTATAGAAGCACATATTATTAGTATGTCCTTTGATCATACAATATAAACACACAATATTTTCAAATGTATTTCTCCTAGGATGAAATGCTTTCCTAGTGTGTACAATATGCCTTTGGTGTTGTATGTATCTCTTATTATTTTATGTCATTGAGTGAGACATGCATTAGCAATGGTGATGTGTATTTTGATAAGTTGGTGCAACATATTTATGTGCATTGTGTCATGCCTACTATAATTATGTCTAGTGTACATATAAGCATGCTTGGGTTGAGGTGCTCTAGTTTGAGCCTTACCTCTTTGTGCCAATGAAAGGTGAGTCTTATGAGTCTTTCTCTTGTTATTCAATACATGAGATCCTTTAACTTTAAAATCTTGAGTCTCATTTGATTTTGAAGTAAAAAGAGTGGAGTCATATGAGGCTTTAATAAAATTAATGTGTGATAATGATGAATGCATTCCATATTTATATCCAATTCCATGGGTATCTCTATGAAATTTTTGAGAGTCAAGAAGACTATTGAAAGTTTCTTTTCCTCTCTTGAATTTAGCTATGGAATTATTTAAATCTAAGACTTCCTTAGAAGGCTTATGATTTTCATTATTTGCTTTTTTAAGTTAATATTTCAAAGAATTTGAAGATTCAGTATTACTAACAAGTTTTTCATTTGATGCAACAAGTTTAGCAAAATCATTTTTTAAACATTCAAAATCTTTATTTAAGCTAACTAAATCATGTTTATATTATTTCTTCTTAGATAATAAACTTTTGTATTTCACTAGTAATTTGCTCATTAAAGAGCTCTCATCATCATCATTATCATCATCATCACAACAATCATCATAATAATCAAAGGAAGAAAAAGAAGTGGATGGTACCTCATTTTCATTTTCAAGAGCCATTAAGCAAAGATTGGCCATTTCTTGTTGTTCCTCTTCCTCTTCAGATTCGAAGGAATCAACCCAAGTTGCTTTGAAGGCTTTCTTCTTGTCTTTTGTTCCTTTATTCTTAAATTTGAGTTTAGGACACTCACTTCTAATGTGTCCTGATTTATTGCATTCATAGCAAGTAACCTCTTTTGTTTTTGTTTTCCATCTCCCCAGAACTTCTTATTGAAGTCCCTTGTTATTAAGAAGTTTTTCTTTCTCAAGAACTTCTTGAAGTTTCTAGTGAGCATGGCAATGTCACCATCTTCAACACTAGAATCTTTAATGTTTTGCTCTTCACTATCTTCTTAAAGAGCATTTAGAGCAATGCTCTTTTTCTTTTCTTCTTTCTCTTCTTGTTCTTCACCTCTTTGTTTTATGGTAAGCTCATGTGTTAAAAGCTCACCAATGAGCAAATCAGTTGATAAAGTAGAAAGGTCCTGAGCTTCCTCAATTAAAGTAACATGAGATTCCTAATCCTTCCTAGGTAGGATTGTTAGAATTTTATTATTTACCTCTTCCTTGGAAAAATATTTTTTAATTTTCTTGAGGGTTGTAAGGATAGTATTAAGATGGTTTGTCATCTCTGTGATTGATTTTTTAGGCTTCATTTTGAAGAGTTTATATTCATACATATGAAGTTGAACCTTCTTACTTCTTACTTGAATGTTGCCTTCATAGTGGTTTTCTAACATCTCCCACATTTCCTTGGCTAAAATATAATGTTGAAGCTTGCCTCCTTCTTCTTTTTTCATTAAGGAGACTAGAGTAATCATAGCCTTTTTATTTTTATGATTTTTTTCTTTTTTATCAATGCTCCATTAGCTTCTTGCAAGAGTAGTTACCACACCATCAATGATAGTTGTAGGTGGTTCCTAACCTCTTAGGACAATGTCCTAAATTTTTATGGAATCACAATCAAGATATAACTCCATTTTAAACTTCCAATAAGGATAATCACTACCATCGAAGCATGGTCTAAGTGAAAAAATGTTTTGTGATTCATTGTCCATGATCTTGTATTGTAGTAATTAAATTCCTAGAATTCAAGCTCTAATACCAATTAAAAAGAGTTCTAGAGGGGGGAGTGAATAGGATTATCATATAAAAAAGAGAAATTAAAAGAATTATTTGCAAGAATTGAAAGAATGTTAAGAAGAAAGAATAAAGGACACCAAGATTTAAGGAGTTAGGATTCAACAACAATCCTATGTCTCCACCTAACTTATTCTCAAGTTAGGATTTTCAATCACCCATAATCTTATTCACAAGATTGAGATTACACAAGAGTTTTATGGCTCACTCTTATAACCTTACCACATAAGTTTTCAAGGCTCACTCAAAAACCAAATCCTAAGTGTTTCAATGGACAACACTTAAAGTAATTCCTTTAGAAATAAATCTAACTTCCCTTCTAATCTATCCCCAGATTTAAGATGAAAAAAAATTCTATTATAACGCACAACCAACTCTCACAAGAGTTTACAATAAAGAAATGAATTTAGAAGAGTTTTGAGAGCTTTAATTGAATGCTTCTATATATAAAAAGAATGTGTAATTTTCTTAACCTCAAAATAATCTTCAAAGGTCATATTTATAGTTGAGCAATCCAATTATAGTTGTTAGAAATAATAAATTGATTCCCATAATTATCCTAGTTCATTTGAATCAAAATTTAGACTTTTGGGCTACATTTTGATAGGTCTCGATCAGGATATCATCAGTCTCGACCGGGACCAAAACCATACAGCCATTGCCTTTGAAATTTTGCCTTGATCCTAATAAGGATATGCATTGTCCCGGTTAGGACATTCAGGCGCGAGTAATGTGTCAATCAAGACATGGGATATGCATTTCCTGAATCATTTTTCTTCAATATTTGATTATTATTTTAACTTCCAAAATGTCTTTAACTTATACACACTTTAAACAAACATATTCGTGGCTCAAAAATTAAATTTGTTAATATCAAAATCAAGACTTATGTAACTTGCTAAGGTCAATAATATATATCCAAAACAATTCAAACAACACTACTAATAATCTTTCTTCTAAGTATCCATAAAAATTAATATCAATATCAATTAAAAATAAATTTGGAACAATGCAACCATAAGGCCACCAACACTTCAATTTCAAAAACTACCAACACTTCTAATTTAATCGAGATTTCAAAAAAAATTCATATCACAGTCACATAATAACTAAGCCTAGCTAAGCCTTTCTCCCCTATTGTTACTATCAAAAACAATAAAATAGAGCGGAGCCATTAATCAAAGTAAAAAGAGCAAATATGCCCCAATTAGTTAAAAGCCACAACCATATCAAGTTCTACAAAGACTTAAAAAAACTAAAATAGAAATATGTCATGAAATGAAATACATAATGCAGAATCAATGTTATTCATAGGGAGCAAGGAGATTGGTTTTTAGATAGGCGACATTAGCAATAAGGTTAGCAAGTTTTTAGTCCATGGCTCCAAGCTGGGACTCCATGACTGAAAGGGTAGTTTGAATAGCTCCAAGCTGGGACTCTATGACTGAAAAGGTAGTCCAAATAGCTCCAAGCTAATTATCCAAATGAACTTAAAGTTGGTTTAGCATGGATGGAAGGGGATTGCTTAGTCAGCTTCCTCATATTCTTCAAGTGCATGAAATCTTTATTTTTTCTATAAGGTTTAAAGGGGTTTCACTTTCTACCATCTTCTGAAATTTTGAAGCATCAAAGTCATGCCAAAGAGTGTTCCCTTACTTTCAATCTCTCAGAAAAAAATAGCACTATTCATAATGAATTTTCTAACCATAAAATTATGAGCCTAACTATCTAAATTGAGTCTGTCATTTAATTGAATGGAGATGGAGTTAAGGAAATTTTCATTCTTACCCAGTAGCTTTAGATATTTGGTAATGATGGTGATGTATCCTCCAACCCAAATTTTTTCAGACTTAGCAGTGGTAATGCTTAGTAGTTAATTAGTGAAGATCTTAGTCAAAGGATGTTGTTTTCCCTTCTCTCCACACCACAATGAAAATAATTCCAATTTCCTAACATTATCATGAAATAAAATAGTGCGAATATTTATGAACAAACAAATTCACACTTGAACTCTTAGCAACTTTAGGTCAAAATTAGTTCTCCCTTGTCAGTTTTTTCCAAGCATTATGTTCATCAAATGAAGGTTAATTCTTGTACATATAATGTCATATGATAGGTAGTTATTGGGCTTTACCCAATAACTTATTTATGAGGGTCTATTTTCATCAAGCAATCTAAAGGACAGTAAGTGGTCCTTTTCTACTTTTAAAGTTTATAGGGACTCAAAAGTTAACTTATGAAATTCCATAAACTCTCTTAATCTCATTTTATTAAGCAATTATTTTATTTTCTCTTCATGCCCTAATTCTCTCACACACTCCCAATTAAACATACGAGTTAAAAAAATCAATTAAGATTTTAGGATGAAGTACCTGTCTTTTTATTCTTCTGTCTATAGCGAGGAGAGTACTAGGTCTTGTGGGCCCCTTTTTACTGTAGCCTTTATCTTTGGACCCATCTTTGTCAGTGCCTTAGGAGTCTCCATAGTTGCAGTTATTGTTTTGATGGGGACTGAGAAGATTGAAGTACTTATTTTTGAATACCACTTAAGATAAGAAAATGATCAATGATTATGATGATATGAGAAGTGATTTTGAGAATGAAGACTATTTATTCATGGTAAAAAATTAATGTAAAAAAATATTAGGTTAAAATAGAGAAGAAAAAGGTTGCGAGCGGTGTGAGGAAGAAGACAGGAACGAAAAAGAGACTTAAATACCTCTGCGCTAACTCTAAGCACATCACTGGTAGTGAAATATGCATCATTGCCAATGATAAATTTATTTTTATCCACTACTAATACCTATTAATCATAATTAATGACATAAAGAGTCATGATCATGAAATAACCATCATGACAAAGGTAATGACAGTGGTCATGATAACTTTCTGTTCAAAAACATTAAAAGCATAAAAAGTAATAATATAAGAGTTATGACTAGTGATTGAGTCATTATAGTCACAAAAATCATTTTACCAATTATAATTTTACTAAAAACAGGAATTTGAAAACGTTCAAAAATGCACTTTTCACATCCATTTGAAAACGTTTGAAATTCATGTATGATGCAAATGCAAGTAACATTCTAATTGCTTCTAATCTAGCTACAAGAGCAAATGTTTTATCATAATTTATACCCTCTTTTTTATTATAGCCTTTAGCCACTAAATTAGCCTTATTCCTAGTAATTGCACCTAATTCATCAAGTTTGATTCTAAAAACCCACTTGGTGCCAGTTATAGGATAATTCTTATATTTAGGGACTAAAGTTCAAACCTTATTTCTCTCAAATTGATTGAGTTCTTCTTATATCAAGGACCCAACTTTCATCATTCAAGGCCTCATCCATAATTTTTATCTCAATTTTAGAGATAAAGGCAAGACTATTTAAATGTTTAAGAGAGTGTCTAGCAATTACCCCTTTTGATGGCTCACCAATGATCAAGTCCTAAGGATAGTCTTTCTTAAAATGCCACTCCTAAGGAATATTTTCATGAATAATTGAAGCTTTGGGAGCTACTTATTCCTTTATAACTTCTTCCTTTTAATTATCCACCATATTTTAGTGAACAAACAAGAACCATATAACTCATCAAGCATATCATCTAATCTAGGAATAGGATGATGATACTTTACAGTGATTTTATTGATGGCTCTGCAATCCACACACATCCTCCATGTTCCATCCTTCTTTGGCACAAGAATGACAGGAACCGAACAAGGACTAAGACTTTCCCTCACATACCCTTTAGCTAGCAACTCCTCCACTTGTGTTTGGATCTCCTTTGTTTCTCTTGGATTTGCTCTATATGCTGGTCGATTGGGTATGGCTGCCCTAGGAATGAAGTCAATTTGATGTTCTATGCCTCTAATTGGGGGTAATCCACTAGGCATCTCTTTGGGAAACACATCTTCAAATTCCTGCAAAAGATCAACAAACACACTAGGCAAAGATGGGTTAAGTTCGTTAGTTTCCAAATAAGCCCCTTTGTACAAAAGTACAAATATAGGCCGATTAGCATACAAGGCCTGTCTAGCCTCACTTGTCCTAGCTATTAAACTCAAATTCTTTTCTTTTTTCTCTCTAGGCTGAATCTCTTCTTTTGTTTTTCCCTCTTTCTTTTCACTCTCTAAAGAATTTTTCTTACTCTCTTTTTCTTTCTTTTCAGCCTCCACTCTCATTCTTTCCATTTTACATTAGTCTTCATACACCTCCTTTGAAGAAAGCGGTGTTAATATGATCTTGCGCCCATCCTTGGTAAAGTGATACCGATTGAGGTACCTATCATGCTTGGTCTTTCTATCAAATTGCCATGGTCTACCAAGCAAAATATCTCCAGCATACATAGGAACTACATCACATAATTGCTCATCATGATATTTACCAATTGAAAAGGAAATAATAGATTGTCTATTTACCTTGACCTCTCCACAATCATTAAGCCATTGAAGTTTGTATGGCCGTGGGTGTGGTATAGTAGACAGCCCCAATCTACTAATTAAGAATGAGCTCACTGCATTGGTGCAACTCCCTCCATCAACAATCATAAGACATGCCTTGCTTTGCACATGACACCTTGATGGAATAAGTTGTCTCGTTGCTCTTCAATGCAATCTTCCTTTATTTGAGTACTAAGAGCACGCCTTGTAACCAACATGTCACCTTTGATTGGCTCCTCTATACTCCCATCACTACAACTTTCAAATTCAGGCATCTCATCCTCATCACTTTCATTATTGCCCTCTTCTTCATCAGTCATAATTTCCCCATTCCTTATGGTCATAGTTCTCTTATTAGGGCAATATTTTCTCACATGACCTACTCCTTGACACTTCCAACACTTAATGTCTCTATTTCTCCCTTTAGGCTCATCGGTTTTGATTTTGTCCTTAGAGACTGAATCTGCCTTTCCTTTAGCAACCTCATGAGCAACCTTATTCCCACCCCTATAATCACTCTTTCCATACTTTTTCCAATTAAAATTAGGACTAGAATAGGATTTGGAATTGTACCTTGTCGCCCCTCTTCCTTGGAGTTGCCTTTCTATCTTGACGGCCATGTGCACCATCTCTTCTAAATCTTCATATTTGTGTAAATCTACTCGGTCAGATATGTCTTTGTTTAGACCAGCCAAGAAGCGTGCCATAGTGATCTCCACATCTTCATCTATATCAGCCCTAGTCATGAGCATCTCCATCTCTTTATGGTAATCATCCACACTCTTATTACCTTGTTTAAGAACTTGAAGTTTTTGTACAAGTTCCCTATGATAGTGTTTTGGCACAAATCGCTTCCTCATTACAACCTTGAGCTCAGGCCAATTATCAATTGGGTACTCCAAATTCCTTCGCCTATTAATCACCAAATGGTCCCACCAAGCAATAGCATAATCAGAAAATTGAGTAACCGTCAATTTTACCTTCTTTTCCTCGCTAAATTGATGGCAATCAAATATAAGCTCCAATTGCTTCTCCTATTGTAAATAGGACTCCGGATCTGAATTACCTTGAAAGTTAGGTATCTTATGTTTGATGCTTCCCAAATTTTGATCTACATAATCTTCATTGCCTCGGTTTCTTCCATTGTATGGAACCGGTTGTAACCTTCCTCTTCCTCTACCTCGGCCTTGTCTACCTCCACTTCTTGGTACTCCTACTTCTGCATAGGCCTCTTCTTCATCCTCATTGTCAACATTGCCTTCTACTTCCTCATTATGATTTGGTGCTATTGCCCTTTCAACCGCTCCTAGCCTTGTATCGATGCAGTTTAATCTCTCCATTATAGTCTCAAAATTTGTATTCATACGTTCAAATTGCCTTTGTTGAGCCTCACGGTGCAAAGTTTCATCAACTTTACCCTCACCTTTATTTTCACCTTGGTTTGACATTGCTGTAAAAGAATGTTAGAAATAATAAAAATAATAATAATAATAATAATTTAAAATCCTCACAAGCACTCCCTCACGTGTTTGCACTCAAATGATGCGGGTGGTCACTCGTGTTTAACTCAATTTGATGTTTCACTCGGCTTCCTCTCACCACTCAAGCTAATTCTTTTATGTTCTTAGGTGAATCACACTTTTAGAACAAATTAATTAGATTGAAGCAATATTCAAGTAGAACTTTCAAAAGTGAAATTTTCAAAACAAGTTTGAGGCAATTCGATTTAATGAAAAAAAAATAGTAATTCAGAAGTAATAAAATAGGAAAACTCAAAAAGATGCAAAAGACATGTGAAAGAAATACAAAGATCTTCTAGAATAGAAAAGAAAACGAATTTAGAAGTTATTTTAAGAAGAAAAGTCAAATCTGCCTCAATAAGTAATATTCCTTAATGAGCAAGTATTGTAAAGATATGCAAAATCCTTAATAGACAAGTAATACAAGATATGACAAGATCTAGTTAGATATGTTAATTATAAACCAAATAGGTTTAGGAAACTTAAATTAGACCTGATGGGGATATTAATCACTCAAACAATATTCCTTAATGAGCAAGGAATAGAAGGAAATGCAAATCAGAACTGATTAGGATATAAATCACTCAAGAATCTCAATTCTTCCTAATCTAATAACTTTCTCTTTTTTTTTCACGAATTTTTTTTTTTTTTTTTTGCTTTTTTTTTCAAATTTCTTTCTTTTTTTTCTTTTTTCTTTTTTTTTTTTTGCACGAATTTTTTTTTTTTTTCAAAGAAACTTTCAACTATGAACACAAATCTAAATTTCAGAATGCAAAATAATTGATTGACTTAAAGAAAAAAAAATAAACAAGATCAAGACTAATGGATAAGAACAAAGAACAAAACACAAGAATGAAGAAAAAAAAAATAAGAATGATTTTAAAAGAATAAGAAAAACATATGAAATCAGGATTAAGAATAAAAATTATAAAAGATAAAACCTGATCTAAAGCCAAAGCTCTGATACCAAATGATACGGAACGTCCAAGAATAAGCTTGAGAACCCCTTTATGTATTCGAACCCCCAAAGCATTAACTTGAAAACCCTAATAGTCAATTCAGCAACAACCCCTAAGAATGGTTAGAAATCAGATTACTTAGATTATCAAAGAATTAGAATAAAGAAAACTCATTTCTAAATTTCAATTTTGAAACACTCCATAAGAAGATGATCAATCTACTTGAATGTTCCTTAAAGCATGTATTCTACACAAGAACACAAAGATAAAAGCAAAATAGCCTTTAGGTTTTAAAACTTCAATTCTGAATAATAAAATTCATCCAAGGCATATATATATAGCCTTTACAAGGTTTTCCTTAATGAGTAAGGAAAACTAATAACCCTAATCACAAAAAAAGGAAATTAATCTAATCAGACCTTAAATTGGAATTTTGACATACTTCCTATTTTAAGAATAATTAAACTAACTAAAACTAATGGGCTTTTAAAATAAGAAATTCGTCCAGCCCTTATTTAACATATTTAAACCTAAATAACAATGCTTAAATAACTCTCCCATGCATATTCGGCCAGCCCATAACAAATGAGGCCCATTATATACTTAATTAAACCCATTAATAACTTGGACTTGAATTAAGTTGTATTGAACTTGAACTGCACTTGGCACAAAGCTTTGGTGTCCTTGTAAACTTTCACTAGCTAAGTTAACAAAGCCTTGTAGATGATGGATTAAAGCTTCTTGAAGCTTCTTAGATTGAGACCTTGTTATAGGTCTTTGAGGCATGCTGATTGGACTCAAAACCTCTTGAACTTGATCCTTGCCTTCTTGACCATGCTCATCTTCATCATATTGAATTCTTTGAACTTGGTGTGTTGGCTGCTCCATAACAAAAACTCTATTTTTCCTTCCAAGAACCCCATTTTGTTGAGATGTTCAAGGAGAAGAAAGTTTATGAGAAATTCCTATTTCATTGCAAACAGTTTTGAAATAATCATTTTTAAATTTTTTTTTATAATCACTCCTTAAAAATGAAATTTTAAAACCTTTTTCATTTTGAATTGTTTTTGCAAGAATTTTAAGATCTTCAAAGCTATCATCTTTATAATCAAGAAAGAGAACCTAAGCTTATTTAAATTAGTAATCAACCATAATATATGCATAGTCCTTACTATTAGGAATTGGTTATGTAACTTAGACATTAAATGCTAAGTAGAAAAATTTCAAAAATTTACTTAACATAACCCTTGATCTCATTAAGAATTCCAATCCCTAAGATCCAATTTGCAATTTAACACATGGTTAATATACAAAACAATATAATACACAATAATCAACAACTATCATGACCTAAAACAGGGGTCATGACCGGCGCTAGGGAACGGGAATTCTTTCGAATCCGGAACCCGTAGCAAGCCTAAAAATAAAATAAAACATGCAATAGTAATAACAAAATATAATGCAGCGGAAATAAAAATCATAAATATCAAAATAGAAATCCATATCTCATATATAGATAAATCCTTTGATATAAGTCTCCGTTCAAATTCTCAAAATACATAAATCACATAATATAATGCATAAAACCCATAATTAATTTAAAACTACTGTAGTGTCTAGATTATAAAATAAAACTCAAGACTCAAATAAGCAGTTTACACAAGGAAGCCGGGGCGAAAGAAATCCGACGTACAGGTCTGCTACTGAGGTCCGAAGACGATAACTCTCCTGAAAAATGATCAACAGAGGGGAGTCAAACCTCACTGAGTGAATTACTATAATATATATACATGCATACTAAATGTCAATGCACACAATCAAAAGTATATATATAATATGTATATATATACAAGCAAATACACACAGATGCAATAAAATCATTTTATATATTTTTATTGGAAATCACAGTTCATGAAGGATCAAATAGAACCCTAGAATATCGCAACCTCAAAGCAGTGTTAGACAACACTCTAGCCATACAGGCTCACTTATTCCATTTAGACAGTAGACTGGCCCCGAGACACTAAGTTAACCGAGCTCCAGCAGTCTGACTGTTAGTGTGATTGGCCCCGAGACACTTGGTCAACCGAGCTCCAGCAATCACACTCCCAAACCATATCTCACACACCAAATAATCATATCCACTCAATATCCACAATTGGTTAGTAATATAGCCTAAATGCTATAAGCGTACCGGTACGTACTCGGTCCTAGTGCCGCCCACTAGGTAGCACGTTCTATTGATATCCTTCATTAATAAATATAAAACATTCATTCACTAATAAATGATGCATGAATTTAAATAAAATAACAATATAACCCATATATATACTGGAAATATACCAAAAGTAAACCAGGTATATTTTGAGTATATATACGTCAAATAAATCCAACCAAATTACAAATTAAGCTAGAAATATATTTAAAAACATTTAAATATAATTTATTAATAAAACATGCATATAATTTAATATATACCAAAAATAAATCAAAATAAACTAAAAATATACTTAAATACAAATCACATTATTTATGCATATTTAATCAAAATAAAACATATATTTCTAAAATCATGCATCCTAAACACACATATATATATATAATAGTAACTCACACTTAGTGCGCTCCACGAGATGGGTCCGACGGGCCTGGTCCACTAGGCTTCGGTCTCGGCGCAACTAAAGAAACAATAAACAACAGACATCATAATAATCCTAACAGAAAATCCTAGAAACTCGATCTAGAATATTAGACACAGAAACAGAATTAGGGTTCAACCGGACATCACGTTTTATGAGAATTCTATCAAAAATTCGGTAGAACCTCCCCTGTAAAACGAACATCTCTCTACTCAAAGAGTAGAGCCGGCCCTGCAAAGAAATGCACTTCGAAAAACAGGCACAACAACTCATCCACAACCCCTCGGTCGGACTCCAAACTACAATCTACCGACCGGGGTCCACAATCACAGAATAATTATGAAAATACCAAAAATACCCTTATAACCCAGAAATACATTTTATAAATAGAAATTACATGATTAGCCTTAAAACACAATAAAAACCGATAAAAACTCATTTTATTAGTAAAATTGTATATTATATATATAATTGAAAATAATTCACAAAAAATAGTTTTAATTAGTTAAAAATACTAAATAATTTGTAGAAATCATTTTTATACCTTAAATAACTATTAAAACCAATTTAATTACATTTTTAGTCAATTTAGGGTAAAATTACCAAAATACCCCTATATATATAAATATATTAAAATTCATTCAAAAATTCACCAAAAATAGTATAATTATCCAAAATTAATTTTCTCAACATATTTATCAATAATATAAATAATTAAACTCAATTTACCAATTAATTTCAATTAAAAACACAATTAACCTAATTTTCCAAAAATTACATAAACCTAAATAATTCAAAATAAATACATAGAAATTCATAAAAATTCCAAATAAATTTCTATAATTCATTTAAACACCTATAATTATCATAAAACACAATTTCATAATTTAATTAATTAATTTCCGAAAATTAGAAAATAATATTAAAATATTCAAAAATACCCAAAAATCAAAATAATTCCCAAAAATTCTAAAAAAATTCACACATGTATATTAAGCTAAGGGGAACAACATTTGTGAAGGAATTTTTCATGAATCAATCAAATTGAAGTTCAAAAAATTCAAGAACCCTAATAGGCCGAATTCAAAAAATCAAAACCTAAGCAAATCAAGACCATTTTAAGTGAAAAAAATCTTGAAATCACACTCACCAGAGCTCAAGGAGAAGAAAGAGACTGGCGGTGTCAAAAACGGTGGCCGAAAATATCGTGAACGACGTTGCTCCAACTTTCGGCTTCTCCGGCCGAATTCGACCTCCAGACGCCGGAAACGGCTGCAACAGGCAACGGAAGAGGTTGAGGAAGGAGGTGGAACGTTGGACGGCACACCAACAGCAAGAAATCAGTGGTAGCAGCGGCGGACGGCGATGGGGAACGATCGGGAGGAAGGGGATGCTCAGGTGGCAATTTGGTAATTATATCAAACTTTAATTTTTTGTTAATATTAAATGTATATATGTATATATATATATACTTTATACTATATATTAAAATAATACAAAATCACACACATTAAATATACACCACACACATATAATTTAATATTTTAATAATTTAATACTCCTAAAAATAATTAATTAATATTAAAACAAATTAATAAATAATAAAATATTAGGGTAATATTAATTAAACCCTAATTAGATAAATAAGTACACATATATACGGTGTTTAGTATTTTAAAAATATGTATGAGTTCATGCAAGTCCGTAAATCTATTTAAAATAATTAATAGTAAATTATTTACGTGAAAATTTCCCTGAAAATGCAAGTTCCGGGAAAATTTTACGTAAAGCACTTAAAATAATAATAAAAAATTAAAATTAGCTTTAATTAAATAGCAAACTCATAAAAATTTCATAAATATATATAAAAATTATTAACACTGTATATCCTAATGCAGTATAAAAATATTTAAAAACACGGGATATTACAACAACCTAAGAATTCTAAATTTCAAGAAAACTTACAATCTCTTAAATTTGATGAAGACCATAAGTACTCTACTACAATGGTTTAGCTCCTTGATTCAACTTTTGAATTAACGCTTCAAGTCTCCCAAGTGTGAGACCTCTAGCTTGAAATACCAAGCTCCACCACATCTCCATTCTTGCTTTAATCAAGTGAAGTAGCAAGTCCTCTCTCTATTAACCTAACAAGCTTGGACTAACTTTGATCCTTAATAAGAACTCTTAGGCTTTTGTATATATGTTTCTTTTATTTTCCTTTTCTTCCCTTTTTTTTTTCTTTCTCCCACATTTTTCTCTGTGCACCCTCCCCTTCATAATATCTTCTTTTCCTTTTAGTTATATATGGTACGAGATAAGAGTAGAGATTGATGATATAACCATATGCCAATTGTCATCCTTATCCTTAGAACACTTCTTAGGATATACATACATATATATATATGTAGAGAAAAGAATGCTCCTTGTCACATGACCTGTTAGATCATATACATCCACTTGGCACATATATATGCACTAATGTAGGATAATGATAAATTATATTAAGAAATATATAGAAAATATATCATATAGAATTATCTACGTCCATTCTCATAATATCTGCGTGATCTCATCTCTAATATAGTCAAAGCCAATAATGTCAAATAAGATAAATTTGATTACATCCTTTTTAACAGACTTGGGCTCAATAATTAGGCCAAATCGTGGTCCTAACTCAATCCATTAATCAAATGGGTCTAGACAAGATGCTTGGGTTAGATTAATCTTTGGTCTAAAACCCTTTTGGGCCTAGTGTAGGCAGCAGGGTTTAGCACAAGCCCAAGTGTGATTTTAATTTATATGATTCAATTATTAGGTTGCTTAAGAATAGTACCCACCATGCAATTTTAATTTATATGATTCTTTTAGTCTTTACTTCATAATTTTTTCCTTATAGTTTCATTGTGTTTGGATAACAATTTGATTATGTGGGTTTTTTTTTATGAATTGGAATGTGGTTTCTTTTTGTTTTTATTTTCTTCTTTGTGTTATGGTGTTGGTGATAGATTGGTAGGATGTTGGCTTTAAGAAGAAATTATGCTTTAGTCATTAACTTTGGCATTAAAGCTCGCTCTTCCATTCTTAGAGGTGTTAATGATAGAGTGATGCAGAAAGTTGATTAATATTGTATACATTGGTTATGACAATGATGACCATTCATTTTTGAACTTTAATGAGACAGAAAATGAAGGCAAAGAAGAAGAAAAAGAATTAGAAGAGCAACACTTCATGTTTAGTCCTTTTTTTGGTTGTCAATTTTGTATATATTTTTTACAATTTAGTATACTCTAAGTATATTTTACATTTCTAAGATATTGTATACTTAATAATAATAAATTTATAAATTAATTTTTTATATCAAAAAATTTTTACCCTCAATAACTTTGTTAATTTTTTATATATTACATATTTAACAATTGAATATAATACTTTAAAAAAATTAATAATTACCCGTATATGGTTAATAATTACAATAGAGAATGAAGTATATTCTGCATATGATCCATATTTAATCAGTATATGATTAGATATAAGAAATTTAATTTAATAACTTGTACAAAATAAATTATTAACTTTATTCTTGACTTTTAATTTATGTTGATGCCCCATTAAAACAAGTTCTCTTTTTGATTGGATGCTTCTTCCTATACATTTTCTTTTTCATTTTCAAAGCTATGAATGTTTGTTACTCTGCTCAACAACAATAAGAATTCAATAAAGCAATGAACAAATTGCATGTTTTATTAAGGACGGAGTCCCTCTTGGTGATTTGATTTGCAAACCCTAAATAAAAAAAATAGGGATAACTAATAATAAGAAAAAAATAAAATATATAAAAGAGAGAAAATAAAAATAATAGAGTATTTTTCGTATATGATCAGTATATTATCTGTATGTTATTTGTATATGATTAGTATGTGTCAATATATTATCTGCATATGAAACCATTTCTTACACTTTTATTCATCTTCATAAACAATACTAAATAATCTCATTATATTTTTCATTATATTTGATTAATAATAATAATAATAATAATAATAATAATAATAATAATAATAATATTATTATTATTATTATTATTATTATTATTATTATTATTATTATTATTATTATTAAAAATAGTCTCATGACTACTATGTTAGTGATTTTGCTCATGATGACGGGAATATATATATATATATATCCAAAACCAAAACTAAAAACAAAAAATAAGAATAAGGAAAAAATTAAAAAAAAATAAGGATAACTAATAATAAGGAAAATAAATAAATAAAAAGAAAGAAATAAAAATAAAAAATAAGGAGAAAATAAAAATTAAAAAAAAAACTAAAAAATAGTGAAGGAAAAGGATAAAAAGGGGGGCAAAAAAGAAAAGAAAAAGTACAAAAAAGGCATGGAGGAAAAGGGAAAGTTCATTTCAGTAAAAAAAAAAAAAAAGTTAGTGCATTTAATAAATAAGTCTAAAAATAGGGAGGGTATTTTTGGTAAATTTATCAAAAATCTAAAAGAAAAGGAATGAGAAAAGAGGGAAAAGGGCAAAACTGAAAAAGGGTACGCATAATTTAGAAGAAAAATAGGACTTTCAATTGTAAATCAAACCCAAAAATGGTCTAATTTTGTAATTTTCTCCTTATTATTTCCAAAAGCAATCCCATTATTTTATGGGTCTTTTATGATTTTGGAAGTCTGACACAATGGAAAATGAGCTGAACTTCGACTACAGTAGAAAATTTGATTGAAATGGGTTTATAAGTCTTTCCCACACTTGGGTTTATTTTCATGGACGGAAAATATTATTGACCGAACTTCATCCTTTTTTCTGAAGACAATGCAATTGAAGACATGTCCTCCAAAACATCATACGAGACACCCGTCGAGCAGGCTCATTAGCAATCTTATTCCCATGATTAAAAGAAAACTGAAGAATGACTTCAAAAGATTAGAACAACTTCTAACTTGGTTTTAAATGTACAAACAGATGGGAATACAATCTGATTAACTTGCAGCCTTCAAAATCCTGCTTCCCAAGCTATTCTCAAACTGAACAGCACAAGTTTAGCCTCAGATTGTAACTTCTAATTGTATTTTTATAAAATATTTGTAACTTCCCAAGCAATTCAGAATTATTAATATTCTCTTGTCAAACAGTAAAAACTTTTAAATTTTATGCAGATTATTTTATATTCAATGTCAATGTTGTTGTTGTAGTATGCTCTTCTTTAGGACATTTTAAACATGTCAGGATACATGGTGTTGATCTTTTCATGAAAACAGGGAGTAGGTTGATAAATCTTTTCCTAAAACTTGGAAGGAATTGCTCATGCGGTTGTTGATTATTTCTTAAAAGTCATTAATTGGGTCCAAAATTGCAAGCCTATCCAAGAGCAAAGGTAGGCCTAGCTTAAGGAAAATAAGACTCTGTCCTACACGTTTTATGCTGTGCTTACTTTACCTTGAAAATTTTAAGCACAAATCCACATTTTGTCCAAGTCTTGTTTGTAATTGTAACCTTTCTCTTTTTCATTTTCAAGAGTGAAGCTTCAACTAAATTGACAAGACAACATGCATTATTTTCATTTCACAAATATTGCATTTGATTGATTTTTACTCACCTTTTATGGTGTCTCAAGTTGCATTGCACTGATTTTGCGATATATTTTTTCTTTCTGATTTTGAAAACGACTTACAGCGACTTGTGTTGAATGTATAATTAAATAAATCTAAATATTTACAAGACGTATATATAATTACGCAACAAAAAATAATTGCTAAAAGTTAAAAAAAAAATACAGATGCATGACACTAGAACCCACAATCCCTAAGATGTAAAATAAAGTACTAGATAATAGATAATGAAATTCAAGAAGGTGTGTATGAGTTGGTGAGAAACTTTTCCAATTTAACTAGAGGCTTCAAGTTTAAGTCATGGGTACGCAACTACTTTAAAATTCTTGAGGTAAACTTTTACCATCCTTCGAGATTTATCCCGAATTAAACGGGGATTAGTTTAGATGTGATACGCGCTTAAAAGCGTCTCCCACAGTTGGAATCCTTTCAAGACACTTCGTGTTTAGATAAAAAAAAAAAAAAAAAAAGATAATGACTTAATAATTTCTTTATCATCCTTTGAAATTTGTCCTGAATCAAGTAGAGAATAATCTGAGTATAATACGAGTTTAAAGGCGTCTTCTATAATTAAAGCTCACATACAGTGTTTAAACTGATAAAAAAAAAAAACAAATAATGAATGAGTAGTTTCTACTAAATACTGGTGACTTGCAAACTCATAGCCACTCATGAAACTAACAATAATTAAGATACGGACATGTCAAAAAGCAACCAATTTCGTGCTTGCATCTATGATTAATCAGCTGCTTATCAAACATAATTAATCAAAAAAACAAAAAAAAAAGTTTACATTTTTTGTGTTGTGGTTGAATAATGAATTAAGATTATGACCACTTGAGGGCCCTTAATTCCAATGCCAGTGGTTATGAGGCTTTTGGTTGTTTATGTATATAGGCTAATTTGATTAGATGGGCCAATCTCAATCCCATGATACTAAGGAACGAAACATTTGATTTTTCTCTTTGGGAAAAAGTTTCAATATCAAATCATGATTTAACTATACCATTTTCAACATGCATGATCATTGGCCCTTTTGCACTGTACTTTCAACAATGTAATCATAATTATTATTATTATTATTATTATTATTTACTTTCTTTCTTATATTCGGTAGCCAAAAAATATATATGTATTTGAGATGTGTAGGGCAATATTTGTTTAGGGCTTGCGATGATCATGAATTAGGTGTAAATGCATAGGGGAATCAACTTTAATATGTTAATTAAACTATATTTTATATAAAACAATAGTTAATCGGACGCAGCCAAATGCGGTCCATCACCTTTAGATGCGAAGTTTAGACTCTTAACTTTCAAATTGTGGTCCTATCAATATATATATATATATGGCAGCCATTTGATTAAGAGAAGCTTTTGCAGTATATTTTAATTTATAGACTAGCGAATAACATATGAATTTACAGCTGATTTTTTTATCTCTAGATATTTTTGAGCATGCATCTCCTTTCTACAATATTAATATTTCTAAATGGTCCCAATAATATTATCCTAATTCATTAGCATTGTGTTAATAACATCATTTTCTTTGCCATACCCACATTAAGGAAGGGATGGCAAAGCTAATCAAATGAAAAAAAAAAAAAAAAAAACTTAAATTTTTATTCATCATTTAAATTTTTTAACCAATTTAAAATCTGATTCAAATTAACAATCGGACATAAAATATTTGATCATATGAATTTAGATTCTTAATTTTTTTTATAAAAATTAATATTCGAAGTTGGTTTTATAATTTTTAAAAACTATAAAACCAACTTTTATGTCTAAATTTAATAGATGACCAAATTAATTTGGAACTTTTTTTAAAGAAAATTGACATATCAATGGTATGGCAGCAAGAAGCAAAGAAGGAGATGGATGCACACATTTCTTTGTATAGTAATGGCTCATGTTAACATTTGATCATACACCTAAACTACAGTTTTCTGAAGACAAGTCACATGGCTATAAAGTACAAAGTGTCATTAAAAACATAAGCTAAGGATTAAACTACTTCACCAAAACCGATCTATTGTTCCCAAAAGACCCTACACCACAACCATACACACTTCATCTCATTATTTATACAAATCTTTTTAGCTTAAAAACAATTCATATTATTATTATTATCATCATCATCCCCTGTTTAGCTGTTTCTCTACATTAGGCCTAAACTTTCCTAGCCGCACAAGGGAACACAATGGTACACTTTGAGGGTTAAAGTATCAGCCGACCATTTTCCTCCTCTTTGTGACCTTGAATAGACTTTTTAACACAACCTCCTTCCGGCTAACTATTCTTTTTTTTTTTTTTAACAAAATTATTAGTTGGTAGAAGCCATATTAGACGGAAAGAGAGAGGAGGACTGAGTTTCGAACCGGCTACATCTTTTAGAGCCCTTAATACCCTCATTATTATAGTTAGAAGCGTCGAGCTCCTATTAACTATTCTATAATCACTCTTTTTATTATATATATAATATTTTTTAAGATGAATGAATCTAATGGTTAGGATTTGTTTAATCACAATCGTCGTATGAATGATGATTAATATGTCATTGAATTTTTTTTCTCTAGGCCATATTAAGAATGCTATTAACATTTGTTAAATTAATTTTTATCTAATCGGTTTTAAAAAAATATTGAGATGAATACTCTCCTATTATATAGCCTTTTATATATGAAATTATTCAATTTTTTATAAATAAAAAATTAAAATAAATATCCACGGCATAAATTTATAGTCATTTTTTCTTTTTTTTTTTTCTTTTTCTTTTTCTTTTTCCTACCATGGGCTACAATTGATAGTATTTCCTAGAAGATGCCAATTAGTGGCTCTCCATGATGATTAAGCACAATACTTAACATTAATTGTATTGGTAAATTAGAGACATAATGCATGTTTCCAACTAATTAATAAGTACTTGAGTAGTAATGAACAAAAAGTGAAATTAGCATTTAGGTGAAGTCCAAACGACTCTAAGGCTTGCTTTTCAATTGTTTTTTTACCTAATATTTAAAAGTTATTAAATTTTAACTAATTCAATTTAATCTTAAAAATAATTAAAAAAATTCAATAGTTAATTAATTGGCTTTTCAAATTTCTTGTTATTATGAACCGCTATTTAAGAACAAACCTTGGACTAGGAATATAAAATTTCACATTTTCCCTTTCCGACATAATTATTTTTTTTAAAAAAAAAATTATTTGAGATTCTTATTATTAATTTTATTACTGTCCAAGAGAAATTCTGATATCAATAATCAAGAGAAATTCTGATGTCAATAAACTAAGATTCATTTTTTTTTATATATATTAAGGGTATTTTATATTAGAGAATAACTCATTAGATATTTTTTTAAGTTGGAAACCTACCAAAGTACAAGTGAACGTTAGTTTGGTACTCCACTAAAAATTACTATTATGACATATTTTAATTTCAATCGATTTCTGTTTTTGAAAAGAATTTCAATCGATTATTATTTATTTGGCAAGTGCAAAAATTAGAATTACAGAAAATTAATATGGAGTTGTTAAGCTGACAGTTTGTGACCGATTATAATCTTTATCTCTTGTGTATAATATAATAGAGGAAATCAAAATATCAAATATTCATATGCATGTGTGTACCCTCAATTCAAAAAAAAAAATGATACATCTAGTAGGGGTAATATTGCAGTCGACAAAAATATTTTAAAAAATGATTTGTATGCTTCCAAATATAGGAGCTATAATAAATGAGAGAAAAGATATTTATAAAAAAATGCAACCGTAATATATATATATAATAAAGATGTATGTTACAGTGCGACAATTATAAAAATATTTTTTTATTTAATATTTTTTTGTATTTGATTATTAAAAAAATTTACAGACTTTAGGTGTTTAAATTATTATATGATGAGTTTACCTATATGTAACTTAAATTTTAAATTTAAAAAAAATTAAAAATTAAATTTTAAAAAAAATAAAAGGGACAAAAAGATAATTGTAATTACTTTGGACGATATGGCTAATGTGGATGGTAGCTATGGTTTGGACCATGTGGGAGGGAGTCCCAATAAAGGTTAGAGCCAATTTACAAATGTTAGGTAGGCATATCCAAAATCAATTAGGTGGGCTATTGCATTGTGAAGCCCTTTATGGATTGCATCGTTGTCTATTAAATTAGAAAAAAAAAAATGTTCTTATTTTTGGATGGTTGCAAGAGAAATTGGACTACAAATGATTGTGACTTGGACTAAGATTGGTGGGAATATTTTTGGAGGCTTATATTTAGGCATACATTTGGTAGTGTAGCTTTTATATTGTCAATTGAAACATGGATTTTAGAGATGATAGGCGGAGAAAGCTTCATTTGATTTTGCCACCTTACCTACTACTTCTAATGCTACTACTCCTACTACTATTTTCTCATAAAGCCATAACATGTGTAGCTTTTGCTATTTTTTATTTTTTTTTACAAGGATCATGTTATATTATAGAGTTACATACTATATATATATATACTATTATTATTATTAATATTACTATATATCAGCTATATATAGAATGTGTGAGAAATATCATTTTCAGTAATATATCATAATTAAAAGTCATAATTTACGTATCCCAAAGATTGAACTCATAATTTCTTGATCATGAATGTCTCCCCTTTGTCATTTGAGTTAAGGCTTATTGGCTTCTTTTGTATTTTTGTTCCTGTACCAAAATAATCTCATCTCCATCGAATCTCAAATTATTTGCCAGTTATCATAGACAATGTTGGCAGCTATAATTATATGTCCCAAAAGAAAATGTTCAACAACTATGCACTTTACTTTTGCTTCCCTCTCTACAATTACATACACATGACATACCACTTTAAGACAATTATTTCTACACCCACAAAATAAAAGGGAAAGCAAAAAGAGTCCAAGTGTATAATTATATAGCCCATGCTTTCAATCCTGAAATAGACATAGTTTAATTTATATTATGCATGTTCAAAAAAAAATAAAAACTATGCACACATGCCTACTTTCTTTATGGTAAAAAGAATTGAAGTAAAAATTTTGGCCATTCTTAGTCTTCCATTTTGCTTTTATTTTTTATTTTTTATTTTTTAAATGCCAATAATTATAAAGTTTGATATTTTTATGTGGCTATGTTTTAGAGCAAGAACCCACATTGCATTTAATTGCAATTTTTAGAGAATGCCAAGTCTTTTACAAAATTAAATCGGAATGGCTCAATCAAATAGATTCTACATATTATTTCCAATGAATGCCAATATAAATAGTATATTTAGGTGCTTCCATTAGCACAAATAAATTTGGGAATGGTAGCCCCTCTTAATAATTCATTTTAATTGATTTAGGCTACAATAATGGAGATTTCTCAAAATTTAAGAATTGATGCATATAATAAGAGACTCATAATTTATTATATTGATAGTTTTGTATAGAGATTGCAAACTGCTTGTATTTTTAATTATTTTATTTCAAATGTGGTTGTAAGAAAATAATATCGATTTTCATTTACATTAATTGGAATTTTTATGACAAGCAAACCAAGTTTACCTCAAAATGATTATTTAGTAAATTATCATTAGTATTTAAAATAGTAATTTTCTTTATTTTATTTCTATAAAAATATGGATTGATATTCTTTTCATTGTAATTAAATAAGAAATGGTGCATCATTTCAAACTTGATTACACTCAAATTCAAGCTTTTTAAAAATATATATATACTCATTCATAAAATCATGATAATTTTATTAAACACTGATAGACATCACAATTCATAACGTTACGAGTCCATAAGAGAATAAAAGTTTTTGGGAGCAATTATAATATTGCGCCCAATGATAATTAATATTTATTTTTTATTTTTTGTAAAATTTAAATTTTTTAATATTTTTTAAAATTTAAAATTTAAAAGCATTAAAGTGAATCCATCATATAAATATTTAAACATTTATAACTTGTAATTTTTATTTTTTATTTTTTAAAATGTTTTGTTATAATATAAATATATAAAAAGAGGAGAGTTAAAAGCATAAATTTGGAATGCCGTGAGTATGACATCAATCTTTTTCCAATTTTATTACACTCATATTTAAATTAATTTTATCAACTTGAGTGACTTTTAAAGCCTTTCTACATAAATTGAAAAAGGGAATTTAAAAGTATTTTTTCCACATGACTGAGATTAATCATGTTTACGGCTTAAAATAGGTTAGCAAGATGCTCATCCATCCACGAAAAAATATAATAAAAAAAAGGTTCAAATCTTTTATCCCGGTATAAAAAAAAAGTTTAATTATGTTTCATAAGTGGGTTCAACAAATAATATTTTAAAATGCTTTAAACATAAGAAGTAAACCTAATAAATGGTAAGATTTTGATAGCAAATAGCATAAATCTAAGTGGCTGGGGAGTTAAACGTGCTAGGTGTTTCTAGTATCATAGGTAGGAACCCACACGATAGAAGCAAGCTATAATGTAGTTTAGGGGTGGAAAGAACATATAAATAAATACTTGCACACAGCTACACACATGGGAATGCTGTAACTTAACTGCAAAAATTCATCACAACTGTAATTTGGTGTTGGAATATAGTATATATGTAACCAACTAATTCCGGGGACCCCTTTACTACATAGGCGTTAGGATGCCCAATTTATATACCAAAAGACTGTAGAACTTGCAGTTTCTGAATTCTGATTGATGTGCTCATCTTCTGCAGAATTTGGGAGATACACAATTTCAAGCAAATTTTTTTCTTTTATATAAAGTACTTATATATATATTCAAGTTTAAAATTTTATAAAAATTTCCAAATGTGATTAATTATTTGTAATTTTAATTAAAATTTTAAAAAATACATATGAAACATTAGCGATAATTTTTATAAGATAATTACATGTAAATTTTTTTGTCAATTTTAACTAAAATAAAAATTATGCTAAAATTTTAAATAATTAATCAAATTAGGATATTTATATTAAAATTTAGAAACTAAAATAAATTTATAAATATTATAATATTTAATACTGTCAAATATGGATGCACAATCGGTTAGTTCTATCAATTTTGAAATTTGAAATTGTTTTACTGAATTGGATTAGTCGAACCGAATCAAATCAAATTTCGAACATAATTGAATTGAAAATTAAAATTTTTAAAATAAAAATTTAAATGATTGAACTAAATTAAAATTTTAAATGTTAATTATTTTAATATTTTTATTAAATTATTATACTATTTAAAAAATTATAAAAATAAAAAATAAAATTTTGGTTTATTTAATTATTTTGATGATCCAAACTTTTTTAAGTATAAAACTAAATTAGATTGATTTAAATTTTTTTAATAAAAATTAAAACTATAAAGTAAATTGAATAGAACCCAAGTCTTGCACACTTCTCTTTCAAAAAAAAAAAAAAAAAAAAAAGGCTCCCACACGCTCTGTGTTTCTATATAATATGTGTGTGTGGGAGAAGCTGTGAACCGTTATGTTTCCAGAAAATCACTGTTGTAGCTTAAATTTTGCGTCATCCAGCAGATTACATTTTTATCCCATGCATGCATGTGACATAAAAAACGTGCGGATGTTGGTTATTCCATTTGTTCATCTTAATCTCCAATTATGCGATTTTCTTTTGGGTAATTTTCACTTATGATACCTATATTTTAGCATTTATATCACCATGGTATTTAACTTTTAAATCATTACACAAAACTTCTCAACATTTAGTTCAATTATTAATAAAGTATTCAGATTCATTTTTTGACCGACAATACTGAAGTGGCTCCTATGTGGATACTGATATGTGTTTAAAAGTGTCTGCATGTCACATTTACTAAACACGAGATGCCATATCAATTAAATAGGACAACTAATATCATATCCACTATATCATATGTCCTATTTTTAATATTATATTTATTTTATTTTTTATTTCTTAATTTTTCCTTCTTGATGCATTGTTGATCTTTGTTCCTATTGGTCGTTGTCTTCTACTCTAGCCTTGGAGATTGCTACAAAGATTGAGTCATTGTTGCTGGTTTAGCTTTAAAAAATAGGTATCAACTTTAAAAAATATAAACATTAAAATGTAAATTTTAAGAAATACAAATATTAAATTAGTATTTTGATAATCTAAAAAAGAAAAGATAAAGTTCATCTTGCCATATAAGCAAAGACAAAAATCATTTGCCATTCTAAAAGGTCAAATTTTATCTCTCTTGTACATCAAGCTGAAGTCATAATGAATTAGATTTTTTTTTTTTTTTCACACAATCATATTTTATGAAGTATTTCAAATTTCACCATAAAAATAATTTTTTAGTTTACTTTTAGATTCGAGATGATTTTATATAACTTTAGAATTCCAATTTTAAAGATATTAATGTTTTTATTGATCCAAAATTGAAGAATCATACATATGTTGGAGTGGATTTTCAACCTAATTATGTGGGACAATTTACAGTGGATTGAAGGCTATAATTATTTCGGGTAGCCAAAAAAGCAAAGAAAAAGCCAACCAAATCCTAGAAGTTGAAAAGTAGATAGAAAGAAATGGATTATTATAGGAAAAGAGAGAGAAAGAAATAATTGAAGAGTTTACAATGAAAAATTTAGAGAAGAGGCAACAAATGCAATTAGGGTGAGCATCTCGGTTTCGATTAAGTTTTTAAAATTTTTAAAAAATTAAAATCAAACTGAAACCGACCTATTAAGTTGTGGTGTGATAATTGTGTGTGTATCTGTTCTTCCAAAGACTTGGGTTCGAATCGCAAATAAGGAATTTTTGTTTTTCTTTTGTTTTTTACAAATTTTTTAGGTTCGAATCTACAACCTTATGAAAGGTATATAAACAAATCACAACTTAGCCACATGTGTTCTAATAAGATATTTTAAATTTAAAAATATATATATTATTAATAAATTTCGATTTTTGATCACCGACTGAAATTTACAAATCATAAAAAATAAAAATCGAATCAACTCAATTCGGTTCAATTTCAGTTCAATTTTTTGGTTCAACCAATTTTTGCTCACCCTACATGCAATGTCACTGAAATAGCACTAACACATTATAAAAATAAAACACTATAAATTAGATAAGCCCTTAAAAAATAATCACCAATTTTTTTTTTTTTCTTTCGGGACAATCCATTTTCCTGTGTTACTGTTGAGTCCATATGCATATATATATATATATCATTGTCATTGAAAAGAAATAAATGTTGCCAAATGCATTTAATCAAAGTTAAAGTCACCATTCCCTGTTATTCCCCATCCACTACTATGTACTTGTTGGCCTATTCAATTTGTGAAAAATGTTTCACAATTATATTCATATGAAATGATTAAAAGTTGTTCCATTCAAAATTAGACATCATAAATTATTTGATTTACTATGAAATCTAAGTCGGAATCAATATTATTTATGCATGAAATATTTTTATAATTATTTTTTTGTATACTAAAAATCAGTATTATAATTACTTATTAATATATTTAAAAATTATTATTGTAAAAAAATTATTATTATTTTAATAATTATTTTTATTAATTTATATGTTTTGTTTCATTGCTTCAAAAAATATATTTTTATAATTGGCTTAACTTGATTTTAAGAAAATTAATATTCATTTATTAAGGATTAAAGGAGGAATGCCGATTCCCATTTATAAAAAAAAATTATATTCTCATTTTCATACTAATTGTTATATAATTAAACACTACAAATTAAAATCACTTATTTTAATTCTGATTCGTATGTTTTAAGAAGCAAACCACCACCTAGAATAATTATTTCAAAAGCTTTGGTCATTTCTAATGTAGGTTTTAACCTATGCGAAGCACGAATATATTATATTAAAATCATTTTTTAAAAATTAAATTCATTTAGTTTTTGTAAATATTTTTAAAATTTATATTAATTTTTTTTGTTCTATTTTAGATTTTTTTACATTGTATATTGTTTATGTTAATGCTATAACTATATGAAAAGTAATGAAAGAAAGTCAATAAACATATAGAAAAATAGAAAAAATAAAAAAATATATAATTATAATGGATTCAAAATTTTAAAAATAAAAATAAAATATGAAGAGTCACAAAAATATTAAATTTTTTGATGAATTGTTAATAAAATATCAAGTGCCAAAAATCAATATATTAAAAAGTATAATTAATAAAAATAAAAATGCCACATGGAAAAAAGAATTTTGGTAAAAGAAATTAGACAACATAAAACTAATGTTATTTAGAAAATATTTCCACATAAGAACTCACTAATTTAATTTTCAATAATATATTTGTAATAATAAATATTTCATAAATTTTAAATTGAGTATCGGGACTCCTCATTTTAATAATATGATATCCAAGATAAACAAATTTTAAAACTATTTTTTTGTTTATTGTTTTTATATGCTTAGAATTGTAAGTCCTTCCAATATTTTTTTTTTATTTTATTTTGGAATCAAAATACTCGATTTCTAAAATAAGGAGATTTATTATTATTATTATTATTATTATTATTATTTTATTTTGATGAAGAAACAAGGCAATAATTTTTTATTTCTGAAAACTTAATCTGTCGCAGCAAACCTCCCTCACATCTTTGAAATTTAGGGATCCTGAAATTGTTAAAAGTGCATTCAAAGTCAAACAGATTATAAGTCACTATTTAGTTTGAGTTTCGTTATTAAATTTTCTTCCTCTAATTCCATACAAATCCTTTTCTAAAGTACACACACATTAACTACTTTTGTTTTGGTGATAATTTCCATCATTTTGTCGATGGTGACTTTGATAATTTAAACTCCAGATTTCCACAATTTTTATAAATGAAAATATCATTCAAATTTAATTTACTTTTATTTTTAATTGCTAAGGAGAATTTTGTCATCATACTTATAAATTAAATTCAAAACTTTTTACTACTATAATTTTTTTTACTATAACTATTCAACTTACGTAACTACTAGGAATTAATTTATGTTGCATATATATATATATATATTTATTTAAGTATAAATTTTTAAAACTATTATTATTAGAGAAAATAATAATTAATATAAAGTAAAATGAATTTAAGTATAAAATTTTTAAAATTATTATTAATGGGGAGGCTATTAATTAATAAAGTATTATGTGCTGAAGAATTGACAATTGACACATAAGCAATTTGGTTAAAAAAACTTAATTAATCTTGCATTCCCCTATGTATATAATTTTGAGAATTGAATCTTAAAGTGCACTTTTTTTAAGAGGCAACTTATTATAATAATAATAAAAAAGGCCTATTGACATAAAAAATCACAATATATTTTTTACCTTTTACATATTTATACTAAAATTTAAAATTTGACAAAATTAACTTAATTTAACTTATTATTTATAATTTTAGTAAAATTATAATTTGATAATAAATTAATAATAAAATACACATATAGTATTTAAGGTGAATTAGCTAACATCTATTTTTATAATCTTATATTCATATGAAGGCTTAAAAAAGAGAAAAAAAAAAGATAAAAGATAAATATAGTCTCTACAAATTAAATAAAATTTTCATTCTCATTTTTTTATATTTTTTTAAATTATTGTGATCGAAGTCTAATAACCATTATAATTAGTATTTAGATGATATTGATGTAAAATTATAAAAATAGAAATTATCTACTTCACCTCATATATCATATATTGATTAAATTGTAATTGGGCTAAAATTGTAAATTATTTATCAAATTAAGTTAAATTTGCCAAATTTTAAAATTCGTTATAAACTTGCAAAATGTCAAAAAGTGTTGTAATTTTTTGTACCAATATGTCTTAAAAAATTAGTATCCTTTTATTAGTATTTTTATTTTGTGAGATTGAAGGTCTTAAGTCTTAAGTTTTAATTTTTACATTTTTATTAATATTAATAAAAAGTTTAATATTTTATAATAAAAAATGAATAATTTTTTTTCTATTATAGTGCACAATCGCTGAATTTTACTGAAAAAAAATATAAAAAGATAAAACTTAGACCCATATAAGCATTATCAGTTAATTAAAATTTAGATTATTCTAAATTTTAGAAACAACAAAATAAATTCTAATGTAAAATATGAAAACACTCATTAAAAAAAGCTAGTTTTCTTCACTATTCAGATGGTTATATCATACACGTCTTTTTTCAATAAAACAAAGAAAACACATAAAAAATAAACAAATTAATTCACTTTTTTTTTTTTTAAAAAAAAAAAATTTAAGCTTTGATCGAAGAAAATTAAGAAGAATCCTATGCAAGGAAGGTTGATTGCAAAACCAGAAATAAGGATCAACAATCTTTTAGCTAAGGTTACTACACTCAGTAACTACTTTTAACTATAACAATTAACTAGTTTTGCTTAGCTGCAAAATAGAGATCTTAACCTTAGATTTGGCACTGGTTCGTTGCACAGTAGAGATGAAGCTCATTCTTACAGTCTGTAAAAATAAGATCTATCAAACCTATAAAATTATTCAGCTCTATTGTTTCTTGCACAATAGAGGTGAAGCTCGTTCTTACAGTTTATGAAAGTAAGATCTATCAAACCTATAAAATTATTCACCTATACTGTTTCTTGTGCGGTAAAGGTGAAGCTCGTTCCTATAATCTGTGAAAGTTAGATTTATCAAACCTATAAAATTAAGAAATTATTTACCTACTAAAATCTCATAGGAAATGAGGTAATAATAATAACAAATTATAGATTTATCATAAATATAAGAAAAAAATAAGAAAAAAGAAGAAGAATATAGATGATTTTGGCCATTAAAAAAACACCATTTCAATAAAAAAGTTTGTACAATTTGTAGAGGGAAGGAAGAGAAAAGAAAGAAGAGCTATTTCAATTAACTTGATCCAAAACATTACAAAACATTTATTTATAAGAATAATAATTTTTTTTTTATGTTTTAATTTATCACATTATTTTATTTTTAATTTTTTAATAAATATTTATTCATTTTATTCATAATTAATAAATATTAATTATTATAAATATTAAAATTAAATAAATATTAATTTAAATATTATTAATAAAGTAATATAATAAATTAAAAACAGCAAAATATAATAATTATCCCTTATTTCTATCCCATCGAATATTGAGTTTAAAAATAATAATATTTTTTATAATTGCGGAAATTTGAAAAAATAAGAAATAGTAATAATAAAAAAATTGCTTGGTACAGACACCAAGACAGCCCAAGTAGGACACCACACAGCTGATCAGATTCCGCTTAACCTGGATCAAAAATTGATAGTTTTTTTTTTAATTAATTTTTTTTTCTTGAACATCCGCCCAACAGTTAAGTCCTCCACTTATAAAACTCCTTGCTCTTCTGTGTCTTCAAAAGCTCATTTCTTCTTCTCTTCTTCTATTTCTCTCCTTCTTTGACAACAAATATACTCTCAGTTTATACACTTCACTCACTCACTCTGTGTTTCCTGCTTTCTACACACTTGAATGCATCTTTTCAACTCTTAGCTCAGATCTCTCCTTCAATGGCAATATTCCTTCCACCAGCTTTCACTCAATTCTCACTGTACTAGCTTTTTCTAGACTCAGCTCATCATCAGACCTTTTTTTTTTTTGCCTTTTTTTTTTCTTTGGGTTTCTGACTAGTAAAGAATGGCGGCAGAGACAGTAGCTGATACTACTAATGCTAATAAAGCATCATTGCTTCCAGAGGCAGAGAAGAAGAAAGAACAAAGCTTACCATTTTATCAGCTGTTCTCATTTGCTGATAAGTATGATTGGTTACTTATGATCTCTGGTAGTTTAGGAGCTATTATTCATGGCTCTTCAATGCCTGTCTTTTTCTTGTTATTCGGTGAAATGGTTAATGGCTTTGGCAAAAACCAATCCGATTTGCCTAAAATGACTCATGAAGTCTCCAAGGTTTGTGTTAAACACTTCCCCATCTTTGATGTTTTTTTTAGCACTAATGTTAATATTAGATCTGAAAGATCTCTTGTTTATTGAATTTTTGTGGTGTTCTTGCAGTATGCTCTATATTTTGTGTATCTTGGCCTTGTTGTTTGCGTATCATCCTATGCAGGTAGACGTTCAAAGCTTTTCTTGTTTCTTTGCTTTTAAGCGAATAGAAGCAAATGGGGATGTGATATATGGATCACAGAAGCACACTTGATTGTGGTAACCCCATGGCCCAGGACAGTACAGAATGTAACTCGTGTACACTGTTCACATCGGAACGGAGGCTAGCTACAAGTTTAACTTTAGCCCCCTCCTCCTTCATGTGGTCCATGAGACTGGCCTCTCGTCCTTTTCTTTCCTCTTTCTCTTGTCCATTTCATTTCTTCCTTTTTCTTTTCAATCTCTTAAAAACGTTATCTACACCTGTCTACATGTTCATTTTGTCTACTTAGTCACTCTATGTCAATTCATGGTTTAATAAATTAATTAATTAATCTGTTATGGACTTAATTAATGCGGCGTTACTGATTCAAAATAGTGCTTATATGAAAATTTATTGATGATGCGATGGGATTCATACAGAGATTGCGTGCTGGATGTATAGTGGAGAAAGGCAAGTAAGTACGCTGAGGAAGAAGTATTTGGAGGCAGTGTTGAAACAAGATGTTGGGTTCTTTGATACAGATGCAAGAACTGGTGATATTGTGTTTAGTGTCTCAACAGACACTCTTCTTGTTCAAGATGCCATTAGTGAGAAGGTTCCCTTTTATTTTATTTTCTTTTCTTGTTGCTTATCATCTTGATCATGTTTCTCGTAATTTCTACCACTTAATTTTTGTTTCAGTGTGTGCGCGTGGTGGGTTCATTACTTTGTGGTTTTTTTTTTCTTTTTTTTTGGGGGGAGGGGGAAGAGCTAGTGGGGGCAAAATCTAGTGTTGGGATGGATTTCCATTGCATTACATACAGAATGCTTCATCTTCTGATATTGAATTAATGCGGGTCCCCACAATCAATTTCCATCCTTCCTTCCTGTTTGACTGGCTTATGTTAGCTTGTCTGACTCAACGTGCGCCTGCTTTCATGTTGGACTTTTGTGATTTGGCTTTCATTTCTTAATTTAGTGGTACTTGTGACGAATTACTATGATTGAATGGTTGTGTTTTATTTATTTATTAAATTTTAGGTGGGGAACTTCATACATTATCTATCAACATTTCTAGCTGGTTTAGTGGTTGGTTTTGTATCAGCATGGAGGCTAGCATTGCTAAGTGTAGCAGTGATACCAGGAATAGCTTTTGCTGGCGGCTTATATGCATATACTCTCACTGGCCTGACATCCAAAAGCCGTGAATCCTATGCACAAGCTGGCATAATTGCTGAGCAGGTAAGGTTTATTGTCTTAATGGGTTGTTGGAGCACATAATTATTGTGTTATGGTGATGGAAGGCTATTTGAATTTGGAAGGTTTTTCTGAGTTTGGAGTTGTCTTCTTCTTTTAGGTTGTGGTGTGGGTACTATACGTTCTATATGTTGTCTTGATTCAATCTTTTGGGCTAATGACAAAGAAAACACAGCTGTCTTGATATCATGTTAGTTTGTTTGTGTATTTTGTTAAGCATTGGAAAGCTGCTAGCTAACTGTGGTTGGAAGTGGCACTTTGTGTATAGCATGATGGTTTTGCATGTGCAGCTTTCTTTTTCTTTGCTTTAGTTTTTGTTTGCATTAGTTTTTGTTTGCATTATATAAGTGCTGATGTAATCTTTAATTTAGTTTTGTCATGTAGGCCTAAAATAATGTTGTAAGACCACATTCTTTGATGCTGTTAAATTTATATGATGATCATGTATCAACAGCTTTAAGTTTCTGTGTTCTGCATTCTTTTTAGTTAACTATTATCTACATTCTCAATCAGGTTATTGCCCAAGTGCGGACCGTGTACTCATATGTTGGTGAGAGCAAAGCCCTAAGTTCATATTCAGATGCAATACAAAACACCTTAAAGCTCGGATACAAGGCTGGTATGGCCAAAGGTCTGGGATTGGGGTGTACATATGGAATTGCATGCATGTCATGGGCTCTTGTGTTCTGGTATGCTGGTGTTTTTATCAGGAATGGAGTAACAGATGGAGGGAAAGCTTTCACAGCAATTTTCTCTGCCATTGTTGGTGGAATGTAAATATCAAACCCCCTAATTATTTTTAATCTACATTAAGAATTGAAGCATGGTAATAATATAAAAAAATATTACAGGAGTTTGGGCCAGTCATTTTCAAATCTTGGTGCATTTAGCAAAGGTAAAGCAGCTGGATACAAGTTGATGGAAATTATTAAGCAAAAGCCTACTATAATTCAAGATCCCTCGGATGGCAAGTGCTTGCCTGAGATTAGTGGAAACATAGAATTCAAGAATGTAACCTTCAGCTACCCATCAAGGCCTGATGTTATCATATTCCGTGATTTCTCGATCTTCTTTCCTGCGGGAAAAACCGTTGCTGTTGTTGGTGGCAGTGGGTCAGGGAAAAGTACTGTTGTCTCTCTCATAGAGAGGTTTTATGATCCTAGTCAGGGTAACAAAGAAACTTTTCTTAAGTTGAAAGATTGAGATTTACAGCCATGGAAACATACATGATTATGATATTTTTTATTGGGTGAGCAGGGCAAATTTTGCTGGATAATGTGGACATAAAGACTGTGCAGCTGAGATGGTTACGTGATCAAATCGGGCTGGTCAATCAAGAACCTGCTCTCTTTGCAACCACCATTCTTGAGAACATACTCTATGGAAAGCCTGACGCAACTATGGATGACGTGGAACTTGCTGCTTCTGCTGCAAATGCTCATAGTTTCATCACCTTGCTTCCTAATGGGTATAAAACTCAGGTTGGTGCTTACTGGCTAAATTACTGCAAATCTGATTCATTATGAGAAGTCTTTAGATGTTATCTGGCCTAAGAAATTCTGGATAAAGAAAAGGAATCAATGACAAAACTAGGTTTTGTTCTAAACTCACTTTATTCATAACTGTATTTTGATGCTATGAGCATTTTGATCCTGTCCCAGGTGGGAGAGCGAGGAGTACAACTCTCCGGTGGTCAAAAGCAGAGAATTGCAATTGCTAGAGCTATGTTAAAAAACCCGAAGATCCTTCTCCTTGATGAAGCAACCAGTGCCCTTGATGCAGGCTCTGAAAGCATTGTTCAAGAAGCATTAGACCGTCTCATGGTTGGAAGAACAACTGTAGTTGTTGCACATCGGCTTTCCACCATTAGAAATGTTGATACAATTGCAGTTATTCAACAAGGGCAAGTTGTTGAGACTGGAAGTCATGAAGAATTGATTTCAAAAGGAGGAGCATATGCTTCATTAATCAGATTCCAAGAAATGGTCAGAAATAGAGACTTCGCTAACCCATCAACTCGAAGATCACGCTCATCACGTTTAAGTCATTCACTTTCAACTAAGTCACTAAGCCTCCGCTCTGGCAGTTTGAGAAACTTGAGCTATTCATACAGTACCGGGGCTGATGGCCGCATTGAGATGATATCGAATGCTGAAACTGACCGTAAAAATCCAGCACCTGATGGCTACTTCTGCAGACTGCTCAAGCTAAATGCTCCTGAGTGGCCTTATTCTATAATGGGTGCTGTTGGATCTGTGCTCTCTGGTTTTATTGGTCCAACGTTTGCCATTGTAATGAGCAACATGATTGAGGTTTTCTACTATAGAAATCCTGCCTCCATGGAAAGGAAGACAAAGGAGTATGTTTTCATTTACATTGGTGCTGGTCTTTACGCTGTTGTTGCATATTTGATTCAGCATTATTTCTTCAGTATTATGGGAGAAAACCTGACTACAAGAGTCAGAAGAATGATGCTTGCAGGTAAAGATAATAACTGTTATGCTGCTGCTTAGATTTTGTCTCATTTGTTATTGGCTATTCTTTTGATCTTGGACAAAATTTCCTAATAATTATTTTCTTTGTTATTTTTACTTTGAAGCAATTCTGAGGAATGAAGTCGGATGGTTCGATGAAGAAGAGCACAACTCTAGCCTTGTTGCAGCTCGGTTAGCTACTGATGCAGCTGATGTAAAATCTGCAATAGCCGAGAGAATTTCTGTTATACTACAAAACATGACCTCTCTTCTCACCTCATTCATAGTTGCTTTCATAGTGGAATGGAGGGTATCTCTCCTCATTTTGGCTACCTTCCCTCTGCTTGTCCTTGCCAACTTTGCTCAGGTAAGTTTAACCATGCTATTCTACAAAAGCAAATGGTTGCATTTCCATTCTTTTTTTTTTGGTTTTGTCCTTTTGCTGTTGATGTTAGGTGTATTGGTCCAAACCAAGTACTTGTAGCCATAAAGTCTGTCATTTAATATTTCTAGAGGGCAATTAACATTATCTTCGGCTCAACAAGGGCAAAAGGGTAAATCAGAAGGCCTATGATTTAATACTGGTTTCTACAACAACAGTGTCAGATCTTTGCATCTCCTTTTTTTGATCTTTGGAATTTAACTTCAGTACTACTCACTTATTAAACGACAAAAGCTAAGAAATTACAACGTGTCACTCATATTCTACTACACTAGTGCACATGCTCCTTAAAAACCCCAACAATATATTTTATATGTTTATATTCCATTTTGCAATTTAATTTTATATGGCTCCTCCACTAACAACAATTAACAAATTATAGCAGTCAAGATTCCATGCTGCAGCCACTGCGAAAAGAATGTGTTATTTATTTGTTTAGCTTCAACTTCTCGAGGACATGACCTTATATGACCTCTTTCAATTTCTTGGATTTATTATCCTCAGTCAAAAATTCTGAAACTATGTCTTGTTTCTTTCATTGGACTTTTTATTTACTTTCTTGATTTTTTACTAGGCACCGACACTGCACCATGCACAGTAGCATATGTGTGTGTATATAGTTTTGTACACTGTTCTAGGTACATGAGCTTTTAGTAGTTTTGCTTTGTTTACCACTGTATAATACACCAGTATATGGATGCCACTGAAGAAACGAGTGAGTGTTTCAAGGGATTCTTGGCCCGTGAATGGCAACATTATTTATGACACATTTCTTGGCAAATATTATCTTCTGCTTTCTTTATTGGAAAAAAAAAAAAAAAAAATCTTTTCTGGGTTTTTTTGTGTTTATCTTGGGGAGTGTCAGGGTGTAATGGGTGGGTGACAGAATCAATAGTTCTTGCATTGTCGTATTGGGCTTAAAGGCTTCAATTTTAGAGACGGAGGGGGGGGGGGCTTTCCAGTTGTTTTGTCTTTGCATCTAAATTTGCGCATGCCGTTTGCACAGTAAAATGAATTGATTGCTTGAGGATGTTGCCTGAAATATCTAGTGATCTTTACTTTTAGTCTCTCCTTGCAGTCGTGCACGGGTGAAAAACGAAAATTAAAATTCTAAAATTCCTTATTTTATAATTTTACATGATAAAAATGATATGACTTGAGAAGGTTTAGTCCATTTTTATTTGTGAACTTGAGACAATAGTTCATCTTATTTTGATTATATTTGGACCTACACCTCTTAATTTGCAACATCTATTCAGTAGACCTCCTTTGATTCCAAAAGTTCTAGTCTATGCATGTAATTGCATAATTGCAATAAAACTCTTTGATGCTTAAACATTTTATTAACAATTTCAGTTCTATAATTTGTTGACTATTAATTATTATTTTTTCTTTACTACCCAGCAACTGTCTTTGAAAGGATTTGCTGGAGACACTGCCAAGGCCCATGCCAAGACTAGCATGATTGCTGGTGAGGGAGTGAGCAATATACGAACAGTTGCAGCTTTTAATGCCCAAGATAAAATACTCTCTCTATTCTGCCATGAGCTCCGCGTCCCACAACTCGGTAGCCTACGCAAAAGCCAGACATCTGGCATCCTTTTTGGCCTTTCTCAGCTTGCTCTTTATGCCTCTGAAGCTCTCATCCTCTGGTATGGTGCTCATCTTGTTAGCAAAGGGGTGTCCACATTTTCAAAGGTTATTAAGGTTTTTGTAGTCCTCGTCATCACTGCTAATTCAGTTGCAGAAACTGTGAGTCTTGCTCCAGAGATTATAAGGGGTGGTGAAGCTGTCGGTTCTGTATTTTCAATTTTGGACCGTTCCACTAGGATTGATCCAGATGATCCTGAGGCTGAACCTGTTGAATCAATGCGGGGGGAAATTGAACTTAGGCATGTTGATTTTGCATACCCATCAAGACCTGATGTTCCAGTTTTCAAAGACCTGAACCTTAGAATCCGAGCTGGCCAAAGCCAGGCCCTTGTTGGAGCTAGTGGGTGCGGAAAGAGTTCTGTGATTGCGTTGATTGAGCGATTCTATGATCCAACTGCTGGAAAGGTTATGATTGATGGGAAGGATATTCGAAGGTTGAATTTAAAGTCCCTGAGACTTAAAATTGGGTTGGTGCAGCAAGAGCCAGCACTCTTTGCTGCAAGCATTTTTGATAACATAGCTTATGGAAAAGATGGTGCAAGCGAGGCTGAAGTAATTGAAGCAGCTCGTGCAGCCAATGTGCATGGTTTTGTTAGCGCATTGCCTGACGGATATAAAACCCCAGTAGGCGAGAGAGGAGTTCAGCTTTCAGGAGGACAAAAACAAAGAATTGCAATAGCAAGGGCAGTTCTTAAAGACCCAACAATACTTTTACTAGATGAAGCTACAAGTGCACTTGATGCTGAGTCAGAATGTGTGCTACAAGAAGCACTGGAAAGGTTGATGAGAGGTCGAACTACGGTGCTTGTAGCTCACCGTTTATCAACGATCAGAGGGGTGGACAGCATCGGAGTTGTGCAAGATGGACGGATAGTTGAGCAAGGTAGCCATGCTGAATTAGTTAGCCGAGCGGATGGAGCATATTCTAGACTGTTACAGCTGCAACACCATCACATATGATATGATGGGGGAAGCAACATGGCCTTGTTGGTTGGTAATTAAATTATGTTTGGGGTCCCATTAACCTTATGTTTTCAATTTCACTTATTTTCCCTTTTGGAATGATGATGACAGTTGTAGATATGGGAATGTGGGAGACTGTTATATCTTGAGAAGAACTATCAATCCCCATTTTCCAATGGGGTAGCAACTAGCAAGTGTTATATTATTATTCAATATCTAGTGGTTCAGAAGCTCTTGTTGTCTGTATGGTTGGTTGGTGATTGGATTACCCCTTTTATTATTTTTTTTCCTCTCCTTTTTCTAAGTGAATCCTTTATAGTACCAAAAAAGCCAACCCTGGAAACAACCCTTTTCCCCCCTGGCCTCAATAGAGCCTTCTTTTCTCTCTTCTTTCTAGCTGTTGCTTTCCCCATTGCATGTGTTGTTTTCAGTTCAAGATAAGGGCAAGCCATCTTCTTCCTTTTTTCTTTTCTTTATTTATTTTTTAATCTTATTTTCTCTCTGTTTATGGCCCCATAGAGCACTAAAATATGTAACAGCAGAACTTCTATCTTTTCTCATTTCAATAATTTTTCTATTTTGTTGATGGATTTACCCTACATTAATTGATTTCTTAGAATTATGTGATTAAATTATTCGGAAAACAAAATTATGATAATGATATATAAAACATTATTGGTGATTTTGTGAACTTGAACCGAAGAACTAATTTTTTAAGTGAAAATAACACATTATCAGCCGAAGCTGTCTGTGCTCAACCTTCAATATTTAATAAAACATATTATGAACCCGAAAAAGGGTATATAGCTTATTATATAGTTAGATTATATAATAAACAAAATGGAAGGACACATTAATGCGTGGCAATGCAAATGGTGTAAATCATGATTTGTAAAGTATAAATTTATTAGATGTAAAGCGTACGCATGTGTTCCAAAAGTGAAGAAAATGGTCCACTCTTCTCTAGTATGACTCTTTCCTCATTATATAATTGGATTTTACAAACTACCCATCTCACATTCATGAAGATTTCAACTCCCTTTTACTATTAGATTGGCGATCATAATTATTATGTTCTCTAAAAGTTTTCTTTAATTTTTGTGTACTTTCTTCTCTGTCTCAAAAAGAAACCAACAAATCCCCTTTGTTTCTCTATTTTCTTAATTGACTAATTTTATTTAGCAGCAAATTCAAATTTGAAAATTTATTAATTATTTTTATTAAATAATAAAATTATCAAACTTATAAGCACAGGTAAATATAATTTTTACAAATTTTTATTAATTAGTCACTAAAAAAACAAAAAAAAAAAAGCAAAATAATGACTTATATTTGTATTAATTAGTTCCCTTATAAATTAAAGATCGTTCGTAAAATACTCGAGAATGAAAATTGTATAAATTTAGTGATATTGAATTTTGTTGTATCGAATTCAAATAATATAATATTGATATTTGTTGTATTTAATTTTGTAATATACATTTTATTGTATTGAATTTTCTAATAAATGTATATATTATTGACTATTATATATATTTGTTGTATCAATTTTGTATTATTATAGATTTATAAAATTAATTTAAAACTTGCAATTTATATAATATTAATATTAAATGATAATTTTATTATATTATTAAAAGTAAAATTTTTTATAATTTGTGAAGAAAAATTCTACCACTAATTTAGTGATGGGTCAAAAATTCGTCACTAAATCATTTATCACCAATCCATAGATAAAATTAGTGACGGATTGAAAAATTCGTCACTACAATAAAATACTAACTATAAAAAATTCATTACTAATCCGTTACAAAATCATATGATTTTTTCGTCATAAAACAGCGAATTTCTTGTAGTGTGAACAAAATGAACAGGGAAAAAGTAAACCACAAAAATTAAATTAAATAGTAGAGAACATGGTAAAGAAACGAAGGTGGAGAGGTGAGAAATTGGGGCCTTTGTTTGAAAGAAAAAGAAAAAGATTCTAACTGAAAGGAGACAGAATAGGGCAGATACAGAAGAGCTTCAGGATGTCAGCCTTCAGAGTGGCTCAGTTCCATTATATTTTTGCCTGCATTTTTTATTTTTATTATTTTTTTTGGGGGGTAAATGTTAGGTGCTGCTGCTGCAATTTCTGATAATTGTTGGACAATAATTTAATTTCAATGTATGACATTTGGAGGGGATTTTTTTTTCTAATTGTAAAAGTTTATAAATATTTCAATTGAAAAAATAAAAATGGAGGTTATAATGTGACAAAACAAATATACAACCTTGAAATGTCAAAAAATAAAAAATACAGATATATATATATATATATTTCTAAATTTCATCACATAAATAAAAATTGTATTTTCTTTCATAATAATAATAATAATGTGCATGAGCTTGCCTGCTGTATCAATTTTCATAATCATATAATTGAAGATTAGAACATCTGAAGAGACATGTCACATGGTAAAAATGAGAGAAATAATGGCAGAAACAGAAGCAGAATTGGAATTGGAATTTACTTGTTAGATTCACAAGAGGGAGGGAGGGGTCCTGTCATTAGACTTTAGCAGTGTTCTTTCATTGTTTTTAGGAGTTATTGACTCTTTATCCAATTTCTGAATTTGAAAGCTCCAACCCATTTTTCAGATGGTACAATTTTGGAATTTTATTTTTGGCCCAAAATGATCCTCTGTTATAAGCTCATTGATTGTAATTGCAGTCCCATCAACTTATGCCTGACACCCCATCGTAGCCTCAATTCTCTAAAACATGGTTTCATTTAAATCTAAAACTAAAACTACTTTCTACACTTATTAAAAAAAAATAATAATAATCTAAATACGCTTGCCAATAGATTAATATTTAGTTAATCTCTATAAAATGCTAATCCGATAATTAAATGATAGACCATTCGTAATAACATTTGATATGGGCTCATAGCAATTCTATATGCTAATATGACCTTAAAATTATAGGAGCCAATATGGAGCAGTGGAGAGACAAACAGTCTGAATTACTAGTCAAAGTCATAAAATAATTGGTGAGGTGCAGGATAGTACGATAGAACTGCAATCATTTTGGTTAAAATATTGTGAAGATAGAAAGTAGGAAAATATGGTTAATATTGTAAAAAGCTGTAGGCATGAAATGATTCGACTTAAGAAATAATACCAGTAAATGAAGTATAGCGTAATTGGTAAGAATGAAGGTGCTATACCCTAAAAGTTACGGTTTCAATCCTTCGTGGGGGTATTGTTAAGAATTTCATGTTATTATCCCTCTTCCTATTACAACTTACATATAAATATATTTTTGTAATAGTTGGATGAGGTAATAACAAAAAAGAAAAAAGTTATATAAATTTCAAATGTGATAATGGTGGGAAGTGGGAATGATGTAGATACAGCTAAATTTATGTCATTTCAAATTTTTATAAAAACATATGAAATTAAATAGAGAAAAAATTAAAAGAAGATGAGTTTTTATTTATAAAATATATTTAACTAGAATAATTAATTTTATTTTTATTTTGAAAATAATTAAATAAAATAGTATATTAATATCTAGTGGGCCGTTATTAATCAGATTTTTTAAGAGTGGGAGAAGGAACCAAAATTTTGTAGGATGGAAAAGGACGAGTCATATGACTTTTGTGGTTAATTATTGGAGTAAGGAGACGTATCATAAGAGGAAGAACCCATTAGCTGTCTGGCCTGAAAGAGATGGATCAGGCCGATACAAATCTTTCAGAGGAGCCCAATTTCTCTATCTCTTATATTAATGTTTTTTTTTTTTTCGTTTTTTTGGGATTTTTTCAAAATTAACCGAAAAAAGGAAAAAAATTTCAATCTTATAGTTGTTTTTTTTTTTTTTTAGCAAAATGAACATTTTATCTTTTTTTTTTTTTTGAAAAATACGGTTCTTTCTGAAATCAATGAACACTCGATTTTTTCCCCTACTTCTTTAACCACTAAAAGTTTACATCTTTACTTCCATAAACAACCAAACAACCATGTAATTGAACCGAAACTTCGCATAGCTACCGTGAATCATATTTCAATAATAAAATCAAATAATATAAAATCATTTATCTGAATGAAATCAATAAAAACGATAACAACATCAATAGAAAAAATATGAACAACAACCATAAAACAACCTGAAAATAACATAACAATATGAAAAAAAAACAAAAACAACGTAAAACAATAAAAAATATGGATAATAATCATAAGACAACCGAAAAGCTATATATATATATATATGAATGAACAACAGCTTGACAAAATAACCTGCAACAACCAAAAAACAACAAACAACCTCATAATAAATCTTCACAATTTAATAGAAAAGATGAAGAGAATGAAAAAAAGAGATGAAGAGGACGAAAAAATGAAAAAAAAGAAGAAGAGAACAATACACAAAAACATAAAAATTGAAAAAAAAAAACTAAAAAATAAAATAAATAAAACACGTGAAAGTAAAAATTGAAAAAAAAAAAAACTACAATATTGATAACTTCAGTAAAAAATGTATGCTGCATAATTTTACCTATTGTTTTAGTTGTTATCTTCTCTTCCTCAAAATTAAAGGACATAAATAAATAAATAATATATATGTTATTTAATAATCTACTTAAAATGTGGATTGCAAACTAATATATATGTTATTTAATTATTTTTTAAAAAATAAAATAAATAACTTAAAATATTAATTAAATACTTTTAATAAAATAAAAATTATAGGTTAATTAAGAAATATTTAGAAAATAAATTAGTAAATTGATATATTATTTTATATATACACTAATCTATTAAGTGCCAATATGAATATATTATTGGTTTGTAAAATTTTTATAATATTTTCTAAAATAAATAATTTAAATTATAATAAAACTTTTCAATTTTGTTATAAATTGAAACGTAAGTTGCCAATTATTAAGTCTATTTACATATGCTTATAATTTAAACTAGTCTAAAGTTATTTTTTTTAATATATCGATCAAATTATTTTAAACAAATATAAACTCTAATAATATTTATGTGCAATAAATAACAATATTATATAATTATAAATTACATGTGTTTACATGTCCATTTATAAATTGATTTAAGTCATTTATTCAACTGTGTAAACTAAATACAGTACACAGAAACTAAAAAAAAATCCTCAAAAAGTTTAAAATCCTAATGTTATTGTTTTTTTTATCAATAAAAATACAGTAGGTGGTAGAGCTGAGTACAAGATGAAAAAAAATTTTAAACTGAAACGAAAAATATTAAAATTGTATTGATTCAAATAATTTTAACTTCAAACTTAACTAAATTTATAATTAATTTAGTATGATATTGAAAATTTATAAAATATATAACTGAGAACCATATAAAAATCATACCAAATCAAAAATTAACTACAGTATCGAATTTTAATTTAATAAATAATGTATAAATATTAATAAACAATTGTAAACTTAATTATATACTTTTTATTATATTATTGAGTAATCTATATTATTATTATTATTAAGTAACATATATGTAATAATATATGACAAAAATTAATATATTTTATGTTAAAAATATAATAAATAAATTGTTAGTAAAATATTTTTATTAATTATCATTACTAATACTACTACTATTATTGTTATTCAATTGATAAATAAAAATGTAAAATATTTATTATATTATATAACACACAATCTAAACTTAAAATATGAGAAATAAAAAAATTGTTATTATTATTATTATTAACAACAATTAAAAATATGCAATTCCCATTATAGTTCAGTTTAAACTAAAATATGAAAATAATAATATATGATTTTAAATTTTATAATTTATTAGTTAAAATATGGGGTTACTTACAATTTGCCCCCTATAATTTGTTATATTATAATACTTGGTTCATGATATTTAAAATTTATATTATCTCCTACTTTTATTTTGCAAAATTACACTATTTACCTTTTCCATCAAATTTTCTGTCATAAATACCATTAACTGATATGACAATTATCAAGTAAATATTATTTACTCCTTGTATTTGAATATATTATATTATTTGGGCCCTCTATTTATTATATTATATTATTTGCCCCTAAAATAGACAAAACATATTTTTATTTTTAAACTAATTGTTTAACAAAATATATGTTAAATTAAATTATCATTAATTGCCTATAAAAATGATAATTTTATTAAAAATATTTTAATAAAAAATAAAAAATAAAATAATAAATTTTAGTTTTAATCTAATCAAAATTTTAATCAAATAAAAATCAATTATTTTCAATCTTAAAATATCTTTACTTAAATATCAACCTAAAATATTTATATTGCATGAAAAAATTAACCAAGTAAATTCTCTTTTTAATTGTAAAAATTGATTTTTATTTGAATTGTTAGTTTAGATTATTAAGTAAATGAATTATATTTATGAACAAAATTAAAAATTTTAAATAATTTAATTTGTTTATATAACAATTGAAACTGACAGTTAAAACAAAGAATGAAAATGAAAATGAGAATTGATTTGATTAAATTTGTTGATGCAATACAAACATTTTATATTATTATGTAAATAATATCATTATCATTTTACAATTAACTTCTACAGAAATTACATAATAATAAAAAAAATATAAATTCTATATATTAGGAGCAAATAATATAATATACTCAAATAGAGAGAGATAATAGTATAATTTATTAAAGTAGAGGGGACAAATAGTCAATTAACAGTAATTGTAACAAAAAATTTAACATATGAACTAGTAGAATTTTACAAAATAAAAGGGAGAGATAATATAAATTTTAAATGTTAGTGACCAAATAGTAAAATATAGAAAACTACCCAAAAAATTAAATATCATAAATGTTTATGAATTTATACAATGGGACATTTAGCGTAATCTCCAAAAAAAAATATATAAATACAAACAAATAATATTGGTTATTGCTCCATTAATTAAAAAATGAAAAGAAAAAAGGATGAGGGAAAAATGAGAAATAAAAATATAGAAAGAGAGGAAAAAAAAGAGAGAATAGAAAAAAAATAAGGTGAAAATAAAAATAAAAAAAGAAGGGATTGAGAAAAAAAATAAAAAATAGAAATTAAAAAAGAGAGAAAAATTGAAATATTAAAAAAAAAAAGTAAAAGGAAAAGTGAATTTTACATAAATATATATAAAAAAAAATTTTAAAAATTTCGTTGACTTGAAAATTTTTTAAAAATTATTTTTTTAAACTTTTTTTTTAAATATAGTTCATTCCTCTTACCATCCTTATTTTTAAGATTTTTTTTTCCAACATTTTTTTACTGTATACTTTTTTTTCAACATTTTATTTATTTTCTTTTTTTTCAACAATTTTTTTACTTTATATTATTTTCGTTAATTTTTTTCTCAATATTTGTTTCATTGTCATCATCTATTTTTTTTCAATATTTTTTTACTCAACATTTTTTTGCTAAACATTTTTTTCTTTTTTTATAGTACTATATTTATCTTTTTTATTTTCTCAACATTTTTTTCTAATGTTTTTATATTTTTTTCTCAACTTTTTTTTACTCAATGTTTTTTTTAAGATAGTGTATTCATTTTATTTTCAATGTTTTTTTTTGCTATATATATTTGTCACGACCCAATCCGGGAGTCATGACTGACACTAAAGAACAAGAATTACTATAAACCTGAACCTTCAGCAAGCCCTAAAAAAAGTAAAAACATACACAAATATAATATAAGAGTATCACAAAATTTAAAACTTAAAATAATATTAAAGGAATTCTCATAGCACATATTAAAATATAACATACATAATTCTTCAAACACAAATCTTAGTTATAAAATAATTTTAAATACTACATTACTCAAATACTACTACTGTAGCTGTTAGAGTACAAATAAAAGTTTAAATATAAAAATTATATACAATAGCCGGGGCTAAAGAAGACCGGTGAAGCCGTGAAGGGGCTTACTACTGAGGTCTAACGAAGTAGAATGTTCTGAAAAAAATATTGAGGGGTCAAAATTTACTGAGTGAATTATATATATATATATATATATATATATACATGCACTATAAAATACAGACATTCAGACATCAGTATAATAATATATTTATATTTATATAATATGATATATAGACATTTAATACACATGTCAAAAATCACTTTTTCAACGCAATAATAAATATGGAAAAACTTTTAGGTGGAAGATCGGAGCATAACCTTAAATAGTCCGCAACTTTGATCACATAACCAATAATCAACCGGTTTGTCTATAACTCCACACATTTATTTATCCAACTCAAGGTAGTAGACTGACTCTGAGTACATTAGGTTAACCGAGGATCTGCAACCATCCTTTCCAATAATTATCAATCTCAATATTCAATTTCATAATCAAATAATCAGATTCTCAGCCTAAAATCTACCATACTGTCATGTAATAGTTATAGCATAACCCAATAGGTGACACGTTCTACAACTATCCTCCAAATGATATTTATAATTATTAAAAATAATGAAATGAATAATTTCAACATGGTAGCATCCATTTTCAAGGCAATATATAAAATATATACTAAAACATAAATATAAACATTTAATAAAATAAATCATACTTATATTTACATTATTAAAATATGGATGCTTACAAATGTTTATTCTACATGCAATGCACATATATAATGATAACTCATAGGTTGAGTACGCTTCACGAGAGTGACCTGATTGGCCTGATCCTGAAAGCCTCAATTTCGGCGTAGATAAAGAAAATAATAATAATAATAATAATACTTATTAGAAATAAATTCCTAATTTAATAATTCTAGAAATCTAAGAATGACTCAATCTAAACATGACTCGAGCAAAATTTTAAAATTAGACTCGGACTGATTGTTACATTTTATGAGAAATCTATCGAAAATTCGATAGAGTTTTCCCTATAAAACAGACGTCCCTCTACTAAAAGTAGAGCCGATCATGCACAGAAAAATTCATTTTTAAATAATCCAATTTACAATTAAATAATATTAATAAACCAATTATTGAAAATTTTTAAAATTAATTAGCATAAATTACCAATTATTATTTAAAATACTCAATTATATAATAAAAATACCTAAAAACTTATTTAAACTTAAAAATAATAATTAAAACTATTATTCGAATATATTTTTAAAAATTACCATTAATTAGCTAAAAAAAGTAATTAATTTATAAAAATTATTTTAATATCAATTATCACTCAAAAAATATCCAAAACCTATTAATTATCAATAATTTCAATTAAAACATAAAAATTACTTATTTATATTAATTTCTCCAAAATTCTATTTTTTACATAATCATTCAAAAATTCGTAATAAAAATTCGGCACATAATTTAAATAAACTTGCTTCATGAAACTTGCTCTAAATAACATATAGAATTTAATAAAAATAAGAAAATTTTTGAACCCGGGATTATGTGAACAGTAACCAAACCTGAAAATATGTATTTTTAAATAATTTTAAAAAAATTGAATAGATCTTAACTCAAATAACAACTAATCTAAATACCACAGCTTCAAATAAAATTATTTTCAATAAGAAAAATCAAATTAAACATATTAACATAAATATAAAATTGAGTTTTCAGAGTCCTTACCGATCGATTTACTCGAAACTAACTATGTATTATCGAAGCTCGTAGCCTGAGTTTGGAAATGAGTCCAAGCTCGATTGATTTCCTCACTGGTGATCGGACTATACTGTTCACGTACAGTGTTGTCTTCCACTGTTGTCAGTGCTGTCGGTGCTTGGATTGTGATGGCCTGGTGCTATAAATGGTGGCGATCCAGTGAGTTGAGGTGGTGGCGTGGTGGTGGTGGTTTGGGTGGTTGGTTCGGCGTGAGGCAGTGGCTATGGCATGAGAAGAAGAAGAAAAATGGGCTACTGCCCAAAATAAAATGTTGTCTTTTTTTTTTTTTAATAATAATACTAATAATAATATAATGATATAATATAATATAATATAATATAATATTTAAACTCCCAAATTAAATCTCTATCCACATATATAAGTATTAGTGTAGGCGACGGGGTTTAGCGCTCGCCTAAGTGTTTGGCAACCACGGCACTGTGTGGGCTCGAGGCCCACTAGGAAATACGATATAGGTCATGGGCCTATTCGGAGATGGAATCGCCACCTGGATAAAAGTTGGGACACACTGTACAACAATTGGATCTCACAGAGGTTCCCAGAAGCCATCATCAGAGATCGGGTTCGGAAACTGGGTATGAGCGTTTGAATGCTCACCCAACCTTGTGGTTAGCCTCCGTTTGTATTTTGCATTTTATTACCATTTAATTATTTAATTATTTCCTTATTTACCACACGTAATGAAATTGCCTTCGGATAATTGTCAGATTTTATAATTAAGTCCGAGTTTGCATATTAGTCCAATTTCATGTCTTTAAGTCCCAACACTCAAAAAACGCAGTAAATAAAATAAATAATAATTTACAAGCATAGATTCAAAATTAAAAGGGGAAGGGATTAAGGATTACAACGCTTTTTAACTAAATAAACTAATAATATACAAAAAATAAACCAAACATATACCGAAAATAAACTATTAAAATAACATAAAAGTGGCAATATGCAAGAGGTAACTAGCAAAAGTGACTACTCAATGATAGAAATTACCAAGTAATTCCTGCAAATAACACACGGTTAGCCCTTCTTCTCACAAAAAAAAAAAACGGAATCACATGTAACGATACTTACAAGAAGACTCTATATATATAAAAAAAGGGTTTTCACATTACGGACTAAAAAAAAACATCAAGTAATCAAGATAATCACTATTATGCAATCATGTAGACATATTTAAGGTCAAAAGGGGACATATTAAAGCAGACGTCACAACAAATAAATAAAAAAATAAAGCAGGAAGCGGGTTAACCCTGTCAATAAGGCGGTCGCCTCATTGATGAGGCGACGCCTCATCAATAGGGGAACCTGCCTCAATGCCACAAGGACGTGAATCACATGCAAAAGTAGGGCCTCTTGGAGGCCTGTCAATGGGGTGATCGCCTCATTGAGATGAGGCGACGCCTCTGTGAAGAGGCGTTGCCTGATCACCAGGTTAGCTCTGACTCCTAAGACGTACAAACTTCTACTCTAAGTAACCAAAACATGCATATGCACACTCTACACTCATCATACTACGACTACATGTAAAATATTCAAAGGTCCATCAATAAAAAAAGATATCAAGCAAGACACACTAGAGATAAACCTAAAATATGCTAAAGACTCAGTTACACACAAGCAAGAACATACAAAATGATGAATATATCAAGTTTAAGTGCATATTTTATACCAAAATGAGAGGCCCTCAAAGCTGTTTTGATTGAGATCCTTACTAGGATGTCATATCTCTCCTTGACATAAGTTTCTTCCTTCTTCTTTTATGGGAAAGTGGACCTCCTTTCTTCCTTTAGGAAGTTTTCCTTCTTCTCCTCCTTTCTCCTTCTGTGTTTTTTTTTTCAGAGCTCTCCCTCTTTTTCTTTTCTTCACCCCCTTCTTTCTTTTCTCTCTTTTTTTTTCCCTTTTATTCTTTAGCTTTCCTATGCCCCTAAGCCTCTTAGCCCATCATGAGCTCTCATAGCCTTTTTTCTTTCCCTAAAAATCTTTTCCTCACGCAAGAAAGAGGTCTGAAGAGTGGGGCCCGTGCCACTTGATTGTCATGATTGCAGTTGCATTAAATGCAGCTGTAAGTGGGCTGCCACAGGGGCGGCACCTCATCGGTGAGGCGATTGCCTCTGTGATGAGGCGATGCCCCTTTGGCCTACGCCTGCGCTGGGCCAGACGGGCTTGGTCCAAATCTTGATAGTTGGGCTCGATTTTTAGGTTTTCAGGCTTTGGATTTTCAAGTCCACTTTCCACTTTAGAGATTTAGGCTTCATCCTCATGTCTAAGTTCACATTCTCATCATTGGGCTTGGCAACAGGCCGGTCGAACCGAGCAACCCTAATTCGTCCCCTAACACGGGCCGACCGTATTGGGTGTCTACAATTAGTAATACTAAATAATATAACAATAAAATTTAACTTAAATTTTTAATTTAACAATAATTACCAATTGATAATAAAATAAATAATAACTTTTGAAATGAAATTTAATCTCATCAATAACAAAATGCTACAATTTACTAAAATAAATAATTAGAATAATAATAAAATTAAAATATTAAAATAATCATTAATAAAAATATTTATTAACACTGCATATCTCATAATTTAATTTTATAATTAATATGAAAATTTTGGGTCATAACAATATTTTTCTCTTAAGACCTTTTTTTTTTCAAATGAATAATTATGAACTAAATATCTTCAATTGTTATTAAACCAAGTAATAAATATCTTTAATTGTTTTAATAACAATAAATAAAAAAAATTTTCTTCTTTTATATTCTTAAAGAATAATGATTTTTTTTACATTAATTTATTTATTAAAATGTCTAACAACTTCTTTTTTTTTAAAAATTATTTGATACTTATTGATTATAAATATATAACAAGTTTACAATTCTTATGATGTATTTGTAATATCAACAAAAAAAAAAAAAAAAAAAAAGCTTAAAAAAAATCAACAAATTGAAAAAAAAAAAAATAGAAACAACAACTGAAACAATAAAACAAAAAAAATCAACAACAATCAACAAAATTTTATGTTGTTGATAATTAGTTGTTAATTTTTTTTTATTTTTACATTATTAATAACAAATTTAAGGCCATAAATAAATTTTTTACTTTTATTAATATTAATGACAAAAATAATAATTTTTTATTGTTATTTTTTTTTAATTTTTAATAAAAATCAATAAATATAAACAAAGACAAACAATAAAAATAATTGAAAAGTAACAACTGAAATAACAAAATCAACAAAAGCAACAAAAATTTGCAGTTGTTGATTTTTGTTTATTTGTGTTGATTTTTGTTGCTATTTGTTGTTTTTTCAGTTTTTTCATCATTAATAATAAAATTAACATCACAAATATAATTTTTATTTTTGTTAATATCAATAATAAAAGCAATAATTTATTTGATATATTTCGTAATTTTTTGCTATTTTTATTGAAAAAATAATTATAGAATATTATGGATAATTTTTATTTTACTTAGTTTAATTTATAAATTTTAAATAATTAAGAAAAAAATAATTATTGAAGATTATAGGTAATTTTTAGATTAATTAGATTAATTTTTATATTTTAAATAATAGTTAATTTGAAAATTAATGAAATTGTTATTTAGAATATAAAATTAAGTTATTTAAAATATACAAATTAAATAAATACATGTAATAAACTTAAATTAGAGATGACTTCAAGAATAATAAATAAGTAAAAAAGAATTATAAAAAAATAAAAAAAAAAGAACCAAAAAAAAGTGATAAAATGTCGAAGTTGGTGATATAGCATTTTAAAAATGTCCCAAAAGTGAGACAAAAATAATTGGCGGGCGATGTATGAAATTTGCTGAAAGGAAAAAGGGACATGCTAATAAGTGAAAATTAGGTATATTTTAGTTAAAAAGCCTAAAAATTGAATTTTGATTTTTTAATTTTTTTTAAAAAATATATATATCTATATGTCGATGCTATAGCCTAAAAGAGCTATCGAGTGTCGGCCTGGATCCTCCAATGGACCAAGACAGCCCAGATTCATTTGAATGGTGTGCGATCTCATGTCCTGTCTATATTGTTGACTTTTTAATCCCATTGCCTTTCCTCAACATTTGACGTGAAAGTTTTGCTTTTCCGGAAATTCTTGCTTAATTTGGATGTGGGTATAATAATTAAATTTAAAAAATATATTGAATTTAGATAATATTTTAAATGTAATGAATTTTTTATTTTAATTTTTTATGAAATATTGATACAATATAAACATTTTTCTTAGAATATTCAAAAATATAAAATATAAAATTTATTATTATTAATTTATAAAATTAATTTTTATCTAATTTATAAGTAGGCTATTCTCCATTATGTCATTTATTAATATTTAAATTATTGAATATTTTTATTAACAAATAAAAAAGCTAACAAAGCACTTGAAATCCATTATGCCATTTTAATAACATGGAACCAATGCATTACATGTTAGAGTTAAATATAAAAATAACAAATATTTTTTATGAACCTACTTTACACTCAATTTTTGTGCTCATTTTTTTTATTGATATATTATAATTTTAAGTTATCTCAGAATGGATATGTTATGCTTTGTATTATGTATTAATAATAGTTTTAAGAAAAAAAAAAGGGAGTTTAACACATAACATTTAGATAAAATCAACTATTTTTGGTACACTACTAAAACCTCTTATTTCATCAATTATATAAGACATTTGTTCAAGTGGGTTTTGTGTGAGTAAGTAATGCTTAGATGTCCACCTTTCCAATATTTAACTCTAAAATCCAATCAAGTTTACTTGAAAATGTAGTTTTTACATGAATTTTAGCCTAATTTATTACTCTATTTTCATTTCAAAAAAAAAAAAAATCTTCTATATTCTTTTTAGTATCTAATTTTATATTTTTTATTAATATTATATTATTTATACATTTAAAACATTACACTCATATTTACATTATTTTTTCAAATTCATCCAATAAAAATATATTTATTAATTTTTAATTTTTATTAGAATTTAACAATTATTTTTTTTTGCTAATTATAAGATAAATCTGCTATTTGTATATGAATTAAAAATAAAATTACATATAAAAATTGATTGTTCAAAATACTTTAAATTCTATATTACAATTTTTGCTATTTTAAATATTATATTATCCGATATATATACATATATACATACATCTCTACACCAACTTTAATCTAATTATTCTTTTTTTTTTTTAAATTTAATAAGCTAAAATACACACATATAGCATAGTGATATCACATGTCATCTAACAAAATCATGAAAATTTTATTAGATGCGGAATGATATATATGCTACATACATATTTTTAGTTAGTAATGTGTGATTCAGGACTAGAGATGGAACACCTTAATCTAATTATTTTTAAATATATGGTTTTTTTTCCCGTCTTCTTCTTCATCTTTTTCTTTCTAATTTTGTTTTTTAATTTGTGTTAAGTCATTATCCATTCTTATCGTAAGGGAAGAAAGACAATCACATTCCATTCAAGTATACTCCAATCTCATGAATGTTTCTTCTTTTTCTTTTTCATTCAAGTATACTCCAATCTCGTGAATGTTTCTTCTTTTTCTTTTTCTTATTTTGTTTTTGAATTTATGTTTCTGGTGCAGTGGGAGTGGATATAATTTTGCCAATTCATTGGTTCTTTTTAACTTGATGAGTGTTATGTTTCTTCTTATTTTTTTCTCATTTTGTTTTTGAATTTGTATTTTTGGTGGTATGGGTATTGATAGATTCATTTTCTCATTTTGTTTTTCAATTTGTATTTTTGGTGGTATGGGTATTGATAGATTCATTTTCTCTTTTTTTTTTTGGATTTGTGTTTTTGGTGCTCTGGATATTAATAGATTTTTGCCAATTCATGTGGTCTCATTGATTTGGTGAGTGTGTATTGTGATTTTATTTTTGTGGTTTTTGGTTGTTTTTGTGGTTAATTTTATTTGATTGTTTTAGTGGTTATTTTTACATGGTTGTTTCATTTGTTTTGGTTGTTTTTGTGATTATTTTTATTTGGTTGTTTCGGCTGTTCAACCACTATATTTTTGAAATAATTATTGTTAAATATTATATTTTTGAAAGAAAAAAGTTAACTGTTTTCGAAATTTTTTATTTATTTCTGGAAAATCCCTTTATATATATATATTTTTCTTTTAAATAAATTCTGATCGGTATTAGAAGGTTGGATCCAATTTTTTGATTAATGACCATTACTATTTGAAATATTTAGTTAATGGGTCGGATTTATTATTTTTAATTAATTTTTCAAGTTCCCGTATTTTCAAATATACAATTTCAAGGAGTTAATTTGTAAGTGATATGTCATGTGCTTAGCCTTAAAGGTTTGCTAAGACACGCGGCACTTAGTTGACCTAGCATTTAGAATGTTTCCACCACAATGTACATATCAAGTAGTTTTTAGGAAAACCTTTGTATATATCTGTTTGTAGAAATGTCTAGAAGAACTAATTGTAGTCACATATTGAGGAGGTGGAAAACTTGTATAAAGTCCACTCCTCCCATTTGTAAACGATGATGAGAATTTGTTGAGAAATCTAATAAAGCCTCACATTTACTCTCATTCAAGTGCTGCTTAATTTACGACAACAAACCTCTTATTGTTTATTTGCTCGCTTATATTCTGCTGCGTTCTAACTCTTAGGCTTACTTAGTTATACTTCACCCCCATTATAGATTAAGTGCCGTGCATCTTAGCAAACCTCTAAGATTAAGCACATGATAGATAGCTAACATAATTGCACTTGAGAGCTGTTATAGATAGGGGCGTGCAAGACTATCCAATGCATCAAACTGAAAATTTTTATTTTTAATTTTTATGAATTGAACCAAACTAAATTTTTTATATTTAAAAATTTGATTAATCAAAACAATTGAATAAACTGAAATTTAATTTTTTTATTTTTAAATAATATAATAAAAAATATTTAAATAATTAATATTTATAAAAATTTAATTTGGTTTAGTCAGTTTGATTTTATTTTAAAATTTTAAAATTTATTCAGTTTAATTCGAGTTTGTTCTATACTAATTTAGTTTGGTTGGATTAAACAAGTCTAAAACCGATCAAATGCATGCACACCGCTAGCAATAGAGATCTAGTATAGGCAATAAATTAAAATGATAAGATCATAAAAGTATTAATTTTTGGATTGCTGAATGTTTTCAAATATTCAATTAGCATGACATGATTTTTTTTTATAAAATTAACTTTTTGACCATTGCACTTTTTGAATATTCAATTTCGAAAAGAGGTTCATTTGTTAGTAACAAGTACGTAGTTGCACTTTGTTTCAAAGTAACTTACTTTGTTCGTAAATTTATGAAAAATATAAAAACTTTTCTTTACTTTTTTGTGAAATACTATTATTTTTCATAAATATAAGAATTAGTATTTTTTTATTATAACTTGATATAATTTTTTGTTAAATTATTTATAAAAAATTAAACTATTTTTTATAGAAATAATTGTTATGATTATTGAATTTTTTTATATGCGATATTGCTACTTTATCAATTGAAAATCTTTTTTAAGGTTGATATTTTGTAAAGAAAAAAAATCTTAATTTAGAAAAGTTATTTTAATCATAAAAAATGTGAAAAGATTTTTTTTTTTGAAATAATATTATATTTTCTAAGTGTAAGAATTAATGATTTTTTTGTTAATGATATAATATTATAAATTGATATATTTTCCTAAACTATCACAATTTGTTGTTCATATAAAATAATTTCATGAAAAATTTATTTAAAGAATTATAAAAACTATAAAAATTAATTTAATAAAGGTTGTTTATTTCCTATAATGTAAGAATTTAATGTAGAATATATCAAGTTATAATGAAAGACACTTTAATTTTCATATTTACAGAAAATGAAATTGTTTTACATAAAAAAAAAAAAACTTTTTACGTTTTTCATAAAATTAAATAAATTTCCTTAGACAAAGTATATTACTTTGTTTTAAAACAAAATAAGTATAGAAAATACCTATTAGAGATATCATATTAACAATAAATTAATTAAAACAACAAAAACTTAAAAAGTGTCAAAATTCAACCAATTGAATACAATTAGACTAAAATTCATTTTCTATTTCATGTACTTTATACTCTTCCCATCTAACCCTTTCCTCTTGAATAGATCTTTAATTATTGTTTTCATATTTTTTTACTACCAAATTATATAGATGTTTTAACATTCATCTTAATTCTTTGACTAGATGAAAACTAGTTTTGGATTTAATAACTATGGTCCTAGAAAAATATAAAGTTCACATTAATCTTCCGAAATAAATTTTAAATTTATATTCCATACTTCAATTCAATTGTAAATCCATTCCTAAAAGATAGTACATACCAAATTCACACAACACTAAATTAGATATGTTTTCAATAAAAAATATGAGTGCCATTCTTGAGAGTCCTTTTGGTTCCTAAAAAGCTTACACAAGAGTATATTTTAACATGGCTAATCTCATAGAGAGATATCTTAGTATTGTTTTGATAAGGAAGAAGAGAGATGAGCATTAATACATGAAATTTCTAAGGAATTGGTAACAAAGTGACTACTAAGGTACTAGAAAAACTAATACCAAATATAAGCTTTGAATGGTGTTCTTAATGGAAACAAATACACGAGAAGGAAAAGTTAAAAAACTAAGAAGAGATTAAGGGTTTGATTATGGAAGTTACATTGTTCTAGTAGGTAGAGTAGGAGGACTTGCTTTATGGTGGAAGGAATAATGGGATGTACAAACATATAGGAAAATAAAGAACTATATAGATGCAATAATAAAGGAAACCCGTTTGTTGCACTTTATAAGTGTTTATGAAGCTCTAAATTAGAGAGAGAGAATAAGTCCTATATGAGATTAAATTTATCTTAAGATATGAAACTCACTCCTATAACTCATGGTTGGAGATTTCAATATATGCTTAGTGATAATTGGTTTCTGGAACTCCTGGGCTGGGTATCCTACAATCCATGAACAGAAGGCAATGTGAGGGGTGGGGAGAATCCCCACGAACACTTTGATACCTAAGTTAGAGAAACAGAAGTAGGAAGAATACGAGATAGCTAGAATATGTGAGAATGAGATGCCCTTTTATGAGGGATATAGGGTTCTATATATAGCAATGCTCAAACCTGTGAGGAGTCAGATTCTGTGTGGGATAGTGACTCATAATCTTGGTAGAAGAGTGTTCCTCCTTTGCTTAGGATTCCACTTTAGGGTAGTCCCCATTCTGGATGGATCTACCTTCTTTCTAATCCAAGTGTCCCTGTTTGGAGATAAGGAGCTCTTAACTAGGCAGGAACATATTAGATGGTATCAAGAGTCCCCCCCGGGTGTATTCGGATATTTATGTTCGTCGTGTCCAGGTAGAGTAGGGTGTTGATGCTTTCACATAGGGGGTATCATACAGTGATAGAGATGAGTGAGCTGAGGTGGCCAGCCTCAGTCATAGTGAAAGAGTAGAGCTCAATGCCGAGTCTCGGGACAGTCGTTGCTCAAATGTAATCTATAGAGCTTGGATATCTGCCAAACACGTAGGAGCATAACAATTGATTAACCCGTCCATTTGGAAATGACATGACGAAACCAGTTGTCACTAGATTTTTGATACTTGGTGCATGGATGCGAGGCTTTACGAGCTTAGAACCTCAGTACTACAGAAGTGACCTGAGGGTGCCAACTTTAGTCACTGGACTTAAATGTGCGAGGCTTAGATGCTCGATACATGGACGTGAGGCTTACATGCTCAGAACCTCAGTACTATGGAAGTGACTTGAGGGTTCCAGCTTCAGTCACTGGACTTAGATGAGCGAGGCTTAGATGCTCGGATACCCAGAATGGGTTGAAAGCGTTGCTTGGTTGCTTTTCGAGTAGCTTGATGAAGCAGCCTAGTCGAAATGTGGGCGGGCCAACACGTGGTGGCGTTGCTTCAACTCCTAGGGATTCAAAGTTTAAATCGCGTGAGTTATGCATCATTTCGTATGTCAGTAAACAAAATGTTTCTGTTGCCATTGTCGTGACTCCTCGTTCAGTTTGCTTTTTTATCCCCAAAAGGCCCTTGATGGCCTAAGGAGGAACGCAACAATAATGAGGGAAGTTAATGGCGTGCTTCCAAATCCTTTCGTGTCTTTATAAGTATTGTTGCGCTTGTCGACTGGCGTATTTTGCTTCTTTATTTTTTTATTGTTTTTGCTTTTACTACATTGGTATTACCACTGCTGTTTTCCTTTCTGCCTGTCGTGATTCTTGCTTGTGGCATCCAGGTGATCTTTTGTTTTTCATCGTCTTTTTTTTTTCCTTGTTTCTACTGTTGTGTATTTTCCTTCTTCACTATGGCCCCAAGGGAAGAAGTTAGTTCCGACCTTTTTGTCTCAAATATAGATAGTGAGTTACTGGGGTGGTATAAGAGGTGGTTTTGTATCCCCGTCGATTACACCCTTCACACTGTAGATAGGAGGTTTAGGGCCCATACCCCCCTGTTAGGGCTAAATAAATTAGTGGTGTATTTTGACCAGCTAGAGGGGGGTTTGAAATTTTCTTTAGATCCTTTTGTGAAGGAATTTTTGAATAGGAATAACATAGCGCCTGGTTAGCTTCATCCGAATAGCTATAGGATATTGACCGGGTTCATCCAACTGATGTACGAAGAGGGGAAAGAACCCGATTTAGATATTTTTTTATACCTGTACAGGCTGACTAGAAAGAAGGGAGAGTTAATTTTTCCCTGTTGGCTGTGCCTAACAATACCCTCTTCATAAAGCTTCCAGATCTCCACAAGAAGTGGAGACACCATTTTTTATTATAGAGCATTAGTCAGACTTCTTGGATGTCCGACGGATGTGGTTTGACGAGTGTCATAGGGTGAGTCGGCCTATGAGACTTTCTGACCATGATATGAAGATGGTTTTGCGGCTACATCTCGACGGGCTTGCCGAAGCTCGATCAGCGAAGGATGTGTCCAGGAGATACCTATGGAGAGTTTATCCGAGTTGCATTCACTACCCTGGTATGTTTGAGTTACTTTGAGCTATATTTTTAACTTGATATATTTTTACAACTATAGATGGCTGACTTTTTTAATTTTGCAGGCAGGATTTCATTAGTTAATGAGTTGGCTGCTTTGGAGGAAGTGTAGGTATCTCCTTCCCCAGAACCCGAAGATCCTGTGGCACTTGAAGCGGTTCTTGTTGACCCCAAAGGCAAAATGATGGTGGAAATAGCACAATCGAAATGAGTAGGCCAAAGAAAGAGGCGGTTGATTGATCTGGAGTTGGACACAGAGGGGCTTGATGAGGACATTTACGTTCAGTGCCCAAGGTTATCTGGGTGTACGGATATAAGGGGCTGGATACTGAAGCGGATGAAGCCCCCGAGTATCTCTAATAGCCAAGTGCGGGATCAATACGCTGAATCACTAAGGCTGCCCGGGGATATGCAACATTGGTCCGATGAGGGCCTAGAGGGGTTGTTCGATTCCATGATTGGCCAGTCATTAGAGGTAAGTTAGCTCTGCTACTGATGTTGTTATCGTATATGCTTCTTTTTGATGCTAACTTTTTACTATTCATAGATGACTCAGGCCTTACTGCTAGCAAATGATCAGTACTTTTACCTGAAGAGCTAATATAGCCTGAAGGAAACCGAGGTGGGAACCATAGCCATCAATTTTAAGAAGAAGCTGGATGGCACGTAGGCAGCCCTGGAGCTCTGCCAAATAAAATATGCTAAGGCGAAGTCCGATGCTGAGGCGAATTAGAAGAAAGTTTCTGAGTTGGAACATAGCCAAGCCCAACTGACGAGGAGGATCGAAGAGCAGGACCTTCAAATTGCTGAGCTCCAGAGAAAGCTGGTTGAACTTGAGAAACCCGAGCGAGTGATAAAAAGTCATATCAAGGCATAGTAGGGGGGTTTCTCAAAGCTTATCGGGCTGAGTGTAAGAGGATCTTGCTCGCTCAGGACTCAGGACTAGATTTGGGGGTGTTGGATCAAATAACACCGGTAGACCTTACCAAACTTATTACGAAAGAGGATGCTTGTCGAAAGGCTAGTATTGCTCTTGCGAGGGATACTGTTATTACTACTGAGTCTGTAGCGCATCTAGAGACTGTTGATGAGGTTTCCCCCTCTGTTTTTGGGCCTAGGGGTCTAGATGTACATATAGCAGAGTAGATATGTATATGTGTTTTTTTTGTAACCAATCTCTTGTAAAGTCTATTTTATTAATGAAGAGAGACTTTATTGAATCATGTGTTGAATACAATCTTATTGATAGTATTTTTTGAGAGAGTTTGAGTTCCAAAATCGTGGTAGTTCTTTGCCTCCTCTTTCTCTTAGTTCATATGCTCCCTTGGTTATGCTTGCCGAGATTTGGTATGAACCTTCCCAATTTAGACCTAACTTGCCTGTTCTTGAGTTGCCTTTGCCAATATCTACTCTTCTGAGTACCCAATCTCCCAACTTGAATTGTCTTAGGTGATGCCATTGGCGATGGTACCATGTCACCTTTTGTCAATGTGCTTCACCTGTGGCTGTTGCTTGTTCTCTTCGTTCCTCTAGTAAGTCTAGACATATCTGGACATCAATATTATTCATGGTGTGATTGAGATTTTGGCTTACCCGGTAACTTGGTGAACCAATTTCCACTGGTATTACCACGTCCATGCTATAGGTCAGCCTGAATGGTGTCTCTTTAGTGGATGATCGAGGCATGGTTCTGTAGGCCCAGATTATGTTGTTGAGTTCTTTGACCCAATTTCCCTTTTTCTCATTTAGTCTCTTCTTTAATCCTTACATGAGAATTCTGTTGGTGACTTCTATTTGTCCATTTATCTGCGGGTGGGCTACCGAGGTGAAGCAAAGCTTTATATCGAGGTCTGAGCAGAAGCCTCTAAACTTATTATTATCAAACTATTTGCCATTGTCCATAATTAAAGTGTGGGGGATGCCAAACTTGCAAATGATCTCCTTCTAGAAGAAGTGTTGTAACCGGGGTTCTGTAATAGTTGGGACTGCCTTTACTTCTACCCATTTAGTGAAATGGTTAATAGCCACAATTAAGAACTTTTTCTGGGGGGTAGAGGGAGGGAAAGGACCAAGGATGTCCATCCCCTACATAGCGAATGGCCAAGGGCTGTCGATGGAATGCAGGGGGCGGGAAGGTTTGTGATTGAGTCAAGTATAGTGCTAGCACTGGGGACATGCTTGCATTAGCTGCTAGGCATCGTTAGACATGGTGGGCCAATAGTACCCTTGGAGTAGTGCCTTTTGAGTGAGCGCATAATGGGATTCATACGCTCCATAAATTCCTTTATGGATCTCTCAGAGTATGTAATTTCCTTCCTCTGGTAAGACACACTTAGACCATGGGTGTGAAAGGAATTTTTGGTAGAGCTCCCCTTGATGGATGGAATAGTGGGCTACCTTAGTTTTGAGCTTCCGAGCCTGCAGTTTATCTTCTGGGAGTATTTCATGCTCTAGGTATTAAATAGTGGTCGTATCCATTCCAAGACTACTTGTGTCTCTAAAACTTCAGGGTCTTTTGTGCTGGGATTGGTTAGTGACTCGGTGAAATTCATATCCTGGAATGCTTGACTATTTTCAACTGTGGACTTGGCTAGGAAGTCAACCTCATTGTTTTCTTCCCTAGGAATATGGATGATCTCCCATCGGCCTCCATCCTGTTCAATGTATTGCAAGAGCTGCCTGGATTTATTTATGTACTTGGCAATGCAAGTGTCTTTGACTTAGAACATTCCACTGACTTGGTTGACCATCAGTTGGGACTCTGAGTATATGACGAGGCGTTAAGCCCTGACTTTGGTGGCTAACTTTAATCTTGTAATGAGTGCTTCATACTCAGCGGCATTATTGGTTGCGTTGTATTCAATATGGACTGCATATAGGATGTGAACCTTATGTGGTCCTCTAAGGATTATTCTGGTATCAGAACCTTGAGCTGAGGATGCTCTGTCAATATAGAGCTTCCATTCTAGTGCTTTAGTCAAGGTTATGTCTTCCGGAGCCATTTCTTGCATGAAATATGCTAATGCTTAGGCTTTCATTTGTTGTCGGGGCTCATAGTCAATATCAAATTCACTGAGTAATACCGACCACTGTACTAGCCTACTTGAGGTCTCCGGTCTTTGTAAGATTTTTCACAGCAGGAAATGGGATCGGACGATGATATGGTGAGCTTGGAAGTAATGTCGAAGCTTTCGAGAGGCGTGGACCATAACCATGGCTAGCTTGTCCAACATGGGATACCGAATTTTAGGTCCTTAGAGCATTTTACTGATATAATAGACTGGGCTTTGTTTGCTTCCTTCTTCTCTTACTAGTACTGAGGTGATGCATTCTTAGCCAATAAAGAGGTATAAATACAATGTCTCATCTGGGACGGGCCGACTGAGTAGGGGTGGTGAGGATAAGAATCTTTTAATGTCTTTAAATGTCGCCTGGCAGTCAGCGGACCACTGAAACTTCCCAGAATTTTTGAGAGCTTAGAACAATGGTAGACACCACCTAGTCGAGCAAGAAATGAAATGCCCTAATGCGATGATTTTGCCATTTAACTTTTGTACCTTATGGATGTTCTTCGATGCTTTCATGTTGAGTATGGCTGCCATCTTTTCTGGATTGGCTTTAATGCCTTGGTGAGATATCATGAATCCCAGGAATTTACCTGCTTGGACTCTGAAGATGCATTTTTTAGGATTCAACTTGATCCTGGATTTGCTTAGTGGCTAGAGAACTTTATCTACATCTGTTGGGTACTGTTTCAGATGTTTACTTTTAATGATAATATCGTCCATGTATACTTCTACGCTTGTGCCAATCTGGTCTTGGAGGACTTGGTTCATCATTCTTTGATATATGGCTCCGGTGTTTTTTAGTCTGAAGGGCATCACCTTGTAGCAATACAATCCTTCATGGGTGATGAAGGACGTCTTCTCTTAATCCTTTTCCTTCATCGGGATCTGGTGATAACCTTGTGCAGCATCGATGAAGCTGTATAATTCGTGACCAGTGGTGGAGTCGACGAGCTGGTCGATCATGGGCAACAGGTAGCTGTCCTTAGGGCATGCTCGATTAAGGTCAGTGTAGTCTACACACATTCTGTATTTTCCATTTGCTTTTCTGATGAGTTCCACGTTGGCTACCCATTCCAGGTGAGTAACTTCTTTAATAAACCTAGCTGCTAATAGCTTCATTGTTTCTCTTCCTTTCGTAGGCAAAGGTTCTTTTTTTCTATGCTATTGGCTTGACTCCCAATTTGATGTTTAGGCAGTGATAGGCAACTTACGGGTCCACGCCAATAATTTTGGATGCTTGTGAAGCAAAATCCTTTGAGTGTCTAGGAAGGACTTCCTTTATTTATTCTCTGATATTCTGGTTGAGTGCATTACCAATTTTCACGGTCTTTCCTTCTGTGATTTGTAAGGTCTCTGTGTCTTTTATTAGTTATGGATTGGCGCCTTGCTTCTCAACTTCCCATGCCTTTAAAGGAAAAGCCTCCGCATGAGGCTTTATGGCCATCTGGTAACACTGTGACTGGAACTTTCATAGTTAAGCACCGAATGCTAGTGACTGCATCTGCCTCATAGAGTGCTGACCGTCCTATAATCCCATTATAGGCCACTGGTATATCCACCATGTTGAATATAGCTCGGATGACTTTTGTCTCCTCATTGTCTTGATTTCCAAATTCTAGGTTCAGTTTGACAATTCTCATTGGTTGCACGATTCCTCCACAGAAACTCGTGATGGGGTTCTGGATGGCCTTCAAGTTAGTGACGGAGCCGCCCATTGCTTTGTACGCATTCTAGGATAATACGTTGATAGCACTTCCATTATCCACCAATAGTCTTTTTACTCAATATTTATTTATGCACACAGTTATTACTAGAGCATCACAATGGGGGTGGTGTACATGTGAATCATCTTCTGAATTGAACATAATATCGCTTCTCCTGGGTATTGATTTTTCTCCTCTATTATGCTTTAATCTCTTCTCAATTTTTTCTCGCCTTATGATCATGTTGATTGTTCCAATAAGCTCCATTTGGGTTTTCTTTACTTCCGGCCTGTCATGCTCCTGGTTTTCAGAGATTTCGCTTCTTCTCAGTGCATCTGTGAAATTATTGAGCTTTCCCCTCAGCACCATTCTTTCTGTGGCATTCTTCAGCTCTCTATAACCCTCTGTGTTGTGCCCGTATTCCCAGTTATACTGGCAGTATTGTCCTTTATCTTGGGTAAATCTATGGCTTATGTTGATTCTCTTGGCTGGAGTGATCCCAACTCCATTTTGCCTGACCCACATGAGGATTTTGGATCGAGAGGTGTTCAAGGGTGTATATCTGTTCGCTTCCCTATCAAATCTTTCTGTCAAATTTCTGAAATTCATTTTTATGAAGCTTGCTCATTTGTGTTTTGGCCGTTCATCCTTGATCAATGGCCTATCTTCCTCCTATCGCATCCTTCTATCGTCGTCCATTTTTATCATCCGAACCACCATTGCCATTACTTTTGCAAAGGTACTCGATTCTTTAGTCATTATTTTTTCTTTAAGCTTGATGAGTCTAGTGCCATTTTTCAAAGCTTCTATGATAACTTCATCAATAAGATGCTCAATTTGCATGGCTATTTTATTGAAATGGTCAAGGAAACTTCATAAAGATTCATTAACTTCTTGTCGGCACATCTGAAGATCATTGATGTTTTTAGCCGGGGGAATGTTGGTAATGAATCTGATACAAAATTATTTTGCTAGATCCTCGAAAGAAGTGACAGAATTCTTCAGGAGTCGATGAAACCACTTTTGAGCATTTTTTATGAGTGTGCTTGGAAAAAATCTACACATGATTCCATTATTTACATTCTGGAGCAGTGGCTGATGTGGTCTCTTGTCCCATCATACTGATCAAGCGGCAGGATTCTAAACTTTGTAGGGATCTCTGTCTGAATTATTCTGCTAACAAATGGAGTTCTGCTGTCCATAACACATTCTTCTTCCTTTCTTGGTTTGGTCCGGGCTTTGCATATTTCTTCTTCAACCTTCTGAGCTATTTTTGAATCATCAAGAGCCAGAATGGTTGAACTGCATTCCCCTTCTAGCGATTTACCCTTTCCCATGCTTGTCCCCGGGGCCTGTCGAAGTGTTGTGTTATCATCATTTTGAGCCGGCTCAGAGCGCCCACTCTATATTATAGCATTTAGCTGTTGTTGCATCAAAGCTGTCTGCGCTTGAATATTTTTTATTGTGACTTCCCTGCTAGTTCGATCAAGGCTGAGTGTTTGGTTTACAGTGTTTAAATTTAAGGTGGTTATTGCTGGTGTTTTTGGTAGACTCGGAAAGGGTATAGAAGGTATTGAACAATGGTATTATAGCGGAGCGTAATACGGGAGGTCTGTGCCCAAGGACGAGTATCTTGGAGTGTTGTTGGGGAGTGAAGGTATATGTCTGGATGAGGCTCCAGCATGCTGTAAGGTGGGTGGAAGCACTATTACTGGGAGAGGGTCTGAGAGGTCAGTTGAAGGGATAGGTGCAGAAAGGTTGGTGCCAACTTCAGGAGTCAGGGTTGGTGGTGGGCTAGAAGTCATAGTGAGGATGTCTTTAGCTTAGTAAATAAATGAATGGCTTTTCCCAAGGAGTTCCCATAGACGGTGCCACTTGATAATTGGTTTCTGGAACTCTTGGGCTGGGTATCTTGCAATCCACGAACAACAGGCAAGGTGAGGGGTGGGGAGAATCCCCACCAACACTTTGATGCCTAAGTTAGAGAAATAGAAATAGGTAGAGTATGAGATAACTAGAATATATGAGGATGAGATGCTCCTTTATAAGGGATATAGGGTTCTATATATAGCAATGCTCAAACCTGGGAGGAGTCAGATTCTATGTGGGATATTGACTCATAATCTTGGTAGGAGAGTGTTCCTTCTTTTCTTAGGATTCCACTTTGGGGTAGTGCCCATTCCGGACGAATCTTCCTTCTTTCTAATCCAAGTGTCCTTGTTTAGGAGATAAGGAGCCCTTAACTAGGCGGGAACATATTAGATGATATCAAGGCTTAGATTTAAAAGAATAAGGAGGTAGCCCGTTCAAAGGGACATAAACATCTACATTTTTAGAGTTTATATGGGATTTTAAACTAATGGATTTGGATTTCAAGGGAGCAAGATTCAATGGTACACTAGACTACTGAAGAAAGAAATAATAAAGGTAAGACTACATAGAGCCTTTTCATTCATAGATTAAAGAATAATCTTTGAGCAAGCACATGCCCTTTATAAAAATTTTATAGCTTCATAACACTGCCCCACTCATTCGCAAATGGGAAGATCTCCTAAGGATAAAATGTGAAGATTTAGATATAAAGAAAAGTGGAATTAAGAAGAATAGTGTAATGGGTGATTAAATAAGAATAGGAGTAAAAAAGCTCAATGGATGAATATGTACATATTACTTAAAAAAATTTCAACTATTTTAGGGTGCTACAAAGGCAGACCAAATGGAAGTTTGGAGACTTACATAAGAGAATATATATTTTTAAAGATGAAATTAATAAAATTTATGCATATGAGTGTGATAAAGAGGCCAAAAAGACCAAGAGAAAGGCAAAAAAAGAACTACAAGAATTATGGCAAAAAGAAGAACTTTATTGGAAATAGAGATCTTATATAGATTGGTAAGAGATGGAGATAAAAATTTAGAATTTCCCACATGAAAATCATTTGGAGGAGGCAAAGAAAATAAATAATGAAAATAATGAATGGAAATAGGGTTGGCTCACAAAAGAGCATTTGATCAATAAAAAAGTGTAAAATTACTTCAAATGTCTTAATTAAAAAGAGCGCAATTAAGTGGGCTTAGAGGTTATTTGAAATATTCCAAACCTAGCTAGAAAAGGGATGAATCACGTTCTGTTGGCATTAATTCATTAACTTGAGATAAAAGAAGCATTATTTCAATTGGAGAAACTCAAAGCTCGTAGCCTAGATAGGTTTTAAAAGTTTTCTTCTAAGAAAAATTGGAGTGTCATAAAGGAATATATAGTTAACATGGTGAAGGAAGTCTACTTTATTGACATATTGTACACAAACTTGAATAAGACCCAAATTGCTTTAGTTTTAAATGTAAAAAATCTAGAAAGATTAATAGAGTATTCTCTAATATGCTATTGCACTTTTCTATATAAAGTGATATAAAAATAATAGCCATAAGAATAAGGAAATGTATTAATAAGCTTATATGACCCTTGCAAATAATGTTTAAACTAAATAGATGCATCCAAGAGAACATTATCATCACTTACGGGCTAAAAGAAGGAAGAAGATATAACATTACCATTAAACTAGATATGGAAAGGAATACTATATGGTGAACTGGACCTTCATGGAATTGTTCTTAACAAAAATAGGGTTTGACATAAAATGGGTAGGCAATAGTTATCAAATGTGTCAAAACTATTAGATAATCAATTATTTTAAACATTTATGTATAAAACCCTTCAAACCATGGAGAAGTTTGAGGCAAGGTGATCCTCTATCATTTTATTTACTAGTTTTTAAAGTCTTATCTCAAATAATGGTAATAAGGGCATAAGCTAGAAGGATAAGGGGATATAAAATTAGAAGGGGAAGTGAAGCACTCACTTATGTCTAATTTGCAGATGACATAATTCTTTTTGACAAAGTAAAAATAGTAGTGGCTAAAAGAATTAACCATGAATTGCAAACTTTACTTTAATACTTTAGGAAAAAGATAGATTTTAATAAATTTGGCATTTTTTTAGTGATAATGCTCCTTAAGCCATAAGACAATAGATTGTTAATGTTTTTAATATTGATGAATCTAAAGCTTTGTCAAAATATCTTGAAGTGCCAACTGAATGAGGTAAATCAGAAGCCTAATTATGTAAAATTCTATGTGAGAAAGTTGTACATAAAGTTCAAGGGTAGAATGCTAGAGATATAATTATGCTCAATGTAGCATTGCTGGTTAAGTAGAGTTATCTCATAAGGTACTTATGACATCTATACTTATGGAATGCTTAAATTGGTGTAGGAAAAAAATCACAAATAAATAATGTATAAATAAATAAATAAATTATAATAAGAGATTAAAATAAAAAGGAAAAATAATATTGGAAATGGACTTAAACAAGTAAATCAAAAGTTTCGAGGTGAGATTGTAACTAAAATAAGATGAGAAGGGTTAATTTAGGAGATGAAAAATAAGTGTTTGAGAAAGATATAAACTATAGTACACAAGATCGAGTCATAAGGGAGAATTGTAAATGAGGTGTCAAATGAAAGGGGTATAAGGGGAGTTAATAAGGAGACACATGTGCTTGAGTTAAAATTAATCACTAATAGTTAGTGCTAACCTAGGTAAGTTAAGAGACTTCACACTCACTCTTTAGTAGAAGTTTTCATGCTAAAACATCTATTTTTCATAGTTTACTATATTGAGAGAAAGAGTGACAATGAGGAAAAGGAAAATAAGGAAACAAAGTAGAGCTCTTATAATGTCTTGAAGTCTGAAGGAAATTAGGAAGAAATTAAGAGAAATTAAAGGCTTCCATATTTTAAAAAGTGGTTGGATCATTACAAGAGAACTTATAGAGGCTATATTAGAGGGATTTTCAAAGGAAATATAAATAAGGTTTAGCTAGTACTAAGGAGACAATTAGGAACTAATTAAGCAAAAGAAGAACAATTTTATATAGGTAAATTTTTAAAGTGGAAAATTTACATAATACTTAGCATGCATGTACGTGTTCATATAAAAAAATGTATTAAGAGGAAAGATGAATATAAATGATGGTGATGCAATAACGTAAATAATTTATGAGCACATAAACACATATGTTAACAAGATGTAGTATGACCATGTCTAAGACATGGCAAGTTTCGGTGAATTGGTAGATTGTGTCTAAGAGACAACCCTTTACCATAAATAGTGAGAATTAAGACCATGTTTGGTGTATGACATTCAAAATGAATTAATGATTTGGTTCTCATGAGAGAGATGTAATGAATTACAATTTTATGACCGTGGATATTGTTAAACTATCTTTGGGACAACACTTGAGTATCATTAAGCCTTTAGGATGAATTTAAGTGGTGCTCTTGATAATGAGTTATTGTATGTATACAAACATAATGAAACCTTGATGTGCTTAATGGTACTCGTTACATTTATATCAACTTGTATATGTGACAATGTACTATAAAGTTATCTGACACTTAATTTCTAAAGTATTAAATTACAAATAAAAGAAATTATACAATGTTTGAGAATTTAATTTCCTATTTTACTCAAGTCACATGCATGTTTAAAATAATATGAGTTTTGTATGTTAACACTATTGGAATATGTTACCTAAATGCTAAGCAGTATGTCATGAAAGTTAAATAATAATATAAGTTTCTTCTACTGCAAATTCCTAAAATTAAATCTAACGCTTGTATCACTAGTCTAAAAAGAAATCATTATATGAAAATATTTTCTATATTCACAACCTAAATATCCCTTTTGCATAGAAAGTAGAATTCAAATTTAATTTTTTTCTTTAAATCTATTTTTTTTATTTCCCATATAATTTTTTTTGTAAAAGCCTTTTTTTTTGTTTAATAGTAAATAACTCCCTTTTGGGAGTTATTGATTGGATTGATAGTTACCACTCATCCAATTTCTCTTTTTTATTAACTAAAAAAATTTAATTATATATAAAAATGGATTTAGATTGACACATTATGGGTGATCCGATCTATATTGTGACATCTCCCACTTGCACATGATGGGATCAACTTATCTTTTTTTTCTACACAATTTCATACTTTATAAATAGTTCTTGCAACTAGCATACTTTGAGAGCTCGCTTATTATATATCCTTTAGGACTATATATGTGCTAAAAAAATCTATTTGAGTATATTTTGTATGTTCTACCCTAGACCATTTATCACACTTTTGTTTCTCATGATCTCATTTGTAATAATATTATTTTGTATTTATAAATATATTTTTTCATAAAGATAAATATAATTGGTCAACTTATGAATACAACTTAATATGATAATTATCATGAATTATGACTTTTTCCTTTTTTATTCTTACAATTTCTTACTTAATTCATCTTTCTAGAATTGCTCAAGTAGATGAAATCATACATGATCTTTTGGCAACATTCTAAGATAGTAAAAATTAAATAAAAATTTTAAGAAACAAATGAGAGTCATGAGGGTACCAAAAATGAGATTCTTTATAATCTCATAGGTCTCACACAATAACAAAGTTGAGATTTTTATTTTTTATTACCTTTATTGATCGAGTTTTTGCATATATCGTATGAATCATATGCAACAATATTTTTCTCCCTTTTTATGGAGTGCATATCTTTTCTTCTTTTAATAATATATTAATTATAATTTAGATATACCCAATGTCTAATTGAGTTCATGTAAATACTCATTTTATTTCTCAGTAGAACTCAAATTTAGCAACAAGACAAATAAAGTGATATTTTTCAATATTCACTTATGGTCAAATATATTGATACATGAGTGACATTCATATTTAAACTTTAGCTCTCTATTATCACCTAGATAATTAAGTTTAAATTTGTCTCATCTCTCTTTACACAAAGCAATAGAGGTGATTGCCAGTATAAGAAGGCCAATCTTATATTCGTCCAGCATAATTTTATTATTATGTACCTAACATAAATTTATGTGTATGCTATATGAAATAAAGTACTAAAGTTCATACTTAGTATAAGAGAAAAAAATTAGCATTGTTAAAATTAAATATAAATGAAAAGAACTACAAATTGTCTTTTATACGTATAAAACATTTTGTTGACCTTAAGTTTAATTAATCTCTAAAGTTGTAACTTCAACAAATAATTTGAATAAACTAATGTTATTTATCTAAGTATGTTTATAGATTCAATCAAATATAAAGAATTAAGTGAAGCATCTATAGGCTTGTAGCTTATAAAAATATTAAGAATAAGTCCCTACAAAGGTTAAGAATCAATTGGGACCAAGTAAGAACCAAAAAATGCTTAAAATAAGCCTACAAGCATCCCTTATGAGTAAGGCTCATGATCGGGAGCCATTCTCACGAGCTTAAGGCTTATAGGCTTGTTACATTATGAAGAAACTAGAACCCCTCATGATATGCCCTTATAATTATAAGCAAGCCTATCCAAATCTTAACTAACTTATGACTATCTATCTAGACCGTGAGCAGTTGGAGCTTTATGAAGCTAAAAGAGATTGAGCCCCTCATGACTTGCACTCATGGTCATGATCGGCTCGTGATACTCATGATCGTGAGTGACTCTTCTCTTTTAAAAAGCTGTATTTCATTTAATGAAGGTTGGAGATTATTATGGATAAACTTAATGCCTCAAACAACCATAATTTTGATGCTCAACTATAAAAACAATTCCTAGAACTTCATTAAAGAGTTACACACTTAGTTGTTGAAAAATTTCTCTTAGCATTCAATTGAGCATTCAAAATTCTTTTCTACTTCCTTTTTATTCATTAACTCTTTTGAAAGTGGGTTGTGTGTTAGAATAAAGACTATTTTTCTTCTATTTTATGGGGTTTAGAAAAGGGAAGTAAGATCTTGTTCTAATGTGAAAGGTTTAAGTGTTCTCCTATTAAAAACACTTAGGAATTGGTTTAGAGTTGGCCTAAAAGTCTTTGATTGTAAAGTTAGAGTTGAGCCTAAAACTCAAGCATGTAAAAATCAATCTTAGTGAGTAGATTATGGTGATTCAAAAATCCTAACTTGGGAGAGTTAGGTGGAGAGATAGGTTTGTTGATAAACTAAACTCTTTAAGTGCTTGTGTTCTATCTTCTTAATCCTTAATCCTTCCTTAATTTTTTCTTAACTATTTTTTAATTTCTTAAAAGCCCTATTCACCCCCCTTTAGGGCTATTACAATTAGTATCAGAGCTTGACTTGGTACTTAATTGTAAGAAGAAAAGATCATGGGGAGTGAACACTTAAACTTTTCATCTTTTAAACACTTCTTTAATAGTAGTGATTACTTGTGTTGGAAGTTAAAGATGGAATTGTACTTAGATAGTGATCCTATTAGACTTTGGGATATTGTTCTAAAGGGTTAGGAACCACCTAAAGCTATAATCGATGGTGTAGAAACTATCCTTATAAGAAGTCAATGGTCAAATGATAAAAAAGAAGAGAACTATAAAAATAAGAAGGCTATGACAATCTTTCTTACCTTTATGTCTAAAGAAGAAAGAGGTAAAGCTCCACATTGCCAATCCACAAAAAAAGTATAAGAAACTCTTAAAAATTGATATAAAGGAAATGTACAAGTGAGAAATAAGAAAGTTCAGCTTCATATGTATGAACATGAACTTTTCAAAATGAAGCCATAAGAATCCATAATAGAGATGACAAATCACCTTAATGTTCTTATAACTACTCTTAAGAAACTTAGAAAATACTTTTCCAAGAAAGAAGTTAACATAAAGATTCTGGGAATCCTACCTAAAAAAGATTGGAAATCTAGAGTTACTTTAATTAAGGAAGCTCATAATCTCTCAACTCTTTCAATCAACATTCTCATTGGGAAGCTTCTTACACATGAGCTTACCATAAAGCAAATAGAAGATGAGATGAATGAGAAAGAAGAGAAGAAAGAGGGAGTTACATCAAAGGCCATTCAAGAAGCAAGTGAAGATGAAAGCCTAGTTAATTATAGTGAGATGATGATGAGATAACAATGATCACAAGAGGATTCAAGAAGTTTTTAAAAAGAAAAAGCTTCTTAAGAAAAAAAGACCACAAGAATTATGATGGCAAGAAGAAGAAAAAGGTTACTTGCTATGAATTCAAGAAATTAAGACACATTAAAAGTGAGTGCCCCAAACTCAAATTCAAGAATAAGGGAGGAAAAAAAGAAGAAGAAGGCATTTAAAGCTTTTTGGGATGCCTCACAAGAAGGAGCCAACCTTTGTTTCATGTCTCTTAAAGATAAAAATGAGGTACCATCTACTTCTCACTTTTATTGTGATGATGATGATGAAAGCTCAATTAGGAGCACACTTATGCTTAATGTAAAAGCTTACACTCTAAGAAAAAGCTTTACAAGCATAAGCTATCTAACTTATTCAAGGAATTTGAAAACTTGAAAAATGATTTTTCTAAACTTATTAAATCAAATGAAAATCTTATAAATGATTCAAAAACTTCTAGTTCCTTAGAAGACTAACTCAAGAAATCTAATAATGAAAATCCTAAGCTTTCTAGAGAAATGTATATTTAAAGAATTCCATTTATAAATTCAAAAAGGGGAACAAGACTTTAAATAGTCTTTTTAACTCCCAAAAACTCTATGGAAATACCCATGGACTTGGATATTCAAATGGAATGTCTTCCTCATTATCATTACATATCAAGTTTGTTAAAACTTCATGTGATTCTTTTCCTTTTATCTCTAAACCTCTTGAGACTTAAGCTCTTAAAGCTAAAATGTCTCATGTGCCCAATGTCAAAGTTAAGTCTTATAGAACTCAATCTTCTTTGACAAAAAGGCATAAGAATTGTCTAATGTGCCCAATCTAACTTATCCAAGGTCACCTTCTATCCTAAAAATTGATTTATTAGTAGTTTAGATAAATATAAAGTAAATTTTAGTGGTGAAAGGGTTGACAATATCTATGTCATTGATTTGAACAAAATTGATAAGAAGGACATTAAATGCTTGATGTTTATCTCCAATGAGACATAAGTATGGCATAGAAGACTAGGACTTGCAAATTTTGAGCTTTTGGATGACTTTAGTGAGCATGAACTTATGGTTGGGTAACCTAAACTAAAGTTCACTTAAGATAAGCCTTATGATACTTGTTAAAAGGGAAAACAATCCAAATCTTCCATTAAGCTAAAAAATATAGTGTCCACTTCTAGAATACTTAAACTAATACATATGGACTTATTTGGACCAACTAGAGTTGGTAGTTTAGGTGGAATGCACTATGCATATATCTTAGTTGATAATTACTTTAGATTTACTTGGGTGTGTTTCATTGCTCATAAGCATGATGAATTTAAAGCTTTTTAAAGGTTTTCAAAAAGAGTTTAAATGGAAAAAGGTTTTTGCATTTCATTTATTACAAGTGATCATGGAACTAGATTTGCAAATGAATCTTTCAAAACCTTGTGTAATGAAAATGGTATTTCATATACTTTTTCTTCCCTAGAACATCTAAAAAAAATGGGGTAGTTGAGAGGAAGAATAGGACTCTAGTTGAAATGAATATGACCATGCTTTATAAGTATAACTTACCATTACACTTTTAGGCAGAAGCCGTTAACACTTATTGCTACATAGCAAATATAGTTTTCAAAAGACCCATTTTAAATAAAACCTCTTATGAGCTTTAGACTAATAGAAAACCTAAAATTTCATATTTTAGAGTATTTGGAAGCAAGTGCTTTATATTAAACACCAAGGAAAATCTTAGGAAATTTGACTCTAAAGCCAATAAAGGAATCTTCCTAGGCTATTCCATCTCTAGCAAGGCATATAAAGTGTTTGATAAAAGAATTCTAGTAGTCAAAGAATCAATGCATGTTGTATTTGATGAATCTAACCCACTTAATCCTAGAAACAATTTTGTTAGTGTTGGTAATATTATAGAGGATTTTGTAGTGATGAATATTCAAGAGATGCTAATAAACCTTTGGAAATTAATGAACCTAATAAGGAAGAAGATAAGAAGAGCACTCAACTCACCTTAAAGGATGAACTTCCAAAGGAATGGAAATTTAAGAAAGCTCATCCTCAAAACCTTATTATTGGTAATAATTCAAAGGGCGTTACCACTAGATCTTACTTTAAATCTATTGTTAATTTAGCTTTCATTTCTCAAATTGAACCCAAAAATGTTGATGATGCCTTAAGTGGTGAATTTTGGGTCCTTGCTATGCAAAAAGAGTTAAATCAATTTGAGAGAAATAAGGTTTAAACCTTGTTTCCTATATTTTAACATCATCCTATTATAGGCACCAAATGGTTATTTAGAAATAAAATGAATGAACAAGGTGTAACTAAGAACAAAGCAAGATTAGTAATTAGAGGTTATAGTCAAGAGAAACTCATTGATTATGATAAAAATTTTGCCTCCGTTATAAGGTTAGAAGCTATTAGAATGCTACTTGCATTGCATCTTACATGAATTTTAAAATTTTTCAAATGGATATCAAAATTGCTTTTTTAAATGGTTTTATTGAATAAGAGGTTTATGTTGAATAACCTTTGGGTTTTGAAAGTTTTGATTTTCCTAATGATGTGTTTAGACTCTCCAAAGCCTTATATGGATTGAAAGAACTTTTTAGAACTTTATATGGAAGGTTGAGTAACTTTTTATTAGAAAAAATATTCTCTAAAGGAAAAGTTGACATAACTTTATTCATTAAGAAATCCAAACATGATTTTCTTATTATTCAAATATATGTTGATGACATTATTTTTAGTGCTACTAACCATTGCTTATGTGAGGAATTTTCTAAGCTAATGCAAGGAGAATTTGAGATGAGCATGATGGGTGAACTCAAATTCTTCCTTGAACTTCAAATCAAGTAATGTAAGGATGAGATCTTCATCAATCAAACTAAACATACAAGAGACATTCTCAAGAAGTTTGGCATGGAAGGAGCTAAGATAAGTAAAACTCCTATGAGCACCACCACCAAACTCAATAAGTATGAGAATGGGAAATTAATTAATGATAAACGATATAGAGGTATGATTAGATCCCTCATTTACCTTACTGCAAGTAGACCATATATAATGTTTGCTACTTGTTTATGTGTAGTATTCAATCATGTCCTAAAGAATCACATTTAAATGCAATTAAAAGAATTTTTAAATAATTTAGTGGAATTATGCATTTAGGACTTTAGTATCCTAGGAGTTTAACCTTTGACTTAGTTAGCTATTCGGCTGCAGACTTTTTCGGTAGCTTGCTAGATAGAAAAAGCACTTCCATAACTTATTAATTTTTAAGACAATGTTTATTTTTTTTTGTTTAATAGGAAACAAGTTTAAGTTGCCTTGTCCACGAATGAAGCTGAATATGTGGTGGCTAATTGTTGTTGCTCATAAGTATTATGGAAAAAATAAAAACTTAGGGACTATGACATAGAACTTGATCATATTCTAATAAAATATGACAATACAAATGCTATAAATGTTAGTAAAAATGCCATTCAACACTCAAGAACCAAACTTATAGACATTAGACATCATTTCCTTAAAGATCATGTGCAATGTGATGATATCTTACTTGAATTTATTGATACAAATAATCAACTTGCAGATATTTTCACTAAACCTCTCAACGAGGAGAGATTAAATTTCATTAAGCATAAACTATGAATGATGGATGGTTCTAGTTTGCATTGATGTGTGTACTCTACTTGCTAAATGTTTTACACTTATGCAATATTCATTTGTGTTGTTTTTCCTAAATTCTTAATGAATACATGTTTTTGGTACAAAAATGATATGTTTTTCTCAACAAATTTGAGCTACATGCATGCGTAATTTTAAATAGTGATGGAAGTGATTCTTTGACCACCTTTAATGTTCATAATTAATTGTTTTGGTCTTATTATTTCCTTTCCATGATTTTATCTTAATTGTTTATTTATTTATATATCCTCTTTGAAATCATTTTTGTGCCTATTTTTTCATTTTTACAAATTTTGCTATTTAGTAATTAATTATTGAGATTAACTCAACTAATTAATTATTTAAAATTAGCAAAATAAAAGTTTTCATCAAAATTCTCATTTCCATGCTTAATTCTACTTAATCACAGTCCTAATTTTATTTGAATTTATTTTTCCTTTAAATTATTTCAAATGTGGTGTCAATTTAGTTCATAGGGACTAGATTGCAACATTTTTTAGAAATAATTGAAATATTTTTAAAAGTTTAGGGATTTAAGGGCATTTTGGTTGTGAGTCATTGTAAAGGTTACAACCACTCATGACTCACATCCTTTTAGGAGTCAGAACTCCTCACAAGCGACACTCATGGCCATGAACGTACTATGAGGAGTGCTCTAACAGGTGAGAAGTCACAATTCCATTAGAATTGTAACTCTTTTTTCACCATTTTCAATTCTGAATGTAAACCTGCATTCTTAATCACTTTTTAACTTAATTTATGAGCAATTTTTGTCCATTCTTCTCTTATATAAACCCCTTTTCATCACCATTCACTCTTATTTTTCTCTTTTCTTCCCTTATCTATCACCATCATCAACTCTTAGTTCTTTTTCTTCAATCTCCTAATGCTTTACTTTTCCTCAAATTCTTATCATGGCACCAAAGAAGAAACCACTCAAAATCAAGTTTCACTCTTCTTTATCTCAACCCTATCAAGCAAGAAGGGCTACTAAAGAGCAACCTAAGAAGAACCCTCTAATCTCCAACACTAATGAGGAAATTAAGCAAAGGGCATCTTAATTCTCTAAAAGGAAAATCATTCCCTCTAGATGCATGTCCAAGGTTGCCTTAGAATCACTTGGTTGCTCTAACCAAGTGGAATCTTTATTACAAAGAATTGGTATGTTCACCTTTGCCTTTACTCTTCTCATCACCATTCCTTCTCTACTCATTGAGTTCCTTTCTTCCTTTTGCCTTAGAACCTAACATGTCAATGAATAAAACCCTTAGTATAGTATGTGTTTCAAATTAAGGGGAAGGGATTGGTTTTTAACCAAAGAGGAATTGGATAATCTCTTTGAATTCAAGCATAAGGGGCTTGAATCGTTAAACACTTTTTGGTCTTCTCACTCCTTTTAGGTAAACAATGTCAAACAAAATGTAGGAGCCTTCTTTATGGATCATTTAAAATGATCCTCACTATCCTTTAAAAGCCTTTAATATATGCATTACTTCATTACATATTCCTTTCATGCTAGGGGTTTGAGTAATGAGGCAATCTCATTTGATGATCTTTTCTCCTTTATTGCATCCTGGACAATATTGGTGTTGCCTTAGGTAGATTATTGCAATGGAGAATTTAGTTAGTGAGTGATAGTATGAGTGATGCAATTTGCATTGGGGGGATAATCACCAAGATTGCTTAACACTTTAAAATTGATATTAAACACCTTAAATCCATTCTTTATTCCCTTCTTAATGAAAACTTTCTTAAAAATTATAAAAAATTCAAAAAATTTAGGAATCATCTTATGTGGTTGCATGATAGTAAAGAGGTTGATGAACAACTTGCTCAATATCTTGAATACATTGAGCAAATTGGCATTTTAAGGCTTAAAGGAGTTGGTAATGAAGGAGAATAAGAATCTACACAACCTCAACCTCCTTTTTTGCTTTAAGGAAGAGAGCAAGAGGTCCTTCAACATCTGAAGGAGTAGAAGATGAGCCTTTTTAGGTAGGATAATTCTTTGATCGCATGTCTCTTATGGAATCCAACTTCAACAATAGGTTTAATCAAGTTGATTATAGGCTTAATCACTTTGATTAAAGGATGGATCATGTGGAATATGATATCCATCACTTTTATGCCTATCACAACTTGCAATGCATTTAGCCTCCTCCTCCTCCTTAAGCAACTCACTCTTATAATCGTAAAGAAACTCAAGCAGATGCCTAAGATGTTGATCCAAACTCTTATATGCTCTCTTAGATGTTTGTGTACTTTGTTTGCTTTTCTTTTCTTTCATTGTGTTGATGTTTAGTTTGATGTTGGTTCTCTGTTTAGCCTCTTTGTTTTATGTTGGCTTTCCTTTTCATAATGGACTACATGTTTCTTTTTTTTATGTTCAATGAACTTTTCTTTATATTCTTAATCTTTTTTTTTTCTCTTAGCTATTTCTTTTTAATCTTTGACAAAGAGGAAGAACAATTACAATATGTGTGTTTGATAATGTTTTTAATATTTCTTTAAATATATTTGTCTTCTATTAGTAAATTCATAATTAAACATAAACACCTATGCACACACTAAGGGGGAGCCATATTCTTAACTTAATGCATGAACTAAAGGGGAGTAATATACACTTGATTCACTTGACTTGATTATACACAACACACACCTTCAAACTGTTTATCAAAGTAAAAAAAAAAGGGAGATTATTAACCTTAAGTTTAATCAATCTCTAACATTTTGACTTTAACAAATAATTTGAATGAACTAATATTATTTGTAATACCCTACGTTTTATTTAAATAAAGTAATCATTTAGTTTGCATTATTAGTAAATAGTTTTAAATTATATTAAATAATTATTAATTAGCTAGCTATATTATTATGTTAGGGTTATGTAATTATTACCTTAGTGAATTATATTTCCTATAGAACTAACTATTATTTGACTATTTTGTAAGTGTAAATTATTTTATATTAATCTTGTTATTTTAGGCCTAATATATGTAACATATATATATATATATATATATATATATATATATATAGGTTTATAATAAATATAAATTTATTATAATAGTATATGTATATACATATTTATTATAATAGTATGTGTGTATATATATATACATACATATGCATATACATATACATAGATATACATGTGTGTATACATATAAAGTATATACAATTAGGGTAATATACATTCACATACACCTATGTTTATACATATATATATATATTAATAGGTTATAATATAAAGTGTATATATATATATATACATACATTCATGCACAACATCAAACCACCATCATCAACCCTCCCTCACTCTGTCCGACATCGCCACCATCTCTCCTCTCCCTGCGTCGCTTCCTCCACCGCCTAAGACTCCATTGCTGCCGTGCGCTGAAGCTTCCTGGTTGCTGCTGCTGCTGCCTTTCTTCTTCCTCACGTGGCAGCGCTTCTTCTTTCCTCGCCAGACAACAAGCCTTCCTCCTTCGCGCGATAGACCCTTGCCAGCTTGGTCCCTCCGCCTGTCGCTGCCTTCTGCCCCTCCTGAGCTGCTCCATCTTCTCTATTTTCCAGTGGCAACAAGCTCTTCCTCCCCTTCCCCTTCGTTCAGTTTGACAGTGAGTAACACTCACTTGATCCCTTCTTTCTTCCTTTGATTTTTTGCTTGTCCTTGGTAGATCCTAGGTTAGTTAGGGTTGTTTAGTATGTATTGAAGTTGGTTTTAATTTTTGGAATTTTTGGTGAATTACTTGATTTTTTTTCCAGAATTTTATTTGATATTTTTTATTTATTTGATTTTATTCTATTTTTTTAGGTGTAATTAGTAATTAGAGTAATTATAGTTAATTATTCTTAGTATATTAATTTTATTTAAGATTTTAGAAAATTATTGAATTATTGTTAAAATTTTTTTTATGAAATTTTGATAATTGGTATTAATATTAAATGTTATTAATTTAATAACTTAATTTATAATTTTTGTGGTTTTTATACTATTTTTATAATTATTTTTAAGTTTATGTCAAATGTGAATAATTAAGTTAAATTTATATTTTGGAAGAAATTATTAGTTGATTTTATATTTTTAATTATATTAAGAAGTTTAATGTTGAGAAAATAATTTTTAGATAATTATATAATTTTTTTAAGGAAATTTTAATACTAATAATACATTATGTAATTTATGTATTTAGGGGTAAAAATGTAATTTTACGCTAATTATAGTTAAACATATATTTTAGTTAGTTTTATTAATATTTAAGAGGTTTAGAGGATTTTTATAAATTAATTGATATTTTAATTAAGTAATGTAAATTTTGAATATTGTTCCCAAATATATATATATATATATATATATATATATATATATATATATATGTAATATATTATTTTTGGTAACAAAAATTGAATATATGGTTGTATTTAGAATATTTGGTATAATGGTTTTAATTAAGGTTTTTGTTGGTAGTTATATTAATTATGAAATATATATGCATATTTTAAGAATAAAGTATATTGTTGGAAATTATGGGTTTTTTTTATATATATTTATGTCTAATTAAATTTAATTAAGTGTCATGTTACATTTTAAATATGATTTTAAGATTTATTTATGAAATTAAAATTCTCATGAATTTATTAGTTAGAATTAAGTTGTGAACTCGGTCGGGCTAATACTGTGTTGGAGAGCTGACCCAAGTGTAGACTGTGTGTGAATTATTAGAAGTGCGTTTCCTATGCAGGAATGGCTCTACCTATGGTAGAGAGATGTCCATTTTACAGAGGAAATTATGCTGAAATTTCTGTAAATTTTCTTGTAAAACGTGATGTTTTTCATAAATTTCTACTGTTAATTAGACTTTTTCCTCCGGTCTTCCTAGAGTCAGTTTAGAATTTCACCATTTTTGTTGATTATCGATTTCAATTTCATAGACATGTTTTAAAATCGATTTGTTAATTTCTTTTTAGAGCATATCGGAGCAGAAGCCGTGAGATCAAGGCAGACGCGCGGTCGTCAACCTTCTCATTCATCTTGTAAGTCGATAATATGATATGTGCATGTGTTTTATTTAAAGATGCATGCGCTCATATTTTTATGTTAATATTATATGATTTATTTAATTTAATGTTGCTATTTAAGGTTTAAAACGCATTTTATTTATTTAAAAATCGATTTTGAGAAATTTTGGTAGAACGGGCTACTTGGTGGGCTTCACCAGGACCGTGTGCACATGGTAGAGATTGAGAGGTGGATCCGAATTATATATGACTGGTGAATGTTAAACTGGGATGGGTGCCTCGGTGGAAGCCTATGCTCTCAGGGACCGCCAATGATTGGAAGGTTAATGATGGACTGGGATGGGTGCCTCGGTTGATGCCCTAGCTCTCAGGGACCGCTAGTGCCATATATTTGGATTAAGTGAATGACTGCGACTTGGTGCCTCGGTTGATGCCTTTGCTCTCGGGGACCGATAGTCTAGCTGGAATAAGTGGGCCCGATTGGCCAATTAGAACTTTAGGTTTAGGGTTCTATTGAGATTTTTCAAAAGCTATATCTATATATTATAAATTATTTTCACTATAACTTTATGGTTTTCAAAAGGGTTTTCAAACCGTACAACTCTTATTATTGACTTACTCAGTGAGATTTGATTCCCCTCAATTTATTTTTTTTCAGGAGCTTGGAATTTTGACCTCAGACTGCCTCCACGCCGGATTTCTTCATCACCGGCCATTTTATATAGGTTATTGTAAGCTGTACTGTTGTAATGTTCTAGGAAGCTGCAGTAGTAAGTCTACTATGAATTGTATGACTTAAGTATATTTGTGTATTTTATTTATATGCACCACGTTTATGTATAATGATTTAAGTTTGATTTATAATATGTGACGTTGGAAATATTTTATTTATGTATTCAATTATGTTTTAATTTTAGAAAAATCAGTTTGATAATGTGCTCTATTTTAAAATAAAGTCTTAAAATTGTAAGGTTTTATTTTTCTTTTCTTTTCTTTCCCATTCCCTAGTGCCGGTCACGTGCCCTCAGGTTCGGGTCGTGACATTATTTATCTAAATGTTGTTTAATAAATAATTTCTTATAATAACCCGAGTTTTTAAATTATTTTATTTTAAAATAGGATATGCAATGTTAATAATTTAAAATAATATTTGATTATTTATTGATTAATGAGTTTTATTATCATTATTTTATGTTAATTAGGGTTTTGATATATATATTTATTTTAAGATTAGTATTTGGATAATTTATTGTGTAATATATATATATATATATATATATATATATATATATATATATATATATATATATATATATATATTATTATTATTATTATGCATGTGCATAATGTGTGGTGTGTGAATTTTTTTGAATAAAACAATGAATAATATATTATATAGTTTATTAATTTTTATTATAAAGTTTTATTAATATATATACAAAAAATACAAAATCTTTCCCTTCATCATCTTCCTCGATCCCCTCCCATCACCACCGCCTGCCATTCGTTTCTTCCTCCATTAGTGTGCGTCTGTGCCTTCTACTGCCAGTCAGCCAGCCCAGCCATCGCCAACCATCTTCTCCGGCGTCGTTTGGTCCCTGTGAAGCTGGAAAACTTGAAATCTTCCCCTCCTCCGTTCAAGGCAATTCCAGCCACCAAATTGGTTGATTTCGGTGTCATTTGACTCCTAGAACTTCATAGAGGAGAATTCCAAGCTTCTTGTAGCTTGAAAACATGATTTGGTAGGGTTTCCAGCTTGATTCTATTTTCGGCCATTTTTGAGTTTTTAATTTTTTTCGATTATTTTGCCTGATTCATGAGAAGTGCCTTAACAAATGTTGTTCCCCTTAGCTTAATCTTTATTCCAGAATATTTGTGTAATTTTTGGGAATTATTTTGATTTTTATGAATTTTTGATTATTTTATTATTTTCATAAATTAATTAAATAAATTATGAAATTGTGATTTTTGGTGTTATTGATGGTTATTAGTAATTGTAGAATTTAATTAATAATTTTTGATAAAATTTGTGTAATTTTTATAATTATTTTTAGTTTATGTTAGTTTTGAAAATATAGGTTAATTATATATTTAATTAGAAATAATGGGTTAATTAAGTGTATTTGTTGATTTTAATGAAAAATATGTTGAGAAAATAATTTTTGAGTATTATTATAATTTGTATTGAATTTTTTGAATGTTTCTAGTATTTTATGTGTATTTTTATATATTAGGGGTATTTTGGTAATTTGATGATATTTTTAGTTGAATATTAAATTTAATTGGTTTTAATAATTATTTGAGGTATAAAAATGATTTTTACAAATTATTTACTAATTTCCAATAATTAATACTATTTTTCAAAAATTATTTTCAAATTATATATAATATACTATTTTTGTAAAGAAATGGATTTTTAGTAATTTTTAATATGTTTTTGGACTAATTAAGTAATTTGGATTTATAAAATGAATTTTTATTAATACTTGTGAATTATCGAGAAATATCGATTTTTATTAATATTATATTATAATTAGGGTTTTTAAGTAATTATTGATAAAATAATTGCTTTTGGTGTTTTAATACTTAAATTGCTATATTTTGGTACTTAAAGGGCATTTTTGGTATTTATTGAATTTTAATATATCTTATTGTATTTTGTTGTGAATTGTGGACCTCGGTCGGGGGAATTTGTAGTTTGGGGTCCCGACTGAGGAGTTGTGAGAATTCTAGTTTAAAGTGTATTTTTCTTGGAGGACCGACTCTACTTTTTAAGTAAAGAAATTTCTGTTTTACAGAGGAGGTTCTGCCAAAATTTTGGTAGAATTCTCGTAAAATATGACAGCGGGTCTATCTCCTATTCTCTGTCTGTGTTAGTAATTGTAGATTAAGTCTCTAGAAGTTAAGTTAGATTTATTCTGATTTTATGTTATTATTTTATTGTTAGTTGTGCCGAGACCGAGGCCCAGTGGACTAGGCCCGTCAGATCAGTCTTGAGGAGCGCACAACTGTGAGTTATTATTTGATATATGTGTGCATTTAGGTTGCATGTTTTTAGAAATATGTATGTTTTAATTGTATGATTTAAGCATAATTGACTTAATAAATGCTTAAGTATATTCTTGGTATATTTTTAGTATATTTTCGGTATATTATGAAATAAATGCATGTTTTTCTTTTTAATTAAATTTAGATTACTTTTAAAATATATTATTGGTTTAATTTAATATGTTTTATGCTTTATTTGAAGTGATTTTATGTATATATATATATACTTGAAATATACTTAGTTTATTTTAGGTATATTTCTAGTATATATATGGTTTATAATGTTATTTATAATGATATCATGCATCATTATTTTATGATTGAAATGAGTTATTTTTAATGAAGATTACCAATAGAACGTGCTTTCTAGTGGGCAGCACTAGAACTGAGTACGTATTGGTACACGATAGATTGTAGGTTAAATTACTAACCTATTTGTGGATCATGACTTGATTGATTTGATTATTGTGTGAGGTGAATGAGAGTGTGATTTCTGGAGCTCAGTTGAGCTAGTGTCTCGGGGCCAATCACATTGACAGTCAGACTACTGGAGCTCGATCGACTTAGTGTCTCGGGGCTGGTCTACTATCAATAAGGATTAAGTGAGTTTATTTAGAAACAACTGAGCCTGTATGGCTAGAGTGATGTATGTTGTTATTTGAGGTTATGATCATTTAGGGTTCTATTTGATCCTTCTTAACTAATATTTTTCAGTATTATAAGTAAAGTGATTTTTAGCATATGTGTGTACATGCCTGTATATATATTTATTATATACATATGATTGATTGCATTTGACATTTAGTAATGCGTGTATATATATTATAACAATTCACTCAGTGAGGTCTGACTCCCCTCTATTGATGTTTTTACAGGAGAGTCCTCATCTTCAGACCTCAGCAGTAGACCTATTCGCTGGATTTCTTCCACTCTGACTCTATTATGTAAATTGCTTACTTGAGTTTTATTTTGTACTCTAGACACTACAGTAGTAGTTGTATTTTATTTTATGCATGTATAAGGCTTTAATTCAGAGTGTTAATATGAAGTATTGTATTAAAAGATTTTATTTATGATATATGATGTGTTATTATTTATTAAAGGAAGTTGAGGATATTATTTTATTATTGAGATTTAATTTTCGCTGTATGAATATTTTATTTATTTTATTTTACTGCATGCTTTTCTTTTAAGGCTTGCTACGGGTTCTAGATTCAAAAGAATTCTTGTTCCCTAGCACCGATCATGGCCCCTAGTTTGGGTTGTAACAAAGTTGGTATCAAAGTAGAGTTTTATGTCAGGGCCTTAGTTGTGTGAGTTGTGGCCTAGTTTTCAGTGTTGTGTTTTCTTTTGAAACTACTGCAATTAATTAGGTTCGAGTATGTCTTGATAAGTATTCCTTAATTTAGTTTTCTGCGTTATCCTCCATTATCTATGTTGTTTGAATCCTTCTGTTTGTCTTTTCAGAATGAGGAGGCGAGTGCGTGTCACTCCATCGGTCGTTGAGGTCAAGGATGATGAGTCCTTCCAGGATGAGGTTTTACCTCCTGAGCCGCTAGCTAGGCATAGAGGTCGTGGCAGAGGTAGACCTCGAGGAGCGGTAGGTCACTATAGACAGTGAAAGCTACAGGATAAGGAACTTGTAGAGCCTGGGTTTGAGGATATTCTAGTACCTCCTGTTGCACCGCCTGTTTAGGTTGCCTATCAGCAGGGTATGTCTGACCCTGAGGCAAACCTATTTTATGCCAGAGTCGATAGGATTGCATTCGATGGGACATTTGATCCATTAGAATTTTTGTATGCGATTGAGATGAGGACTCAGACTACTCACACCAAGTACCAGCAGATCATGATAGTCGAGCTATCTGTAGAGGGACTAGCCCTGGATTAGTTTATTCAGATGATCCAGCCTTATAGGATGACGATGACCTGGGTTCAGTTCAGAGAGCGATTCATGAGGAGATTTTGCCTAGAGCTACTTCGTATGAGTTACAGACTCCAACTGACTAGCATTTCTCGAGGTGACAGATCTATTAAGGATTATACTAGAGAGTTCCTATGACTTGGCAAATATGCAGAGGATTTGATGCGAGACTAATACTTCGCAGTCACTACGTATGTCACTGGTTTGGGTTCTGCATTTGCTGGTATACCTACAGCGAGCCTTACTCTGGAGTTAGTGATAGAGTTGGCCAGGGAGATTGAGCTAAGGCTAGTCAAGCAAGGAGCTATGCCTGATTATTACCAGTTGGGTGTTCAGTTAGGTGGATTCTAGGCTACTCCGTACTCGAGTTTTTAAATTGGATCGAGTAGTTAGCAGAGGGTACATCGGAGCAGTAGACATGGCCGTGGAGGTCAGTGTAGACTATTTAAACTTAGGTCAGGTGCTTCGAGAAGCAGTAGTGGTCGTAGTTTTGGGTCAGCTGCTAGTGTATGTCAGACCTACGATAGAGTCCATCAGGGACCGTGTTACATGACACCGTTGATGTGTTTCAGATGTGAGTAGATAAGACATTTTGCTAGATCATGTCCCTATTCTGGTTATTAGCAGCCGTAGATTCCGCGATTCCCTCAACAGTTGATTGTTAGTGCTGCACCTATTCCTTTTCAGTTGCCTCTAGCCCAGCATCAGAGTTTTACTCATATTGTTCCTCAGTAGGGTCATGGTAGAGGTACCAAAGGAGGTGCCAGAGGTGTTGGTCAAGCTTCTACCAACTAGCAGGGAGGTCGAGGACAGACCAGAGTCTTTCATCTCACTCAACAGGATGCTCAGACATCTAATGCAGTTGTGGCAGGTATTATTTCTGTTTCTTACCTGGATGCATGGGTTTTGTTTGATCCGGGTGCCATGCATTCATTTTTATCTCTTATTTTAGCTTCCAAGTCTTGTTGGCAAGCTTTGAGGATGGCTTTTTCTTTGCCGTCACCACTCCTCTAAGTGATTCTTTGGACACCGATGTTGTTCTTTCTGGTTGTCCAATTTTTATTGGAGGTAGAGATTATCTGTTGATTTGATTCTATTGAATGTGATGGAGTATGATGTTATTCTGGGTATGGATTGGTTATCTCAACACTATGTTGTGGTGGATTGTCGGAGTAAAAAGGTGGCTTTCAGAATTCCTAGTGAAGAAGAATTTAAGTTTATGGGTAATAAGAGTTCAGCACCTTAGAATCTCATTTCTGCTATTACGGCTAGGAAGTTACTAAGGAAGGGTTGTCAGGGATATTTGCTATTAGTCAGGGACACTTTAGTGGAGAAGTTGTCACTCACAGATGTTCCTGTTGCCTGTGAATTTCCTAATGTTTTCCTTGAGGAGTTGCCAGGTTTACCACCTCATAGAGAGATTGAGTTTTGTATAGATGTGGTTCCAGGCACTACCCCTATTTCTATACCACCCTACCGAATGGCTCCTACAGGGTTAAAAGAGTTAAAGGAGTAGTTGTAAGAGTTGCTAGATAAGGGTTTTATTAGACCCAGTGTCTCTCCTTGGGGTCCACTAGTCCTATTTGTAAGGAAGAAGGATGGTACCCTGAGATTGTACATTGACTATAGAGAGCTGAATAAGGTGACAGTAAAGAACATGTATCCTCTCCTAAGGATAAATGACTTGTTTGATTAGCTTCAGGGTGCACAGTTCTTTTCTAAGATTGATTTGAGGTCGGGTTATCATTAGTTGCGGATTAGCGAAGTCGATGTTCCTAAAATGGCATTTTGTACTCGATATGGCCATTATGAGTTTCTGGTGATGTCTTTTGTTTTGACTAACGCACCAGTGACTTTTATGGACCTGACGAACAAGGTATTCAGACCATATGTGGATCAGTTTATGGTAGTCTTCATTAATGATATACTAGTGTATTCGAGGAGTATGGAGGAACATGTATATCACTTGAGGACTGTACTGCTAACACTGAGAGAATATCAACTTTATGCTAAATTCTTAAAGTGTGATTTCTGGATGGAGAGTGTTGCATTTCTTAGACACGTGGTGTCTAAAGAAGGTATCCAAGTTGATTGTGTCTGAGTGGCCTATACCGACTTCAGTTATTGAGATTTAGAGTTTTTTGGGTTTAGCCGGGTACTATAAGAGGTTTGTACAAGATTTTTCTAAAATTGCAGCTCCTATGACTCGCTTGACTTAAAAGAATGTGAGATTTGAGTGGTCAGAAGCTTGTGAGAATAGCTTTCAATTGTTGAAGGAGAAGTTAACCACAGCTCCAGTTTTGGCTTTGCCTAATGGAGTAGATAAGTTCACAGTGGATTGTGATGCCTCTAGAGTTGGCTTAGGTTATGTGAGAATACAGAGTGGTAGGGTAATAGCCTATGCTTCGAGGCAGTTGAAGAAGCATGAACAGAAGTATCCTACTCACGACCTAAAAATGGCTACAGTGATCTTTGCTCTCAAGATCTAGAGACATTATCTGTACGGGGTGACTTATGAGATTTTTACTAATCACAAGAGCTTTAAGTACATTTTCCAGCAGAGAGATTTGAATTTGAGGCAGAGGAGATGGTTGGAACTATTGAAAGATTATGATTGTGAGATTTTATATCACCCAGGCAAGGTTAATGTGGTAGCAGATGCCTTGAGTAGGAAGTCCTCAGGTAGTCTTGCTCACATTAGTGTAGAGAGGAGACCGTTGATCCTTGCTCCTTTAACAGTTATCTTGATCCTTAACGATCGTGAGCATTCCCTTATGATTATGAGCTACCCTTTTCTTGCAAAAAGCTACATTTCATTGAATGAAGCTTGGAGATTATTGGGGATGAACTTAATGCCTCCAATAGCCATAATTTGATGCTCAACTATAAAAATAACTCTTGGAACCTCATTCAAGAGTTACACACTTAGTTGTTGAAAAATTTCTTTTAACATTCAATTGAGTATTCAAAATTCTTATATACTTTCTTTGTATCCATAAACTCTTTTGAGAGTGGGTTATGTGTTAGAATAAAGACTAACCTTCTTCTATTTTCTAAGGTTCAGAAAATGAAAGTGAGGTCTTGTTCTAGTGTGAAAGGTTTAAGTGTTCTCCTATTGAAAAAAAAACTTGGTAATTGGTTTAGAGTTAGCCTAAAACTCTTTGATTGTAAGGTAAGAGTTAAGCCTAAAACTCAAGCTTGTAAAAATTAATTTAAGTGAGTAGTTTGTTGTGATTTAAAAATTCTAACTTAGAAGAGTTAGGTGGAGACGTAGGTTTGTTAATAAATCAAACTCCTTAAGTGTTTGTGTTCTATCTTTTTAATCCTTAATCCTTCCTTAATTATTCTTACTTGTTTTTAATTTCTTAAAAGCCCTATTCACCCCTTCTAGGGCTTTTACACATTTACATAAGAATCTATGCATTCTTAGAGATCTAACATGATTGCTAAAAATATCTATAGGTATGGGTTTAGTAAAGGGATCTGCAAATATATTTTGCGTAGATGTATATTGTATGCTAACTTCCTTTTATGCAACCATGTCTCTTTTAAAATTATACTTAATGTCAATGTGTTTGGTCTTTGAATGATACTTGGAAGCTTTTGTGAACGTAATTGCAGTTTGATTATTATAATTCACCAATACTTGATTAGATGCGTCTTTTTTTGTTCCTAAATGACTCAAAAAAATTCTTAAGCTAAACTATTTCTTGCACTATCATTGAAAGTGCCATAAATTTATCTTCAATTATGGATAAGGTTATACATGATTATTTTTTATTACTCCATGAAATTGCTCCATTATTTAGTAAAAAATCATATTCGGAGGTTGATTTTCTCTCATATAATCTCCTACCCAATCAGCATCTGTATAGCACATAAGATGCAAATAATTTCCTTGATAATGTAATAAAGAGTCTATAGTGCCTTTGAGATATCGAAGTATCCTTTTGATAGCTTTCTAATGGGTTTATCCTTGACTAGATTGATATCTGCTTACAATTCTAAGTATATCATGGCATACATTAAACTTTTAATGACTATTGAGTAAGGAACTTTTACTATTTATTCCTTTCCTTATGGTGTCTTTGAACATAATGTCAAATTTAAACCTTGAGCTTTTATGATAGGAGTATCAATGGGCTTACAATCTTGCATATGGATTCTTTCAAGAATTTTCTTAATGTATGATTCTCATAAACATCCTCTTAAAATGATCCTTGGTTATTTTCATGCCTAGTATATAGGTAGCTATGACCATGTCCTTCATTTTAAAAGTAGAGGAAAACCATGCTTTCATAGTTAAAAAGTACTCTTTATTATTTCTAGCTAATAATATGTCATCCACATAAAGTGATAGAATCATAAATTTATTTTTAAAAATTTTGACATACACACAGTGGTTTTCATCTATCATACTAAAATCATATGAAATGATTGGTTGATCAAACTTTAAATACTATTGTTTAAGTCCACAAATTAATCTTAGTAATATGCACACTTTGTGCTCCTGACATTTAGTAATGAAACCTATTGGTTATTCCATATAGATTTCCTCTTCTAGTTCTTCATTTAGAAATGTAATTTTAACATCCATTTAATGTAAAACTATGGCTAGAATTAAGCATATGGTGGTAAACCTCATAACGGAGGAGAAAGTTTCTTTATAATCAATTCCTTCTTATTGCGTATACCTTTTAACTACAAGATGTGCCTTATATCTTTCAATTGAACCATGAGCTTTATGCTTGATTTGGAGAACCTATTTGTTCCCAATCACTTTTCATCCTTGAGGAAGATCAAATAAATACCATACATTATTTTATCGTATAAACTCTATGTCCTCTTCTATTACTTTCAACCACTTTTCCTTAGTGAAGCAAGTAAGAGTTTTATTAAAGCTCTTTGGCTCTTTATAATCTTACATTACAATTATAAAAATTTCCATATCAATCAGAGAGTAACATTTTGGAAAAAATCATAATTGTTATGCTTGATTTTTTATTCTAAAGGCTTTTCTATAATTTTACTCCCAGTTGGATAAGATACTAATGGATGTTCATTTTATACATCAATTACCAATAATCAAATCATATTGATCTTTAATCTCATAAAGAGATAAAGCTTGATTGATCTCACCCTTATTGGAAAGTTATTTTCTATAAAAGTAACATCTCAAGATTTAATCTCAGTTATGCTCCCACTTGGTAGTTCACTAATGAACATATATCCTTTTAAATTGTTAAGGGTATCTTATAAATATACTCTTCTTTTAAGCAAATTTTCCTTTCAAATATTGGTAAATGCCTTTCTAACAACTGTCCATTTAATAAATCACATGCCCTCTAGTGATTTAAACATGAAATCTCCTTTTTAAAAATTATTTCAATGAAATCCTAATTATGGTTACTTGAGAATTTTTGGGTACATGTGCATTCCTTATTTGCAAGATTATGGAAAGAATAAAATTTCTAAGGAAATATATCCTTGCATTTTCATATGTTATAGCCCTATACACAAAGGACATCGATGTCTCGATCCTTCAATAAACATAGTTTATATTTCAAGACATGTAATATTTAATGAAAATATTTTTCCTTTTGCCCTTAACAATAAAGTGTCTTACAGAAAAATCTAGAGATAATCTCATTTCTAGAAATTAAAGCTTGGATAAAAAAGAGCATAAATTCATTACAGAAGAGGCTAATGACATTAATAAGATCTAATGCTATCAATGATCAAACTGGAGAGATGAATAAAATGATCAGTCAATAAAGTTTAGAAGCTAGTGATACTTATATTGAAAGAATCATGCAAAGTGGAAAAAATGATGTGAATAACAAAGTTGCAAGCACACAAGATAAGGATGATCTCCAAATGAGCCAAATAATGATGAGGAATATCTTATGGCCACCATTGATGAAGGGATGACTAATGATGACACAAGTAATAAATATCAAATTGCCATAGTTGAGGAAGGAATTAACAATTTTCAAGATGATGCAACAAATACTAATAGACTTGGATCAACTCAAAATTCAATTTTAGTTATATCCTATGATCTTCAAAATGTTAATGATAATGATTTGCATGAAATTAATGATATTTTATTTATTCATAATAATGTAGGAGACTCCAATAAAACAAATGGTTCTACACACAAACATTAAATTATCACTTGAAGAAAACTTGACTTGAATCCAGTTTTTAATCCATAACTTGCATTAGAAATTTAGCAACTTCGATTGTAAAACTTCTAAATAGCTCTTTCATCTTATACCACCATTAAAGAGCTAAAAATAGACAAAATCACTCTAATAATCCCAAAATGGCATTCAACCATTAAAGAAGATATTAATGCTCTCAATGATAATCATACATAGGACTTAGTATCTCGGCCTACCAATACTAATGTGGTAAGCTCAAAATGGATATTCAAAACCAAACTTAAAGAAGATGGTATAATATATAGATTCAAGGCTCGATTAGTTACATAAGGATATTTCTAAGTTGAAGGACTAGATTATCAATACACTTACAACCTAGTTGTCAAATGAATAATAATCCATTTGATTCTTGCAATTGCAGTCTAATTTAAATGGACCATGAGACAATTATATGTCAAAAATGCATTTCCTTATGGACATCTTAAGGAAACTATCTGTATGGAGCAACCACCAAGGTTCATAAATGATAAACAACCATCTCATGTGTGTAAGTTAAAATGTTCTCTATGTGGAATTAAACAAGCTCCAAGAGCATAGTTTGATAGACTTTCAGAATTCTTATTGCATATTGGTTTTATTTGTAATAAGGTTGATTCTTCTCTTTTTACACTTCACAAAATTCAAAATGTTACATGAGTGTTAGTTTATGTTGATGATGTAGTACTTATAGGAAATAATCAATAATTCATTGAAGAGCTAATTAAAATGCCAAACTCAAAATTTTCTCTTAAGGATTTAGGAAAACTTCATTATTTTCTAGGACTAGAAGTACAATAATTTGAAGGAGGCATCCATATCTCACAAACAAAGTACATGAAATATCTTCTTTAATAAGTTAACTTACAAGAATGTTCCCATTTTAACACTCTGATGGCCCTCAAGCCTTAACCAACACCATAATACAACAAAAAAGTAAAGCCTTAAGAATATAGATAGTTGGTTGGAGCACTACAATATTCAACATACATAAGACCATATATAGTATGAGCTATCAATAAAGTTAGCCAACACCTTCAAACTCCAAATGAAGGAGACATGAAAGTTGTTAAAAGAATACTTCGCTACCTTAAAAGGACTTTACATTATGGTACAAAATATTTGACTTAAAGTACTCATAAACTCTATGCTTTTTGTAATGCAGATTGGGGAGGATGTTAAGATAAAAGGCACAACACAACTGGGTTTTGTATATATTTGGGGGCAAATTGCATCTTTTAGTTGTCAAAGAAACAACCAATAGTTTCTAGATTAAGCTTTGAGGCTGAATATTGCTCTATGGCCTCAACCACCGTAGAATTGACATAAATTACATTCTTATTATGATATATTGGAATCAAACTAGAATAGCCTCCTTAATTATTTTATGACAATTTAAGTGCATTGCATATGACAATAAATCCAGTTTTCCATGCCTGCTCAAAGCATAGAGAAAAGAATTACCACTTTGTAAGAGAAAAAGTTGTAGTTGGGTCTCTTGTAACAAGATTTGTTCCTTCTATATGTCAATTAGCTGATATATTTACAAAAGCATTGTCAAAATTCCCTTTTTAAAAGTTTTCGTGACAAGCTTTGAGTCCATTCACTAATTACCTGCAGCTTGAGGAAGTGTGAAAGAGAGGAATCCCAAGAAGATCATTATGCCTATAACTCATCAAAAGAAACTCAACATTGTTTCCTTAATAGCCTAGGTGAACTTTTGGCTATTTCCAAAGGAAAACCTCAATCAAGATTCTACTTATTCTAGCAAAATAAGATCAAGTATATCCCATAAATTATGCTAGCCGTTACTCAATGTTAGGACATTTACTTAACTATTTTCCATTTTTATATTGTTTTTTCTCAACGGAAACTTGTTGGTTTCCTTTGTATATATATGTTGGACCTATAGAACTTAAGGGAATGAATCATAATTTTTCTTTGAAAAATCTTATTTATTATTTACTAAAATTTTGAAAGTTAGTAAATAAATAAATTTTACTTAATAAATTAATATTTTAATTTAATTAAGTTAAGAAATATCATTCTATTTGAGAATAAGTCCTCGGGGAAAAGTATACAGATCAAAACACTGATTACGGGAGAATTTGTTAGTTATATATGTCTAATTCATTTAACAAATTAAAAGGAAGAGTTTGCAATTTTGTTTTGTTTTAGTTTAATCATACCTCAGAGGCATTGAGCTCTTCCTTATATTTCTTCAAGTCCTCTTCCTGTTTTCTCAAGAACTCCTCTTATTATTTTCTCTTGAATTCATTGTCAACGTCGTAAAGCTTTAACTTCTGCAAGAGTCATTCTGTGTCTCTCGCTTTTGCCATCTCTAGCTTTGCTTTCACCCTTTTTAGTGCTGCTTTTGCCATCTTTAGCACTTGGGTTATGCAAAAATAATTCAGCATCAATTTCACCTTCTCCAGCATTTGGGTTATACGCAAATAGCCATAGATGGAAGAGGAGGTAGCTGATCCTCCTCGACATGACCAGTAGATTTAGGAAGAGAATGGTAAAAGGCGCCTAAAATTTGGGTTTCTTAGAGCAAATGATGCCATTTTTTATCTTTGTTTGTTAGTTTTTTTTTTCTTTTTTCTATATCAACAACAATTATTATTTGGGGTTTTGCTCTATTTTATTAATTACAGAGTGGTGAAAAATGAAAAAGGTAAGGCAAGGGATGAAGAGGAGCAAATAGAGTGGGGTGGTCTCTGTTGTGACGTGGCACATGATTGGTGGGTCCCACGAGCCTAGCAAGTCAGGTTTTAACATCTGTTTGGGTCTTTGTTGAGTAAGTTCCAATTTGAGACGTAGAATAATATTATTGTCATTAAAGTAAAAAATTTTTTGTCAGTGAGTGAGTAGTAAAATGTTGGCTCATCTTCAATGATATTATAAGATGTAAAATTTTGATTTCTTCCATCATCAATTTAAAAAGGAAAAATTGTCCCATGTCATGCAAATTTATCAAAACTTAAATCATATGAATTTAAAATTAAAAAAAAAAATCTTTTTTATTTCCTTGATATTGTAATTTTTGCTATTTAAAAACCAGTTAGTGATTTGATTAATTAAAAGAGTAATTAAGGACTCGTGATTTGGAAACGAATTAAATCCTTTTCAATTTTTGGAAAGCAAAATTCTTTTAATGCATCATTCACGTGCATGCTTTCCTTACTAAGGAAGAAAAAAAACACACAACAAAAACAATTAATGAAGAAGCCCACAAGTGTTCGGTGCATTGTAAATGAATACTAACTCTTTGGAGTGAGTGATCTATTGTTTGCTTAATTTTTCAAACATATTAAAATAAAAAGTGTATATTATTTATTAAAAAATTATCTAGCAAAATTTTAAGGTATATATATATATATATAGGAACGTACTATATGTTGATTAAATATATATATGGAGACAATTTGTTTTAAAATAGAGATATTTTTTCTGGTATTTTATCTCCCAAATTTTCTTTGTTTTTTTAAATCGTGTACTAGAAAACAAAGGCCTCTTTCTAGTGAGTGGGTCCTAATAAAATCTTAAATTTGATTGTAATGTTTTGAAAGAGCATGTGAATGATTATTTCTAGCAACATATAGTGGCCACTTGCATATGTAGTAGTAGGTAGCTAGAGTTCTTCCTAAGTCTAGATTATTGCGTCCTTTGTATCATTATCATTGTGCGGAAATGAAGGGAGTTTTATGCCAAAATCTCTCTAAACCAACTTTGATTAAAGCCTTCTTAATCCTTTTGGATTATAAAAAGATATTTATAAAAAAGAAAGACTTTAGAAGAAAAAAATAACCACTTTCTATTTTCATCATATACTTGAAGCACACTCTCAATGGTAGTCAATGAAATTATAATTTCATTTTTTTTTCTAAATTATTGGTGTTCAAAGTTTACAAACTCTAACTAATACGGTTCCTATTGAATAGAATCACAAAGACGATAAAATTATTTTAAAAACTAATTTAATGCAACTGTGTGCATTAAGATTTATTTATTCTAACAATTAATTTAACGCAATTGTATGTGTTAAGATTTGAAAAAAAATACTTAATTTAAATAAGAATAGCTTTTTGTGGGATAATTTCTTGTTGATTGTAACTTTTATTTAATGCTTCACTATAAATTCTTAATGCATGCGGGTCATATTTACCTTTTTATTATTTTAATTTATGATTCCTAGAGGATTAGCCTAGTGAAATTATAATTTGTAGATTCCACAACAAGAACAAAAATTCCTTTAAAAAATTATAATTAATTCCTATATGCACATAAGTTTCATTACCAAGCTATAATAGTGTTGAACTTTTTTTTTTAAATCATTAATTTATGTCAATATATCTAATTATATTTTGTATTTAAAACATTTTAAGTGGATATCAACAAGTGAGGATTAACTTGGATGCTTAAATGTGTTCTGTTTAGCTAGTGAAAGTGAAAATTTAGACAATCTACTATTAATTTTAATAATACTCTTATCTTGACTATGAGATACAAAATAGAATTTAATACTCTTATCTTGAATTTAATACACTTATCTTGACTATAAAATACAGAATAGAATTTGCACTCTTATCTTGATTTTTTTAAGAGAAATAAGTTTGAATGTTTTCATCTGTTAATTTGGGTATTTGTCCAATTTATTCAAATAAATAAATAAAATTTCTAAAACATGACTTTGATTCCACTTCAAGTCAAGCTATTATTTGAATAAATTTTTAAATTAATATGAGTAAAAATTTTCATTTTTGAAAATTTTTTGAGGGAAATCACAAGAGCTTTCACTAAGAGGAAGTTTCAAGTTTTGAAATTTATAAAAAAAAAAAGATAATTTTAAGAAAGCTTTTTTTTTTTTTTTTTAATATTTAGATTGATCAACTAAATTAACTAATTGATAAGCTATAGTCACATCTGTAACTAACAAATAAAGGTGAATGAACATCTTGTGTCTCATTGACCAAACTGTAAGAAATAATTCCACATAAAGTGGGCGTGTGGTTCTAAATGAATTAGTTAGGACCAGAAAGGAAAATGTTTGTTGAGAAATCATTGCAAATTAACAGTAATTCTAGTTGGAAGGTTTTTTTTTTTTTTTTTTTTAAATGAGTAATTCTAGTTGGAAGATATATAAAAGCAATGTGTACTGCTACTAAGTAAACAAGTCCTTACTTTGTGTAATTGGTCTAAAACGGATGGTAAAATATTTTATTACGGAGCTAAAGTAAGTAATTATAAGTATAGTTTAATTCTATAAATTTTTATTTTTTAAGTGGGTGAGGGAGGTACCCGTGGAATTTGAACCGCCACGGGTGGGCATTTTAAACAAACGCCTTACTATCCGGGCTCCTTGGTTTGGGTAGTTTAATCCTCTAACTAAACTCTCCCATTTCAAGTTGAAAAATTTATTCATCTAAACTGATTGTTAAAAAAAAAAGTCCTTACTTGTAAACAAAGTCGGCACATGTGCTAGAACACCACTTATTGTATGTCGGATGCTCTAGTGCACTTTTAAACAAATGTAATTAAAACTAATTAAATATATATAAAACTTGCTAATCAACATGGAGGATTAGAGTTTGTCGACACTAATGAGTCTTAATTAGTCATTTCCAACATTTTCTCTTTAAATTTTTTAAACCCATCAGAATTGAGATATTCTTCTTATATTTGAAAGAAAATAGAGATTATGCATGTTTCTAATTTTAAGGTATTTGAATTCTATTTTAATATATTTTCTATTTATTTTGATTTGAGGAATTTTTAATTATAATTCATATATTAAATAAGAAGCTTTGATAGCAACTGAAGGAGTGGTAATCAAAATCTCAAAAAATATTTTAAAATGTAAGGTTTGAATTATGTCGTTATCTATTTAAAAGAAAATGACGGTCTCTTATTGTATAATCTATCGATACTTAATTGATATGAACACCCCATTTGAATAACAAAAAATTCCAATATATAAACTATCCAACAAAAAAATGATGCTTATAAATAGGACATCCTTATTGAAAAAAAGAAAAAATTAATATATGAGAAAATGATGCTAAGTGCAATTACTAATAGAAATAGGAAAGTAAGGAAAGCAAACAGAGTTGCATGCCGTGCATGGTGTTGAATTTTGCTTGGATCTATAAACAGTTGCTGCTATAGCTACTTTCGTAGCTACCTTTGCTGTCTTGACCAAACAACACATCTGTCATGTTATGGCCTGTGACATGCTCTAAAAAAAGGAACCAACATAACACATTTTTTTCAGATTTCTCTACTCAAAATTCATTGCTTTTAGTCAAACTGAATCATCTCGATATACGCACATTTACGGTCCTCCTTAAATTTTGGCCTAAAATCCATCAAATTGAAAGATTGGATAGAAAGTAGACATCTTTTTCTCTTCTATTTTTGGATTTTTCTTTTGCAATGTATTGCATCCTAATAATAAATAAATTAATGAGAAATTAATATGTATTTTTTTTAAAACCATTAAAGTATTTGGCATTTATTAAATATTTAAATGTGAAACAGTAGCCGTATATATAATGGTCGAGTGCAATATATTAAATATCAAAAAGATTCTTGAATAAAACATAAACTATATATCATTGTAGTGACATGAAAAAAAAAAAAAAACCGAAAATAATCATCATAATTAATCTAAGGCTGTTTATTACTTTTAATTAATTTTTCAGCTAGACTGAGCATCAATTTACCCAGAAAAGAAAAATTTATATTTTCAAATAAGTAAAAAAAAAAAAAAAAATTTGAGTTGTTCATTTTTTAATAACTAAATGAAAGTGGGCCTTGTATTGATATATTTGGTATTATTATTTTGAGCTGATGCTATTACAGAATAAAAATAACTAATTTATTTGTGAGATTGTTTTATAGTAGAAGGTTTCGGTTTTAAAGATTAGTATTAGCTATGAATCAGGAATGAAATTAATTTCATACGTGATGTAAAATTATATAATAAAGTTTTTGGATATTTAGTTAATAAAATAGAAAGTTCATGATTTATGTTATCCTTAACCCACTTGAAAAGCGATTCTTACAGTAAGGAATGGAAGCATTAAAAAAGAAAAGAAAAGAAAAGAAAAGATAGCCTTGCTGTGCCTGTGAAATTTCAAAAATTCGAACTGGGTCAATCAGAAATAGTAATTAGTATAACAGTCAAATTATAGTCTCGCAAGAAGAGAATAAAAAATTGTTGTTTGCTTGAAAATCTTTCCATAGCTTAAAAGCTTCAATAAAGTATCGGTGATGTGATTACAGTACTTGATTTAAACAGAAAACTCACATGGACTAACATGTTATAGTCGCACTATTTCTGTCTTGCAATTAATAAGGTTTGGTCAATGTTTTTTCTAGCAAGAAAATGCTAGAAAAGATCCTGAAATTTCAATTTAAAAAAAAAAAAAGAATTGAACTTCAAATTCATAATCTTTTATCTACATCAGATCTAAACTATTCACTGAACTACCGTTTAGGTGATTGAGCCATTTCCTAATATAATTAAGCTGCACGTCCATTTCCATTCATTTCACATAAATCTGAAAAGGGTTTTATTGCTGCGCCAACTTTCCAAGTTTATGTATAAGGAGCAATGGGTCCATTAAATTTCAGTTAATTTTGCTAATACCCTTTCTTAGTTTAGTTTTCAAACAAATCTCTTGTATTTTTATTTCAATAGTTGCGGATTTTGAAGAATAAAGTAGCTCTTAATTCAAACATGCTTTGATATTCGAAGTGAAAAAAAAAAAAAAAAAAAAAAAAACTAAAACCCTAATACCCGAATTTGGTACTTTAAATTCAATGGAGGAATATAGAACGAAAACATTATGTTAAAGTTCAAAATAGTGAGTTTTGATTGTGAATTTTTTTTTATTTCAGCACACCTCAGAATGAGTACATGCAGTTTTTATTATGGATATAATTGTTATAAAACGTAAATTTGATATATCAAATTGTCACAAAATTATACATATGAGGATATATTGGTGAAATTGACAAAAGTTGGTGGTAGATGAACCCATTAACCCTATATAAATCATTCAAATGTTTAATTATACTCTCGGATCTGAAAATTCTAAAATACTTAAAGAAGAAAGTGTTGGAAAAAAAAAAAGAAATTGAGGTATCAAATTATTAAAGTAGAAGTTTTTTCAAAATTAATTAAATGTAGAATAAATTATAATAATACTATGATTTGGGTAGAGGAAAGATAGTGAGAATAATCTTGAATCAAGAACTTGCTGGTTGTTAGCAAATAATGAAGAACATTGTAGTACTAGCAACACTACCCTCATATGTATAATATTATGAGAAAATGAGAGAAAGGAAGAGAAGAGAAGAGGGGTCGGCCAATTTCATACTAACACGTGACTCTGCTCCAACCCAGTTTTATATAACAAATATTTTGCCCCATAATAATAAATAATAATAATATAATATATTAGAGCAAGACATGACACGTGTCATGTCGTGTATGTTAGGGAAACAGCATGTGAGATGAGTTTTGACAATCGCTCACGCAGTTATGTCCCAAATAAGGAAAAAGAAAAACCAATTATACATGAGAGAGAGCTAATTTTTTATTTTTATTTTTTCATTTTGGCTGGTTATCATAATTCCATACTTTAATTAATTTCATCTTATTTCTTTTTTTTTTTTAAATAATTTTGAGCTAAAAAATAAATTTAAATTGTGTCAAATAAGAGCATAACATGAAAAAAAAAAAGGAAGTTGAATTGATAAATATAGATAAGGTAAGATAAAGGTATAATCCAATTGAGTTTTTATATATATGGCCAACTCAATTCTAAAATTTGAAGTTCAAAGATTGATCCAAAGTCAATCAAATTTTGTTGTTTATATTCAAACTCACCTTATTTGGATATTTTATTTATTGGCAATTAAAAATGCATTTTAATAAAGAAAAATATATAAAGAATAGTATAATAAAAAAATTATTAAAATAAATTTTTTTCAGTTATTTTTTTTAAATATGCATTTCAGTGATCCATATATTCCACCTAAAAATTTAGAAAAATCGTAAATTAACTTTTTAATTTTTAAATGAGTTTAATTATAGAAATATTAAAAAAAATTATACATAAAGACATATTCAAATTCCATAAAAAAAACAATCAAATTCCATAAAAAAAATATTAATTTTATAAAAAAATTCAACAAATGCAATACAAAAATATATATAGATCAGAAATTTATATTTATATATTTTTTTTGTCAAAAAAATGCAAAGAAATGGAATAAAAACAAATCAAACAGAAAGTACAATAAAAGATCACCATTCATTTAAAAGATAATTTACTAGGTTTTAGTAAAATTTAGCCTACTCAATATCTGCTTAATGTAACATTTGAAGTTCTAAATTTCATTATTTTGATCTCAAACCTTGCTTGAGCTTTTGAACACAATAACTCTAGCCGTTTCTTCTCTTTTTTCTCTTTAGATTTTTTCATCAAATATTTTTGTTTTTTGCCACTGTCAATTATCTTTTAGATTGACAGTGGTCCTTTATTATTTTTTCTATTCTATTTTATTTTTTATCCAATAAATACATATATTTTGTTGAGAAAGTAAATATTTTTATTGTATATATTAGGAAGTAAATATTTGTAGATAACTAGAAATAAAGTTATATTTTATTTAGGATATTATTCTATTTCTAATTAGGTTGTGATTAGTATTCTTGTGTGTATATATAAGGGGTGTAACTTTTCTTTGAATATCATGAAAAAAAATATTTTCCTTGAATTTTCTTTCTTTTCCTCTGAATTTTATTCTTCATATTTAATCTGTTTGTTTTATTTTTATTTTTTTGTTCTTCATTTGTGAAGTTAGTAATCCTTTTATGGAGTTTTGGTAGTTCTTTTCTATGAAGTTTATAGTTCTCTATATTATGAAACTTTTGTTAGTATTTTTACAATCGTACTCAATTAAAGACTATGCAGTCAATTTATGACTAATGAACGCCATGGAGTGGAACATAAATATTGTTCAACAAATCGCCGAGTTGCAAATTAAAATAGTTATTTCAACACGATTGAAAAATAACCACAAATGGTTTCATATCTTCAATAAGAGTTCATTTTGATAATTTTTGATTATACTTTATCAAGATGTATTATTGATTTTTAATGAATGAAAGATTTATTTATTTTTTGTAAAAAAGTTCTAAATTTCACTTATTATTATGTAAACGTTTGCAATAACTTTGAATTTAATTTTAAACAAAGTCGAACGAGCTTAATTGAATATATATATATGGCTCAAATTTGATTCAATAATTTGTAAAATTCAATTTTAATTAAAAAAGATTAATATTAGTATTTTTTTAAAAAATATTTTAAAATATATAATTTTAGTTCCGCTATTATTAATTTGTAAAATAATCTACTAATAAAATAAAAAATATCAATACTAGATGTCCTTTATCCTAAAACAGGTCCTAACCATACTTGCAGGAAAAAATAAAAGCTAAAAGTAATGTGGGAAGTTGTAGTTTGATAATGAAATTGAATGAGAAAGAAAAAAGAAAATTTAGAAGTCTCTGATTGGAGAGGATCAATGTCCTATGATCACATGGTGTTGTGTATTGAGACATGCACATGAAGGCCCACTTTGTTAGCTCAAAAACGAACACATTTCCTCAAGGCCACTTGAGATCAAACCCCGAATTGGGAACAAACAGAAGAGTGTTTGTATGGTCTCTATCTCTCTCACCCTCTTGCTTTAAAAACCTCATCAAGGCCGATTCCACTTCTTTCTCCAACGCACTTGTCTTCTTCACATCCAACATCACTGTCCTGTTAATGTGCTCTCTTTCCTTCGTGGTCCTCTTTAAATCTCTCTTATCACTTTCTCCAATTCTTCATATCTCTATACCTCCCTTGCTCTTCCTCTCGCCCCCATCAATTTTTCTCCTTCTTTTGCCATTTTAGTCCACTTTCATTTGTCCATCTGAGGTTGCTTCTCTTGTAGCTATTAATTATATTAAGTATTAACCCAGAAACATCTCCAACGTGATTATTAAGACCATCATGTCTAGCAGAAGGTCGAGGCAGCCAAGTGCTCCAAGAATCACTGATGATCAAATCATCAACCTAGTCTCCAAGTTACGCCAGCTTCTTCCTGAGATTCGCCACAGGCGCTCCGATAAGGTAACTTCTTCACTCCTTTTTTTTCTTTTTCTTTTTTTTGAAAGAAATTATATATAATTCTAAAGCATGATACGTCAATGAAATCTGTACCTGATAAGACACCGTTATCCGTTATGAACCCGGATTAGTCTACAAAATAACTTCTATGTCGTTAATTGGTAGATATTTATGTGTTGACCAGAAATGCGTAACCAACATCAGTTCGTTACCTTGTATATGATGAATACTGTGTGTGTCTATATATATATATTTTATATGGATAGCAATATATTGCACTGTTTAAGATACAGGGTCCCGAGGGATATATGTAAATATATACATACGTATACATAAATAAATAGGTTGCGATGTTGTCACATTGAGAAGAAATCAACTGTCTTTTAGCTAGTTTGTTAAGACCATGGAAAACCCCAAGCTGATTTTTCTATGTATAATGCTATATGTTTTGTCAATGTGAATACCTCTCTCTCTCTCTCTCTCTATGTATATATATATATATATATATATATATATATATATATCACATGTTCAAGACTGTTTATATATATATATATATACACTGTTAGAAATTATCTGCCAATAATAGTTGAGGATATTTTGAAAAACTGGAATTGACTTTTATTTGTTTTGCAGGTATCAGCTTCCAAGGTCCTACAAGAGACCTGCAACTATATCAGGAACTTGCACAAGGAGGTCGATGACTTAAGTGAACGATTGTCTCAGCTTTTGGCTACAATTGATGCTGATAGTCCTGAAGCTGCTATAATTAGGAGTTTAATAATGTAATTAGAGCAGAGTCCCTTTGTTTTAATTAATTAATTACTTATAAAAATATATATATATAATTTTCTCATTGTAACTTTTGTTAGTAGAGAGAGTTTGATCATTAGATCAGACAAAAAAAAAAAAATTAGACTGCGTATTAAGTTATATATATAGATTTATAATATTATATATATATATATGTGTGCATGGCATGTGGGTAGGCATGCAATGTAATTAAGTTGTATAATAAAAGGACTTGCACTTAGCAATGCCTAATTTATATTAATTATCATATATATATATATGGATAATCTATTCCTGGGTTCTCTTTTTAGTAGTTATATGAAAATTATCGTAATTATGTCATTGACATTGAATATTTGATATACGGTACCCCAAATCAGGATTATTAGTCAAATTAATTTAATTCTACATAAAATATATTGTTTCTGTCTCTACTGTTAAAGAACAAAGACAAAAATGAGAGAATACATTAATCCGGTGCTTTTGTCGGTAAGTAGGGATCAACCGGCATAATGTCAGCATAAAAGCCTAAATCACCCATGGGATGCTGATTTGATAGGCTAATCAATTAATTTACATATTTTTAAGTTATAAACTCAGCTAGCTAATTCTATTACTCAATTTGTTTAGTTTACTACACCCTGATTATATCAATTTTTTTTCCCTGGTTTTTGTTAGTATTATCGTTAAGGTTTTCTTATTCATGCCTTGCTCATCAGGGTAGTTGCAGACAATTTCAGTTCCTCATATTTTAGATATAAAAAGTAATAATTTGTGTAATCTATTGCATCTAATTATTGTATTTATAATAATTATTGTGTATAATACAATCGATATAGGAGCTTAATAGAGGTGGAATATTATAGTTCTTTCTATCTGACATCAAATCAGCTGATTTAGCCATAAGCAGGTTGAAGAGAGTTCAATTCTAATATATCTGTCAGAATTGAACAGATGTATTATATATGTGGATAGGGGTAAAATGGCAACCTTAGATCTTACAATCATATATATGTGTGTTTCCATTGCAAAAACTGCAATCAAAACATTCCAACATTCAATAATTAATGTTCCTGGCTCTTGCGTTAACCAGATTAATTACTCAGTTACCAAAAAAGTCAGATTGCATGGGAAAATCTGTGCTAGAAGAATCGTCACGTCCACACACACATATATATATATATAATTTCCGAAACAACTTTATTAACCGAACAAGAGATGGAGAAAGGGACTAAACTTTCAAATAAAATCCCGTGACTCATTAATACAACATACAGAAAATGGAAGACCATGTTTGGCCATTGAAAGTGACATTGTATCTAAGATGAATATTGGTGGTTACTGCACTAATGTAGAGAGAAATATGTCTCTTTATTCATGTGAAAGGAGGACAATGGCCATAAAAACTTCAATTTCAAGAATCATGGCTACCATTGCCCTGATTCTTTATGCGGAAGGGGAATTGATAGAGACTTACCATCAACTCTATCACCACTATTCTCTGAAATTTTCATTAGATCAAATGGGGTACAAGCAAAAAATGATAAAAACTCTTCATTGTTGTGGGTCATTTGCTATATATAACTTTCGCAATTTTAGTGTGCTTTTGTCAAGTTGAGCTTCTGGGTTAGATACACAAATCTTTTTAGATTTTCGGAAACACTATGAATTTGTTTTGTGAATGATTTTTAGCTTCTGGTTTTTCGTTATTTAATGTTAAACTTAATTCAAGTGCCAGTTTATGATTTGTTCAGCTTGAAGATCTAACCAAGTATAATGGCATCCAAATCTCCCTATCGATTTATATTGTAATGATTAGTAAAAAAATTTACGAGTTTGGGTGTATATATCAAAGATCAAAAAGTTTACACCTTGTTGTAAATTAATTTTAGTTTTTAAAATTTAACAAAAATGTTTTAATTTGTCCAGTTATTTGTAATTTTAATATAATGTATAATTTAGCTAAAGTTAAAAAATGCACATGTAGCACTCGCGGCAATTTGCTTTTTCGGAGAAGGCATGCGTGTTTTCTTTATAAAGTTTGACAAAGTATATATGGAATAAAGGTCAAATTATCCGCAGTGAAAATGTCAATAAGTCAAATTTAAACATTTCCAATAAATTAGTCCAACATTTTTATTTTCAAGTCTACCAAAAATTTATTATAATCTACAAATGCTCTTTAAGGAGTGTGAACTAATAATCTACTAATAAAAAAATATTTATTTATCTCAATATTATTTTTCTTTATTATTTATTTATATATTTATTATTTTCTCTTTCTCTTTAAACTTTATTTTTTAATTTTTTAATTCTTTCTTATTCTTTCAAATCTGAAGAATTTATTATTATTATTTTATATTTTTTTCTTTCCTTCTTTATGTCCCTTCTCTTTTTTTGTTCCCTTTCTTTTTCAAATCTATAAAATTTCTTCTAAACCTATAGAAATTCTTGCCAGCCACTAAAGTCGTTATCATTATTTCCCAAAAAATCAACATTTCTATTATCAATAAAAGATTATTATTTCAAAATAATTGTATTAAGAAGAAAAAATGAATCTAAAAACTGAACCCCAATAATAATAATAATAATAATACTAATAAAAAGGCTATTATGAATGATTTGTATTTTTTCAATTGTAGCAATATATTCAATTTATACACTTGTATTTGTTGTATCTAACAGTGGCTTTGTTCCAAAAAGAAAAGGGGAAAAAAGCAAAGAAAAATCTAATGAAAAAAAAGCACCGCAATGCATGAAATTTAGCTCGCAAGGGATCTAGGATTACGCAACGTGGTTGTGGAAACTAATAGCCAAGTTGTTGGAATTCAGTTCAATGCCCTTGGGTTTTAGACATGTGAGGAGCTACCTATGTTGCATGGAGACGGTAAAAAAAGGGGAATACAAATATGTAAAAATGACTTCATTTAAGTGTTTATTTTTTAAATTAAAGTGTTTATATAGTACGAATATAAAAAAACGAGGATATGGATACTAAAAAATGTATGCTAATTGAAATATCCATATAACATAGGAAGTCACTTGATGATATTTGTAATTGGCTTTTGTATGATATGTATAAAGAAGTCCAAGCCAGGTAAATTCAGTGTTACAGTTTCGGTGTTATCATTTCAGTTGAAAATTTTCATCACCCACCATCATCTCCTCCTTTGTCTCCTCCACCGTCCATTACGAAAAAGGAGAGATAAGGGAATAATAATAGAGGACAAAATAAAATTAATGGTCCTCTAATGAATTAAGTAATTGAATATAGGACTAATTAAATAACCATTTCCTATTCTTTATTTGATTTTTCAATTGGGGACTGTTTTTGTTTAGGAAAATTAACTTTGGCTTTAGGGACAAACAATTTTACATGGGCAGAGTCATTAACTTAATAAGGTCATGTAAATGTATGTAGAAAATGAGTCTATCGATCACGGGAATCCATATGGGCGAGTATGAGGTAAAATAGAACACTTGTCTCTCTTTTTTACTCCATTCAATTTCTTTGTCTCCCTTTTGACTCTCCCTCTCTAGACATTGCTTCTCCTTCTCTTCTAATTGTTTCTCTAAATTTTTTGATTTAGTTCCAAATATCGACATTACTTCTTATCGTTCTTCTACTGAGGAGTGACGTGAAGCAATCGGTTGCAATTTTTGGATTCAACGTTAAGCATATTTGTCACTGGCTTGAAGAAGAATTTGTTGTTGCCTCCAAGTATGCAACTTCAAATTTACAAAATTTAGGCCTGATTTTGTGTTTTAAGCTTATAGTTTATTTCAATCAAATCAAATGATTTTATAGTAATATTTATTTATTTCAAGAGGTTTTACTAATTAATAAATATTAATATTTTTCCATATTTTATTTATTTTTACAAATTTAAAAATATTATCATTTATTAAAATTTATAAAAATATCTTACAAAAATCTATTATTTTTACTCTTATTTTATATTTTCAATATTTTAATTAATTAAGAGGCATTTTATTTATGTTCCTAATTCCTAGTTAAACATTTTATGTATATTATTCCTCTTCGTTACACTCTAAAGTACGTAATTGGCCAAATACTCCATTTCACCCTTGAACTTTACTATTTTGGTTTATTTCACTCCTTAACTTTTAAATTTATCTTTTACACATCTCAACTTCTATTTTATGTCTATATCACCCATGATTTAGAGCATTAGAGTTCGTGTACAGAACATGCGCTAATATGAACCCTAAAAGGGATCAACAACGCCTGAATATGAAGAATTCAAGCTAATTAGCTTAATTTCCTATTCTGAAATTAATTAGCTTGATTGGACGAATTTTGATTTATTTTCCTATTTTGGAGTCAATAAGGAAGATTCAAGAAGATTCTAGAAGATGTGAGAAGATTCAAGAATATTCCAAGTCAAAGTCAACAAGTCAAAGTCAAAGTCAAATAGTCAACAAGTCAAAGTCAATGGTCAATGGTCAACATATGACATGACATGTGACATGGCATGCTTTAATGCTTAGTTGTCATGAGTTGTCATTTTGCTTAGTTGTCATGAATTGTAATGAGTTGTCAATTTTGACTTTTCAAAGATGAGTTGTCATTAGTTGTCATTAGTGGTCTTATTTTAAAGGAAATATCCTTAATTAAGGATTTTCCTATATAGGTATCTTTGGGAATAAGGAATAAAACCTTTTCCTTCAAGGAATAGGTTGTTTACATGCCTATATAAGGGCTACAAACATGTAAAACGAATTTTTGAAAAAAAGAAGATTGAAATATTAAAAGTAAGGTTTTTCCTTAAACTTTGTTCTTTTGAAACTTTGCAAGTTTACTTGAATTGTTTCACTTCTACCTTTCATTACAATTGCTAGGTTAGATTAAACTTAGAATTGTGTGATTGTTCATCTTATAATAGCTAAGTATCTTGCTTCAATTTAATAAGCAAGGGGTTTAGCTCCATCAACACAACTATCCTTGATGATCCTTGGACTAATATTCAAAGTTAGATGCGCGTTCTATCTCTTTTATAGGTAGGGTTCGTATCATGCGCTAACGTGTCAAATATCATGCCAACATGGACATATTTCAGTAGGCCGAAAGTTCATTTTTGACCTTAAATTTTACCATTTTGGTCTATTGCACCCCTCAACTTTCAAAAAATTACTTATTGCACATTTCAACTTCTATTTTATACCTATATCACCCATGATGCTACAATGACAGATACACCTAAATTTGTTTGATTCTAATCACTTATCCATGCTGGTAATGCATGTGTTTAATAGAAAATTAAAAAGTTAAATCATGGGTGATATAGGCACAAAATAGAAGTTAAAATGTGTAATAGGTAAATTTAAAAGTTGAGGGGTGCAATAGACCAAAAGGGTAAAGTTCAAGGGTGAAAAAGAGCATTCGACTATCCATAATTTACATGAAAAAAAGGGGAACGTAAGTAACAATAATATTAGCAACTACAATGCGAGGTGCAGTTGCATAGTGGAGGTTGCTGGTGTGATGTGAGGATCCTCGCATCACACTGGCAACCTAAATTGTGCAACCGCACTCACCAAATTTACTCTCCTCCTAATCACCACCACTTTCTTTCTCACTCAACTCTTTGACTAATCATTTCCCTCTACTTTCAGCCCCCTCTACCTCTATGATGTCGTATCACAACCGAAAACCACCTTGTTTTATTTTACCAATGCCGAAGGATCTCTCTCCTTGCTCTATTGAGGCTATGGAACTCACCTTGCTTTAAAAATCTACTTCTATAAAGAAAATGAGATTGACTAATCAAAAGAGCTACTTCATAATAAATATGGCAAAATCTCCAATGATGCTTATGTAAAGGACAATGGGGCACTCAAGTTCATTTTTTTAACACTTTAAACATGAGATAATGATATTATTATGTAATTTAATTCAAATTTCATTTTTGTTTGATTAGGTTAAAATAAAAAGATTGCTTAAGAATTCAAGATATAAACCTGGCGTAACTCTTAACACAATCCAAAACCCTAACTTATTAATCCCATTTGGTTTTCTTTATTAAACAACAACAAGTCAATTTGTGTCGATGGCATAAACCCTAGACTTGAATTATTTCTTATATCAATGATATGCAAGTAAGTATCTTCATTTAGTTTTTATTAGATTCATTATTCTTAGCATGATGATATTGTAAGAGGGGTTATGAAACTAAATAAAATGTGCTTTAGTGTGAGAACTAAAATTAAATTAAAATAAGTGAAATTGTAGGTTAGAATTTGGGAGAAATTTTTGCAGTAAAAAATTCATGACCTTAAAAGAGGAATAAGAGAACACTTAAAACATGAAAGTTGAAGATTTATGTCTTATCTGGATGCCTATGAATCATGTTTATTATTGAAGTTGTACACTTGTGCACCTTTACTTGAATTTATTGATTGTTATTGCATGTTTTGTGCTACTAGAGAACTCTGTGTGATTGACCTTTTTTTTTTTTTTTTTTTTTTTTAACTTCATGGGTTATTGATTTTCATTTAATTTGTTGTCATGTTCATGTACCTTGTACTGAAATAATGTTGCATGTTGTCTTTTTTTTTCCCTACTTTTAAGAAGCACAAGCTACCACTTTCTTATGATTTCCACAAATATATGGTTTAAAGCTTGGTAGATGAGTTGAGGCTAAAGTGTGCATTCAATATACTTTTTCTTATTCAATTTGAAAATTTTCTTCATTCTATAAGTAGGGAAATAAATGAAGTGAATTGATTGATTTTGCAGCTAGCCAGTTTGGGTTTTATGCAATAATTTGTGTCTTCATAAATATTCATCGTAAGCTACCATTTCTTTTAGAATGTAAATAAAGATTTGTTCTTCAACATTCTTAAGTTTTGGTCTTAGGATGGTTTCTAACAATTGTGTATATATGTTTATTATGTCAATAATTTTGGATTTTAATTTATATATTCTTTTTTTTATAGGTTAACAAATAAGTGTAAAAATGATACATATCGTGCAATAACTATTTTATTTAGGTATACATTAAATTTTTTGTACATAAACATGTTCATTTTGGATTTATTTTAGGATTTTTACATGGAAATATATTGTTTTTGAAATAATTGTTAGGAATTTATTGTTTGACTATAATATTGTTTTGTAAACTTGAAAATTATAAGAAATGTTTAATGTCTAGTAAATCAAAATATGTTAAAAAGGACATCTTTATTGTAAATATTATGAAGTGTAAATATTTATATTTTTTCCTATTATATCTTCACTATTTTGTTATCTATTTATATATATTATATGTATTTGTAATAGATGAAAATAAATTGGAAAAAATTTAAAAATAATGACAATAATTTAATAAAACAAAAATTGTAACTAAATTTTATTTTTTATAGCAAATGGCAAGAAGACATAATCTATAGGGACCAAAATTGTCCTCATTTATAAAGAAAAAAAAATTATTTATCAATAAATTTGAGACAAAATTTTTTGCCTAATATGGAGATGACAATCGTCTTTTAAACTAAGATGGAGACAATTAAATCGTTCCCATTTTATAGGATGGTATGTCATCCCTAAGCATCTTAGGGACGATAGTAGTCCTCATTGTAAGGGAAGACATGTTGTCTTTAAGCATGTTGGGGACAATAGTTGTCCTTACTTGTTGGATGATAGTCGTCTCTAACTTAAGGGATGATAGTCATTTTTTAAGATGGGGATGACTGTTGTTCTTTGTAATGGGGATGACATTTGTAATTTTGTCCCCTAAAGAATTGGTGATGAAGGTAATAGGGACAACAGGTAGAGACGACTAAAATTGTTTCCAAAACCATTAGGGATGATTTTTTAAAGTTTAGGAGACAATTTTATTTGTCCTCTTATTTATTTTTTTGATAGTGGCCATTTACCTTAAAACATTTCATATCCCTTATTCTTCACCTTTAAACTTAATAAAATCACCAAAAGCAAAATTCACATAATAACATAAGCATAGACAATAATGCTAAGCCTGATCTTGTCATTAATTTGATAATACCCATATCATTAACTCCATTTTCCCCTTACAAAAGAACCTAAATATGAAGAATCTAGAAAAGATAGGTAATACCCATTAACAAAATGAATGAAAAAGAACATAAGAAAATTGAAATGAGAGAACAAAGAAAAGAATGATGGAGATGATGGTGGGAGTGACAGTGTAGTATTGATAGTGAGTGATGGGAGTGAAAATGTAGTGGCAATTGTGATGGGCGACAAATGTAACTATGGTTGTGTTAAGGATTGAACCATTGAAGTTTCAATTTTTGAGGATAAACAATAATGATAAAAGTTATTGACTAAAATAAAAATAAATTATTTTATTAATTTTTTATGGTGTGAAAGTAACCTGTCTAATTTCATTAAAATTTTGATCTATTTGGTCTTTAAATATAAGTTTTGGACTAATTTTTTGAAAATGTCTAACTTTGATTTATTTGCACTTTCATTACAAGTTTAGGGGTTAATTTGACCTTTAGTTCAAGTATAAATTGTGTTAAAATTGCATAGTATTAGCTAAATTAAGATGTTCTTTTTGTTAAATTTTAAAACTTATAATAAATTTGTAAAAGAAATCACATAAATTTTGATTTTTGATATCAATCGACTATATATGTAGGATTTAATTTCATAAAAAATTTTTAGGCATTAATGTAAAGTAATTTGATTATAATTCAATTGTGGTTACGATTGACTTTTTTTTTCCCATTCAATTGATGGTTTGTATTTCTCATGATGCAGGCGTGTGTGAATCCTCTAATGCCATATGTATATATTTTATAAGTGATTAGTCGGTTGGTAGTGAGCCAGATAAACATTTTAGGTAATATACAGGAGAAATATGTGAAAGGAATCTTCCATTTGTATAAAGACATTATGTAATTTTGTCCTACAATTTAATGAAAGTGGTCTTGTAATATATGGCTAGGAGCATGATGATAGGTTGCTAGAGACCTTCTAGTAAGCTTGCTTTTATAAGGCAATGAAAGTAGACGTTAAGTGGTCACCAACAGTACCACTCTAATGTTTAAATTAGAGTGTGTCCAACTATAGAGAGAAAGGTAGTGGGGGTAAAATGTATAAGGTGACTTACCTCTCTCTACATTTTTCCTTTCTTTTATATTAGGGGTGTGACTTGCCTACCAAGTCTTATTTGGGAGATCATTTCCTTGAATAAGGTGTCTAGCATGCCAACACTAGTAGCTTTTATCCTTGGCATGGCATCAACTAATGCTCACCTTCTGGATTATTTAATGTAGATGAGATCATTCTCGAGGGTAAAGCTTAGCATTCCCACTTAGTTGAAGGTCAGGTCATTTTGGTCGACTATGTCGGGCCTAACTTGGTCTTCTTCACAGATTTATAGGTGGTCGCTCAATCGCTTAGTTAGTCATTCACTCTGGTCTACTAGTTATTCTATATCTCTCTCTATTACCATAGTTCCCCCTAAAATAGTTATACATTTATGTCCAAAATTTGGAGAGATGGTTTTCGGAGCATGAGATGCGTGATGAGGCATTACAATTTTCAAGGGTTATAAGCGACAGTTTTTAAAATTTAAAATGACGTGTCTGGGGCACATGCATGGGTTTAGTGGGTGCATTTATCAAGTGTTCTTCTTTCTTCCTATAACCCGTGCTCCTCATTTTCCTTTAATTGCCATTTTTTTTATTTTTCATTATTTTTATGTAAATAATTTTCTATTCTATTCGCTTTATCTCTTTAGTTCTTGATTCCTTTATGATTGATGCTCTAGATTGGTGTCATGTTTTTAAGAAGTAAGTGGCTTTTCTTTCTCTTATTTTTATTTCCACTTTATTTTAGGATTTTGTTTGGGTCTTCTCTTATGCTTTATGTTTTTCTTCTATTTTATTGGTGGCTCATTGATTATTTTAGTTTGTGTTATGAGCTCCTGTTTATTACGTCACTTACTGCTTGCATTTCTTTATGTTCATTTTATGTTTTGGGTCTTGTTCCAATTTATAGGTTTTAGGTCTGAGTGTGATGGATATCTTTAGTTCGTCTATTATTAGTGATAATAATTTTGTTAATTTTATAGAGGGCTAGAGTTTTCTTTTGATGATAGTAAGGAGACTTTGCCCGCTGGTGAGTGGTCATTGTCTTCTCTATAATGATCCGCTAGCTCTAGGGTGGGTGGTGATTCTAAGGTGTTTACTATATTTAAAGTTTCTAAAATGTAGTTTGTAAACTACATTCCCCCTATTATGATTCCTTTTGATTCTTAGGCTACTATAGTTAAGACAGAAGGTAATGTTGGCCCTTTTAGTTGTATAAACCTAGTGGGTATGACAACATTGAAGATCAAGTCTTATATGACCTATGATCAGTTAGTTGCATTAAAGAATGAATTATTGCTTTTAAGGGGCCGTAGAGCCATTGACGTACTGATGGATATTGACATTATCATTTATGCAGATGCACTATAAGCTGCTCTGTGTTTCCTATTAATTTCTTTTTTTTTGTTAAGTTATTAAAGTACTATGGTCTTCTGATAAGCCAGTTGATGCTAAATGGTGGATGTTGATATGTAGCTTTACCAGAGCTTGTTATAATTTATAGATCGAGCATGATCTGTCCATATTCCAACACTTATTTCTTCTTAGTAGGAAAGAGGAACATTATCATTTCTTTGGTCATTTTGGGAATGTCATGTTTTAGGGGCTTCCTAAATCATGGAGGACTTAGAAGCCTAGGTTTTTTGTTTAGAGAAATCCTAAAGAATGAGGGCTTCTTATTAGAGTTTGGAATATAAAACCCCATAAGTATGTCAAATATATGGCATTAATTGAATAATAGGCTAATAAGGTGGATCTGTTGCATACTAAAGCCTATGGGGAAGTGTTTGATTGTTATAAGTTGATAGAGGGAATGAGGGTCGGTCTTTATACAAGATTGCTTATATGGGTATATTTCCTGTGTGTGCCTATTTTGATTATGTTTGTATGTGCTGTGTCTTCTTCCTATGCTAGTTTTTGTTTGTTTAATCTATAATCATTTGTGTTTTATAGAGTTTGATCTTTTTAAATTGATGAGGGTTAGATCCCAGAAGACATAATTAGGTATTATCTAAAGGACTCATGATGTTTCAAATTTTTCAAATTTGGTCTCTGGCTTGGATGGCATTAAATGAGAGTTGTCTAGTAAGGTTTTGGTAACTGTTCCTCCTCCTTGTAAGTGATTTTATCCAGAGGGGTCTATCAAAGGGAAAAGTGTTTTTTCTCTAAGGGATAATATAAGGGATTTCAAGGTGGCTCTAAATGTGAAGTATGGGTCATTTGGCATAGTCTCCATTCATTTTGGTGCTATTTGTGTAGACCTTGCACGCGCTTACACCCTTCTTAATGACCAAGATATGAGGGATCATATTGAGGACTATAGTAGGCTAGTGGCGTGTGCCTGATCTACTTCTCTTAAAATTTTTTTTGTATCATTTCTCCTTCCTCCTTTTTTTATTCTATCTTTTAGTTGGCTCATATATTTATTTCTATTGTAGTTGGTGCATTTAGTCTCTTTGCTAGATATGTTGGCCTCTAAGGTTGTGGCGGTTGAGAATAAGGTGACTGATGGTACCTTTAGTACCAAGGCATTGGATGACTGACTTACCATCACACAGGAGAGGATTAACTGGTTAGAAAGAGAGACTGAAGACCTAAAGGAGGCTTATTGTGTAGAGCAAGAAGACTTAGTCAAGTAGTCCTTTAGCTTTGATGAATGTGTAAAGGACATAATGACTAAAGCTTTGTAGACATTGTACCTGAATTTAAACATACCTTTATGGAGCGAGTATTGCCTGGTGTTGGGCTGGATGACCTTATTAATATGAACCTAAATGGGATTAAAAGTGCAAGCATGGAGTTAAATATGAAGAATTCAAGCTAATTAGCTTAATTTCTTATTTTGAAATTAATTAGTTTGATATGGACAAATTTTAAGTTATTTTCCTATTTTGGAGTCAATAAGGAAGATTTAAGAAGATTCTAGAAGATATGAGAAAATTCAAGAATATTCCAAGTCTAAGTTAATAAGTCAAAGTCAAAGAGTCAACAAGTCAAGGTTAATGGTCAATATCCTACATGACATGTGACATGGCATGTTTTAATGCTTAGTTGTCATGAGTTGTCATTTTGTTTAGTTGTAATGAGTTGTCATTAATTGTCAATTTTGACTTTTCAAAGATGAGTTGTCATAAGTTGTCAATTTTAACTTTTCAAAGATAAGTTATCAGTCTTATTTTGGAAGGAAGCTTCCTTAATTAAGGATTTTCCTATATAGGTATCTTTGGGAATAAGGAAGAAAACCATTTCCTTTAAGGATTAGGTTGTTTACATGCCTAATAAAGGCTAAACATATATAGAATGAATTTGGATGTATTATTTGGCAATTTTAATTAATTAAGTAGGGTTTTCCCTTAATTTTGTTCTTTTAAAACTTTGCAAATTTACTTGAATTGTTTCACATCTACCTTTCATTACAATTGCTAGGTTAAATTAGACTTAAAATTGTGTGATTTTTCATCTTTTAATAGCTAAGTATCTTGCTTTAATTTAATAAGCAAGGGGTTTAGCTCCGTCAACACAACCTATCCTTGATGATCCTTGGGCTAGATTTTAAAGCTGGATGCGCTTTCTATCTCTATTATAGGTAGGGTTCATATTAGTTTGGTATTAGAGCCAAAATTCAAGGTTTGGTTATGTATCCTTTTAATTTTTATGCATAATCTCTTTTTCTTCTTCTCAATTTTTCATAGATTAAAAAAAATGCAAAAATTTTTTTTTTTGAGTAAAATAAGAGAGCATTCACTTCCTTGAGTATAAACATGTAAGGGAGTGCTTTGTGAAGATTTTTTTTCTATATCTTTTCAAACTTAATTTTTTTTAGTATGGACATGCCTTATTTTCTTGGTGGGGATGATCCTTATATTTATTTGGAATGGGTGCAACAAATGGAGGAGATATTTGATTCTTTTGAATTAAGTGATTTTCAAAAGTGTAAACTTGTTTCTTGTAAATTTTTGGGTAATGCTACTATATGGTGGGAAGGTTTGATGGCATCATAGAGAATGAATGGGCTTAGTGAGGTTAAAAATTGGGAGATAATTAAGAGGGTAATGACTAGACATTTAATACCTTATGAAGTTAGGGATAAATTTTGTCTTGAATTACAAAGGCTTAAACAAGGTGATGAATTATATGTTAATGATTATGTTAAAAAATTTAAGTTTTTTGTAATTGCAAGTGATATAGGCGAATTCAAACAACGAAAAGTTACAAAATTCATCAGTGGGCTTAAGTGTAAGATTGCTAAGAGATTGAAGAAAGAAGTGCAATTAGAATATTCTATTTCTTTGAGAAAAGGAAGGAGGTCATTGTGGGGAGACAATGATAGTGTGTGAATCCAAGAATGATGAAAGTATTAAAGTCAATGAAGCTAATACGAAGTGTTTGCAAAGTTTTGAGTAATCTACTGAATTTGTACAAGGATTAATAATTAAGAAATTGCAAAGAGTGCATCTTGTGAACATGAAGTGTGCATGCATTATGAAGAGGAATATCAAGAAGTTTGTACACAAAAGAAAGAGGAGGATAAAGAGTTACTAGTAAAGCTGTAAAGATATGCCTTAACGGAGTGTCGGTCTTGGGCTGTATTGGTCCTTTTTCATTTACTTAGCATCTCTCTGGCTCATGTACATTCCATCCAAAGAGGGAAATAGTTGGACCAGAGCTATCTACTTGCGAGGAGACTGCCCTGTTGGTTTCTTCGATAGGATAGCCTGCCACTAAGGTTGCTTATTTTTTTTAGGTGTGGGAGATTAGGTAGGACTGTGCTCCTTTATAACTCATGTAAAACATTATATTTCATAAAATGTTGGAGACTAAGTGGGTCTTCATCACCTTGAGAATCATACACTTGGAAATTTTTTTAATAATCATTCATATTGGAGATCGAGTGGGTCTTCATCTACAATGGATGCACTTGGAAATTTTTTTAGTATTTATTCATATTGGAGACTAAGTGGGTCTTCATCACCTTGCTACTTATGCACTTGGAAAATGTAATGACCCAATATTTTTAAATTATTAAAATATATTTTGAAATATGTAGTGTTAATAATATTTTAATTTTTTAAATATTAATATTGGTGAATATTATTTAATTATTTTGTTTTAAATATTTTCTTATATAAAGGATATTGTTTAGGAATTAGTATTAGTATTATTATTATTATTACATTTGTTATTATTATTGTTATTATTGTTAATAGCATTATTATTATTATTATTATTATTATTATTATTATTATTATTATTATTATTATTATTATTATATGCATGAATTATTATTATTATTATTATTGTTATTACTATGCATGTGCATGTGTAGTATTGTGCATGTGTGATTATGTGTTGTATATATATATATATATAAAGAAGTAGGTTAATTTTCAGTCAATACCTTCCCCAACTATTCCTTTTTCTTCTTTTTCTTTCTTTTCCTTTCCCCTGCTTCTGCCATTGCCGACGCCATCCAGCACTGTCTGAGCTCCACCAGTGCCACCTGTAGCCACTGGACGCCATCCAAGCTCGCCACCTTCCTCCCTCACCTTCCCCTCCCCCTATTAATGCCGAAATCTGCCTGTTACTTTGGGTATTACTGTAGCATCGACAAAATTTTTGGTGGTTTTAGCTTAAGTTTTTAGGCTCTTTAGACTCCTCTTAACACGTACTTCTTGATTCTCAAGTCGTTTCAACTTAACGACGTCTAGATTGTGGGTTTTCTTCAATTTTAGTTTATGCCTATTTTAGGTTTTTATTTTTTTTTAGCTTAATTCTGTTTGATTCTTGATGAATTCTTTTAGAAATGTTGTTGTATGGAACTTAAGCTTCTCAAATATATTTTTAGTTTATTTTTTTTTAATTTTTTTGAATTATGGGTAATTATTGAATTTTTAATAATTAAAAATGAATTTTTATTAATTATGTGTTATTATAAAAAATTATGATAAATTGTATATTTAATTTAAATTATTAGCATTGAAAATGAGAAAATAAATTTTCACTAATTTTTAGTAATTTTTATTAATTTTTTGAATAATATTTAGTATTATGTGAATTTTGGATTTATAGGTAAATTATGTATTTTTATTGAAATTATAGTTAAATAATATGTTTTAAATAATTTTGGAATAATAAATAGTATTAAAATAATTTTTATGAATTATTTATTATTTTTAACTAGTTAATACTAATTTTTGAAAATATATTCAACTGATAATTTTATATACTATTTTTGTGATTAATTAAGTTTTTAACTATTTTTATTATATATGTAACCTATTTGAGTAATTAATTGTAAATTTTACTATTTTATGTCGAATATTTGAACAATGAGTTTTTATTAATATTATATAATTTATTTGAGATTTTATTTAGTTAATGTTAAAATAATTATATTTAATGTTTACATTATTTAAATAAATTGTATTTTGGTATTTTATTGATATTTATGGAATTTAATGATTGTTATTATATTATTATTAAATATTGCTTTTATTGTGAATTGTGATCCTCAGTTCAGAATTGAATAGTTTGGGGTCCCAACTCGAGGTGGTGAATATTTGTGAATTTTGAAGTATTTTTTTGTGCAGGGTTGGATCTACTTCATGCAGAGAAATGTCCGTTTTATAGAGAAAACTTTGCTGAATTTTTGGTAGGTTTCTCATAAAATATGGCATCAGTCCATTTTAGTAAAGTTGTATTTTTAATCGAGTCTTTCCTTAGAAATCTAGAATTTATAGGAATTCCGTTTTTAATGCCCATTTTTATTTATTTTTTCTCTTTAGCCGCGCCTCCAACCAAGCCGACTGGTCAGGGTCGAGTGTGACTACGCAGAGGAGTACATTCCGCCTGTAAGTTAATAACTGAACTCTGTGTGTGTGTGTATATATATATATATATATATATATATATATATATATATATATATAGATTTATGATAAGAAGTGAGAATTTAATAAAAGAATTATTTTATTATTTAAAATATGTATAGTTGTACTTGAATGAAATTCTCCTTTTGATTGCCATGATTAAATAAGCAAGTTCATGTTAAAATTTTCATATGATTAGTTAATTTATTGTAATCTTTCTTATTTATTTATATCTATTTATTTTAAATTAAACTACAGTAAAACGGGCTACATGATGGGTTTCATTAGGACCGTGTGCGCACCGGTACGATTGAGAGTGAGTGTTGATGGTTAAAAACGCTCCGTGATACTTTGCTCTCGGGCATGATTTTGTGAGATTGTGTATAAGGCTTGGTGATGCTTTGCTCTCGGGCGTGGTTTATAATTACTGGGATTGGTAGCTCGGTGATGCTTTGCTCTCAGGAACAGTTAGTAAATATTGGTTTAAGTGATTGAATGTGGCTGGTAGCTCGATTGATGCTTTGCTCTTGGGAACCGGTAGTCTTTGGATTATAAGAGACCGAAAGGCTATTAGAATTATGGACTATGGTTTTACATAGTTTTTCTATAAAATGATTTAATAAAATTTTATTATACTGATATGGTGTTTTATGATTTCAGATAATTTATTTTGGTAAAAAAGTATTTCAATAAATTAAATGATTTAAATTTTAAAAATATGAATATTCTATTTTTATAAAATATATTTTAAAGGAGATTTTTATACAATATACATTTCTTTTACTAACTTACTTAGTGAGGTTTGACTCCCTTCAATATTTTTTTATAGGATCTTCACCTTCTTCAGACCTTATCAGTAGTACTTTACATCGGTCTTCTTCAACCCCAGCTAGATTATGTAATTTTATTATTTGAACTTTTATTGTACTATAGAAAACTACAATAGTAATATTAATGTATTCGTTGAGTTTGGTTTTGGTTTGGAGACCTATATTTGAATATTGTATAAATATTTTTATTATGAAATGACATTTGAGTATTTATTTTTATATCGATTTAATTTTTAATTATGGCGTATTTTTGTTTATTTATTACATGTGTTTTTATTTTAAGGCTTGCTACAGGTTCCAGATTAGAAAGAATTCTCATTCCCTAGCATCGATCATGACTTCCGATTTAGGTTATGACAAAGTTGGTATCAGAGCCTGATTATTAGTGTTGTGGACCTAGGTTTACAGAGTCTTGTTTTCTTTGAAACTATTTCAGTAAATTAGGTTTGATTACGTCTTCGATAAGTTTTCCTTAATTAGTTTTTTGCATAATCCTTAGGTTATTTGTTGTTGTCTGTTTTGTCTGAATTTTGTTAGTTTTTTTCTTTTCAAAATGAGGAGGTGAGTGGATGTCACTCCATCGAACATTGAGGCTGAGGTTGATATGTCCTTTTAGGATGAGGTTTTACCTCTTAAGCCACCAGTCAAGCACAAAGGTAGAGGCAGAGGTAGACCTCGAGGAGCAGTAGGTCGTCATAGACATAGAGAGCCACAGGATGAGGAACTTGTAGAGCTAGAGATTGAGGAAGTTGCTATACCTCTAGTTGCATTGTAGATGTAGCCTATCTATCAGTAGGGTATGTTTAACCCTGAGGTAGCGTTGTTCTACGCTAGAGTTGGCCATATAGCTTTTGTCGGGACTTTAGATCCTTTAGATTTTCTACTCGCCATTGAGATGAGGACTCGTACTGCTCATATCGAGTATCAGCGGATCATGATTGTTAAGCTGTCTATTGAGGGACCAGCCTTGAATGCTAGAGTTTTGATTGATCCGGGTGCTACACATTCTTTCGTGTCTCCCATTTTTTTCTTCAAAGTCGTGTTAGCAAGTTTCGAGGATGGCTTTTCCTTTATCTATCGCCACTCCTCTAAGCGATTCATTGGACACCGACGTTGTTCTTTTTGGATGTCTGGTGTTAATTGGAGGCAGAGAATTGCCAGTGGAATTGGTGTTGTTGGATGTGTTGGAGTTTGATGTGATTCTTGGTATGAATTGGCTGTCTCAACACTATACCGTTGAGGGTTGTCGGAGTAAAGAGGTCATTTTTAGAATTTCGGATGAAGAAGAGTTTAAGTTTGTGGGTGTTAAAAGTTTTGCACCTTAGAATCTCATCTCCGCTAGTACTGTTAGGAAGATGCTGAGGAAGGGTTGTCAGGGATACTTAACACTTGTCAGAGATACTTTTATGGAGAAGTTATCTCTCATAGATGTTCCAGTTGCCTATGAGTTTCTTGACATTTTTCTTAAGGAGTTCCCAGGTTTACCATCTCATAGAGAGATTGAGTTCATTATAGATGTGGTTCTAGGTACAACTCCTATTTCGATGCCACCTTACAAAATGGCTCCTGCAGAGTTGAAGGGATTGAAGGAGCAACTATAGGATTTACTGGGTAAGGGTTTTATTAGACCTAGTGTTTCTCCTTGGGGTGCACTGGTCTTGTTTGTGAAGAAGAAAGATGGTACCCTGAGACTATGCATTGATTATAGAGAGCTGAAGAAGGTGACAATGAAGAACAAGTATCTTCTTCTGAGGATAAATGATTTGGTTGATCAATTTTAAGAGTGCATAATTCTTTTCTAAGATTGACTTAAGGTCAAGTCATCATTAGTTACGGATTGGTGAATTCGATGTTCCTAAAATGGATTTTCGCACTCGATATGGCCATTATGTGTTTTTGGTGATGTCATTTAGGTTAACTAATGCACCAACTGCTTTTATGGATATGATGAACATGGTATTCAAACCATTTATGGATCAGTTTATGGTAGTCTTCATTGGTGATATACTGGTGTATTTGAAGAGTATGGAAGAGTGCGTATATCATTTAAGGACAGTACTGAAGACACTAAGAGAATATCAACTTTATGCTAAATTCTCGAAGTGTGATTTTTGGTTAGAGAGTGTTGCATTCCTTGGACATGTAGTGTCTAAAGACGGTATTCAGGTTGATCCATAGAAGATTGAGGCAATGTCTGAGTGGCCTAGATTGACGATAGTCACGGAGATTCAGAGTTTTTTAGGTTTGGCTAGGTATTATAGGAGATTTGTGTAGAATTTCTCTAGAATTGTAGCTCCTATGACTCACCTAACTCAGAAGAATGTGAAGTTTATGTGGTAAGATAATTGTGAGAATAGTTTTCAGTCCCACAACTCCAATTTTGGCTTTACCTAATGGAGTAGATAAGTTCACTATGTATTATGATGCCTCCAAAGTCGGCCTAGGTTGTGTGTTGACGTAGAATGGTAGGGTGATAGCTTATGCTTCAAGGCAATTAAAGAAGCGTGAAAAAAATTATCTTATTCATGACCTAGAAATGGCTGCAGTGATCTTTGCTCTTAAGATTTGGAGACATTATTTATATGGGGTGACTTGTGAGATTTTCACTGATCATAAGAGCCTTAAGTACGTTTTCTAGTAGAGAGATGAAAACTTGAGGCAGAGGAGATGGTTAGAACTCCTGAAGGATTATGACTAAGATATTCTTTATCATCCAGGCAAGGCTAATGTGGTAGCAGATGCCTTGAGTAGGAAGTCCTTAGGTAGTCTTACTCACATTAGTGTAGAGAGGAGACATTTGATCTAAGAGTTGCATGAGTTAATGGATCAAGCTCTGATGATGAAGATTAGTAGGTTAGGTGGACTGTTAGCTCAGTTTAAAGTTAGATTAGTATTGAGAGATAGGATTAAGGCAGCTCAGGGCTGAGATCCTATTCTAGCTAAGCTTGAGGAGAATGTTCATGCAGGGAAGTTCACTGATTTCACACTTGATGATAAAGGTGTTTTATGGATCAGTGGTAGGTTATACATTCTTGATATGGATAATTTGAGAGAGGAGATTTTTGAGGAAGCGCATTCTATAGCCTACAACGTGCATCCATGTGTTACTAAGATGTACCACAGCATCAAAGATTTTTACTAGTGGGATGGATTGAAGAAGGATGTAGCTGATTATGTTTTTAAGTGCTTAACATGTCAGCAGGTGAAAGCTGAACATCAGAAGCCTTCTAAGAAGCTTCAACCTCTTCTTATTCCTGAGTGGAAATGAGAGAGAGTTGCTATGGATTTTATGGTTGGGTTACCTTATTCTAAGGATGGGTATGATTCCATCTGGGTGATTGTGGATAAGTTAACCAAGTCTGCTCATTTCTTGCCTGTTAAAGCCACTTATTCTGTAGCTATTTTGGCTAAGCTGTATGTTAAGCATATTGTATGCCTTTATGGAGTACTTGTGTCCATTGTATCAGATAAAGGCTTAGTGTTTACCTGTTGATTTTGGCAAAAGTTACAAGAAGCAATAGGCACCAGGCTTGATTTCAGTACTACTTTTCACCCTTAGACAGATGGTCAGTTTGAGAGGATAATCCAGATACTTGAGGATATGTTGAGGATGTGTGTATTGGATCTTAGAGGTAGCTGGGACCATAGAAATATTGGGAAGACACCATATGGGGCTTTATATAGAAGGAAATGTAGATCCCCTTTGAGCTAGGACGAGATTGGAGAGAGAGCATTAACTGGACCTGAGATGGGTCAGGATGTTATCGAGAAGGTTATTGTGATCAGAAGGAGATTAGAGACCGCAGCTAGCAGACAGAAGAGCTATACGGATCTGAGACGTAGAGAGATGGAGTTTCAAGCTGGAGACTATATGTTTCTGAAAGTGTCTCTGATGAAGGGTGTGATGAGATTTGGCAAGAAAGAGAAATTAGTATCAAGATATATTAGACTGGTTGTGATTTTGGAGAGAGTGGGCATGGTTGCATAATGGTTGGCTTTGCCTCTGAATTTGTCTCAAGCGCATTTGATGTTTCATATTTCGATGCTGAGGAAGCATATTTCAGACCCTTCGCATGTGTTATAGCTTGATAGTGTGGAAGCAAATGAAGACCTGACATTTGAGGAGGAGCCAGTCACGATAGTTGATTATCAAGTTCGTCAGTTGCGTTCTAAGAAGATTTTGATGGTTAAGGTGTTATAGTGAAGTAATAGTATGGAGGAGCACACTTGGGAGATAGAAGCTGAGATGTGGGTTGCCTACTCTTACCTCTTTTCCCGATGATTTCTTATTTCTATTCTTTTATTTGAATTCAAGGACGAATTCTTGTATGGTGGGAAGATTGTAATGACCCAATATTTTTAAATTATTAAAATATATTTTGAGATATAAAGTGTTAATAATATTTTAAAATTTTAAATATTAATATTGGTGAATATTATTTAATTATTTAGTTTTAAATATTTTCTTATATAAAGGATATTATTTGGGAATTAGTATTATTGTTATTACTTTTGTTATTATTATTATTATTATTATTGTTATTATTATTATTATTATTATTATTATTATTATTATTGTTAAGTTAATGTGTGTGTGTGTGTGTGTGTGTATATATATATATATATATATATATATATATATATATATATATATATATATATATATATATATATATATATTAAGAAAGAAGCAGGTCAATTTTCGGTCAATACCTTCCCCACCTATTTCTTTTTCTTTTTCTTTCCCTCGCTTCTAGCATTGCTGACGCCATCTAGCACTGTCCGAGTTCCACTAGTGCCACCTACAACCACTGGATGCCACCCAAGCTCACCACATTCCTCCCTCACCTTCTCGCCACCTTCTCCTCCCCCTATCAACATCGGAGTCTGCTTGTTACCGTGGGTGTTATTGTAGCACCGACGAAATTTTTGGTGGTTTTAGCTCAAGTTTTTGGGCTCTTTAGACTCCTCTAAATGCGTACTTCTTGATTCTCAAGTCATTTCAACTTTAGAACATTCAGATTGTAAGTTTTCTTCAATTTTAATTTATGTCTATTTTAGGTTTTTATTTTTTTTAACTTAAATTGTGTTTGATTCTTAATAAATCCTTCTAGAAATGTTGTTATATGGAACTTAAGCTTCTCAAATATATTTTTATTTTATTTTTTTGAATTTATTTGAATTATGGGTAATTATTGTATTTTTAATAATTGAAAATTAATTTTTATTAATTATGTGTTTTATGTGTTATTATGAAAAATTATGAAAAATTGTATAGTTAATTTAAATTATTAGCTTTGAAAATGAGAAAATAAATTTTCACTAATTTTTAGTAATTTTGATTAATTTTGGAATAATAGTTAGTATTATGCGAATTTTGGATTTATAGGTAAATTATGTATTTTTATTGAAATTATAGTTAAATAATATGTTTTAAATGATTTTGGAATAATAAATAGTATTAAAATAATTTTTATGATTTATTTATTATTTTTAACTAGTTAATACTAATTTTTGAAAATATATTTAAATAATAATTTTTTATACGATTTTTGTGATTAATTAAGTTTTTAACTATTTTTATTATATATGTAACCTATTTGAGTACTTAATTGTAAGTTTTACTAATTTATGTTGAATATTTGAAAATTGGATTTTTATTAATATTATATAATTTATTTGAGATTTTATTTAGTTAATGTGAAAATAATTATATTTAATTAATTGTATTTTGGTATTTTATTGATATTTATGGAATTTAATGATTTTTATTATTTTATTATTAAATATTGCTTTTATTGTGAATTATGATCTTCAATTGGGAATTGAATAGCTTGGGGTCTCAACCTGTGGTGGTGAACATTTGTGAATTTTGAAGTATTTTTCTGTTTAGAGTTGGCTCTACTTCATGGAGAGAGATATCCGTTTTATAGAGAAAACGCTGTCGAATTTTTGATAAATTTCTCATAAAACGTGACATCGGGTCTATTTTAGTAGAGTCATATTTTTAATTGAGTCTTTCCTTAGAAATCTAGAATTTGTAGGAATTCCGTTTTTATTTATTTCTTCTCTTTAGTCACGCCTCCAGCCAAGCCAACTAGTCGGGGTCGAGTGTGACTGTGCAGAGGAGCGCATTCCACTTGTAAGTTAATAACTGAACTGGATGTTGGGTGTTATATATATATATATATATATTGATTTATGATAAGAAGGGAGAATTTAATAAAATAATTATTTTATTATTTAAAATATGTATAATTGTACTTGAATGAAATTCTCCTTTTGATTGCTATGATTAAATAAGCAAGTTTATGTTAAAATTTTCTTATGATTAGTTAATTTATAGTAATCTTTCTCGTTTATTTATATCTATTTATTTTAAATTAAACTACGGTAGAATGGGCTACCTGATGGGTTTCATCAGGACTGTGTGTACACCTGTAGGATTGAGCGTGAATGTTGATGGTTAAAAAGGCTTGGTGATGCTTTGCTCTCGGGCATGATTTTGTGAGATTGTGTATAAGGCTCGATGATGCTTTGGATTCGGGCGTGGTTTATAATTACTGGGGTTGGTAGCTCGGTGATGCTTTGGTCTCGAGAACTGTTAGTAAATATTGGTTTAAGTGATTGACTGTTGCTGGTAGCTCGGTTGATGCTTTGCTTTGGGAACCAGCAGTTTTTGGATTATAAGAGAGCCGAAAGACTATTAGAATTATGGATTAGGGTTCTACCTAGTTTTTCTATAAAATGATTTAATAAAAGTTTATTATATTGATATGGTGCTTTATGATTTCAGATAATTTATTTTGGTAAAAGAGTATTTCAATAAATTAAATGATTTAAATTTTAAAAATATAAATATTCTATTTTTATAAAATATATTTTAAAGGAGATTTTCAAACTACATACATTTCTTTTATTAACTTACTTAGTGAGGTCTGACTCCCCTCAATATTTTTTTATAGGATCTTCACCTTTTTTAGACCTCATCAGTAGTACCTTACGCTGGTCTTCTTTAGACCCGGCTAGATTATGTAATTTTACTATTTGAAATTTTATTGTAGTCTAGAAAATTGTAGTAGTAATATTAATGTATCCATTGAGTGTGGTTTTGGTTTGGAGAGCTGTATTTGAATATCGTATAAATATTTTTTTTATGAAATGACATTTGTGTATTTATTTTTATATCGATTTAATTTTTAATTTTGGCATATTTTTATTTATTTATTACATGTTTTTTTATTTTAAAGCTTACTATGGGTTCTAGATTCGAAAGAATTCTTGTTCTCTAGTGCTGGTCATGACTCCCAGTTTGGGTCATGCTAGAAAAATTTTAACATTCATTCATATTTGAGACTAAATGAATCTTCATTATTGTACAAATTATGCACTGGGAAAATTTTTAACATTCATTCGTAATAGAGACTAAGTGGGTCTTCATCATCTTGTGACTTATTTACTTTGAGTAACTTTTAATATTCATTTTGATTAGAGACCAAGTGGATCTTCGTCACCTTACGACTCATGCACTTAGGAATATTTTTAACTACTTTATTATTTCTCTTTTATGAGATTATTCTATATAGACAAAATCCACTTTTAATTGATATAAGACTTGCTAGTCTAATGGATATTATAGTACTTGATGAAGCCTATAATTCATTTATAGAATTTTTACAAGTTGTTGGTGTTCCAAGTTCTAGGGAGTGGCTTTCTATAGGTTTCATTTAGTTGGTAGGTTACTGGTCCTATTACTTGGTCTACAGGAAATTGTCTAAGGCAATTTTCTTCTAGCTTCCCTATGCTTACTTTGCCTTTTCTGGCATATGCTTTGATGAGTACCCAATTGCCTTCATTGAAGTGTCAGGGTCTCACCCCTTTGTTAAACAATTTCATAACTCTCTACTTGTAAGCTTCCATTTTTATCTTGGCTTCTTTTTTAATCTGAACCATAAGATCCAAGTTTTCTTGTTGCTCTTCTTCACTTCCTTTTTCTTTATAGTTTGTTGTTTAGTAGCTCAGAATACCTATTTCAATAACTATTATGTACTTGATTCTATATCCTAGTTTGAAGTGCATTTCTTTGGTTACTGCTTATGGAGTTGTTCGGTAGGACCACAAGACATGTGGCAGCTCTTCTATCCATCTACCTTTCATCTAGTCTAATCACTTATTGAGCCCTTGTATAATTGTTTGATTAGTCACCTTGGTCATCCCATTTGTTTGGGGGGTGGGCAATTGAGGTGAAGTTGAGCTCTATATGGAGTTTGTTGTAGAATGTTTTAAATGAGTGGCTGTTAAAGTGCTTTTTGTTATTTGTTATGAACACCTTAAGGTTCCCAAATCTGCATATCATATATTTATTGAAGAACTTATGACCTTTGTTTGGGTGATTGTGGTGACTGGCTCATCCTTAACTTGCTTAGTAAAGTGGTGTATAGCGACAGTAAGGAACTTCACTTATCTTGCTACTAGGGGAAAGGACCAATAATGTCCATCCCTCATTGCCAAAGGGCCATGCCACTCCAATTGGTCGTGATGGAGTTATGGTGAGTGGTTATGGCTTTTATGTAATTAGCATTTTAGGTATGCGTGAATGATTACTTTTACGTCTTTCAACCCATGAGTTGAATGGAGTCATGGTGGATCATAATTTGACATCGTTAGGGTTATTTAGGCTTGTACATATGTGATAAGTGTTGTGATTCAAATTGGTCTAAAATGTTATAAATAATTGGAAGCAAATTACAAACATCAGGATCATCATGTCAATCCCCAGTGGAGTCTCCACTATTGACGCTAGTGGGATTGACTCGACACTTTTTGGATCACATACCCTTTTTCCTTATTACAGAAAAATAGAGGGTTAGTAAGGGGAGTACTAAAAGAGCTTAGGGATGACATAAATGCTCTTACAACCCTTTACTCAAGTAAGAAAAATAGGGAGTCATTGCTCAGTATCACTCAAGAAATTATCTGTTTAGGGACTAAAGAAAACCTGGATCCCTCGAGTGGAACTGCATTTTCCCTTTCGATAAAGCATTAGGTGCAGATGTGATGTTAGGAGGAGTAGTCTTAATATTGTAAAGGCATCTCCATATTGCCTGGATGTTGAGCAAGGCCGACTTTACTAGTTATATACAATGCTTCCAAGAAATATGTACCATTTTGGATCAACCAATGCACATAAATGCAAGCACAATATATTCACACAAGCACATAATAACAATATGATAAATAAATAATGAAGCAAGGACATGGCATAATATATGAACATATTTATCAAAATAAATAAATAAGCATGACAAAATATGATGCATGATCATGACAAGTGAACTATCATGATATAAATATTCATAACACGACAATCCTAATGGCATAATGAATATACATGGCATATTTACATGTTATGAAATTAATAGCACACAATCATAACATATTTATCACACTCATGTCATGAATTTCCTATGCATGGCATCCTTATTATGTTCAATGTAAAATGAAATAAATGATAAAAACAATATTAAAAATAAAAAGAATAGAGATAAGAGAGACAAACACTTGAGTAGTCTCCTCGTCTTCTTCTTGTCCTTATTTTCAGAGTTTCAGGGCCATTATTTTGATAAAAATTGATATTTAAAATAAAAATAAGAAATAAGATGGAAAATGATTGAAAAACTTGTAAAAAGAATGAAAACAAATATTTGAAAAGATAAATAAATAGGATAAACTTTAATAATATTTCCCAAATAAATAAATAAATTATGAAAGTTAAAAAGTAATAAAAGACCAAATTTATGGTGATTAATTGGTCAAACTAAGGCATTTGATTAATAATAGATACAATATATCAAATTAGGCCTCAAGACATAAATCTCGTACCTTGGATAAATTGAATGCACATCATCTATTATTACTTCGTTGTCATCCAAAAAATCATCATAATTCGTTTTAATAAAAAGAAAATAAAATAATTGATTTTGAGACTTTGGTTGCTTCTCAACATTATGAATGGGTACACAAAATGCAACATAACAAGCGATAAATAAATATTCATAAATGAATAATAAAGGCAATTTTGCATAAGATGAAAGGACATGAAATAATACCAACCAAAATAGAAAATAAAATTAAGTGAAGAAAAGAAGATAAATTGGTAGAAAAATCCTTTAAGATGTAGTGAAAAGGGGAAATTAAGATAAAAAAAAATAAAGCTAAAAATTATTATGAGAATAATTCTTGAAATAAAGTAAATAAAATATAAATTACGGTTAAAATCAAGGTAAAAATGGAAATAAAAATTATATTAACAATTATATTAAAAATTGAATTATTTAGCCAAAATTATGAATTAATGGAAATAAATTGGAAAAATGCATAAGAGAAATAATAAATTTAATATTGTGTAGTAATAGAAGGGTCAAATAAATTAGAATAATAAATTAGAAAATAAATTAAGAAAGGGGATGAAAATAAAAGATGATATAAAATTAAATGAAAGAATAAACTACAAATAGTAAATATAAATTATGAATATAGAGATTAAATAAATGAAAAGTGGCATTGTAGAGACATATAAAAGGATAAGTAACAAGTATATGAAATTAAAATAAAATAGAAATTAAAGTAGAAATTGAGGTGTAGAGATGAATTATGCTAAGACATAAAACAATTAACAATTAATATAATAGAAGAAGGCAATATTGTAGAGATACATATATGAAAATATCATATAAAGAAAACTAATAACTAAATAAAATAGAAAGAAAAATGAGATGAGGATAGAGATTATGACAATAAATGATAAACAAAATAATAAAATAATAAAAGAAAGTGCTTGGGAATTGTGAAATAATATGGCAATGGAAATAAATAAATAAAAGATAATCAATTATAATGAAAAAATTTAAGGAAAATAAATGATAAATTGAGCATAACATTGTAAATTAAGTATAAAAATATAAAGAAAATTAGATTAGAGATGGAGAAAATAGAATTGTAAAGATTGTAGAAATAACAAATATGGTAATATAAAATTGAAATAAAATTAAATAAAGAATAAAGCTGATAGAATTGAAGTAGACATTGTAATTGGTAACTAAAATGAACAAATAGATGATAAAAAGTGCAGAAAATAAATAGAAAGTATGATTGAGAATTGAGCTCATAATAATAGATAATGAAATAAAAGATATATTAAAAGAAAACAATAATAATATGAACATGAATATTAAACATAAATATCTAGAGAATGAGAGATTAAGCATAGAGATAGCAAATAAAAGATATAAATAAATGTAAAGTAAATAATGAACATAAAAAAAAATAAATATATAGAAAATGGGAGATTGAGAGTAGATTGCAAATAAAGAGACGTATAAAACAAATAATGAAATAAAAGGCAAAATAAAAAAAATTGATATTAAAATGAACATGAATATAAAAATATATAGGGAATGGAGGCTTGGGAGTGGAGATTGAGTGTAGAGACAATAATAAGGTGAATAATAAAATAAAAGATAAATTAAACATAAAAATGTAGAGATTGAAGAATTGAGTAGAGATTGATATAATGAGCAATATAATATATGGACAATATATAAAATGCTTGAAATAAATTGCAATAAAAATAAATATTAGTAGTTATAAGAGTTAGTATTTGAGATATTGAGCTTGGAGATTGATTAACAAGATATATATATATATATATATATATATATATATATATATATATATATATATATATATATATATATATATATATGCATGATGTAAATGCAAATGCATGCTCACACAAGTATTAAATAAATCCAAGATGCAAAGATGATGAATGATGCAAATCGGGGTGTATGCAACATGATGCAATTTCAAAATTCATGCAATAATGATAGTGATGCATGTCAGGGTGCATACTAAATGCTTCTAAGAGATCTAAATATGATTCACACACATGGTAGTGATATGCAAAAGGCACATGATATGCATCAAGCACATGAGAATGCATAAAATGCAATAAATAAAGGAAATTGATTAGTAATAATAATCAATAAAAAGGGAAAAATTGGTTGGAGACAATAAACGAGTGATAAGACAAATTGGAAGTAATTAAAAATCCAAAAGAAGTATGAAAATGATGAATAATATTTTAGAATACATTAATTTAACAAATAATGATGAATTGATGCTTTTAAGTGCACAAATTAAGCACATAAACATGAATATGCAAAATATACAGATAAGAAACTCAAGACACTCATTATTCACAAAAAAGACTCATAAATATCATTAAAACAAAGAAAAACTAATTAGGATTTATCAAAAAGCATATATATCACATTAAAGTCTTATAGTAGTACCAAATTAACTATTAATGATCAATTAGCACTCTTATGATCACAAATTGTACAAAATACACACAAGCTTATATAATCACAAATTACTAAAAAATTATCACAAATTAATCAACACAATCAAATGACAAGTATGTATTCAAAAATCACAACAAGAGTCACAAAATTGAACACAAATGCACAAATTTCGCTTAGCATATGTATACAATAATAATAATTCCAAGGCATAAAAACACAAATTAGGTCATTAAATCAATACATAATCAATTCAAAATCATTAAATCATAATCAAGAATACACAAGAAGCGACCCAATGTTGATCATCAACCAAAGGCTCAATCAAAATCAAAGTAAGCAATCAAATGAATAAACTTTAAAAAAAAATGATTATTAAAGAAAAATATTTTAAAAATGAAAATAAGTTAGAAAAATAACAAATTTGATCATCCTAGGACCTTTGAGACTCATTTAAATGATGTATGTTCATTATAGAAGGCATATGAGTCATTAGGTCCATCATTGAAATCACATCAAAGCAAAAAGGACATAAATCGAGGGGAAGGGAATAGATGGTTGGAATTTGGCCTTTGTTTGGTTGGATTTCACATGGATGGCTAGATTTGGGCCATGGATAGTTGGTCGGTTGTTCATGGTCCAATTTCGGCCATTCCCCTTAGAGAGAAGTGCAAACTTTATTTTTTGCTAAAAATTTGACAAATTAAGGTCCTAAACCTAAGAAATCCAACCCAAGATGAATAAAAATGAATTTTAGAAGTTTTTTAGCCACAGAATATGAAATTAAACTCACAAAAAGTTAAGATTGAAAGTGAATAGAACAACGTGAGCTTTAGGTTGATTTTTGATTTATTTTTTATTGATTTGAGGTTGCTATGAGCTTGGTTCAACTTGATTATTTTTTTGGGATGATGGAGTGATTAAAGAGTGTTTAGGCTAAGAATTGGGTAGATATTGAGTAGAGAAAAGTAAGAAAAAGCGAGTGGATAAGGATAGTGATTATTTTAGCATAGTTTAGGCTTATTTTCTATTTTCTCTATTTTTTATTTCTTTTTCTCACTCTAACTTCTTTGATATAAGAATTTCTCCCTCTTGTCATTAGCTCTCCTGCCCATAACACTTCCTTAAGCCTTTAATTTATAGAAAAATTCTTGGTGTTTTAGTTATAATAAGTTTACAACTAAAATGAGTATTATTTGACACTAAAAGACAAAAGTATATATTATAATAAATCCTAGGTTAACACTTCTCAAAGAATTCTAAAATAGAATATTCTTTGCTTAGTCATTACTTTTAGGGTTTTGTGCATTATTTTATTACACGTGTAGGACCTTATTTAACCATTGGAGGTCAAAAGTTAACTTTTATCAATTAGTCCACACCAACACACTGTAATTTTAAAACACAGTTTCAGACTAAAATTCAACACCAGGAGCTCAATTTGACCTCTGAAAAGGTTCGTTGACTAAAGTTTAACTTTTCATCCTAGGGTTTCCAAAGGTTAAACTAAAGCTTCCAAATTGAAAAGTAGTTTGAAAAATAGACAATATAGACATAAAAATAGTCATATTTAGGACTTTTCTAATTGACATAATAAATAAAATTTAACATAGACTTTCATTGTCTTAATCATTGGAACCTCTTTCTCAAGGTTAGGTTTGGTCTTAAAAAGGTTCATTTGGTATTCAAGTAAGGTTTTAGTGTTTCAATTCACTCTGAATTTTCTTTTTGATCATTATTCTCAATCAATCTTATCTTTTGGTGAGATATTTTTCTACTTTTATCACTGGCCTTTAGGGTTTTGAAAAGCGATCCTAATAGTACCACCTTTACTTGTTCCCCAAAGGATAAAGAATAAGGAAATAAAGAAGGAGAGGAACAAGTTTTTTGACTTACTTAGGAAGGTACACATCAATATTCCATTCCTAGAGATGCTAGCCATATGCCTAAGTATGTCAAATATCTTAAAGACCTAGTCTTTAACAAAAGAAGTTTAGAAGAACTAGTTACAATTACACTCAATGAGGAGTGTAATGTTAGTATAGGTGGTATGCGCTAAAGGCCAATCATATATTTTGACATTGTAAATTATCCCAAATGGAAATAAAAGAATATTCTATTAGCTAAAGTGTTTATTTAATTGAATATTTATCCATTAGCATATTGTTAAATAAATTTATTATCAAGAATTAACAATATGAGCTATAAATTTATTTTGTACATATACTAGAAAATGTTCATAGTCGAATAATTAATATTCGGATAATATTAATTAGACTATCATCTCTATCTATTTTTCTTCATTAGTATGTGATACTAATAGTAGGAGGTGGTGAGTCTCATGCTACTAGATATAAAATATTAGAATAAATATGTGGATACTCATTTGATGGGCAGATTGAACAATGACATTATATTTATGATCGCATAGATATTCACTTATAGTCAACGATCACAATCTAGGTCATAATGGTGTATATAGTCCTTTGACCTGAGGTGACATAGTCATCCATATTTGAGTGGTTAGAGTTTCTTACTACTTATATACTTGTGTTAATCACACATCAGTATATGGTATATGATGGCTCTAGTTGGTTAAATATAGGGAAGAGTGTTTGACCAAGATGGGATTCATTGCCTGGAGTGAATCGGGATAAGATCCTATGCTATCTAAGTCTTTTGTTAATGGATAAGTTCTTGGCCAGGACAAACATGACATGGTTTAAAAGAGTTTCAATGCTAAAAAAGTGTTTCTTGTACTTGTTATGTTTTATGAAGAATTAAAACTTAAAATGAGGTCATATGATACAACTATTGGAGTTTGACTAAACCTTAACTCTAGGCTATATTGGAATCTTTTTTAATGATGGGATTTGTATACATAGTAATTATGACCAAAGGGTTCGTGTGGATTAATATATGCTTTCATTTATAATTGGGTAGTTGTGATATCGATGCTAGGGGTCACTCACAACTTATGAGAAATAAATGTGTATAATTGGGATTTTCACATTTAGATTTGAAAGGAATTTCAAATAATATCAAGTATTGATGTTATTTTCTCATTGCCAATTATATATGAACCTAGTAAGTCACACCTAAAAGAGTTTTACCAAATCAATAACAATATTAGTCTAATTATTAATTAAAGTGTTTAATCAATTAATAAATATTAATGGAATTACATTTATATTTTAAATAATTATTCTAGCATATCATGAATTATAATTCAAATAAGGGTCTGATTATTAATTTATACTTAATTAATATGAGATATTAATTAAAGTATTAAATTAATAATATAAATATATGTTGTTTCTATTTGGACTTGGATTAATAGCCTAAAAGAGTTTGGGCCAAAGATTAATCTAAAATATTAAGAAAGCCCATGAACTTAATCTAAGCCCATTTACTTAATGGATTAGGTTTGGGCCAAGTGTTGGCCCAATTACCAAGCCCAAGTCCATAAAAAAAATGATTTAGTCAAATTTGGCATATTAGGCACATTAAATCATTAATGTGTGAATTTTTGACTTTATCAAACAAAGATTAGGTTACTTTGACAATTGCAAGGGGATGAATGTAGATATAATGTATGAGATGTATTTTCTGTATATGTCTTTTTTGTACACTAGTGAAGTATGCAAATTGTATACTTATCATGCCAAGTGGCATGCTTATGATGTCATGGATGATATCATGAGGTGTGCTTATGATGTCATGAATAATGTTATGAGGTGCTTGCTTTCTCTGTATATATAACCTAAGAGATTTTCTATGAATGGTGTGACACACCAAAATAGAAACATCTTTACAACATAAAACCCCAATTGTTATTGCAAAGATTAAATTAGTGCAAGTTTTGTGAAGGTCAATTGAGAGGATACTTGCAACTAATCAAATTAAGATAAAAAGATGATTTGGTGGGGCTTTTGTATTTCAAACTATAGGCTTTTCATTTGCAAGGCTAGAGCTCTTGATTCAAGTGTTAAACCTTAAACATATAAAGCTAGTAGATCTTCACTATTGTGGTCTTCATCAAACTAGGAGTTTGTAAGTTTTTTTAAACTTTGAGTTTCCTAGGTTGATGATATATATATATATATATATATATATATATATATATATATATATATATATATATATATATATATATATATATATATATATATATAAGCATAATTATGTTATTTTATTTAATCAGAATATTAATTTGTTTTTATTATAAGTTGTAAGGATAATTTAAGGCATTATTTTATGTAATTTTAAGAAGTGTGAAGCCATGAATGATTAATAGAAAATAGGGAGTGTTTTCTCTTTGGTTTTTTAACCATGTGTTCATATTAAACCTTATGTTTGTGGCAAGTAAACTTATGACTTATCAATCTATCTTTAGATAATATATTATGGCTATTGGGGTCCTTTTTCAAAACCTTGATAGCTGATGATGAAAAAGCTAAGATATCTTATTGGACAGTCAATTTGATGAACAAAATTGACATTCGAACCATTTCAAAACTCACTGAACCACTAAAACTTTACCCTATCACCAATTACACCATTTCAAGATCTAATAAAACCTTAATTAAACCTTAACCTCACTATTTTGGTATTGAGAATGAGGTTTGAGAAGAATAATAAGAGAGTAGTTTACCGAAGTCATGTCTTTTAAACTAATAAGTGCAGCCCTCTATAAAGGGTTGTTTATTGTCTGTATTCTATAGTTTTCAGTCTCATTTTGATTCCTAAAGCCTTAGTTTAACCTTTAGAAGCCCTAAGAACAAAAGTCAAACTTTGGTCAATAGGAATTTTTAATGGTTAAATAGAGCTCATGGAGTTGAATTTTAGTTTGAAACTATTTTTTAAAATTCCAATGTGTTAGTGGGTCCTATTTGGTAAAAAGTCAAATTTTGACCTCCCCAGCGGTCATACCGGGCACCACAACTGTCTACCTCTCCTTGTGCTTACCCAAAAGGGGACACTTATAAGAAAAAAGGTTCTCTCCAAATTTATAATAGTCCAAATTTGGAATATACTATGACAAGTGTCAACATAGTAAAGGGAGAGTATATACTATTACCTAATAACCTTAAATATTTAAGGGTATTTACATTAAATGCCATCACCTATATTTCCTTAGCTTTAAGGAAAGATTTTTAGGGGGGCCTTTTATCGCTTCCTAATTCTAGCACAAAAACCCAAAAAGATCTCTAAAAGTTCTCTAAAAAAAAGCCTTAGAAAGTATGGAACAATTAGGAAAATAAGGGGAAATAATGCCAAAATTTCACTAGAGAACATTTCTCTTTATTTTATTCTCAATTATTTTCAAAAATACCAAAATCAAACATCCAAATTCATAACCTAGCTCCTGTAAACTCACTCACTTCAAATCAAAACAAAATCCTTACACAAACTCACTAACACCACATTTTACCCTTTGAGTTCAATCGTAATTCTCTTCAATTAATTAGTGCTTCTTATTGCCTAAATTTTGAGGCTAATCACTTTTAAGAACATCATATTCATTAATTCTCCTTTTATTTATGGGATTTGGGGCTTTAAAATCAAGTTTTAAAGGCAAAGGATTGCAAATCTGCACTGTTTAGACATAAATAACAAGATTTGTCCCATGAATAGCCAAACTAGCTGTTCATGGTCCAAATGAAGCCATTGGTGCTCTTAGATAAGCTATTTGAGGCCCCAAAACTAGTGACATAGCAAGCAAATCCAGCCATTTACTTCTTTTCACTCTAAATGAGTTTAATGATGGTTTTTAGGGTCCTAAATGGTTTGTACTTGCTTGAGCATGAATCTAACCCCTTCCTAACAACGTTGGATGATGTAATTAAAGTATTTAAACATAATTTTCAAATTTTAAATAATTTTACAAAGATTTTTGTCTTATTTCATAAAAATCTTCTTTAAATACTTTCAAGTGTAATCTTTATTCTTATTTTGGTTTAGTGATTATGGTTGTGTTTGTTGATTTGTGTGACTTTTAATTGAATTTTTTTATTGATTGTCTTTGTGATTTATGATTAATTTGGTGTGTATTCATCTTTTAAGCCTTGATTTGTGCATTTTGTGGTTACATGTTACTTGATTGTGCTTGATTATACTTTAGTGTGCTTTAATTATTGATTTGCTTTTGCTGTGACATTACTTGCATGATTTGTGTCCTAATTTAGGGTTTTTATTATTTATGGCCATTTTGGTTATATTTTTCATTATATATCATTATTTATGTATTTTTTGAACTTTTTGTTGGTTTGTAAGCATTGATGTGCATAGCTTGTGTTTAAGATGCTTGTGGTTAACATCTTAAACATAAAGTACCTTATTCATGTGTTCTTATCTTAATTTTGAAGTCTTGTGGGTCTTGATTTGTATATTTCATGCTTTGATTAAGAAATGGATAAATACAATTAATTTATTAACAAAAAGATTGATTTAATAACCAATAAAACCATGAATGGAATTTGGTTTATTTTTGGTATATTTCTAGTTTATAGAACTAAATAAAAGACCATTTAAACATAAATGATTATTTACATTACATACACATTTGCATTCATAAATTCATGCACATTATCATAATGCATGGGTGCATTGTAATACACATATAGTCATCATGGGTAATCCTCGAAGTGTCCTAACACCGTTGTTTGGTTGGAGGAGGGAAAGAGGTAGACTAGTCAAATTTGTTATGGAGAGTTCATCACAACCTATTAGAATGGAAGAAGTTAACAAGTTCGTTAATGAAAGAGTGAATAAGTACATTCAGAATAATCTGGGTCAATTACTACAAGCTTCTTAGGAAATTGAGAAACCTTTTTATGGGGTAATGCCACCTCCACCACATCAAGGGGAAATTAGTGAAGAGGAGGTTGTTATAGTTGATGCACCACTTTTAATTAAGGATTGAATTAAGTCTTATGAGACTTGAAAAACACATTCTAAAGGAAAGGCACCGGTTGTGACTAATCTAGTTAGTGAGGGAAAGAAACTAATGATGGAAGAATATGCTTAGATTACTAAACAACTTCAAAGGTTACAAACTCAAGTGAAGCAGGCTTCCATAGGTTTAGACATTGATGAGTTGTGTGCATTTGGGAATCTTTATCTCCCACCTAAGTTTAAAATGCCTGAAGTGACTAAAATTTCTATTATTAGTGATATGAAGTTGCATATTTAACACTATAATTATGCATGTGCAAGTGTGTATATTGTGTTGTAAATATATATATATATATATATATATATATATATATATATATATATATATATATATATATATATATAAGGGTCAAAAAGGAAAAAATGGGTCAACCTTACCTTTCCCCACCCCACCCATTTCCTTTTTTTCTTTCTTTTCTTCTTCTTCCTTCTTTGTCCACCATTCCCAACGCCACCAAGCTCCACTAGCCACACCGCCAGCCCCACTAGTGCCACCCAAGCTTGCCACCTTCCTCCCTCATCTTCCCGCCACCACCTAAATCCTTGGAGTAGTTGGAAACCGTGTGTTGCCGTGGTGAGCTACTGCAGCTTTGACAAAAAAATGACCAATTTAGCTCATGTTTTTGGGCTTGTTAGACTGCTCTCGACTCGTACTTCTTAATTCTCAAGTCTGTTCAAGCTTAGGACGTTCAGTTAGTTATATATCTTCAAGTTTTAGTTTATGCCTAATAGGGTTTTTGATTTTTTTTAGCTTGAGTTTGAATGATTCTTGTTAACTCTCTTAGGAAATGTTGTTATATATATCTTTAGCTTCTCAAATATATTTTTAGTTTATTTTTCTGAATTTATTTCAATTATGGGTAATTATTGAATTTTTAATAATTAAAATGAATTTTTATTAATTATGTGTTTTATAGTGAAATTATGTTAAATTAGTATAGTTAATTTAAATTATTAATTTTAGAAGTGAGAAAATAATTTTTAGTAAATATTTAGTATTATGTGATTTTTGGATTTATGGGTAAATTATGTATTTTTATTGAAATAATAGTTAAATTATATGTTTTAAATAATTTTGGAATAATAAATGGTATTAAAATTTTTTTTTCGAATTATTTACTATTTATAACTAATTGATAATAATTTCCGGAAATATTTTCAAATAATAGTTTTTATTTATTATTTTTGTGAACAAATGAGTTTTTAACTATTTTTATTATATATTTATACTATTTAGATAATTAATGGAGAATTTTACTATTTAATTGTGAATAATAAAAAATTTTAATTTTTATTAATATTATATAATTTATCAGAGATTTTATTTAATTAATGTGAAAATAATTAGCTTTAATGTTTTTGATATTTGAATATATTGTATTGTGGTTATTTATTGTTATTTAAGGATTTTAATGATTATTATTATTATTATTATTATTATTATTAAATATTGCTTTTATTGTGAATTGTGATCCTTGATTGGGAATTGAGTAGTTTGGGGTTCCAACTCGAGGTGGTAAACATTTGTGAGTTTTGAAGTATTTTTTATACAGGGTTGGCTTTACTTCAGTAGAGAGATGTCCATTTCGAAAAGGAAACTCTATTGAATTTTCAGTAAATTTATTGTAAAACGTGACATCGGGTCTATTTTAGTAGAGTCGTACTTCTTTAATCAAGTCTTTCCTTAGAAATTTAGAATTTTTTGGAATTCCGTTTTTATTTATTTCTTATCTTTAATTGCGCCTCCAACCGAGTTGACTGGTCGAGATTGAGCGCGACTGCGTAGAGGAGTACATTCCAACTGTAAGTTAATAATTGAATGATATATATATATATATATATATATATATAGGGTTGGCTCTACTTCAGTAAAGAGATGTTCGTTATGAAAAGGAAACTCTACTGAATTTTCAGTAAATTTATCGTAAAATGTGACATCGGGTCTATTTTAGTAAAGTCGTATTTCTTTAATCAAGTCTTTTCTTAGAAATATAGAATTTTTTGGAATTCCGTTTTCATTTATTTCTTCTCTTTAATTGCGCCTCCAGCCGAGTCGATTGGTCGAGATCAAGCGCGACTGCATAGAGGAGTACATTCCAACTGTAAGTTAATAATTGAACTCTATATAGGCGGTATATATATATATATATATATATATATATATATATATATATATATATATATATATATATATATATATATATATATATATATATATATATATTGGCATGTTTATATTAAGTTTCACATGCTTTGTAAATTTTATATTATTTTAATTTATTGTAATCTTCCTTGTTTATTTATTTTTAAAAGAAACTACGATAGAATAGGCTACATGATGGGTTTCGTCAGGACCGTGTGCGCACCGATAGGATTGAGACTGAGAGTTGGTGGTTATAAGGCTCGATTGATGCTTTGCTCTCAGGCATGATTTTGTGAGAATATATATAAGGCTCAGTGATGCTTTACTTTTGGGAACTGCCAGTAAATATTAGTTTAAGTGAATTGACTATAGCTGGTAGCTCAGCTGATGCTTTGCTCCGGAACTGGCAGTCTTTGGATTATAAGAGAGCCAAAAGGCTATTAGATTTGTGGTCTAGGGTTCTACCTAATTTTTATATATAAAATGATTTAAGAAGCTTATTTGTATTTTATAAAGTATTTTATGATTTTAAAATACTTTATTTCGATAAAAGAGGATTTCGATAAAAATTAAATAGTTTAAATTATAGATTATAAATTTCTTATTTTCATAAAGATATTTTAAAGGAGGCTTTTGTACTGTATACATTTCTTTTATCAACTTACTCAGTGAGGTTTAACTCCCCTCAATATTTTTTTCAGGATCTCAGGAGTCGCCTGTCGGGTTAGCCTATTCTACGCCGGGTTTCTTCTTCTCCAATTGTTTTATGTAGGTCTACCTGATATATATATATATATATATATTATTATTATTATTATTATTATCATGTTTGTATTTAAATTTAGAACATCGCAGTAGTAATGGATTGGTTAACTATTCTGATGTATTTTGAATTACCATATATATGAAGAACGTATATTAAAGATTATTATTATATATATAATCTAAGTTTGTGTTGGATTTTAATTCATTTGTGCTTTTTATCTTTATTTAAATTATGTCATTTTATTTTCATCTTTATTTTATTAAATTTTTGTTAAGGCTTACTATGGGTTTCTGGTACTTTATGTATTCTCATAACCTAGTGCTGGTCATGTGCCCCTTTTGGGTTCAGGTCGTGACAAAGTTAGTATCAGAGCTTTGGCTCATTTTATGTATGTTTCTAGTTGTCAATGTTTATTTTTTATAAACTACTACGGTAGTAGGTTGATAATTGTCACTTGTTGCCTTCCTTGTTCTTACTATTTGCACTTATGTAGTACTTTTGTCTTGTCCTGAATTCTTTTTTGTCTTTTTAGAATAACGTGAGCATGAACTGCTCTTGCTGCAAAAGTATCCTTTAAGGAGAATGATAATAAGCAGCCTGTTTAAGATGACATTCTTCCTCTTGCACCTCGACGTAGAGGTAGAGGAAGAGGTAAGGGTAGAACCAAAGCAGTGACAGCTCAGAGGCAAGAATAGTTGCAGGCAAGGCCAAAAGTTCCAATAGAGGATCCTATAGCCTTTATAGCGGATATGGTAGGAATTAACCAAGGCTTGGTAGGTCTTAACCAAGCAATGCCCCTGGTAAAACAGATGCTTAAGTAGAGGACTCAGGGGATGACAAATACTAATGCCGCTATACTGTACTTTTAAGTCAGGTGAGTTTCTTTCGATTGCACGAGGGATGCTCTAAATTTCATTAATACCATTGAGGCTAGGACTAGGATAAGATACTTAGATTACCAGCGGATCATGATAGTGGAGTTATCTGTGTCAACAGTAACTAGTAGCTTAGGACTGGTTCATGCAGTCTATCCAGCCCTATATGACTGTGATGACCTGGTTAGATTTTAAAAAGAGGTTTATGAGGTTTTTCTACCCAACATTGATGAGAGAGAACTACAGATGGTAGTTTCTAAATATTGCCAATGGAGATTGGTCAGTTGGAGACTACACTCAAGAGTTTTTTAGACTATCATGACATACGACGGATGTGATATAGGATGAGATGAGAGTAGTTGAGCTCTATGTGACTGGGTTAGGCCCAGCTTATATTGGCATCCAGACGGGAGGTCGTAGCCTTGAGAGTGTGGTTGAGGAGGATAAACAGCTTGAGCTGAGACGTATTAGACACGACACCATTCCGGATCCTTATGACAGCGGCAGTAACAAATCAACTTAAGGGGTTCAGCAGCCTGTCTTTTAGATAGGCAGTATGAGCACTCAGCTAGGGGGTACTTCCTGGCAGAGTATATAGTTTAGTTCACACTAGACTGGTAGGAACAATTTTTCTCAGAGTCGTAGGAGTGGCAGGACTGTTAAATTTGGTGCTGGTGCTAATAGTAGCAGCAGTGGTCAGAGTTTGGGACATGGAAGTTCAGGATCTGGGGTTAGTGCATGTGCCATTTATGGGAGAGTGCATCAAGGTCCATGTCATTTAGTGCTTGGAGCTTGCTTTCGATGTGGATAGTTCAAGCATTTTACCAGGGATTGTCCTAATTATGGATTCCAACCGACATATGCTAAGGGATCTTCTTCATCAATCGCTCAACCGTATCCATAGGTGCATCAGTAGTATCAGACACCTATGTATCCTTAGTAACTACCGACTCAGTATCTTAGCTAGTAGGGAAGAGGTTTTGGAGGCAGAGCTGGTGGTAGAGGATATACATAACCATCCATTTCACAGCAGGTAGGTCATGGTCAGGCTAGAGTTTTCACTTTGACTCCTCATGATTCTTTGGCATCCAATGCAGTTGTGGTAGGTATTCTCCCAATGTGCTATTTTAAGGCTGGAGTTTTATTTGATTTTGGTGCTTTACACTCTTTTGTATCTCCCGTGTTTACTTTTAGAATAGCATGTCCACCTTCCAAGATATTGTTTCCATTATCTATAATGACTCCACTTAGTGATGAGTTAGAGATAGATGTGTTCTTTCCATCTTGTCCAGTGTTGGTGGAGGGTACAAATTTGCTTGCAAATTTGGTTTTGCTTGATGTGATTATAAGGATGGTTGGCACAATGTTATGCCACGGTTGATTGTTGAGAGAAGAAGGTAATTTTTAGAATTCCATCTGATGAGGAATTCAGATTTAGAGGTGATAAGAGTTCAATGCCTCATAACATCATTTATGCGATCACAGTTAGGAAGATGTTTAGAAGGGTTTATCAAGGCTACTTAGCTATGGTCAGAGATATACAAGCAGATAGTAGGGTAGTTAAAAGGGTGCCAGTGGTGTGCAAGTTTTTAGATGTTTTTCCTGAAGAATTGCCAGGCTTGCCGCCTGATAGGGAGATATAATTTTGTATTGATGTAGTGCCTGGTACAAATCCTATCTCTATGCCACCATATAGAATGGTTCCTGTAGAGTTGAAGGAGCTGAGAGAGTAGTTGTAGGAATTACTTAATAAGGGTTTTGTTCGGCCTAGTACATCTCCTTAGGGTGCTCCTGTGTTGTTTGTGAAGATGAAGGATGGTAGTCTTCGACTTTATATCGACTACAGGCAGTTAAATAAGGTTACTATCAAGAATAAATATCCACTCTTGAGGATTGATGATTTGTTCGATCAGTTATAAGGAGCTCAATGTTTCTCTAAGATCGACTTAAGGTATGGGTACCATCAATTGAAAATTAAGGTGAAGATGTACCTAAGACTACATTTCGGATAAGATATGGCAATTATGAATTTTTGGTGATGTCCTTTGGGTTGAGTAATGCCCTAGTAGCCTTTATGGACTTAATGAACAGGGTGTTTTAGCCATTCTTGGATCGATTTGTGATTGTGTTCATTGATGATATTCTAGTATACTCCAGAAGTAAGGTTGATCATGCAATGCATTTAAGATTGGTGCTTCAGACTTTGAGAGAGCACCAGCTGTATGCCAAACTTTTGAAGTGTGAATTATGGTTGGACCAAGTGGCATTCTAAGGCCATGTAGTGTCTAGTGATGGCATATAGGTGGATCCAAAGAAGATCGAAGCTATTACAGAGTGGCTGAGGCCTATGACAGTGATAGAAGTGAGGAGCTTTCTAGGTTTAGCGGGCTATTATAGTAGATTTATAAAGGACTTCTCTGAGATAGCTACACCTTTGACCAGGCTGACCCAAAAGAATGCTAAGTTTATGTGGACAAACAGATGTGTGCAACACTTCCAGTTGCTTAAGGATTTATTAACTTTGGCTCTAATGCTGACTTTACCTTATAGGGATGAAGGTTATACGATGCATTGTGATGCTTCTTGAGTAGGATTGGACTGTGTACTAATGTAGAATGGAAGAGTGGTTGCTTATGCTTCAAGACAGTTGAAGAAGCACGAGCAAAATTATCCTACTAACGACTTAGAGATGGTAGTAATGGTGTTTGCATTAAGGATTTAGAGACATTACCTGTACGATGTGACTTGTGAGATATACATCGACCACAAAAGCCTGAAGTACATTTTTCAACAAAGGGATCTAAATTTAAGGTAGAGGAGATGGATGGAACTTTTCAAGGACTATGATTGTTCTATTTTGTACCATCCAGGCAAGGCAATTGTGGTTGCAGATGCTTTGAGCAGGAAGTCCGTAGGTAGCCTTACACATATTAACTTCCCTTTCTTATTTTAAATAAAACCAAGTTAGACTTAGGCCCACTAATTTAACTTTCCTTTAAAATTGAATAGACTTAAGCTCATTCCTTAGGCAAACTAAAATAAATAGATCTAGGCTCACTAATTAATAAAAAATGTAGGCCCACCTTTAGTCCCTTTCTTAGTTGTAAATAAAATGTAAATCTAGCTAACTTTTTAATAAAATTAACATAGTTTAGACTTAGGGACAATGTGATCTTGAGTGCATTTTTTATGTGTAATTTTATTGACTAGATGTCTAGGGTTAGATTGATGTCAAATAGGGTTTAAATAAAATTGTATGTAATTAGAGGATGAAATAATCATTTATTAAATTATTCTAAATGAACACGAGACTAAGAGAAGTTAGTGTTCCGTTCCTAGAATCTTTTGGTTGTGGTGCTAACTTTCTTTTAGAGAATTGAGTACCACCAATCAAATTGTCCTAGTTATTACCCTGGGTGGCGACTCCTATTCTCCACACTATGACTTTGTGACATAGTATTATGTTCCCTAAGACCCTGAGCCTAAACAGTGTCGCGATTGCTAAAATCTTGGACATGCATTAAACCCCATTGTCTACAATTACTCTCCCATTTTGCATTAACACATAACCCAATCCTACTTGGGAAGCATTACAGTATTGTATACCTTTTGTTCCTTGAAGGTAGCATCAATATTGGAGTTGAAGTTAACATGTCTTTAAGCAACTGAAAGTGCTCCTCACACTTGTTTGTCCACACAAACTTAGCATTCCTTTGGGTCAACCTTGTTAAAGGTGAAGGTGAAGTAATCTTGGAGGAATCCATCATAATCTCCTATAGTAGCCAACTAAACCTAAAAAAACTTCTTACTTCTATAACTGTTGTAGGCCTTATCCATTATGTAATGGCTCCAATACCATTCTTGGATACAACATGGCCCAAAAATGCCACTTTATCCAACCAAAACTCACATTTTGAGAACTTGATATACAATTGGTGCTTTCTCAAAGTTTGGAGCACCATTCTTAAATTCATAGCATGCTCCACTTCTTTCTTAGAATATACCAAAATATCATCAATAAACACTATCATAAATTAGCAAGAATGACCTAAACACCCGATTCATTAAGTCCATAAAAGATGCTAGGTGATTAGTCAACCACACCACCAAGAATTTATAATGGCTATATCTTAGTCGAAATGTAATCTTAAGTACATCTCTACTTTTGATTCTCAACTGATGATACCCTGACCTTAAGTCAATTTTGGAGAAACATTAAGCTCCTTAAACCTAGTCAAACAAGTTATCAATCCTCAGGAAAGGATACTTATTTTTTATGGTGACTTTGTTCAACTGTCTATGGTTGATATAAAGTTGAAGGCTACCCTTTTTCTTCTTTACAAATAACACTGGTGCACCCTAAAGAGACATGTTGGGTTTAATAAAACCGTTATAAAGCAACTCTTACAACTACTCTCTAAAGTCTTTTAATTCTACGGGGGCCATTTTATAAGGTGGCATAAAGATGGGATTTGCACCAGGTACAACATTGTTATAAAATTCTATCTCTCTTTTCAATGGTAAACCTATTAATTCCTTAAGAAAGACATCTAAAAACTCCCACACATCTAGCACATTCTTAATTGCCCCTTTATTTGCCTTTATATCTCTGACTATAATCAAATAGCCTTGACAGCCCTTTCTAAGCATCTTTCTAGCTGTGATTACAAAAATAAGATTCTGAGACATTAAACTCTTGTCACATTTGAATTAAAATTGCATGTCATTTGGAATTCTAAAAATCACTTTTTTCTCTTGATAACCAAAGGTAGCTAGTGTTAAGCCAACCAATCCATTCCCAAAATCACATTAAAATCTATTACATCCAAAATGATTAAATTTGCAAAAAACTCTCTAAACTCCGATCCTCAACTTAGATGCTAATATATAATGGACCCAATCCTATAACATATAGCTTTACCATTTTACTCTCATCTTAAATCAAATTAATGACATGATGTGATAGCTTGAAGAACTCACAAGTGTACTCCTCCATTGACCTCTCTTCTCTAGCTATATGCAATAGCTACTATATGTAATTGTCCCTCATTGATGGTGGATAAAACTATTTCAAAAATCACTCTTTAAACTCCAACCATGTCATGGTAGTCATACAGGGCTAGATTAACTATATAAACTAGTCCTTAGCTGCGACTTGAACTAATAGCTCCACAATCATTATCCTCTAATAGTCAGTGTATATTGTCCTAGTCCTAGCCTCAATAGTATTTATGAAATCCAACGCATCTCCTATACCATCAAATGGAACTTTCCTAATCCTAGAATACAATAAAGCTACATATGCATAAGACATTCCTTGATTCCTTCGTTATAACATCTATTGTACTAGGGGCATGGCTTGATTAAGTGTCGCTAGTCCTTGATTAGTCCCTACTATAATGACTACAAAAACTGTTGTATCTATATATGGAGTAGCTATTTCTACTAGCTATTGATGTCCTTATCTCTAAGCCATTATCATTTTAGGTCTAACGCTTCTTCTAGCTAGTAGGAAAAAGGAAGGAGCTTAATTTTAAAATGATTGCTCATCATCATTATATACTACATCTATAGCATGATTAGTTCACGTTCGTCTCATTTTGAAAGGATAAAAAGATCAATAAGATTCAAAACAAAACAAGGATACTAACATATAAACGAAATTCTAGAAGCAATGACAACAAAAAGTGACATTTATCATCCTAATCACCACAGTAGTTTCAAGAAAAGCTTGACACTAATGACCAAAAGAATAGAAAATCAACCATTAGCTCTAATACCAACTTTGTCATAACCTGAACCTCAAGAGCGCGTGACTAGCACTATAGAATAGGAAAGCATAAAGCTTTCAAAACCCGTAATAAGCCTAAGTTTTTTTTACATAAAAAAATTAATCAACTTTAAAATTCTAAAGAAAATCCAACAAAGTTTCCCTTGTACCAAAACAATCACAAAACCTGTAAAAGGATAGAATAACACTCCCAAAGTATATTTTGAATCTCCACTATAACCATAATACACAACCAACACCAAACACAAAATTCATTATAATACAATTCATAAATACAAATTACACTAACTGTCTACTATTGCAGTATTTAGAATTTGTGCACATAATAAATATCTTAAATAAATCTACATAATATAGCGGAAGAAGATGAAACTTAGCATAGATGATGAGAAATATCAATTTGATTGTGAGATCTTGGGAAAAATAAAATTGACGGGAATTATACCTCATTGAGTGAATTAATGTTATACAATGCATGTTGAATTTTAAAATACTTATTTAAAACCATAAATTCATTACCAAGTAAATATTCAAAAAACCTTTTTTTTATAAAATTATTTTGATAAAATATATATTCTTCTAAAATTATAATTCTCTTAAATATGAAAATAAATCGTTAGAACATAATATTTATTAATGAAATAAAACCTTTGGTTAGAGTTTATGGTAGAACCCTAAACCTCAATTCTACTAGGTTACTTTTTCCAAATGACTAGCGTCCTGAGAGATCAAGCTCAACCGAGTTACAACCACAGTCAAATCTCTTATTCTAAATTAATGTCTAGAGAGAACAAGCTCAACTAAGTTACATCTCAGTCCAATCCAAGAGAACAAGTTCCACTAAGCTCAATTTATAATACTGGCCAAGAGCACAAGTTCAATTGAGCCACACACTAACATATATTTTTTTCAAATTTATACCCATGCGTACATGATCCTACTAACACCCAACATGTAGTACATTCTATCAGTCCTCTAAAAACATAATTAAATATTTAAATAAAATACAACAAAACTAAAAGAATATTTCTAAAATTCTTATCAATAATAACAAGAATATATATATATATATATATATATATATAGCTAATAAATTCCATAGAATATCAATACCACATTTATCTATATAAATTAAATATTCAATTTTATATTATCATATCTTCAACAAACATTTTATAAAATTAACCCACAAGTGGTGCATGTTTGTCAACGTGTCCTCGGTTGCCTCAACTCAGCATCATATGCTCCCAAACTCTTTAAATAACTAAAATATTTATTTAAATAAATGCCTCCAATCTTAAAATTTAAAAAATGAAGGAATCACTAAAATTGATTTTTGAATACCCTAAAAAATTTATTTTGAGGCTTAAGGACAATTCCGAACGAATTAAACATATTTAAACGGAAATAGGTAATTTCCGCCGCAATCATTCAAAAATTATTTCTCATAACCCGTAAAGAATTCGATCAAACTCCAGTTACAGAAATCTATTACCGCAATTTATATTATTTATTAAAAATAGTTTCATAATTTTTAAGATTGATACTATTTTCTCATCGGAATTCGAATAAAATATATTTATAACCTTAAACACAATAAAACATTAACAAAATTAAGAGATCAGAAAATTAAGGAGAATTTACTAAACATTTCATAGAAAATTGAAATGACCGAGTTAGGATGCAAGGCTAGTGGCTAGGAACTCTTAGGAAGATGACCAACAATTTGCCAGTGACGGTCGAAGCTAATGGCGACAATAGCAGCGATCACAAAATGGACATAATATTCAGGGAAAAATCTAAAAATTTCTACTCTAATTAAATCCACCAGCGCTTATAGAACATTGAGAAGTAACTATGGCAAAAATTTCATGTTGATCGGCGGTCAGCTGAGTAGTTAATAAAAAAGAAGGAAAATAGAGGGACCAAAAAAGATATTTTTCCAAAGAAACCGATTCCCTTCTGCAGTATACATCCTTTCCATTTATACACTTTGTTTTGTCTTTTTCTTCTTATCTTATTCTTCCCTTTATTTTTTTTCCTTCTTTTGTCTTCTTCCCAAAATATATAATAATAATAATAATAATAATAATAATAATATGAACAACAAAGGGGATAATAATAGTAATATTAATATTAATAATAACAAAACATTTAGGTTATTACATTCTAAGTTAAAACTCAACCCACTCTGAAAGAATAATTTAGAATATAAGAAAATATATAAGAGAGAAATTAATGCACAAGACTTCTAAGAGATAAATTCTTTAACTAACTAAATTTTTAACTCTTAAATGATCCTTAAACACTTATATTTATAGTTAGAGATCATAAACTAGTTGTTGAGATGCATTAAATTCATCTTCAAGTTTTTACGTCTTCATTAACTGTAAAAAAAGTTTTTTTTTGCAGGATTTTGACGTGTCATGATTGTGATGATTTATGTCACAATCATGATTGTTGATTAAACTAGCCATTAGGACAACTTTGTGACCATTGTTAACTTATTATATGAATTGTGATTGTGGGCATGATCGGGGCTGGGATCATAAAGATTACCGTCCTTCTTTGGTCTTTGCTCCTTTATATGGCTCGTGCTTGTGGGACACATTTGTGAGTTGAATCACGATTATAATCACGATCATGATCATACTCGTGAGGGCCATTATCCCTTTGTCATTTGAAGATTGCTTTGGTTAGACTCGTGAGCTTGATCACTAACATGGTCCCGGTTGTGATGGAGACCGTAAGGATCACTACTTTCAAATTTGTTTCAAGTCTTTTAGCACCTTTGAGCTCATGATAATGCTCCTGATCGTAATGGAGATCGTGAGCTTCAATTCATTGATAGTTTACTTGGATTTTTTAGTATCTTTTTACACCTAACTTATACTCACTTAAAGTAAAACATATTAGTAAAACACATTTATTTTGTTAAAATCAAAATAAAGGCAAATTAAGTTTTAATCATGCAAATTACCAACACCAATTTAATCCTTCAGCACATATTCAAGGGCAAATTAATTTTTATCTGTTAAGTTTAGCTGCGCCTGAAACATTATAATGTACTAATTTATTATATAAATAAAATTAAAACTGTTAGATTAATATTTTAATATATGAAAATAATTAAAAATTATAATTAAATAAAAAAATTAATTTAACCTTCATAATTTTATTTATACAAATACCTACCTTGCAACCATGGGAAGAAACTTTAAATCATGTTTTTTTTTTCAAAAAAACAAGGAGACTAAAAATAACTGAAGCCAAGGCTGTAATTTTAGAGACGGTTATAGAGGCAGGCCCACCACAGGATCCCGTGCCAACAGAAATTACATCAAGCTGGTTTTGGAAAAAAGAAAGAAACCAAACCAACCGCTTCAGTAAAAAAAAAATCCCTCATCTACGCGCCTAGCTGCCTCTTAAGTCTTGGGTCCTAGGTAACCTTTTTTTTTTTTTTTTTTACAGAAATCTTAATATTTCTATAATTATATTTAAAAATTAGAAATTATCTTAATTAGTTTTATCCATCAATTACAAAATTTTACATTTATATTATTAAATGAAAATATTTTTTTATTTATTTTCTTATTAATATTTTTAATAACTAATCACTCTCAAAAATCTTAAGAAAATTAAAATTTTTGTGAATTTTTTTTGAACTGATTATAATATTTCTAAGAGATTTTCTCCTATTATATTTTAATACTTATTTTTCTTAAATTCTGATTTCGATTATATACATATTATTTTAGATTACTCTTAAATATAATAATCTTAAATACCCCACACATACAATTATATATGTTAGTTAAAATAATACAGTTAAAATTAAATGATCAGTTAAAAACAGTTATAATTGTTAATTTGTCAAAAATTATATTTGCTATAATTTTTTTAGCAGAAATTTTACTATAATTTAATTGTATTATAATTATTATTCTATTTTTCTGAAAATTACGTTTTTATTTTTTTTATCAATTTTAAATTATAATTACGTTTCTCTAAAAATCTAATTTTTGACTTGTATAGAATTACTCTGTATTTAATACATGCTTTAATTTGAAACATTTAATTTCTTCTAGAAAATGTGAGTTGTTCAATTGTATATATTCGAATTTAAAGTTATTGATTTATATTTTTTAATTTATGTAAAATTAAATTAAGCGTATATCTATATAAGTTTACAAAAAATTAAAATAAAAAATAAAGAAATTAACTGCATGTTTGGTGTATTTAATTTATATTATTAAATCTTATTAAAGTAAAATTTAAAAAATGTTACAATTTTTAAATGTGTTCATTTCATATTATGTATTCATTTAAATAAAAAATACTTTAAACAATAAGAACTCATTTAGAATTAAATTCTATGTCAAATTAAGTTGTAAATTTAAAAATTTACATGGTGTAATTGAATTAAAAAAAAGATAATATTATTATTGAAGAAAAGAAATTATATATCAATTTTAAAAAAATATATAAATATTCAAGACTGTTAGGGAAAGTTTTAAGATAATTTTATTTTTTATTTATTTTTTCACTTATTAAGAAAGTAAAATTTATTTTGTTAAAAAATAAAGTTGTCATAAACTAGGCCCAATTTTAGTTATCATTCGAACAACAATTTGAAAAAACTTATAAATTCAAAATTCATAGCATAAACTTGAATCCATGAATTTGAACGAAGGCATCTACAGATTATAGACAGCTTAAACTGTTTGTTAACTGTGAAGTGTCGATTCCAGAAACAAGGGTTGACACGCGTGTTAAGAGCGAGTAGGAATGAGATTGGCTGCTGGGGGCCATCATGACTCAGTAGGTGCATGTGAAGTTAGTGTGCTTTTGCTTACATTTGTAGTCATCTCTCCACTAAAATTCTGATCTTCAACACTCTTATCTGCTGCTATTGTCACAGCTAATCACTTGTCACCCATCACACAGGCTGCTACTTCACTACATCAGGTATGCAAGCAAAACTAATCCATCTCCATTTTGATTCATAAACTGAAATTGGTTTCTCTCTGCTTTTGGAAATTCCACTGTTTAAATTAAACCCATTTGATGCTGGTTGCAAGAATTTGAATCAGTTTTGATTTGGTCACTGTTTAGCAATTAGTAATCTTTCTAAGGATTAGTTACTTCGTATTTGTAACCCAGTCGCAGCAATTCTGTATGCTTCGTATTCGTATATATGCTTCAAAGATTATCTTGATAGTTTATGTTTTTCTGTTATTTGAATTTTCTAGCTTCATTTGTTAATACCCTTTTGTGCAAATTGCAGAGAAAGTATATATATATATAAGAAGTTTATCTCTTGAATTTAAGTGATCAAGTCCTGCACTTCAGTCAAATTTCAATCCAAATCATCTTGCATTTTTTGACTTGCAATAATAGGCCAAGGTAACCTTTAGCTTGACAATGAAATAATTGTTATCTAAGGGGAACAAATTCATTGAAATGAGAAATTTATCATGTTGCATTTGAGTAGATCTTGACGCTATGGCTATTCATTTAATGCCATCAAAAGAATTATTGCATCGTTTAGTGTGAAGATAATTGATTATGATCTTATAGGACAAATCCTTAGTTAGATGCAATAGCAGAGGCCCAAAGTGATTTTGATTGGACTATGGCTGAATTTTTGCTAAACCATATACAAGATTAGATGTTAGGGATATCTGCTACTATCATGTGTGCAGGTTGATCTAAAGGGAGGGACCACAGAGAATTATGGACCTCAAGATCATAGGATAGAGCATAAGATGTGATAATATATGTAGTCCCATTTGACACTTCCCTTATCTCTATTCTTCTCCAAAATATGGCCATTTCTGCACAACAAAATGGAATTATCGCTGTGAGGGATGTTGATTTCTAGAAAAAGAAACTACTTTATTCACAATAGCTTAATGAACTTATATTTATAGTTCTCCTACCTGTTTGACACACATTTCAGCTTTTCCTTTTGTAAGACTTCAACGTGATGTATCCTGGCGGTTATACAGCGGAAGTTACTTGCCTCTCTCCTAAAGCAACAGTGAAGGATGTGCATGATTTCTTTGTTCACTGTGGTGCTATTGAGCATATTGAAATCATCAGGTAACATTCATCTACCTGGTTTGGGTAATTTCAAGCTAGTTCTCAGAGCAATGTTTTTTACACTGTTGTGACATTTTGGACTTCAAGATCACTATGGAATAATTAAGTACTCAATGAGCATGTAAAAGGTCACAAGTAATTATGTCTATGCATTATTATTGTGTCTTATTTTTTTACTTTTCACTTTAATGTGGAATCTTAAGATGATTTGAACATATTTGGAGCCTAAGACTGTTTCTAGCAATTTAATAATTCTGCTGTTAGAAGATTCCAACATTTTATTTTTTCCCTCTTTGAAAATTGGTTTACAAAAGCTCTGATTTTTGCAGTTTTTGTCATATGAATTGCTTCTAAAACCAAAATAGAAGCGAAAGATTCAAATTCCCTGTTGTTTTCTCTTGTCAATGTTATGTGTGGCACATCCATGATTGTTTAATTTTTTTTAGTCTATATAGGAAGATTATCAATTTTTAATATTTCATTTCTTATATTAATTTTGGAATCCTACATTATTATCAATCAAATTATGTTCAATACATTGTAAAGGTCATAACGGTATTTGTTGAGATGCCAGCTATTTGTTTGGGAGAACATTAAGAAATAACATGAACTTTCTTTGTAATTCAATGGAGGGTGAACAGATACTAAAAAGCATGGGTTGAATGCTATCTGCTGATTTGTTTATGTACTTTATCAACACTTTACTAGGGTTCTTTTGTGTGTTGAACACAGATCTGGTGAGTATGCTTGTGCAGCATATGTCACATTTACAAGTGCCTATGCTCTTGAAACTGCCATCCTGCTCAGTGTAAGTTTATCAGATCTCTGGTGAGGAAAATTGGTACCTGATTTTTAGTGGAAACAAACTTGTGCGCCATTATCTTTTACAGTGCAGTTGAAGTCTATTAATTCTTTCAAAAAACTGTGATTAATGCCAGCTGTATTTGTTTGCATCTAAACTATATTGATTCTACAATTTTAAAAATGTCTCGGCCTATTTAATATGGTTCCTATTTTGCTTTTTATATAATTTGGAAGATGAAAATCAGAGATGTAATGTGAATGGAATTTATTTGTTTAACTTGAGGAAAGTCCAATGTCTCAGTAGGAATATGCAAGCGTCTTTCATTCACCTTAATCATGAAAGTAGGATTGTTTTGCCACTACTGCTACTTCTGTTCAATCTACATAGAAACTTTCCTCCGGAGGCAAGCACTTCTGGTTTTCTTCTAAAATTCCTTTGTATTCAGTAATGTCAAATGTAGTTAGGTGCTGCTTACCACCATGTAACTTCCTATTACTTCCATATTAGTAAATTATGCATTTCTTTTATAATTATTATGTGAATTTATTTGCCACTGGATATGATATGGATTTAGCTTTCACAATGTCCATGTGTTTACTGTATGCTCTCATATTCTTAAGTATTATAGACTTAAGTCATTAGCTCCAGGTTTGCCTCTATACGTTAATGCTCTATGACATAATGATACAAGTTAGAGGCTTTGTTGCGTTATGATCACCACTGAATTGGAATTCCCATGTCATCTAAAAGAATCTACTGCCAACAAACAGCTTGTGACAGAAAATTTATAATTTTTTATGAAAAAGAAGTCATATGTTCCTGTTTATTTTTAAGCATTTGGCTCTCTCTATGTCTCTCTCGTAGAAGGCTCACTATCTGTTTACTTTTTTCTCCTTTTGTCATCATTATAATTATCTTTCTAATAAATTTTATTTTGAAGGTTGGTATTCGCTCTAATTCTTGAGAACAAAGTTGAGATGAAAGAGTTTTGTACTGATTTGAACTGTTGATTGCACTGAACGAGCTGAAATTTACCAATAAACATATAATCTATTATGGATGCCCCACCTTTCTGTAAGCTTGGTTGATTTTGTAGGCATTTTGTTACTAATTTTGATATTTCAGGGAGCTACAATTGTCAATGAACGTGTATGTATAACAAACTGGGGTACTTATGCAGATGAATCATATCCTTGGAATGGGCCTTCATGGAAGAATGAAAATAGTTTTGGCCAACTGGTGCGCCCTGATATCTTGTTGTTGAACTCTGGAATTTCCAATTTATATGATTATCCTTGGGCAGTTATTAAACTTCAGTTCTTCCTTTGAAACTTCTATAGCAGGAAAGACTAGTTCTTGCATGTAACCTATTGAATAGAGATCTGCATAGGGGGTAGTGTCTCTTGGTTATGTGATTTATACATATGCAGGAGATTAAGTTTGAGCATAGAAGAAGTTGAAAAATAAAAGGAAAAAAATAATGAAAGTCTATGAAAAGCATAACTTTTTTCATTCTAAAATATTTCTAATAATCTTTGGACCTATGCATGAAATTGAGATTTCATAAACTCCTAGTATTTTGACATATGTACTTAAAGCTTTTGATTGAATTTGTTGAATTGAAATATGAAATTTAACTAGTTCTTTCATCTGATAAATGCTTAAGTTCTGATCTAATAATCATGTCAAGTCAGATTGATGCCTTACCATATGATAATGGCTTAATGACATGGGGGCGGTTTGACATGATTTTTGGTCAGAAACTGTTATGACTTTTGGCTTGTTATGGTATAGTATTTGTGGGAGTTAATGTTTCCAGAACATGCATCCAAAACAACATATAACACCTGATAATGGATTGCCATCAATTGATGCACTTCAGTGCCATGAATGCATCATTTATCTCCCTAGTAGTGAATTGCTCTTCAAAATTCTGTCTCCAATTTCTAATATCCATGATTTTATTTCATTTACATCATGTCCATAATGTTTCAGAACTAAATTAGATTTTCACTTTTCATTTGCTGACTGTTTCCTGCTAGTAATTTACTTTGTCTGAATTAACTTGCTCTTAATAGATCCTGCCTTAATATTTTTTTTTATGGGAAGTGATGATGTTACAATACTTATTCTAACTTAATTTTGAACTTTTCCTTTGGACTAACTCATTCAAAAACTTAGCAGGGCATTCATACGAACCAGTATGCTTCTACTCCGGGAGAAGCAGTGACTGTTGCTCAGGAAGTTGTTAAAACTATGCTAGCCAAGGGATACATTTTAGGGAAGGATGCACTGGTCAAAGCGAAGGCTTTGGATGAATCTTATAAAGTCTCAGCTACTACAGCAGCCAAGGTTGCTGAGCTGAGTAGTAGAATTGGGCTCACTGAGAAGGTACAAGCAGGCATGGAAACTGTGAAATCTGTGGATGAGAAGTACCACGTCTCTGAAATCACTGCATCGGCTATATTAATTACCGGGACAGCAGCAGTAGTTGCAGCCACTTATACAGGGAAAGCAGCTGTAGCAGCTGCCAATGCTGTAGCCAATAGCAGTTACGTTGCCAAGGGAGCACTTTGGGTTTCAGATGTTTTGACACGTGCAGCACAAGCTGCCGCAGATTTTGGCCATAATAAGGATAGTGCGTAAGTGGAACTGCTAGCCAACATAAACGAAACTTTGTTCTTGTATACAAATAAATAAGCTCAATTCGCTTGATTCCACACTGTTAAATGGATGATATTGAATTTTATGCAATCAAAAGTGTTAATATTTGATGGTCATATTTGTTGAGCAGAGGGAGAGGAAATGCGAACGGGGGGTTTGGGAAAAATTCCCTCTAAAACTCTACTTTCTCCCTCATAATTCATGCTTTTATAGTATTTGTACAATTTAGTAAATGAAAAACTATACTTGGCAACTAGTTCAAGCAACTAAAAAGTATAAAAAGGAGAAAACACAACCATGCCAAATTACATGCATTGGCTTACAAAAAGGCTGTCTAAACACACCTAAAAAGTAAATTTGATGGCTAAACATAAGGGTGACCATGGTTCATGAATCGCTGTTTTCGGTTCATGAACTAGTGATTCATGGTTGCACCTATAAGTTCCCATCCCTGTTCAAGTTAGGTTTTTGTTTGGTTTTGGTTCAAACTTGCTTTCAATTTGATTCATTCGGTTCATTTGGTTCAAGTTGATTTTTTTAAAAAAAATTTTAGTTTTACACTGGAACTATATGGTTCGAAACCAGAACCGCCAAATCCAATTTCATGGAGAGTGGAACTATCCTTGAACTGGTTCGGAACCAAGCCAGAACTAGTCCCTCCATTGGTTTCGGATTGGTTTGAGTTGGCTCCAAGTTTGATCGGTTTTTATCCGTCTTTGATCGGGCCGGTTCTGAGTCCAAATCGGTTCGTGGCTAGCCCTAGTTAAACATGATTACTTAGCTTTAAATAAGCAAACTACATGCCACATTAAGAGAAAATACATAAAAACATCTCGGAATCTTATAAGTTGGATGCTTCACACAAACTTCACTTTTTGATTCACCCAAGAAAAACTTCTTTTGTCATTGTGAGAGCCAAAGAGTTATCTCGCACTCAACAATCTCCTTAGAAATTTGGATGGAACATTTGTTTTTCTTCAACTTGAAGAATTTGGAAATATGTACTCTTCTTAAGACTTCAATGAAAGGACATTAATTTCATCGACATATCATGCTCCACAAGTTGTTTTCACAATAAACAACCAAGGACTTATTGTCAATAAAGTGAATTTTTCCAAGGTTTTATAGTAACCTCTTGCAGTGTTTTATATAGACATGGGTCCTTCATTTGCAAACTTTTTATTAAATTCAGGACAAATGCTATGCTGAAATTTTTTCCTTGAGGCTCCCCTTGGACACTCTTGGAATATAAACTAGTCTTTGCATGACTTTTGTCAACGTAGAAAACAAGACTTCTAACTAAGAGTTGCAATTCTTGAATTTCACCATAATGACACTAATTATTTAAACATAGTCAGGATATAAATTCAGAAGGATACCGATTTACTTTTAAACTGAAATAATAAGTTGAACCTCACCGTATGTGAAACAAGAAGATTATACTTCATCACCTTCAAAACTGGACTTCACTGAACTTTAACATTAGTGAAACTGATTTTCACCACCACAAGTGTAATTGAGCTTCACCTAACAACTTTCATATAATATAAAATTGATATTCATACTTGTTAAACAAGAAAGAGATAATGAATACCCAAAGGATTTACAAGGAATTATTTTCCCCCTTTTTTTTATGCTTGAAGACATTCGAACTTCACCATATGAAATGCGGACAAAAATTGTTAAAACAACAAACAAAGAATTCATAAGAATAATGTTTTTAGTTTATGAAAGCTAAAATTATATATGGGGCTTGAAGATAGTTGAATTTTGCAGCATAAAAACTTATCTTCACCATATGTGAGTTGAAGATTTGAGAATTTGTGATTTTTATTTTTGAATAAAATTGAAAAGTTAGGAATTTTATTGTTGAATGTTTCAAAATTAATGAAGCAAGAACTGGAAAACTCAACTTCTAAAAAATTTCAACAACTTTTTTATTGGACTTTCTAAGGTCCTTTTTTAAAATGACTTTCTCATTTGAAATTTCAATTTATAGACATGTTTGGCCTAGCTTAGGTTAAAGCAATGTTGTCTTAATGCAATTTAAAGACATGTTGGTCTAATTCAATAAATTTTTTTGAAAGAAATACTTCATATTTAAAAAAAAGTTAGCTCTCAAAGTTACTCACAAACAATATGAGAAAATAAAAAAAATGATGTTTCACTATAATTTGTTGGTCAATTTCAACAAACTTTTTATGAAAAAAAAAAATCATGTTTAAAACATATTTATCAACTCTTGCAGCTAATAATACATATAGCATAAGAAAAATATGAGAAAACAAATTTTAAATATTGACAAGAAAAGAGACAGAAGAAGTTTTATGTTGTAGAGGATAAGGGTATTGCTCACACAACTCACAACACAATGTGAAAAAATAACAATATAGTTCACAAAAAGTGATTTTTCTTCTTCTCAAACATGGAGATGAAGGAGGATGAAAAGCAAGAGGTTTAATAGGCTGCACTATAAGTTACAGCTTTGAACACCTTTGTTTTGTTGTTCTTCCTCATTTTCACTCCTTCTAAGTCTCCACTCTCACTTAAGTTTATAGGCCTCTTAAGAATAGGTAGCTCTAATACTAATTATTGAGTAGGGAGAGATGTTAAATGAAAATAAGAGTGTCACGACCCAAAACAGGGGCCATGACCGGCGCTAGAGAACGTGAATTCTTTCGAATCCGGAACCCGTAGCAAGCCTAAAAATAAAAATAAAACATGCAATAATAATAATAACAATATTAAATGCAGCGGAAATAAAAATCATAAAAATCATAATATTATTTCATCACTGGATTTAAATCAAATTTCAACTCATCACATATATAAAATTTTTTCAGTACAAATCCAGTTTCAATATAATACATCTCTTTAAATAAAATACATGAAATCCCACAATTAATTTACAACTACTGCAATGTCTAGATTATAAAAATAAGACTCAAGTAAGCAGTTTACACAAAGAAGCCGGGGCGGAAGAAATCCGGCGTATCGACCTGTTACTGAGGTCTGAAGATGTTGACTCTCCTGAAAAATAGTCAACGGAGGGGAGTCAGACCTCACTGAGTGAATTACTATAATATATATAAATGCATATAAATGACAATGCATACAGTCAATAATACATATCTAATATGTATATATACAGGCAAATTCACACAGATGCAGAAAAATCATTTTTATATATTTTATCTGAAAATCATCTTTTATGAAGGATCACATAGAACCCTAGAATATCGCAACCTCGGAAATAGTGTTAGACAACACTCTAGCCATACAGGCTCACTTATTCCAAGATATATCCACTTAATCCATTTAGACAGTAGATTGGCCCTGATACACTAAGTCAACCGAGCTCCAGCAGTCTGACTGCCGGTGTGATTGGCCCCGAGACACTTGGTCAACCGAGCTCCAGCAATCACACCCAAATCATATCTCACATATCAAGTAATCATACTCAATCAATATCCACAAATAAGTTAGTAATATAGCCTAAATACTATAGGCATACCCGTACGTACTCGATTCTAGTGCTGCCCACTAGGTAGCACGTTCTATTGATATCCTTCATTAATAATATAAAACATTCATTCACAATAAATGATGCATGAATTTAATTGAAATAACAATATAAACCATATATATACCAGAAATATACCAAAAGTAAACCAGGTATATTTCGAGTATATATATGTCAAATGAATTCAATCAAATTATAACTTAAGTTGGAAATATATTTAAAAACATTTTAAATATATTTTATTTACAAAACATGTATATAATTTAATATATACCAAAAATAAACCAAAAATATACTTAAATACAATTTATATTATTTATGTATTTTAATCAAAATAAAACATATATTTCTAAATCATGCATCCTAAACATATATATATAGTATAGTAACTCACCTAGTGCGTTCCACGAGACGGGTTCGACAAGCTTGGTCCACTAGCCCTCGGTCTCGGCACAACTAAACAAGCAATAAATAATGATAGACATTAGAATAAACCTAACAGAAATCCTAGAATTCAATCTAGAGTATTAAACACAGAATCAGAAATTAGGGTTCGACTGGATATCACGTTTTACGAGAATTCTACCGAAAATTCGGTAGAACCTCCCCTGTAAAACGGACATCTCTCTACTCAAAAGAGTAGAGCCGACCATGCAAAGAAACACACTTTGAAAAATAGGCTCAACACAAATCCACAACCCCTCGGTCGGACTCCAAACTACAGTCTATCGACCGGGGTCCACAAACACAGAATAATTCCAGAAATACCAAAAATGCCCTTATAACATAAAAATTCATTTTATAAGTAGAAATTACATAATTAACCTTAAAACACTGTAAAAACCTATAAAAACTCATTTTATTAGAAAAACCGTATATTATATATATAATTGAAAATAATTTGCGAAAAATAGTTTTAATTAGTTAAAAATATCAAATAATTTATAGAAATAATTTTTATACCTTAAATAACTATTAAAACCAATTAAATTACATTTTTAGCCAATTTAGGGTAAAATTACCAAAATACCCCTATATATATAAATATATTTAAATTACTTCAAAAATTCACCAAAAATTATACAATTATCCAAAATTAATTTTCTCAACATATTTATCAATAATATCAATAATTAAACTCAATTAACCAATTAATTTTAAATAAAAACACATTTAACCTAATTTTCCCAAAATTACATAAACTCAAATAATTCAAAATAAATACTTAGAAATTCATAAAAATTCCAAATAAATTCCTATAATTCATTTCAACACCTAATTTAACCATAAAACACAATTTCATAATTTGAATAATTAATTTCCGAAAATTAGAAAATAATATTAAAATATTCAAAAATACCCAAAAATCCAAAAAATCTCCAAAAATTCCAAAAAAATTCATACATGTATATTAAGATACTAGGATCAACATTTGTGAAGGGAGTTTTCATGAATCAATCAATTCAAAGCTCAAAGAAATCAAAAACTCTAATGTGACAGAATTAGAAAAATCGAAACCTAAGCAAATCTAAACCATTTTAGCTCAAACCAAAGCTAGAATCACACTCACCGGAGCTCAAGGAGAAGAAAGAGACTGGCGGTGTCAAAAATGGTGGCCAAAATCGGCGTGATCGATGGTGAAGAGAAGTTCGGCTTCTCCGGCCAAAACCGACTTCCAGGCGTCGGAATCCGCTGCTACAGGTGGCGAGGAAGGATGGAGAAGGTGGTGGCACACCGGACGGCACACCAACGGTAAGAGAATGGCACAAAAGCGACCGGAACGGCGAAGGGAATCGGTCGGGGAAGAAGAAGCTCACTCGGGGGCCAAAATGTAATTTTCCAAAGTTTTGGTTTTTAATGTATTATATGTATATATATATACTTTATACTATATATTAAAATAATATTAAATTACACACATTAAATATACACCACACACATATAATTTAATATTTTTAATAATTTATACTAAATAAAAATAATTAAATAACAATAAAACTAATAAATAATTAATAAAATATTAGGGTAATATTAAACCCTAATTAAATAAATATATACACACATAGGCCTTATTTAGTATTTTAAAAATACGTATGAGTTCATGCAAGTCCGAAAATATATATAAAATAATTAATAATAAATTATTTACGTGAAAATTTCCCCAAAAATGCAAGTCCCGGGAAAATTTTACGTAAAGTACTGTAAATAAAACACAGTATTTAAAATAGGTTTTAAATACATATCAACTCATGAAAATATCGTAATATATATACAAAAATTATTAACACTGCATCTCCCGGTACAGTGTAAAAATATTTTAAAAACACGGGATATTACAAAGAGGGATTGCAGAAAAATTCCCACTAAACTCTACTTATCTCCCTCATAATTCATGCTTTATTTCATTAACAAAACCAAGCCTTTATATGATTTAGTTTATGGTAAACTATACTTGGGAACTAGCTCAAACGACTAAATAAATAAATAAATAAATAAATAAATAAATAAATAAATAAATAAATAAATATATATATAAAGAAAAACTGGTAGAAAATATTATAGAAGAGAAGGAAGTAGTCTAAGATATGTAAGGAAGAGGTACTATCCTTAAGGATTTTAGTTATGCATCCTCTAGGATTGAACAGACCCTTATAGAAAATAGTCTTTTATTTTGGGAGGCATGATCTTGGAAAATTAAGTGTCATTATTTTTGTAATTAACTCAATGACATTTTTGCTTTGAATTTGGAAACGATTGTTAGTAACATTAAATTAATTGAAAATGAAAGCCTACAACTATGAAGAAATTCAAATGCTTAGCTATAAGACATTGAATATGTAGGTAACTAAAAAATTAGGTTTTGCAGTTAAGGTTTTTGAAGTTTAAATATGTAATGATAAGGTTCAAAATTTATATGATAATAAAACAAAAATGAAGTGGTAAAATTGGTATTGGATCAGACTTCTTGTATATCTCATGTATGGGGTAGGCAAATCAACCCATTTTTACTATAAATGGGTTCTTAGTCCATTTCTCATGCACACAAGAGTTTCTTCCATCTCTAACCTTTTACAAGCCCAACAACTTGATTATGTTAATAAAACATAAAGCTATTTTATAACTTATCAATGGGGGATGCTTTTAAAATATTCATAACAATTCCCTATATATTTCAAAAGTGAAAAACTTTTGAAAACATTTTAGAAAACGGCTTGCTAAGTTTAATTATAGGTGTATATTTGGACTATGAACAATTCTAGAAAAAAAGGATATATTTTAAAAATTGTTAGTGAAGCTTATAGCGTCTATGAACCAAAATTCTATTTTTAAATATTGGTCTTATTCTTCACATTACACCACCACAATTTTATAGTCAATGTTGTTTTGCACTAATAGGCTATGTGCGTACCTGGTTATTCATGAATGTTTTAGAGATTATATCACAATCTCATAGAAGCGGCCCCACCCCACATTCATACAATTGATTTTATTAAGTATATTTTTGCATTGATATATACCACTCTTAAGAGATATAAAATCATTAAGAGCATAATGTCATGTACTCAGCTTTGGAGGTTAGCTAAGTCACGCAACACTTAGTCACACTTGCGAGAGAAGTTGAACTAAGTAAGCCTAGATGTGAGTTAGAGTGGATTTTAAGTGAGCAAGGTAGGGTAGCAAAGGACTAAAATGAGTGTAGAGTCAGAGAGTTTGCAAATGTGTAGAGCTTTATTAAGTTGTTCATCAATCCTTACAAATGTGAGGAGTGGCCTTTATATAGGTTTTCCACCTCCTCAATGTGTGGCTACAATTAATTCTTCTAGACATTTCTACAAATATCTTATGTACAAGAAACTTCTCGATATTTACAAGAGCAAGGGAAGTTTCTAGAGTCAGGCTGAATAGTGTATAGGCAGTTTGGCATGGGAAGCTTCTAGAATGCACCTTGGCAAAGTTAGACAACACCCTTTCTTGGTCGTACTCTGTAATGTTTTAGCACCTTCTAAAGAGTTCCCTTACACTTAGCTTAGGTATGCCTTAGTGAAAATTTTGCCCATGTGCACCATCCTGGGCTTACTCAGCTTGCCAAAATGGGTGGGCTGTAACACCCTCCCCCACTCAATCTCGTGACGTCCCCGTCGTGCTTCAAGCCTTGTATTTTTGGATATATTAGGGAAACTACCATAACAAATCCTCATGCTCCTACGTAGTCTCTAGTAGATTTTCCCATTTCACCAAATACTCGATGTAGTTGGGCACTCCTCGTCTTCTTATCGCTCTATCCACAAGGATGCACTTAACTTTTTTATCAAATTCGGTGATAACTGCCGTTGGAGCTCTTTTGGATTTGCCACGACTGGGGTCTTCTTTGTCTCTATGGTATGGTTTGATCATACTCACATGGAAGACATTATGGATTTTTAGTTTGGAGGGGAGTTGGAGTTGGTAGGCAACAACGTCAACTCCCCTTACTATTAGGAAAGGGCCTTCATAGCGTCTGACTAATCCTTTATGCACCTGGTGAAGGGACTTGAACTGGTTGGGCAAGAGCTTAACCATTACTAAGTCACCATCATTTTATTCCTTTGGACGTCTTTTGACATCAGCCTACTTTTCCATGCGTTTTACTGCCTTGTCAATGCATGCTCTTGTGATGTCTGCCTTTTCATGCCATTCCCTCACAAACTTATAGGCAGAAGGGTTGATTCGTCCATAGTCGGTAGCAATAGCATTTGGTGTTAATGGCTACTGTCCCATAATAATCTCAAAGGGACTCTTACTCGTGGACTCACTACGCTGAAGGTTATAAGAGAATTGGGCCACGTTAAGTAACATTGCCCAATCTCATTGATGAGCACTAACATAGTGCCTCAAGTATAATTCCAGCAAGGCATTGATCCTCTCAGTTTGGCTGTCACTTTGAGGATGGAAGCTTGTAGAAAAGTTCATATCCATACCAAGCAACTTAAATAGCTCAAGCCAAAATTTGCCTGTAAACCGAGGGTCTCTATCGCTTATGATGCTTTTGGGCAGGCCCCAAAGCTTCACCACATTTTTAAAGAAGAGGCGCACAGCCTTGTCTACCTTGCAATCTACTGGTGCAGGGATAAAAGTAGCATACTTGCTAAATCTATCCACCACAACCATAATGTTACCGAACCCTTCAGATTTTGGCAAGGGAACAATGAAATCCACTAAGACACTTTCCCATGGCCTTTCAACAATAGGAAGAGGTTCAAGAAGGCTGGTGGCCGGTGCTCACCCTTGTCTTGTTGGTATACAAGGCATATCTGCACATAAGCTTCCATATCATTCTTAAGTTATGGCCAAGTTTTTCCGGACTAGAGCAAGGGTGCGAGTCATACCGGGATGTCTTGCCCATAAGGAGTCATGACACTCCTTTAATATTTCTCATCGTAAATTCTCCCACTTTGGCACATAAATTCTATTGCCAATGGTGAATAGAAGGCCATCTTTTTCCCAAAATCTTTGTGTTCTCCCCTCAAAGGCAAGCTTGAGGACGTTCTTGGCTAGATTGTCTTCTTGCAAGCCCTCCTTTATGTGATTAAGGAAGTTGCTCTCAGCAGTGCTGGAAGCAATGGAGGCCAATTCCGCTTTTCTGCTTAATGCGTCAGCAACAATATTGGCTTTACCTGGCTTGTATTCAAGCTTGTAGTCAAACTCCGCCAAGAAGTCTTGCCAACGAGCTTGCTTGGGACTTAATTTCTTTTGGGTCTGGAAGTAACTTGTGGCCACATTATTAGTTAAAATTGTAAATTTGCTACTAAGCAAATAGTGTCTCCATGTTAGCAAGCAATGGACGACGACAGTCATCTCCTTTTCCTGGACAGTATACCGCCTCTCTGTTTCATTAAGCTTGCGACTTTCATAGGTAATAGGGTGCCTATCTTGCATGAGCACGCCTTCGATGGAAAATTCAGAGGTGTATGTGTACACTTCAAAAGGCTTGCTATATCAGGCAACACTATGACAGGCTCTTTTGACACTGCTTCTTTCAAGGTATTGAAGGCATTTTGACATTCGTTACTCCACTGCCATGCCTTATTTTTCTTGAGTAGGTCTGTCAGTGGGGCGACAATGGCTAAATAGCCTTTGATAAATCGTCGATAATAGTTCACTAGCCCAAGAAAAGATCGTAGTTTGGGGACATTTGAAGGGGCTGCCATTGCTGGATGGCTTGAATTTTTACTGGATCCATCATAAGCCTGCCATCCTTAATTCGATGGCCAAGGAACTCCACTTCTTGCTTTGCAAATGAGCATTTCTCTTTTTTCACATAGAGCTCATGTTCATGAAGTACTTGGAAGACTTGCTTAAGGTGTTTAACATGTTCTTCAAGACTATTGCTATACACCATAATATCATCCAAATAAACAACCACGAACATATCAAGGAAAGGGTGAAGTACCTTGTTTATGAGTGTACAAAAAGTGGCAGGGGCATTAGTAAAGCTGAAAGGTATGACCAAGAACTTAAAAGCTTTGTATCACATCACACATGCTGTTTTCGGCACGTCGCTTGGAGCAATATGGACTTAGTAATAATCAAACCATAAATCCAGCTTTGAAAAGTATTGGGCCTTCCCCAGTTGGTCAAATAAATCAGCTATCAAAGGAATCAGATACTTATTCTTGATATTGATCTTGTTCAAAGCCCTATAGTCTATGCATATGCACAGAGAGCCATCCTTCTTCTTTTAAAAGAGGACTGGAGCACCGTATGCGGCCTTTGATGGTTGGATGAAACCTGAATCTAGCAAGTCTTGGAGCTATCTTATCAATTTAACAAGCTCTAGAGGTGCCATGCGATAGGGTGCCATGGCAGGGGGCTTAGCACTAGGCTCAAGCTCGATGTGGTGATCCATATTTTATTTTGGTGGCAACTTCTTAGGTAGCTCGGGAGGCATCAAATCCTTGTACTCGTTGAGAACAGCTTCAATGGAAGGTGGCAAGGAGGAAGTAGGTTGCTCAACATCATCATCCCCATTAAGCTCCCTCATGGTTGCAACGTAGCACTCCCTATTCTTCAGGCCCCACTTGAATTGCAAGGCATAAATCATAAAAGGCTTTGATTTCGCCATGCTCTTCAAAGGGATCACTCAAATAGTAGAGTTGTCGAGGATCAATAAGGAGCCCATAGAAGGAACCAGGATGGCAACAGCCTTATAGGAAAATGCTAGACTAAAGACAACTTGAAATCATCCATAGGCACAATAGTGAAGTCTAGCATACCTTCCCACTCACCTATTTTTACCTTCACTCCTTCAGCTATGCCGTGTATAGGCTTTGCCTCCGAGTTGACAGCTTTAATTATGCCAATCCCTTTTGATAACTTTAAGCCTAGGTGCTTTGCCTCATGTACGTCCATAAAATTATACGTAGCACCCGTGTCCAGCATAGGACAGGTAGCTATGCCTTCTATGGAAGCATCCATGTAGAGCAGGCCTCTCTCCTTGGAGACTGAAGGAGAGGGGAGCTTTAAAAGAGCACCCAAGTGCTGTAAGGAACCCATGCTAGCTTGGGGTTCATCTTCGGGTTTCTCTTTGTTGAACTCTGCCACGATTGCATTCATGGCTTCCCTATTGGGACAATCCCTCACCCAATGTGGTCTGTTGCAAATAAAGTAAGGCTTAGGAGGCTTCAAGGCAACGATCTTACTTTTAAATGAGGAACCCTTTTTAGGCTTAAAGTTGCTATTAAAAGGTCTTTGATTGCCTTTGTTGAAGTCCCTCTTTTAGGCTCCCCCAATCTTTGCCGAGCTAGGTTCCTTGCCCTTGTCCTGAGTGGAGTAGTCCTTCAGGTTCTCCATAGCAGCAATTGCATCATCAAGGGACTGAACTCCTCGTTGATTAAGTTCCATTTTAACCCAATCCTTCAACCCATCTTTGAAATCAAAGAAGAGTTGATAATCAGATAGATCTGTGGCTTCTAGCATCAAGGTGGTGAATTCCTTGACGTAGTTAGAAATGCTACATTTTTTCCTCAGTCATCATAGCTTGCTGAGCACCTCTTCACTAGCATTGCAAGGCATAAAATTTTTACAGAGTTTGGCCTTAAACTGTTCGAATGTGTTGATTATGCAAAGCCCTTTTTCCCTATCAGCATGCTTCCTTCTCCACTATAGCTGAGCAACATCCCTTAGGAAAATGGCAACATTGCTAATTTTTTAGAAATCATCCGTGACGTTCATTGCGTTAAAATATTGCTCGAGGCCGAATAAAAAGTTTTCCACCGTAGTGGCATTGTGAGTGCCATTGTACATGGCAAGTTTGGGGACCTTTAAACCATATTGAGCAACGGAACTGGTTGTGGTAGCAGTACTTGTCGAGGGTGGACTACCTCGATGAAGAGTTTCTATCTCCCTATGAAGCTCTTTCACTTCATCTTGAAAGTTCCTTTGTATTTTAGCAAACTCTTGGTTAAGGAAGCGTAGTTCTCCCCTAAAGGCTTGGCCAAGTTCCTCTATCATCACCTTGGCAGCCTTAGTGATTTTTTCATTTTTATGAATGAGGTTGTCCACTTGATCTGTAAGCTCTCCCATTGTCGAGGATACGCTAGCCAAGTCTCTCTCGAGGCTAGAAACTCGGGACTCTATGGGCTCACGCGTTGGAGCCTTAGATTTTCTTCGCTTAGATTATGAGCATTGCTCTTCATGCCCACAGATCTGTTCAGTGCGTTGTTCTTCCACCGAACCAGCGACATTTCCTTCCTCACTTGCCATATTCAAATCTCACAACTCGTGGTACCTAGGATTAAACTGTTGCTCTGATACCTTGGAGGTTAGCTAAGTCGCATGGCACATAGTCACACTTGCAAGAGAAGTTGAACTAAGTAAGCCTAGTTGTGAGTTAGAGTGGATTTTAAGTGAGCAAGGTAGGGCAACAAAGGACTAAAATGAGTGTAGAGTCAGAGAGTTTACAAATGTGTAGAGCTTTATTAAGTTGTTCATCAATCCTTACAAATGTGAGGAGTGGCCTTTATATAGGTTTTCCACCTCCTCAATGTGTGGCTACAATTAATTCTTCTAGACATTTCTACAAATATCTTATGTACAAGATACTTCTTGATATTTACAAGAGCAAGGGAAGTTTCTAGAGTCAGACTGAATAGTGTATAGGCAGCTTGACATGGGAAACTTCTAGAATGCACCTTGGCAAAGTTAGATAGCACCCTTTCTTGGTTGTACTCCGTAATGTTCTAGCACCTTGGTTGTACTCCCTTACACTTAGCTTAGGCATGCCTTAGTCAAAATTTTGCCCATGTGCACCATCTTGGGCTTACTCAGCTTGCCAAAATGGGAGGGTTGTAACAATAAACTCATCCTCTAAAAAAAAAAATGCAAACTAGCACTTTCTCACATTATATAATTGGTCATTATTTTAGTGCTAGTAGGAATAATGTTCATTTGTTATTACCCATATGAACCTTAATCATTGGATCTCCAGTGACAAAGGTTGGGTTACCATCACTATTATTCACAAAATTGACTTAAGTCCCATTCCCCTTGATATTTCATAAATTAATTTTTTCCTTAGGGGTTTAATTAAAGGATAAGCCAAATTTACTTTTGACTTTACATAGTTAATTGATATTATTCAATCTTTTAGCAACTACTTAAACTCTTTCATGTCTTAATCTAATGTGTTAATTTTTACCATTGAAAGCTTTGTTCTTTACAATGACTATTATAGCTTGACAATCATAATGTATAGACATTAAAGGTGTTGGTTGCATATCTAATGGAATTTCTGATAGAAATTCCTTATCCACTCAACTTCACTACCAATTGCCTTTAGAGTTATAAACTCTTATTCCATGGTAGATCTAGCAATGATGTTCTATTTTGCTAATTTTCAAGCTACAATAACTTCACTTATAGCGAATACATATCCACTAGTGGATTTTTTCTCATCTAAATCTGAGATCTAGTTGGCATCATTATATCCTTTTAATATAGCAGAAAATTCACTATATTGTATACCATAGTTTATGGTACCTCTCAATTATTTAATTAGTTTGACTATTGCTTTCCAATGATCATGATATGAATTATGAGTGTATATACTCAATCTGCACACAACATATGCTATATCAAGTCTAGAAAAGTTCATTAAATGCATTAAAATCCAAATTATCAGAGTATAGTCAGATTGAGAAACTGAATCACCTTAATTTTTCTTTAACTGAGTATTAACATCATAAGAAGTGCTTATAGGTTTTACGTCAAAATGACCAAACTTCTTAAGAAGTTTCTCAATATAATAATTCTCTGAAAATATTATATTATTATCTCTCCTTATAATTTTAACTCCTAAAATAACATTAGCTTCACTTATGTCTTTCATATCAAATTGCAAATCTAGAAAACTCTTGGTACTATGTACCAAATCAAGGCTTGTGCTAAATATAAACATGTCATCTACATAAAGGGGTAGGATTACACTTTCACCATCAACATTTTTTGTTTATGCACATTTATCCACTTGAAAGAATGAAAGTACATTACTCACTATAATGTGATCAAATTTCTCAGGTCACCATTTAGGAGCTTGTTTAAAACCATATAAAGATTTTTTTAATTTACAAACTTATTTTTATTTCTAGATGTTATACACCCCTAAGTTGCACCATATATATTTCTTCTTTTAAGTCTCCATTTAAAAATTATTGTTTTAACATCCATTTGATGAATAAAAAGTTTATAAATAGAAGCTAATGCAATTAAAATCTGAACCGATGCAATTCTAGTTATAGGAGCAAATGTGTCAAATTAATCAATGTTTTGTTTTTAAGTAAAACCTTTAGCTACTATTATAGCTTTGTATTTATCTATAGAACCATTAGAATGATATTTTGTTTTAAAAATCCATTTACAATCTATTATTTTTGCTCCTGGAGGTAATTCAACTAAATCCCAAATTTGATTTTACAAAATAGTACAATTTCAATTTTAATTACTTCTTTCCAAAAGGATGCATTAGAAGAAGATATTGCTTTAGAGTAAGTTAAAGGATCATTATCTACAAGATAAGTCTAAAAGACATTTCCAAAACTTTTTTCTTTTCTAAATCTTTTAGTCCTCCTTAAAATCACATCAGAATTATTAGAATTATTCATTATTAAATTATTAATGTTTGCATTATTCAAAATAGTTGGTGCACAAGAAATCTTATTAGATAATGGAAATATGTGTGCTAAGATTTTTGGATTATTTGTCTCAATAATAGTGTTGCATTTTAAAGCATCACTTTTTGAAATAAGAAATCTATATATATCACTATGATCAGTATAATCAATGAACATGCAATTAGAGGTTTTTGAAAAAAAATTTCTTTTCTTAGGTTTAAGCAGTATAACTTTAGCAAGACACCCCCACACTTTTAAATATTTTAAGTTAGGTGCATGACCTTTTTATACTTTATAAGGTGTTTTTCCAATTTTCTTATGTTGGACTCTAATTTGTAAATGACATGTAGATAAAATAGCTTTCCTTATAAATTAACAAGCGTAGAAGAACTAATGAGCAATGAATTCATCATTTCTTTAAGTGTCCTATTTTTTCTTCTAGCTATTTGATTTGATTTGATTTAGGTGAATAAAGGGGGGAGTAGTCTCATGTATAATTCATTCTTTTTCAAAAAAAAAAAAAAACAAACAAACAAAACAAAATCATTAAGTAGAATATATTCACCACCTCCATCTGATATAATTCTTTTAATTGTTTATTTAATTGGTTTTCAACCTCATTTTATATACGATAAACATATTGAAGTCTTCAATTTTTTGTCTAAGCAAATAAACTTTAGTATATATAGAGAAATCATCTATAAATGTCATATAATATTTTTGCCAACTCTAGTCGTAATTTTTTTAAGTCACCTAAATTTATGTGAACTAATCTTAACAATTCAAATTCTCTAGTCATAAATATACAAGTTTTTTTTTTTGTTAATTTAGCTTTAGCATAAATTTCACATTTATTTATATATGATGTACTAATTCCATTTATCAGTCCTAACAAATGCACTTTCTTAACAAAGCCAAAATTAACATGTCCTAATCTTTTATGCCATATATTATAAAAATCAATCAAATAGGTAGATGAAGAAGTAATTCTATTAATAACATCCACAACATTGAGTATAAATAATCCTTGATTACAATAACCCTTTCCCACAAATGTATTATTTTTGGTCATCACTATTTGGGTATATTTAAATGAAACTTTGACCCTACCTTTACTTAAAAGAGCTAGAGAAATGAGATTTGCTCTAATATTAGGAACATGCAAGACATCATTCAAAGACAAAGTCCTTCTGGAAGTGAGCTTTAACATAACTTTGCCTTTTCTGATCACTTGAGTTGTGCTAGAATTGCCAAGATAAATCACTTCTCCTCCATTTCCTACAAGTGTGTAAGAAATGAAGGCATCTCGATTTGCACAAATATGGCTTGTCACTCTTGAGTCAATGACCTATTCTTTCACATTAGCCATTAAGTTAGCTTGTGAGATCATAATAGATATTATTTCATCTCCTTTCACCAAGTTAGCTTTTGGTTGAGGAAGATTTACATTCTTGACTTTCTTGTGACATTGAGGTACAGGGAGTCTTGGTTTTCCACACACAAAATAATTTCCTTTCTTTTTGAAAGTAGGGTTAGTCATTTTAGGCTTGTAATCAGAAAATTATTTTTTTGTTCTTTTTATTTTGAGTCTTGTTGTATTACACCAAGTTTGCTTTAGTGGTTAGTTAGCTTTGAGACTTTCCACCTCTTTTTAATTTGTGTCTTTAATAATGATATGAATGATAAGATCTGCCAAGGAGAGCTACTTTTGTTTATGCTTGAGTTGTTGTTGATAATCGTTCTACGAGTTAGGTAACTTTTCAATAAGCACACTTGCTATAAATTCTTTTGGCAAGGTGATGTTTTCAGCCTTTAAATCCTCCAAGCATTTATGGTATTCATTAATTTGTGACTTGATGTCCTTGTTCTCCACTATCTCATATTTGTAGAAATTTTCCACCATGAACTTTTATTTTCTAACATCTTCAATAGTATACTTGGTAACCATTGATGTCCATATTTTTTTAGCCTCTTTATAAGCACAATAAACATAAAAAAGTTCGTTAGATAATGTGGAAAATAAGTGAAAAAAGTCCTGGAGGGGGGGGGGGAGGATGAATAGGACTATTAAATAAAAATGAGAAATGAAAAGAATTCTTTGCAAGAATTGAATGGAAGTTGAGAAGGAAGAATGAAGAATACAAAAATTTAAGGAGTTTGGATTCAACAACAATCCTACGTCTCCACATAACTTATCCCCAAGTTAGGATTTTTAATCACCTATAATCTTATTCACAAGATTGATATTACACAAGAGTTTTATGACTCACTCTTACAACTTTACAACTTGAGTTTTCAAGGCTTACTCAAAGGCCAAATCCCAAGTGTTTCAATGGACAACACTTAAACCAATTCCTTTAGAAATAAATCTCACCTCCATTCTAATCTATCCCAAGATTAAAGATGAAGAGAAATTATATTTCTAACATACAACCAAATCTCACAAAATTTTATACAAACAAAGAATTGTTTTAAAAAAAATTGAGAGCTTAATTGAATGCTTAAGAAATAATGAATAATAAGCAAGTTTCTTAACCTTTCAATTGAATTATAAGGAGTTTTTATATATAAAAACACTTAAAAATATAGTTATTAGATGTATCAAACATGTCTCCAATGTCTATAATTGATTTTGAAACAATTCTTGGACTTTTGGCAACTCAAGGGATGCTCATGATCGTAAGGAAGCCATCCTAGCTCGTGAGCATCCATTTGATGACCGTTGCATTCAAAAATATCCATTGAATGTTGTCAAGGGTGTGCTCATGAGCACTTATCCATTGAATATCCATTGAATGCTGTGAGGAGTTCTGCCCATTTTTGCCAAAAAGGTGCTCCAAAGGCACTATTCAAGGACAGCTCATGACTAGCTCATAGGATGCTCATGAACGAGAATGAAGACAATCGAATCAGCATAAATATTCTGTATAAAAGTTGTAGATAATTTTCTTATATTTCTATAAAACTCTGAATCACTTTAATTGGACATTTGTAGCTCAAGATATTGCTGAAATACTAGGAGCTATACAAACTAAAATGAAAGCTGCATATGCTGAGTTCGACTGAAGATTTGTATACCCAAATGAGCTCGGATTTTGACAAGTAAGATCAATTTGGAAAGATTAAGATGTCTAATTTAAAAGTTAAGAAGATCATTTTCTTATTATAGAGCTCTAGAAATTTCAAAAGTCTTCTTGAATCTCAGAGGTTGAATTAGTTTGAAAAATTACTATTCATCCAAAAATGTATATACTTGGTATAAGTTTGGTATATAATTCCCTACACACTTAGTTGAAATTATTAGTATCAAAATCGTTTGTCAAAGTGCAAAATTAGGATTTTGATTATACAAATGGTCAACAATAAGGTATGATGACAAACCTTATTAGCATATATTCATGTTTAAGAATTATTGTTATTTTTCTTTCAAATAGAGCCTATGCAACCCTATGCATATCAAGGGTGAATGAACATGTTCCTGGCACCTTTTGAAATGTTCACCTCCAAATATGTCAATTTTGGAGATGCTTGGGAAAGGTTTAGCATAGACAATAGTAGTAGAAATATTCAAGGTAGATGCAATAGGCACAAATGTGTCAATGGTAAAGGAAGAAGGAGAAGTGGAGTTATTTCCAAAGGAGGTTGTAGAATTATTTCTGGTAGGAGTAGCACCATTGAAAGCAAGATGAGAACCAACAGAGGCAAAAAGAGTAGGGTCCATTACAAAAAAAATGAGGTATAAAATCCTTAAGATTGTTAGAATGTAATGTAGAAGAGAAGGTAGTAGTATGAGCTATGCATAGAAGAAGCACTACCCTTAAGGATTTTAGTTTTGCATGCTTAAGGATTTAAAAGACTCCTCTAAAAAATAGTCTTTTATTCTAGGAGACAAGATCTTGCAACATTGAAAATAAAGGCTTGCAATTGTGAAGAAATTCAAATGCTTGGTTGTGGATTGATACTTCACATATATCTCACACGTAGGAGGGGTAAGGTGTAAATCCACCCGTTTTCACTACAAATGGACTCTTGATCCATTTCTCATGCTTGCGATACTTCCTGCCATCCCTAACCCTTTACAAGCCAAAGAACTTGATTATGTTAATAAGCTATAAAGCTAGTTTATAACTTAGTAATGTGGCAAATATTCACAACGAAAATCACCTTGTTAAGCTATGTACATTGGTTTGCAAAAATGGTTGTTTAAACACGCTTAAAAAGCAAATTCAATGGCTAAACATGATTGTTTAGCTTTAATTAAGCAAACTACTTGTCACATCAAGATAAAATACATAAAGACATATGGGAATCCTTGAAGTTGGATGCTTCACACAAATTTCACATTTTTATTCATTCAAGAAAATTTCTTTTGCCATCGTGACAGTCCAAGAGTCATCTCACACTTAATAATAATATTCCTTAGTGTAATTCTTAATAGTTTTATGGTTGATACTAAACCTCATGCCAAAGTGGTTGCTTCTATATTAAATAAAATGCTGAAGGTTTATAAGTTCCTGCAACAGTTGCTTTTATATACAGTATGAACTTCCCAACTAAAGTTAGCAAGAACTTATGAATGCATATATCTTGTCAATGGCTAGAAAAAGTTTCTGTCTTCATTTTTGCACAAACCTTTTAATAAAAAGGCATGGTAGTATTAAAACTTATAAGATTTGCGAGATTTTTTTACAAAACTGTTTTCATCTCTTAATTTTGAAAAAATGTGCTAACTTAATAAATAATTTGCAATTTTAGCATGAACTTTATTTTGATCATATTTAATTTAAAAAAAATGAATATATGAGTTACCTTCAAATAACAGAACCACGTTAGATGCTTTATACACATTTTAGAAGGAAAAAAAAAAAAACAATTTGCACAAATTGCACATTATGATAAAAAGTTATAAATAATGGATCAAATTTGAATAATTTTGCCAAATTTTTGAAAGGTTGGAATCAATTTGCAAAATAATAAAAACAACAAATCACAAGTATTGAAATTTTTAATCAATAAACCTTCTAGAAAAATGCTAATTACCATGTTACATTACTTGTCCCCGACATTTAAAAATTATATACAGAGATTTTGCATAAATAGATTAAAAATAAAAAATATTATCAAAGCCACATTGATAAAAATATTTTCAAAACTAATTTTTTCTTTTTTTAAAATTAACTTCTTTAACTTTTTTCTTTTAAATATGAATCACTTTCTTTTCTTCCTTTTATTTTTATGGTATTATCTTTTATTTTTAATTTTTTTTATCAAATTTTTTTCTACTATCTCCATCTTTCTTTTTTCTCAACTATTTTTTACTAAACATTTTTTTTTCTATTTTTAAGATACTGTCTTTTTTTTATTCAATATTTTTTGTAACTATCTTCATTTTTTTTTCTCAGATATTTTTTGCTCAACTTTTTTTTTTATTGTCTTCATCTTTTTTTTTTTTCTCAATATTTTTTTTAATTTTTAAGGTATTGTTTTCATCTTTTATTTCCTCAATATTTTTTTCTCTTCAAAATTTTTTTTTTTTTTCAAATGAATGATTATGAATTGAACATCTTCAATTGTTGTAAAAATAAGAAATAAATATTTTTCAATTGTTGTAACAAGCAATAAACAAAAAATTTCCCTTTTATATTCTTATAAAATAAGGATTTTATTTTATTTTTCACTTTAATTTGTTTCTTAAAATGTCTAACAAGTATTTTTTTAAAAAAAATTATCTTAAACTTATTGATCATCAATATGTAAAATGTGTATGATTCTTATGGTGTATTTGTAACATCAAAAAAAAAAAAGCTGAAAAATGAAAAAAGCAATAACACTGAAAAATAAAAAGTAATAACATTAAAAAAGAAAAAGTAACAAAAAATGACAATATTGAAAAAAATCAACACTAAAAAAAGTAATAAAAAGAAACAGTTGAAAAACAATAAAAAACAACAACAGCAAAAACAACAATTGAAAGACAATAAACAGCCACAACAAACATATATAATCAACAATAACACAACCAACAAAATACTATCATCTCTTTTTTCTAAAATAGGTTTGTATTGTCCATAGGTTTCTCACTTTCTTTGTATCTCCATTTTCCTTCTCTTTTCTACTCATTATTTATCCTATATATTTTCCTTTTCCTCTTTATATTACAAATAAAAAATGTGTCTTCTTTGAGGCAGATTTTAAAAGGAGGAAAAAAAAAAAGCTGAAGAGGGAAGAGTTTCTTGGTTGATTTTTCTTCATCAACAAAAAAGATAACAACCATAACTTTTTCTCCCGGCTTGAATGCAATTGAAAAGGAAACATTGTTATCACGTGTTTATGAAGTGGCTGTTAAGCTTAAAAAAAAGGCCAAAAATGAAACATACAAAACACAGAAAACACTGAATATATACTTTTGAAAGACAAAATGTAGGCATGCCAAAAAAAGAAATTAATGGGTCAATACAAACCCATTAGTGATATTATCTTTTTTGTTTTTTTTTTATCGTTTCCTTTTGTAATATTAACTATGTCAATTTTTTTTTACTAAAATTGTGCTAAGTTAAAAAGAAATTAACATAATAACCTTTTAATGTAGAACATAATTTCTATTTTTTCTCTCTATTTGATTATTTTGTACTATATGCCCCTTAATATCTAGAAGTTACGTTTTTCAATATTTTTGTAATACCCTACATATATATATATATAATTATTTAAATAAAAGGGACATAATTTTTTCTCAAATAGTACTACTAATAGTTAATTTGCATTATATTAAAATATAATTGTGTTAACATTATATTTTAGGTTAAATATTAGTTTAAATGTACATATCAATTCATATGTGTGCATATATATATATATATATATATATATATATATATATATATATATATATATATATATATATATATATATATAATATAGTATAAAGTATAATTATATACATGTGTATATATATGTATACATTTTCATGTAGTATATGTTTACATACATATACATATATAATATATATATATATATATATATATATATATATGTATAGTTAGAGTTTAGAAAACACCAGAAAACCCAAAGAAGACCAATTCCTCATCCCCATCTGCTGCCATCCCCGCCCTCTTCCGTCACTGCACCACCTTCTTCTTTGCCGGAGAGTGCCATTGCCGCCGTGGGTGAAGCTTGCTGGAGTGTTGCAGTAGCTGCTTTCCTCTTCCTCGCGAAGCGGCTCCTTCCTCTCCTTGCGCAGCAGTAGCTCTGCATCTCCTCGTTCTGCCCAGCTTCGACCTTCTACCGTGCCATCTCCTGGAGGTGTCAAGCTGCCCATTGCCTCCTCCTGAGCTGCTTCATCTCCCCATTTTCTCCGGTGGCAGTAGGTCTTTCCCCCTCCCTCTGTTCTGTCCAACTACTAGGTGGTGAGTAGTGCTCGCCCAAATTCTTCCATTCCCTTCTTCGATCTTGGTAAACCTAGGTTAGTTAGGGTTGTTTAGCATGCATTTGAGTTGGTTTCAATTTTCTTTGAAATTTTTGGTAATTATTTGAATTTCCAGAATTTATTTAATGTTTATTTGGTTTATTTAGATATTTATTTAGGTATAATTAGCAATTAGGGTGATTGTTATTAATTATTTTGAGTAAAATAAATTTTATTGAATTTTTTGGAATTTATTTTGATTTTTGGTGAATTTTAAAAATTTTGATACTATTTTAGGAATTTTCGGGAATTAATTATAAAAATAGTAAATAATAATAATAATTGGCATTTTGGTGTTATTATGTGTTGATATAAATTTTAGGGTAAGGAAGATAATTTTTTTAGAATATTATACAATTTTTAGGAATTTCTATACTTTATGTCAAAAATTTATAATTAAGCTAATTTCGAAAATTATGGTTAAAAATTATGAAATTTTAATAATTGAGGTTATTAGTGAATATTATAAATTTTAGAACTCAAATTATAATTTTTGAGACTTTTATACTATTTTTTATAATTATATTTAAGTTTATGCCAAATTTGATTTTTGGTTAAATAATAATTTTTGGGAGAAAATTTTTGGTTGATTAAATATTTTAATTATATTAGGGAGGTTTATTTTAAGAAAATAAATTTTTGGCATGATTAAAGAATTTTAAGGAATTATTCTAGTATTAAAAGCACATTATGTAAATTGTGTATTTTAGGGAGGTAAAAAATGTAATTTTACCCTAAATATGATATATATATATATATATATATATATATATATATATAATACATTACAAAGGTTTTCATTGGATAATAATTATGTTTATATTGTTGGTGATGGAATACAAATTTAATTGTTTACTTTTGAATATTTGAGTTGTGATCTCGGTCGGGGGAAATTGTAGTTTTGGGAGCCCAACTCGAGTGTGAATGGTTGTGTATATTGGAAGTGCATTTTATATGCAGGTATGGCTCTACCTTTGGTAGAGAGATGTCCGTTTTACAGAGGAGACTCTGCCGAAATTTCGGTAGATTTTCTCGTAAAATGTGATACTCGTAAAATTCCTATCGTTAGTTAGGTTAAATCCTGTCTGTCGAGTCTCGTCTGGTTTTCCTCGAGTCAGTCTGGAATTTTATTATTTTGTTGATTTCTGATTTCGATTCCTTAGTCATGTTTTAAAAGTCGATTCATTATTTTTCTTTTAGAGCATATCGGAGCAGAAGCTGTGAGACCGAGGCAGACGCGTGGTCGTTAGCCTTCGCATTCATCCTGTAAGTCAATAGAACGATTTGTGCATGTGTTTATTTAAAGAATGCATGCGCTCGTATTTCTATTATATTGATTATATGATTTATTTAATTTAATGCTATTATCTATGATTTAAATGCATTTTATTTATTTAAAATCGATTTGAGAAATTTTGGTAGAACGGGCTACCTGGTGGGCCTCACCAGGACTATGTGCACATGGTAGAAATTGAGAGATGGATCCGATAAATTGTATGATTGATGAATGTTAAACTGGGACGGGTGCCTCGGTAGAAGCCTTTGCTCTCGGGGACCGTTAGTGATTGGGAAGTTAATAATGGACTGGGATGGGTGCCTCGGTAGAAGCCTTTGCTCTCGGGGACCACCAGTGCCGTATATTTGGATTAAGTGAATGACTACGGCTTGGTGCCCTTGCTCTCGGGGACCGGTAGTCTAGTTGGAATAAGTGGGCCCAGTTGGCCATGTAGATTGTTGGGTTTAGGATTCTACCGAGATTTTTCAAAAGCTATAAATATATATATTATAAATTATTTTCACTATAAACATATATAGTTTTCAAAAAGGTTTTCAAACCATACAGCTCTTTTATTGACTTACTCAGTGAGGTCTAATTCCCCTCAATTTATTTTTTTCAAGAGCTTGGGATTTCGACCTCAGACTACCTCCATGCCGGGTTTCTTCTTCACCGGCTATTTTATGTAGGTCATTATAAGCTGTATTGTGTGCTAATCTAGGTTGCTGCAGTAGTATATGTATTAAAGATTTGTATGGTTTAAACATAATTATGTAATTTATTTGTGTAAACCATGCTTATGTATAAGATTCAATTTGATTTATAATATGAAATGTTGAAATACATTATTATTTAAGCAGTTGAATTTGTTTATTCTGAGAAAAATCAGTTTGATAATGTATTCTGTTTTAAAGTAAAGTTTAATATATGAATGGTTTTATTTTCTTTTTCCTTTAGGCTTACTACGGGTTTCGGGGGCCTTATGCTTACCCATTCCCTAGTGCCAGTCATGTGCCCTCGGGTTCGGGTCATGACAAAGTTGGTATCAGAGCATAAGTTTGATTAATTGTCTATGTCTGTCTTTTTATGTAACTACTGTAACTTTAGGATTGATAATTGTCTTTGAGATGTTCTTGTATCTAATTTCGCGTTGCTTTAAATATTCTTACCCCGTTTTGAATTCAATTTTCCTTGTCTTCCTTTCAGAATGAGGCATGTGCGTACCGATCCAGAAGTTGATCCGACCCTTAGGTTTGATGAGCAGTCTGTGCATGATGAGGCTTCCCCTCTTGCTCCATGTCGTAGGGGCAGAGGTAGAGGTAGAGGTCGAGCCAGGGTAGCTGCAGTTGAGATTCCTGATCAGCAACCAGTCGAGCTTAAAGGCCCAGCTGTTGATCATACAGCTTTTGCAGCTGGACTAGCAGGGATTAATCAGGGTTTAGCAGCATTGAATCAGGCGATGCCCCTTGTACAGCAGATGCTTCAACAGAGGAACCAGGGGATGTCGGACACTGAAGCAGCCTTTCTTTACTCTCGGATTGGTAGAGTTTCTTTTGACGGTACGGGCGATGCCTTAGACTTCATTAATGCGATTAAGGCACGCACCAGAACGGGACACATGGATTATCATAGGATTATGATTGTGGAGTTGTCAGTTCAGGCGACTGCTCAGGATTGGTTTATGCAGTCAATTCAGCCATCGATGCACGAGCTGACTTGGCCAGAGTTTAAGGATCGCTTTTTGAGATTTTTCTATCCTCCAGCCACCAGAGATGCCTACAGGTGGTAGCTACTCCACATCACTAGGGGTGATAGGTCAGTGGAGGATTGCACCAGAGAGTTTAATAGGCTGTCCCGACATGCCGAGGATATCAGGAGGGACCCTTACAGAGCAGTGGAGCTGTATGTTACGGGATTGGGACCTGCTTTTATTGGTATGCGTATTGAGGACCGCACCCTAGAGAGTGTGATTGAGGAGGCCCATTTGATTGAGAGGCGACATATCCGCCAGGGCACCATGATAGATCCTTATATGATCGGGGGCAGTGGTTATGGTGTAGCTCCCGGGCACCAGCAGCCAGCATTTCACATCAGCAGTTCGAGTCAGCAAGCTGCGAGTAGTTCTCAGCAGAGTGGTAGGAGGTCCAGGACTCACAGAGTTGGCCGACATGGATATGCTTCAAACAAGAGAATCGGTAGGAGTCACAGATTCGGTGCAGGAGTTAGTAGTAGCAGTAGTGGGCAGAGTTCCGGGCAGAGTAGTTCTGGGTCTGGAGCCAGTGCTTGCGCGAGTTATAGATGATTTCATCAGGGCCCGTGTCATATGTTGATGGGTGCTTGCTTTAGGTGTAGGCAGGTTGGACACCTTGCCAGAGCTTGTCCCCACTCCGGATACCAGCCACAGTACGTTCAGGGTTCATCTTCATCAGTGGCTCAACCCTACTATCCGATGCCTCAGCAATATAGAGCACCCATACAGCCACAACAGAGACCACCTCAGCCTATGAGTCAGCAGGGTCGAGGTTCAGTTGGTAGACCTAGCGGACGTGGTTTTGCGCAGCCTTCGACTTCTCAGCAGGCAGGTCGTGGTCAGGCTCGAGTGTTCACTTTGACACCACAGGATGCTCAGACTTCGAATGCAGTGGTAGCAGGTATTCTCTCAGTCTGTGCATACGATGTTAGAGTGTTGTTTGATCCCGGTGCTTCACATTCCTTCATTTCTCCTGTGTTCGCTTCGAGAATTGAGTGGCAGCCTTCTAGGTTGTCCTTTCCTCTATTTGTTTTGACTCCTCTTAGTGACGAGTTGGAGACAGATGTTTTCTTTCCTTCGTGTCCGATGATGGTTGATGGTAGAGAGCTATGGGCGGACTTAGTATTGCTCGACGTACTGGCTTTCGATGTCATTTTGGGCATGGATTGGTTGTCGAGGTATGATGCTTCAGTGAATTGTAGAGAGAAAGAAGTGGTGTTCAGAATTCCAGATGAAGAAGAATTCTGTTTTAAAGTTAAGAAGAGCTCCATACCTCCTAATCTCATTTCTGCCATTACAGCCCGGAAGATGCTTAGAAGGGGTTTTCAGGGTTACTTGGTAGTAGTAGGAGATGTTGAGAAGGAGTATGTGGCAATTGAGCAGGTGCCAGTGGTGTGTGAATTTTTGGATGTCTTTCCTGAAGAATTACCAGGATTACCACCAGACAGAGAGATAGAGTTTTGTATCGATGTTATACCTGGTACGGATCCTATTTCTATGCCACCTTACAGAATGGCACCAGCTGAACTGCAGGAGCTAAAAGAGCAGTTATAGGAGTTGCTTGATAAGGGTTTCATCAGACCCAGTACATCGCCTTGGGGTGCTCCGGTGTTATTCGTGAAGAAGAAAGATGGTAGCCTTCGACTTTGTATCGATTACAGGCAGTTGAATAAGGTCACCATCAAGAACAAGTACCCACTTCCGAGGATCGATGGTCTGTTTGATCAACTTCAAGGTGCTACATGCTTCTTTAAAATAGATCTGAGATCGGGGTATCATCAGTTGAGAATCAGAAGAGGTGATGAGCCCAAGACAGCCTTTCGAACAAGATATGGCCATTATGAGTTTTTAGTAATGTCCTTTGGGTTGACTAATGCTCCAGCAGCCTTTATGGACTTGATGAATCGGGTATTCAGGCCATACTTAGATTGGTTTGTGATAGTTTTCATTGATGATATCTTGGTTTATTCCAAGAGTGAGGCTAAGCATGTGATGCATCTGAGAAGGGTACTTCAGACCTTAAGGGAGCATAGGTTGTATGCCAAATTCTCAAAGTGTGAGTTCTGGTTGCATCAAGTGGCATTTCTAGGCCACGTGGTTTCTCGAGATGGCATACAGGTGGACCTTAAGAAGATAGAGGTTATTACAGAGTGGCCAAGGCCGACTACAGTTAGGGAAGTACGGAGTTTCCTGGGTCTAGCAGGCTATTACAGAAGATTTGTGAAGGACTTCTCTAGAATTGCTGCACCTTTGACAAGGTTGACCCAGAAGAATGTTAAGTTTGTATGGACGGACAAATGCAAAGAGCATTTTCAATTATTGAAGGACTTGTTGACGTCAGCCCCAATTCTAACTTTACCCTCTGGGAATGAAGGTTATACAGTGTATTGTGATGCTTTCAGAGTAGGATTAGGCTGTGTGTTGATGCAAAATGGCCAAGTGATTGCTTATGCTTCGAGGCAGTTGAAGAAGCACGAGCAGAACTATCCTACTCATGACTTAGAGATGGCAGCCGTGGTGTTTGTTTTGAAAATATGGAGGCATTACTTGTACGGAGTGACATGTGAGATATACACAGATCACAAGAGCTTGAAATATATTTTCCAGCAGAGGGACTTGAATCTGAGGCAGAGGAGATGGATGGAACTCCTTAAGGATTATGATTGCTCCATTTTATACCATCCAGGCAAGGCGAATGTTGTTGTGGATGCCTTGAGTAGAAAATCAATAGGCAACCTTGCCCATATTAGCACAGAGAGAAGGCCCATTATTAAGGAGTTGCATGGACTGATCGATCGGGGATTGCAAATGAAAGTTACCCAAAAGTGCCTTTTAGCTCAATTCAGTGTACGATCAGTATACTTGGATCGGGTTAGGGCAGCTCAGAGCAGGGACCCCCAGTTGTAGAGGATTATGTATGAAGTGCAACAAGGGCAGTCATAAGACTTTGTGATTGACAGGGAAGGTATATTGCGGTTGGGCACTAGGATTTATGTGCTAGATGTTGATGACTTGAGAAAGGAGATTATGGAAGAAGCACATTTTTCTGCATATAGTGTTCACCCGGGTTCTACCAAGATGTATCATAACTTGAAGGATACATATTGGTGGAACAGAATGAAGAAGGACATTGCAGAATTTGTATCCAGGTGCTTGAATTGCCAACAAGTAAAGCTTGAACATCAGAGACCCTCGGGACTGTTGCAACCCATGCCAATTCCTGAATGGAAATGGGATATGATAGCCATGGATTTCGTGACCGGGCTATCTCGGACTACTGGAGGTTATGACGCTATTTGGGTGATTGTTGACAGGTTGACTAAATCAGTACACTTTTTGCCTATAAAGAAGACGTACTCTACTGATAGACTGGCAAGACTTTATGTTAATAGGATTGTTTGTCTACATGGAGTACCTGTGAGCATAGTGTCGGATAGAGGAGCCACCTTTACCTCAGTCTTTTGGCAAGAATTACACAAGGCCTTGGGTACCAGATTGGATTTTAGTACGGCCTTCCACCCTCAGACAGATGGTCAGTCAGAGAGGACCATCCATACGTTAGAAGATATGCTGAGGATGTGTGTAATGGATTTTGGAGGACAATGGGATTCACACTTGCCACTGATTGAGTTTGCTTATAATAACAACTATCATGCTAGCATCGAGATGGCTCCATATGAGGCACTATATGGGAGGAAGTGTAGATCACCATTGTGTTGGGAGATTGGTGAGAGGCAGTTAACAGGACCAGAGTTGGTGCAGATCACTTCAGAGAAAGTCCCCGTTATTCAGCAGCGATTGAAGACAGCCTTTAGTAGATAGAAGAGCTACGCTGACCCTAGGAGAAAGGATGTATCCTTCATGGTTGGAGACATGGTGTTCCTGAAGGTGTCTTCAATGAAAGGAGTTATGATATTTGGCAAGAAGGGTAAGCTAGCTCCTAGATACATTGGACCGTTTGAGATTCGGTCCAGAGTGGGTGAAGTGGCGTATAGGTTGGTGTTACCACTAGAACTATCAAGAATCCATCCTATATTTCATATGTCCATGTTGAGAAAATACATCCTTGACCCGTCTCACGTGTTGCAACCTCAAGCCATTGAGCTTAGCGACGATTTGACTTACGAGGAGTACCCGGGTGGCGATTGTGGATCACCAAATCCGATAGCTGCGGACTAAGGAGATACCGATGGTGAAGGTGTTATGGAGTAACCATTCTGCAGAGGATTGCACCTGGGAAACTGAAGCCGAGATGCGAGTTTCATTTTCGTATCTTTTTCCTTCTTAGCTTTGTAATTCCTCTTTTCTTTCTTTTCTTAAATTCGAGGATAAATTCCTATAAGGAGGGGAGACTGTAATACCATATATATATATATATATATATAATTATTTAAATAAAAGGGACATAATTTTTTCTCAAATAGTACTAGTAATAGTTAATTTGCATTATATTAAAATATAATTGTGCTAACATTATATTTTAGGTTAAATATTAGTTTAAATGTACATATCAATTCATATGTGTGCATATATATATATATGTATAATATAGTATAAAGTATAATTATATACATGTGTATATATATGTATACATTTTCATGTAGTATATGTTTACATACATATACATATATATATATATATATATATATATATATATATATATGTGTATAGTTAGAGTTTAGAAAACACCAGAAAACCCAAAGAAGACCAATTCCTCATCCCCATCTGCTGCCACCCCCCGCCCTCTTCCGTCACTGCGCCACCTTTTTCTTCGTCGGAGAGTGCCATTGCTGCCGTGGGTGAAGCTTGCTGGAGTGTTGCAGTAGCTGCTTTCCTCTTCCTCGCGAAGCAACTCCTTCCTCTCCTTGCGCAGCAGCAGCTCTGCATCTCCTCGTTCTGCCCAGCTTCGACCTTCTGCCGTGCCATCTCCTGGAGGTGTCAAGCTGCCCATCGCCTCCTCCTGAGCTGCTTCATCTCCCCATTTTCTCCGATGGCAGCAGGTCTTTCCCCCTCCCTCTGTTCTGTCCAGCTGCTAGGTGGTGAGTAGTGCTCGCCCAAATTCTTCCATTCCCTTCTTCGATCTTGGTAAACCTAGGTTAGTTAGGGTTGTTTAGCATGCATTTGAGTTGGTTTCAATTTTCTTTGAAATTTTTGGTAATTATTTGAATTTCCAGAATTTATTTAATTTTTATTTGGTTTATTTAGATATTTATTTAGGTATAATTAGCAATTAGGGTGATTGTTATTAATTATTTTGAGTAAAATAAATTTTATTGAATTTTTTGGAATTTATTTTGATTTTTGGTGAATTGTGAAAATTTTGATACTATTTTAGGAATTTTCGGGAATTAATTATAAAAATAGCAAATAATAATAATAATTGGCATTTTGGTGTTATTATGTGTTGATATAAATTTTAGGGTAAGGAAGATAATTTTTTTAGAATATTATACAATTTTTAGGAATTTCTATACTTTATGTCAAAAATTTATAATTAAGCTAATTTCGAAAATTATGGTTAAAAATTATGGAATTTTAATAATTGAGGTTATTAGTGAATATTATAAATTTTAGAACTCAAATTATAATTTTTGAGACTTTTATACTATTTTTTATAATTATATTTGAGTTTATGCCAAATTTGATTTTTGGTTAAATAATAATTTTTGGGAGAAAATTTTTGGTTGATTAAATATTTTAATTATATTAGGGAGGTTTATTTTAAGAAAATAAATTTTTGGCATGATTAAAGAATTTTAAGGAATTATTCTAGTATTAAAAGCACATTATGTAAATTGTGTATTTTAGGGAGGTAAAAAATGTAATTTTACCCTAAATATGATAATATATATATATATATATAAAATACATTACAAAGGTTTTCATTGGATAATAATTATGTTTATATTGTTGGTGATGGAATACAAATTTAATTGTTTACTTTTGAATATTTGAGTTGTGATCTCGGTCGGGGGAAATTGTAGTTTTGGGGGCCCGACTCGAGTGTGAATGGTTGTGTATATTGGAAGTGCATTTTCTATGCAGGTCTGGCTCTACCTTTGGTAGAGAGATGTCCGTTTTACAGAGGAGACTCTGTCGAAATTTCGATAGATTTTCTCGTAAAACGTGATACTCGTAAAATTCCTATCGTTAGTTAGGTTAAATCTTATCTGTCGAGTCTCATCCGGTTTTCCTCGAGTCAGTCTGGAATTTTATTATTTTGTTGATTTCTGATTTCGATTCCTTAGTCATGTTTTAAAAGTCGATTCATTATTTTTCTTTTAGAGCATATCGGAGCAGAAGCTGTGAGACCGAGGCAGACGCGTGGTCGTTAGCCTTCGCATTCATCTTGTAAGTCAATAGAACGATCTGTGCGTGTGTTTATTTAAAGAATGCATGCGCTCATATTTCTATTATATTGATTATATGATTTATTTAATTTAATGCTATTATCTATGATTTAAATGCATTTTATTTATTTAAAATCGATTTAAGAAATTTTGGTAGAACGGGCTACCTGGTGGGCCTCACCAGGACTATGTGCACATGGTAGAAATTGAGAGATGGATCTAATAAATTGTATGATTGATGAATGTAAAATGGGACGAGTGCCTCGGTAGAAGCCTTTGCTCTCGGGGACTACCAGTGATTGGGAAGTTAATAATGGACTGGGATGGGTGCCTCGGTAAAAGCCTTTGCTCTCGGGGACCGCCAGTGCCATATATTTGGATTAAGTGAATGACTACGGCTTGGTGCCTCGGTTGATGCCCTTGCTCTCGGGGACTGGTAGTCTAGTTGGAATAAGTGGGCCCAGTTGGCCATGTAGATTGTTGGGTTTAGGGTTCTATCGAGATTTTTCAAAAGCTATAAATATATATATTATAAATTATTTTCACTATAAACATATATAGTTTTCAAAAAGGTTTTCAAACCGTACAGCTCTTTTATTGACTTACTCAATGAGGTTTGATTCCCCTCAATTTATTTTTTTTCAGGAGCTTGGGATTTTGACCTCAGACTACCTTCACGCCGGGTTTCTTCTTCACCGGCTATTTTATGTAGGTCATTATAAGCTGTATTGTGTGCTAATCTAGGTTGTTGCAGTAGTATATGTATTAAAGATTTGTATGGTTTAAACATAATTATATAATTTATTTGTGTAAACCACGCTTATGTATAAGATTCAATTTGATTTATAATATGAGATGTTGAAATACATTATTATTTAAGCAGTTGAATTTGTGTATTATGAGAAAAATCAGTTTGATAATGTATTCTGTTTTAAAGTAAAGTTTAATATATGAATGGTTTTATTTTCTTTTTCCTTTAGGCTTACTATGGGTTTCGGGGACCTTATGCTTACCCATTCCCTAGTGCCGGTCACGTGCCCTCGGGTTCGGGTCGTGGCAATTTTACTAATTTTTATTACTATTTTTGTTAAAATTACCATGAAAACGACTATAAAATGATAATTGTACTCTTTAGTGAAATAAAATAACATAACATAATTTTATCTTTAATCTAGAAAACATTTATAATTAAATACTAATTAATAAATTTTAATCTTAAAAATTTCTCTACTGAATTGAATATCATTTTAAAATATTCATGTTGCACAAAAATTTAATCAAATATCGTCTTTCTAGCTTCAATTTTTCTAATTCAATTGTTGGTTTAAATTGGGTATACAAATTAAATTACTTCAAGTTATTATTTTTTATTTTATAATTGAATACCTAATAAATATTTTAATGTTATGCAACAATAATTTGAATAAAAATTGAGAAGAAAGCAAAAAGTATAGTAGCGCAAAAAAATGCAAATTCTAAATTTTAGGGATAAATTGTATAATATGGTCACATAAAGGGGTAAACAGTAACTATCTCTAAATATTTTATATTTAATTGAAGGGCATTAATTAATATATTAAAGTAAATTAGTAGTATTTTTATGGAAATACTAATAGAAGAGATAAATAAAATAATATTGTAAAAAAAGATAAAAATTAAAAATTAAAAATTAAAAATTAAAAAATAAATAATAGAATATTATAAAATAAAAGGAGTGGATAATAATTAAACCTTATAAAAAAATTATTTATGCAAAATAAGAAATGCATTATATGTCTTGAAAAATAATATTTTTTGAACCACGATGATTTCATTAATTATTAGAAGATACTACACCAAGTAAAGGACCTAAAATAATTTACTATTAATCTATTCATACTAATACGATCCTTAAAAGGGTTAATTTATGAAGTCTACATATCAATATAGTCAAGTATAAAGCTTGGACGAATTTTTGGATTATTTTCTATTTTTGAGTCAATAAGGAATATTCAAAAAGATTTACAAGATGTGAGAAGATTTAAGGATATTCAAAGTCAAAGTCAAGAAGTCAAAGTCAAATTCAAAGTCAATGGTTAACATCCAACTTGACATGTGACATGACATGTTTCAAAGCTTAATTGTCATTAGTTATTTGTTTAGTTGTCATGAATTGTCAAAATGACTTTTCAATGCTTAGTTGTCATGAGTTGTCAAAATGATTTTTCAATATTTAGTTGTTATGAGTTATCAATTTGATTTTTCAAAGCTTAGTTGTCATATTTTTAAAGGGATCATATTTAGTAAAAGATTTTTCTTTATAGGTGTCTTTAGGAATAAGTAAGAAAATCTATTTCTTCAAGGATTAGGATGTTTACAAGTCTATATAAAGGTCATATCAATGTAGTACGAATTTGAATGAGTTTTATCAATTAAATTTCAATTCTTGTGAGGTTAAAGTCCTTCTCTTTTGTTCTTAAAATAACTTTAGTGAATTTATCAAGTAAAGGCTTGGTATATTCAAAGCTAATTTAATTTAGACTTAAAATTAACTTTGTTAATCTTAGGTTTATATTAAACAACCTTTAATTCTTTATAATTAAGGTTCTTAAGTGCAGGTTATTTAAGGGTCTTATTGAAAATTAAAGTATCTTTTTACTTGATTTACGAACGATCCTTGACAAGGTTATTAAGATTGAATATGAGTTTGGTACAAGTTAACCACGTTCATATCACATACTAAAACAAGAATTAATGAAGGGAAATTAATCTTCAAAAGTAAGAGATGGGAAACTTAAAAATTGTTAATTTTGATAATTTGGAAATGTTTCAAATCGATATTTAGAAGAGCAAGCATAGCAAACTCAAAATGACAAATATATATATATATATATATATATATATATATATAAACCATCACTTTGAAGAATGCAAAACAAATAAAACAGTATAAATCCATGAAAATATAACTTATTTATAAACAAACGATGAAAATAAGAAGAAAGAGGAGATAATTTACTCAAGCACTAAAACCATGAGAAATGTAGGAGGTGTTTTAGAGGGAAGGAACCGAAAAAGTCATTTATAGTCCATACCTAAAATTATTATGGGAAATAACAATAAAAGTTCTAAAACCTTGTTTTTTTTTTTAATTTTAATAATTAAGTCCTAAAATTTGTTAATAAATAAGCACTTCAAATTTTAAGATTTTCTCTTTTAATTCTATCGATAAGTTAAAAACTTTTTTATCAGTCAATTTTTTATTTTACATTTTAGTTCTTAAAGTTTTGAAAAATTTATAATTTTGACATTTTAAAACTTAATTTTGATTAATATTTTAGAAAACATAATATTTTAAAATTACATGAAGACCAAATTTTTTAAATAAAAATAACAATTATATTATAATTTGGTCTAAAAATGAGAATTAAATTTTATTTTTATTTTTATTTTAAGTTTTAATTTGAAAATAATTATATACTTGTTTTTATTACTTTCAGTTAAATTATTAATTTTTAAAAAAATTAAGCTAAATAATTTTAATTTTAATTTGTAATTTAAGAAAAAAATTTAAGTTAAATAATTTTAATTTTTAGTTTAATTTTAGTAAATTAAGTTAAATAGTAATTTTAATATGATTTATTATTTTAAATTTTTTAATAATTATAAAAATTACTAAAATTTTAAAAAATACCAATAAAAATTAGTTTAACTTTTAAAATGTTAAAATTATAATTTTAAAAATATATAAATGAGAAATTGACTAATAATTTTCTTTAACTAACAAATATGACTAATAGAGATATTGGTATGTTTTCTACAGTACTTAATTTTTGCACTTCTGATATTGTTGTCCCTCTAATTAATTGTGATATTTTGTCATTAAGTTACAATAAAGTATTGAAATGTATAAAGTAAATGAAAAAGCCTCTTCCCACTCCTTGCCCATATTTCACTCTTTCACTTTTTAATTTTTTCATTAAGCTACTATAAAGTATTTAAATGTCACTTTTGCTTATAAATGAGATTTGGTTAGATGTCTACTATAAACGATAAAAAAGAAATGTACAAATCCCCCATGATGAAGTGTTCTCTCTAAATTCTCTCTTCATTGAAGCTTTAGAGTAATTTAAAATAGTTTTTTTTTTGTCATGTACATGGTGGTTGGATTTCAAAAAATTAATTGATTGTCTCTATGCTTAAAAGTTACAAAGAGCAAAATGAGCACCATTTCTTGGAATATTTAAGGAATTGGACAACATTTTTCAATAAGAGGTTTGCGAGATCTAGTGTTTAAATATAAAAAAATGATGGTGGTTTTTATGGAAACAAAAAGAGACACAGACTACTTAGAGGATCTATGGAAAAAGATGGGTTTCTCATAAGGAAAATATATTGATCTAATAGGTAGAGCAAGCGAACTGGTGATATGGTGGAAGGAAGAATGGGATGTACAAATTCTCAAAGCAATGAAGAATTATATAGATATGATTTTCAAGAAAGCTCAGATTTGGCATTTTATCGAAGTATATGGGCATCCAAACCGTGAATAAAGAGTAAGGGTATAGGATGAGATCAAGAGTTTAAATCTACAGAACCAAATGCCTTGATTAATGATGGATGATTTTAATGCTTATGTAGAGCCAAATGACAAGCAAAGAGGTAGATATTTTTCCTATTTGTAATCATCCGTATTCAAAGAATTTATGGACAACTGTGAAATGATATATTTAGAATTTCATGGAGGTGGTTTCACATGGCACAATAAACAAAAAAGGCAACTACACCATAATGGTTCATTTAGACAAAGCAATGGCTAATGCTAAATGGAGGTTTTTTTTTATGAATATGTACAACTCTTACATAAAGATTTTTCATGTTTGAACTATAGACCACTCATCCTTCAATTTAAGAATTGTATGAAAAAAAAGAAAAAGATGTTTCAAATTTGAAGCCAAGTGGTTGAGGGAGAAAGATTGCATAGAGATAATGAAAGCAGCTTGGGAAGATCAAAATGATAAGGCAAATCAATCAATAACGCAGAAATTGTCCCAATTCCTAAAAGCTCTCATTGAATGCAACAAGTTTGGTAATAAATTGATGAATATAAACAAATACAAAGAGAAAATAAGGAAACTTTATGAAAGGGCTTTTATAAAAAATAAGTAGATGAAAGAGAGCTTTAAAAAATGAATTTTAAGAACTTTGGAAAAAGGAGAACTCCATTGGTAGCAAAGAGCAAGAATTGATTGACTCTTGGTAGGTGATCAAAATTTTAGATTTTTTCACCTATCAAACATTCAGTGAAGATAGAGAAACCAGGTATTGAAAATCAATGACCAAACAGGAAGTTGGATTACTAATGATTGTCAAATCAAAAGAGAAGCCATTAGGTTTTACTATAAATGGTATATCAAAGAGACAAATGTTGTAAAAGCATCCATTCACTTATCTCTCAAGCTATTAATCAATCTTTTATTGCCCCCATTAGAGAAGAAGAAGTCCACAATGTTCTTTCAAGTTAGGATGATTGAAGGTGCATGGTTTCTCAAGAATTATTTTAAGAGAATTGGCACAATTTGAAAAGAGACATAATAAAGTTATGATTTTTTTTTCTTAACTAGTATATACCTTATTCTCTTAATAAAACTATAATAGTGCTATTCCAAAATAAAAAAAAAATCCTTAGAGCTTCATTAATGATATACCAATTAGTTGCAGTAATTTTTTTGTATAAAGTGATATAAAAGGTTATGGCTATTAGATTAAGGTTATACATTAGGTGTTTAATTAGCCATTATCAAATAGCTTTTATTCTTAGTCATAGTACTTAAGAAAACATTATAGTATCTTATGAGGCTCTTCATGGCTTGAAAAGGAAAAGGAAAGGAAGGTTTGGCAATATGGCAATGAAGATAGATATGGAAAAGGTATACGATAGAGTTAATTGGGATTTTTCAAAAATTATGCTAAGAAGAATGGGGTTTGTTGAAAAATTGGTTAAAATTGTTAATGCTTGTATTTATATAGTAAGATTTTTAGTGTTTTTAAATGGCTTAATGTTGTTTGGGAAAGCAACTATCTCATAAGTTAGTAGACTAAAAGGGATTCTACTAAATTACTCTTTACTTTAGGATAAACGATTAATACACACATGTCTAGAATTCTTTTTAGTCTAAACACAAGTGAGAAGGCAAAATGGTTAGTTTCACAAACTCTAAGAATACTTAAATCAAAGTCATTGTCAAAACACCTTGGTATTCCTTCTAATTGGGGTTGTTTAAAGTTTTAATTATGTGAGTATTTGTATTAAAGAGTGCTTTAAAAAATTTAAAATTAAAAAGTGAGATTCTTATCACAGGCAGGAAAGGAGGTGATGGTAAAAGCAACTATTCAGGAAATTCCTTCTTATCTCATGTTTATTTTCAAACTACCCTATAAAGAGATAGAGGCAATGATTGCTCAATTTTGGTGGGATCAATATATGACCACATAAAAAGATTCATTAGGCCTCTTATAAAAATATTAAAGAATAAATAGGATGGTGGCATGGGTTTAAGAGAATTATCCCCATTTAACATAGCTCCTATAGAAAAATAAAATTGGCATATGTTGAAATAACCAGAGAGTTTTTATGCTCAGTTCTTGAAAAAAATTATTTTCCAAATCGCTTCTTTACTTAGAGCTAAGAAGGGATACAGACCATCTTAGATATGAAACAACATTTTACAAGGAAGAGATGTGATCATGATAGGTTGTAGATGGAATATATCCTTAAGCAAAAAAGTTAATGTCTAGGAAGATTGATGTATATTAATGCTACTAGACTTCAAAGTGTAATCAAGCCCTCTTTTTTATGGTTAGATCAACTTGGTAAAGGATTTTATAGATCAAATTTCATGAAGTTAGGACAACATGATCCTCAATTCTTTATTTATAAAAGAAAAGGTCAAAGCAATCAAGAAGATTCCAGTCATAGGGAATGGGGGTCAAGACCAAATGGTTTGGTATTTTGACAAAATTAGGAAGTACATGGTCAAATGAGGTTACTAATACTTTAAGAGGGAGCAAGAGTTGAGGAATAATAGAATGAGCTCTTCATCACAATCAAACCTTTAAAAGAATTTCTAGAAGTATATATTGGACAATAGATGTTATTCCTAAAATAAAAATTTTATATCAAGGTGCTTGAATGATTCAATTGTGTCTTAGGTAAACCTTTATAGAAGAGGTTATTCTCTAATGATGATATGCCCAATCTATCAATAAGCAATCAAAACTGGGGACCACATGCTTTTTTCAATGTGAAGAAGTGAAAATGACATGGTTTTCTAGTCTTTTTGTGTTATTTTCCATCTTTTTGAGTTTCTTTGTCTTTTTACAAATAGTGGCTAGTTATTGTAAATTTTTTATAACACAAGAATAAATATAATTCAATGGACTTAATGGCAATTCTATGTTGGGCAATATGGAAATGTAAAAATCAAGAGACATTCTAAAAATTGAAATGTAATCCAAAAAAGGTAGTTTAAAAAAGCTAAAGCCTATATATGAATCTCAAATGTCTAAGAAGAGTAACGAAAGATCGTCAACTAATGGAGATAGTAAAAGATATCTATCACGGGAGCCTCCACCAAGCGGTAAAATTAAAATTAATACTGATGACCCTTTTTAATCCTAAGGTTAAGAAGCTTAAATAGCATTTTTGTGTAGAAACATTCATAGAAAAATGATTTTCACAATAGCTAAAAAAGTTCAATGTACTTCAACAATAGTGGTAAAGGCTTTAGCTCTCAAGGGAGGAACTCATTGTTCTTAATAGAAACCTAAGCCATCTTTAGGTGGAATTAGATTTAGTAATGTTTATTATTAGCGTAACTCTACAAGTGTATGGATTATGGTAAGTAGAGCATCATTACAATTTTTACTAGCTAGCAAAAATTAAATGAAATTATGAGAATTAAATTAAATAACTTAAAATAAACTATCCACTCTAATTAATCTAAGTGGGGATGAACTAAAGCTTAGGTTTGTTTAATTAGTTAGGACTTGAACTACAGAATTAAATTCAACTATTTCATTAATCACAATCAAGGGTAAATTGCTTTAGATTGCTGACATTCCATCTCGAGGTCATTTAAGCATACCAAAACTAATTATCACCTATTCTCATGATCAATAAATTAATTAAGGTTCATTAATGTTTTTAGCAATTTATTTATTCCTGAAGGATTCATCTACTCTCGTGATTAAGGTTCCTAAGTTTTATGAGTTAATAAGTTAGTAAATCACTCAAGTTTCATTTATGGCAATTTACCCATAAACATGCAATCAATCAGGCCCTTAATTGAACATAAGACATGAAGAAAAATTAATAAAATTGATTGAAAATTAAATCATTAATAAACTAATATAAAATCCCAAAAAGTCTAACTAGCTACTCCAAAACCAAATCCTAACTAATTTAGCTATTTGTAATATTTTGTCTTAAATTCACAAGAATTCCAAAATGATACAATTTATAAGAAAAAAAGAAAAAGGAAAGAAAAAATTCATTGTAAGCATGCTTCAATCTTCAATCTTCAATCATTGTTGAGCTCTTTAATCCTATAATTGGACTTCTTAATGGTGGTGTTTCCACCTAATGCAAGAGCTAGAATTCTCTATTTATAGAGAGAAATATCTAAAATTCGTTTAAGGAAAAAAACAATAAATTTTCACCTTTAAAACCTTGTCCAATTAGAAAAAATAACTTTATAAAACAACTTCTTAATTATTGGCTTGAATCCAAGACTTTTTAAGAAATCATTATTCCTACAAAAACATAAAAAAATGCATAAATTAATTAAGAAACTAAAGAGAAAATAAAACTAAGCTAATCAACTAAAATCCTAATAAAACACTAATTATAAACTAAAAACTAAATCAAACCTAATTAAATTATAATAAATTCTATGAAAATTAAATAGAAAACTAATGCAATAATTGACACTAACAAATCCCCATACACTTAAACCTTGCTTATTCCCAAGCAAGAGAAATAACAAATATTAAATCATAGATTACTCAACCACAACTAAGGGCACTAAACTCCTAAGATATGAAACCTCAATAACACCAAACCTAAAAATACCTATTAATGATGATAATTAGATAAAAATATCTCATATAAAAATAATTTAGTAGACACAACCCAAAGCTAATGTACATAAAGATTCAATAGGCACTAAAATAAAAAAAATAAACCCATTTCATGGTAATATAATGTGATTTGAAAAATCAATTTTTCCCCTATTTTGTGAGTATGTTTTACACTCCATCTCATAATAATTTGATTCAGTGAGTGCATTTTGCACTCCATCTCACCTTTATTTTTCTTTCTTTAGCGAGTGCATTTTACACTCCATCTCACTTTGATTATTTTTCATGGAAAGTACGTTTTACGCTCTATCTTGCCTCTTTTTTATTTTTTTTATTTTTACTTAAATTCTACAAACCCAATCAATAACCATTTTTTAAAAGAAAAACTATACCCTATATCATTATCCTAAAATAGCTCACGTTAATACCAAACTCTATTGTTAATATCACCAAATGCTTGCCCACATGACTAATAATTGCAAAGCCCTAAGGAGTATAATCCAATATCTGATTAACTTAGGTTTGATGCCTGTAAGACTGACTCAGCACTCTTAGATCACATACCCTTTTTCCTTATTATAAGAAAATAGAGGGTAGTGAGGGGAGTATTGAAAGAGCTTAGGGATGACATAAATGCACTTATAAACCTATACTCAAGTAGTTGAAAAAAGGAGTCGCCACTCGGTATCACTCGAGAACTTGTCTATTTTAGGGACTTAGGCAAACTCAAATCTATTGCTTAGAACCACATTCACCCATTGGATAAAGCATTGGGTTCAGATGTTGATACTAGTAAGATAAAGCTCTTTTGTTTAAGGCATCCCTATACTGCACGGATGTTAAGCATTGCCGACCTTACTTTATGTACAGTGCTTCTAAGAACTATATACTATTATACATCAACTTCTACATGCAAATGCAAACATAATATAAACATAAAACCATAAAAGATTATGATAAAATGATGCATGAATATGGCAAAATAAGATAATAACAGGATGATGCATGACTATGGTAAATGCTATATTGATATACATAACATGGCACACATGGTGTAAACATGGCATATTTACATGATATAATAATACATAAACATATAATTATAAGCATGGAAAATAATGAAAAATGTAAACATGGTAAATTTATTTGTTATGGCAATATCACACAAGCATGTTATCCAACCATAATAGATAACACATGATAAAATATTATTTATGAACATATTATAAACATGTAAATAAACAATTAAAATGAAAATAACACAACAAAAAGACAAAAAATTTATGGAAAAGTTATGATATGAATAAACATGTGCATGCTAAATAAGAAAATAAGAAAAATAAATAAAATTAAAAAATTAAAAAAGAAGGGAGTTGAGAATGTCTAATACATTTCACAAATATCCTCTTAATGATTGCTCTACGTTCCAAGTTTTGGGGCAATAAAACATTTTATTTGAAAAATAAGTGAAAAATAACCTTAAAATCCAAAATGAAGAAAAGAAATTGCTTATAAACAACTTTAAATAGAAAAATAATTTGAAAATCAAAAGAAAGGAAGAACACTTGAAAAATGGATTTTAAATTATAAATAGTTTAGAAAAGCATTTGAAAATAACATTTGATTAATTATGTGAACCATTAATTCACAACATGAGTTTCCATCATGTTAGGCCTCAGAAAATGAATTTTGTACCTTGGATGGATATTTTCCACATCATAAATTATTGAACATATAATCAAATCATTTATTTGAAAAATTAGAAAATAAAGGAAATTGTGATCCATCTCTTTGCATTTGGATGATTCTTATGATAAAAAAATAACAACATTACAAATATAATACAAAAGCACTATTAAAAGTGATTTAAAGAAGATTATAAATGAAAAAATAAAAATGATCGATTTAAGAAGATGCAAAATTCCATAAATAATAATAATTGAAAATAAGAAATATTCATGAAAAGAAAAGGTGTAGAGAAATCGACAAATAAAGTTAATTTATTAACAAAAATATTGATTTAATAATCAATAAAATCACAAAAGGAATTTGGTTTATTTTGGGTATATTTTTGGATTATAGAACCAAATAAAACACCATTTAACCATAAAAACAAAAGGACATTTTGATATAATTGACAAGATAAAGCATAAATAATACAAATAAGAGATATGTAATAATAAAAAAATTGCAAATTAAACAAATAGATAAAGAAGATGGGGTAGGAGTAGATATTAAGATCATGATGGGAATTGATATAACACAACAATATAGAGCATAAATTGATATCCAAAATAGGCAAATAATAAGAAAAAGGTTTGAAAATAAACAACAATAGTAATAAATGTTAGTAAAAGTTAGTAGCTTGAGATTGAGATATTGAGATTGATAACAAGATGTATATATAATGCAATAAATAATGCTACTACAATGCATGCTTACACAAGCATTAAATAAATCTGGGGTGCATGCAAAAGATGATGCATGATGCAAGCCGGGAAGCATGTAAAGTGATGTAAATTCAGGAAGCAACAAAGTGATACAAGCTAAGAAGCATGCAAGTATGCTTCTAGAGGATCTAAAAATAAACATATACATGATAGTGATATGCATTAAGCAAGTGATATGCATAAGGCATTGTAGATAGTGGAGTTTTGCGCACGTCCAAGATTTTAGCAACCGCGATATTATTTGAGCTCAGGGCTCTAGAGAACACACTATTACATCATAAATACATAGCATGGATATGAGGATTCACCACCTAGGGTAATAAGTAGGAGAAATTGAAAGTAGTTGTGCTCGATTCTTTAAAAGAAAGCTAGCACCATAACCAGGAAATTCTAGATATGGAATACTAACTTCTTTAAGTCTTGTGTTCATTAGAATTACCTTATTAATTATTAATTTATTCTCTAATTACATCTAATTTCATATAAGCCCTAATAGGTCATTTATCTAACTCCAAGGCAACTGATAATGAAAAGTACATATAAAAATTACATTCATAAGGCAAAATGGTCCATAAGTAAAATTCAAAGTTCTAAAGACCTATTCATAACAAATTGTCATCATCGAATCCTCTGTCACATCTGCATATCAATGCATCCCGAAATTAGGTACTGATAGTTGCCCCCCTTTGTCATTGTTTTCTTGACAAATTATGGCAATGCATATAAGCACAAAATTTCTAAACAAAAATCAGAACACTTACCTGTCTACCATGATTATGCATAACACTATTCAATGTTAAATGTGATTTAAGGAATAGCAATTTAGAATGTGTTCAATGTTGAATCTGATTACCTGCTTGCTTATGGAATTTCTAATTGTGATGTTATCATTGTGTTCAGTGAATAGAAATTGACATTACGTTTAATGTATTTTGAAAATAGACTATAGTTTCAGTGGAACATATAGTAATGATGCTATCACTATGTTTAGTGAATAGCAATTGACATTATGTTCAGTGTATTTTGAAAATGGATTATTGTTCTAGTGGAACATATAGTAGTGATGTTATCACTGTGTTCTGTTAATAGTGATTGACACTGTGTTTAGTGTATTTTGAAAAATTACTATAGTTTTAATGGAACATATAACAATGATGCTATCACTATCTTCAAGGAATAACAGTTGACACTGTGTTCAGTGCATTTTGGAAACATACTATAGTTCTTGTGGAACATATTATTAGTATAAGGTATGCCCTAGTGGCATTCTTATAATTATTTAGACATTGTATATAATCCATGTGGCAATAAAATATTCTTTTAAATAAATATGTTATTTTTTTTGAGTATTTTTCCTGTAGTATTATGTTGAATAAATTTATTATCAAAGAGTTGATAATATGAGTTATAAATTTATTTAGTTCATTTATTATAAATTTCTCGTAGTCGATTAATTAATATTCGGATAATATTAATTAGAATATCACCTCTGTCTATTTTCCTTAATTAGTGTGAGAAACTAATAGTGGGAGGTAGTGAATCTCATGCTACTTGATATGAGTGATCATAATAGACATGTGGATACTCATTGGATGGGTTAATCGAACAATGACATTAGAATTGTGATTGCAAGGATATTCACTTATAATCAACAATCACAATCTAGATTATAATGGTGCATATAGTCCTTAGACTTGAGGTGACATAGACATCCACATTTAGGTGGTTAGAGTTTGTTACCGCTTACATACTTGTGTTAATCATCACATGGGTATATGGCGTGTGGTGGCTTTAATTAGTTAAATGTAGGGATGAATGTTTAACAAAGATGGGATTCAATACCTGGTGTGAACTGGGATAGATCAGTTTACTCTTGATGAATAAATTCCTGGCCAGGATAAATACAACATAGTCTAAAAAAGTGTTTCAATATTAGAAAGAGTTATAGTATTTGTTGTATTTTATCAAGAATTAAAACTTAAGATGAGGTCATATAATAAAGCTATTAGAGTTTGATAATACCTTGACTCTAGGTTTTATCGGGATCTTTAATGAAAGGAATTTAGTGCACAGTAATTATGATAAGGTTCGTGCGAATCATAACATGTATTCATTTCTAATTGGGTAGCTGTGATATCGATACTAGGGGTCACTCACAGCTTATGAGAACTAAATGTGAATAATTAGGACTTTCACATTTAGAATTGAAAAGAGTTTCAAATAATATTAAATGTTAATATTATATTTTCTCATTGCCATTTAGACATGAACCTAGTAAGTCACACCTAATATAGTTTTATTTATTCACTATAGTATTAATCTAATTATTGATTAAAAGAGTTTAATCAATTAATCAAGATTAATAGAATTAGATTTATGTTTTCAATAATGATTCTAGTATATTATGAAATCTAATTCAAATAAGAGTATTATTTATTAATTAATATTGGATATTAATATATATATATATGTTGTTATTTATTTATGGACTTATATTAATGGTCCAAATTATTTTGGATATAGGCCAAAAATTTTTTTTGGACCAAAGATTAATTAAAGTCCAAATCTATGTATATGTATAATTTAATATGTAAAATAATACATTTGATGTATACTTTACATACAAATTTATACATTAATATGTGTAGGTGGCAAGCTCAATTATTGAATTAAGTAAGGTGGCATATTAATTAAGTGGATATTTCTAAAGTATGCCTAAGGTGTTATTTTAATCATTTGGATGGTTAGGTGTATACCTAAGGTGGCACACTTAATAATCACTTAATTAATTAATGCATATTTTTCCTTAGTGAAAAATTACTACACATATATCATTTCATATATCTAGGGGAAGTCAAGTGACTTGGTAAGAGAAGAAAGAAAAACAAAAATCCTTAAGTGATTTTTTGCTTAAAGAGTTAAGGAAAATCACTAAATGATTTTGGTTATGATAAGATCATAAACCAAAAATAAACACAACATATACTAAACATATACTCTACACTTGTGCTCTTAATTAAATTAGTACAAGTTACTAAGTTTAATCAACACAAGTAAGTGAAAGATAAGGCTTTGGTGTTTCAAACTAGAGGCCTTACATTTGGAGGGCTAAGCATTTGATTCAAGGAATTGAACAAAAGGAAGGCTAAGTTCTACAACAAGTAAGTTTACAAACTTATAATTAATTAATTATTTGTTTGTATATTGCTTAATTTATTTAGTTATGTATTTCAATGCAATTTGAATCCTGGGCAAATGAAATTCTTCATTTCATGAAGGGTTATGATGAGTAAATTTTTGAAAATTACTCTATTTAGACTTGTGCTTACTACATATGTATTTATGTCTAAATACCATAATTGATTTCTAACACATATATAAGTGATGCTATCACTGTGTTCAGTGAATAGCAGTTGACACTGCATTCAGTGCATTTTGAAAACATGCTATAGTTCCTGTGGAACATATAGCAATGATGTTATCACTATGTTTAGTAAATAACAATCGACACTGTGTTCATTGTATTTTGAAAATGGACTATAGTTCTAATGGAACGTATAGTAGTGATGTTATCACTGTGTTCAGTTAATAGCGGTTGACACTGCATTCAATGCATTTTGAAAACATGCTATAGTTCTTGTGGAACATATAACAGTGATGCTATCACTATGTTTAATGAATAGCAATTGACACTGTGTTCAGTGCATTTTGAAAATAGGCTATAATTCCAATGGAACATATAGTAGTGATGTTATCATTATGTTTAATGAATAGCGGTTGACACTATGTTCAGTGCATTTTGAAAACATGTTATAGTTCCAATGGAACATATAGCAGTAATGCTATCACTATGTTTAGTGAATAGCAGTGAACACTATGTTCAGTGCATTTTACTATATTCTATATGGGACATTTAGTAGGTGACACTATATTCCTTGTGGAACATTTAGTGATAGTGATTTTCACTATATTCCCTAAGGGATGTTTAGCAAAAATATGTTATAATAGTTGTGTATTGTCTAGCTAATTATACTATAAATCTTGTGGAACGTCTAGTAACTGTGACTAAAAGTTTTGCTATATTTCTAATGGAACGTTTAGTGAAAATATGTTGTAACTACTATATAGTGTCTAACTAAAGACAAATATGCTATAGGTCTTATGGAGTGTCTAGAAAATTGTGATAATGGTGCTATAGCTCTTGTGGAGCATTTAGCAAAAGATTTGGAATATGCTATAATTCCTATAGAATGTCTAGAAAAAGTGATTTGATAATGGACTATAACTAATGTGTAGTGTCTAGCTAATCATGATTTGATACTGTGCTATAACTACTGTGTAGTGTCTAGCAAGTTACGATTGTCTGGAATTTTTGTCATAACTACTATGTAGCATATAACAAAGTGAATTTGAAAACTATGTTATAGCTACTGTGTATCATATAACAAGATGAATTTGAAAACTATGTTATAGCTACTGTGTATCATATAACAAGATGAATTTGAAAATTATGTTATAGCTACTGTGTAGCATATAATTGAGATGAAGTGCAGTGTATGCAAAATGCAGACATGACATTGGAATTTCATGTATTTTAGGATTTTGGGATTTTATGTTGATCGACTGTGCTAACTCATTGGAAAAATTTTTTGATTAATTATCTTTGAATTTTTACTAATTGACTCTAATCAATTGCCTTTATTACTTGATAACCTTGATTAACTTGTTAGCGCTAGTGCTGATTCCACATATTTGGTTTATCTTCTTTTGGACTTGTTGTTCCTGAAGACTTGTTAAAGTTAGTTTAACATGATAATTATACAATAAAGTACATTATATTTTTTTGAAAATTTATGAGAAATTTCATAATGAGATTGCATGCACTTAATGAATCTCAGCAATTTTGATTTTCATGACTATCATTTAATTGCCATTCACAAAGGTTAGAGGTATTATTAACCATCTTATGCTGAGAGCATATTTTTTTACCAAGTGAAGAGCTTCCACCTAATTTTAGGGAGAATTTGCTAAAAAAAATTATGAAAATTGAGCATAAAAAGATCGAATTCTGAGTATAAAAATAATCTTTGAGTTATTTTTGTGCTTTTCTTCCTTATCTGAGTATTCCCTCACCTTTCTGATATTACTTAGCCTAGATACCATTGGAAAGGTCCTTTAGATACTCATACTCTTACAGAGCATTAAAGCAAATAGAGTAGCTTTTGACATGATGCTCTTTTAGTTTCCCCTACCTTTTTTGTATTACTCAGCGTGGATACCACCAGAGGTTCATGTTGATACTCTTACTTATTTTTGCACTTTGGAGTAAATTATGATTGCTCTAATTTTGATTCTCTTCTTAGCATTCCCTTGAATTTCTCGTATTACTCAGCATGGATACCATAAAGGAATTTTGCATTCATACTCATTTATGAGCATTGGAGTAGATTATATGCACATTCATCATTCAAAAGACTGAAATGATACTTTGAAATTCAAGCAATTTATACTACATGTCTATAGATTTTTTTTGCACATTCTTCCCTTTATTTGGGTGAAAAGTAAGCATTAGATTGATTAGATTATATAAATTCTTAGCACAAAGCTATTAACTGATCATCTAAATTTTGTAAGGCTAATAAAAAAGAACTGCTAAAATCATAGTTCATGAGATAATTTTTTTTTCTCTTTTTTTTTGTACAATATCTCATGAAGTGGATGATTTTACTTTCAATATGTGGATTTTATTATTAAGGTTGAACTTTATTCCAAAATCTAAGGAAATAGGGTTTTGTTACTTCCTTTAATTATTTTAATAAGTGTTTGACATTTGCTATCTTGCTCATTATTATTGATGTATCGATTCCTCTCCCTTTCTTCATTCTTTTTTTTTTTTGCATAAAATACCATAAGTTAGTATGATCTATTTGCAAGTGAAGAGATTTTATTAAAATTTAATAGTATTCTTTTGCATTCTTCCCTTTTGATTGTGATGATGATGTCTCTGATTATAAAGTCATAATACTCCACCATTGAAGTTATGGATTTAGGCTACGTTTGTATTTTTGCCATTCTATTAATGCTATGGTAGGCTTCATTCCTCTTATTGACATCTCCTTTTGATCAAGAATCAAGAGAAGTGTTTCAAGGATTTGATTCTTTGTCTTTGTTTGAGTGTTCTTATGAGTATCAGAGATGCATTCAGGAGCAATTGTTGGAGTAGTTTCCTATTGACCCATATGAGGTGTGCTTTTCTTTTATTACTCTTCATGTTTTGACTGTCTTTTACATTCACAGTTCATGGGAGTAGGTTTTCCTTTTATTAAGAATCTAGGTGATGCTTCGGAAGAGGCTATGGAGGTGGATGTTGAGTCTAAAGAGCTTGTTGCTAGGATGATGCTTTTGCCAGTGATATTCCCTCTCTGGATGAGCCTATGATTTATTGGGCTCTTGCAGTCTAGAGTCCTGTTGAGCATTAAATTCACTTTGATAGTGTTACCCTTTTCCTTTCAAATGCTTCACATATGAACATTTTGACTACCTTTTTGCACTTTTACAACACTATTTTTGAATGTTAGTAGCAGAGTATTGGTACAATCTTGTCTGGGCTCAAAGACTTTACTATTTAAAGCAAGTATTTCATAATAGATGTATGCAAGTGCATGCTATGTATGACATGCATGATCTTAATAGGTCTCATGTTTAGAACAAAACTATATTATTAATCTTAGAGTGTAAGAATGAGGTGCTTCATCAATAACTTATAGGTTTGAGCATTGAATGCTTTGCTATTGGTACTTTTAATGTTAGAGCTTATAATATAGCTTATCGTACAGATGACTAGGCAGTGTTGTATTGATGAATTATTAGTTGTTGCTTATAGTTTACTTCTTTATGCCCCCAAAACTCTTATACTTCAGTGTTCCACATTCACTCTTTGAATATGGATTTACTGTTATGGAATTTGCCCTTAGAGCTACATTATGAACTTATCAACTTTATTCTGGCAGTCTTTTCCATATGTTCAAGAAACTAAGTTTGTCCATTGTTTCTATTAATCTAACCCTATAAGTTGTAGTCTCGTGTATTAAGGATGTAGAGGAGTGAGTGAACTAACTGAAGAAAGTTCTTAAAGCTAAAATAAATTAGACTTGCTCTTTGAAGAACTCTTGAGCATAATATGATGCCAATGTAATGATTGATGATGGTTATAAAGTATGGGTTGCAACATAAGTTATTGAGCCACCTAAATTATTTGTGTATAGGAGGACGCTAGACTTACAAAAAAAATCACAAAGGGGCGATAAAAGAGAAAACATAACAAAAATAGTGATCTTATAGCTCTAATTTAGCTTTCATTATGTTTTGTCTTTCGATTCAGATACTTATTCATTATGATAAAGACGAATATGCAATATTTAAACAAAAATTTCAAATTCAATTTTACTCAATCATTAGGGAAAAAAATGAGTACATTTATTACATCACATGATACAACTCCTGTTATCAACCAGTCCTAAATTTTTCTTTCTAATTTTACCTTACTATTCTTTTTTTTTCTTTTTCTCTCTCTTTATTCTTTCTCTCTTCTTTTTTACTCTTTATAAGTTATATCATGTGATATATGAATGTTTTTTAAATTTGCATTTGTGCTTATGTTGAATGAATGTAATTGAAATGAATTTTTATATCAAACATGCATATGCAATTGATATCATAATGCATAGTACCATTAGGATGCACATTACATAAGTAAGCATGATCAAAATTCATATCATTAATCAATAAAACAAAAAAAAGTTCTAAATAAACTAAATTTTATTCAAAGAAGATAATAAGAAAATTTATTTCCTATTATAAATGCTAGGGATGTTGAGTCTTATAGTGGTGGTTGTCCTTCAGGTGGTTGACATAACAACTATTCTTACATTTCCTCATCCTTGTTGTTTTGCAGGTTCTAAATAATCTGTTCCTTGAAGATCTCATCCACACCAGGCATATTGATAGGTTCCTTTGTAGTGAGGTAAGATTTCCCATGTCTTTCTTTGACAAAACTCTCCTTTAATGGTTTTGCTTTCTTTCTAACTATGCATGTTTCTTCCTTGTCTAGTAGCTTCTTATCATTAAACTCATCACCCACCTTGTAGGCACAATTGACTCAAAGGGTAAATCAAAAGAAGGTGGTTTAGTGTAAAATACCTTACAGTCAAACTTGCCTAAGGGCTAAACCAATAAATCTTCTACTCTTTCCATATATTTGGGGACATTAGGAGATTTCTCATTAGTTTTAAGGTCTATGATCTTAAAGGAGTTTAGCACTTCTTCCTCACTAACTCTCGAGTTAATCATCATGGTAGTTGGGGGTGGTATATTCTGGTAGTTTGGAAAGAGATTATTTTTGGTGCTAGGGTTTGGATTTTGTTTTTCAAGATTTATGATTTTTCCAAAGAATATAAGGTTTTAAATCTTATGTTTAAGGCAGATGCAGGTCTCTATGGAATATCCAATTACTTAATGGAATTTGCAATAACTATTTGTATCATAACTATTGGGTTTAGTGGTTTGGAAAAGGTTAAGGGTCAAAGCATGCCATTTTGCATTAAGTGGTCTAGGACTTTAGATAAGGGTTGGTCAAAATTAAAGAATCTCCTTAGTGTTTGTACAACATGCACTTCTATAGCCTAACGAGTGCTTCCTTATTGTGTGCCCCTTGTTGGCTAGTTCCTTACTCTAGTGGTTCTAAAGCTCTTCTTTTTCTCACTCTCAATTTCCTCAGCTTGAAAACCATCATCATAAAGGTCCATAAATATTTTAGGATTCATCATTTGTAGCCTTTCAACTAGATTGGGTGACACATTTTGGACTATCATCCTAACTTGATCTTTCTCAGCCAGTTTGTTCTTCATTAATCCTACTTTATTCATGAATCTAGTTAAAAATTTTAAGAAAGTTTCATTAAATGTCTACTTGGTTAGTTCCAAATCTTGAATAGACACTTCCATCCTATTGTTATGGTCATATTACTTAAAGAAAGCAAAACAAAGTTCTCTCAAATTAGTTCGTATTGATTTCTCTAACATATTATACCAATTCATGGCTATTCCTTCCAAGGACAACATAAATAATTTTATGACCACATATAATGGGGCTTTTGTGGTGCTAATGGATGTGGTATATTGGCTAAGGTGAATCATCGGATCTTCAGAACCATTGAATTATGTAGTTGAGGCATTTTAAATTTGTCTAGAAGTTTATCTTCATAAGTGCTTATCATGTCATCAAAATCAAATGGATACCCCATGCCTTGACCTCTCATTAGATCATCCATCTTAGACATCTTCTGAGTCAACACTTGCATCTGCTTCAACTGAAGTTCCTGAACCAGCTCAAGTGATTCTTTCTTAGCTTTCTCTACTATAAGGTTCTCCACATCCTCATATTTCATTTCCATAGCAGACACATTCCTTGCAGCATTCAATGGTTACCCCTCAGTATTATCATTATTAGCAGGTGGATCTCCCATAACAGTAGTTGGTGGAATTGTAGCAAAGAGTGTAGGTGTAGCTACAACTAGTGGCATTAACCCAACTAAGGCTTGTCTTAGTTCATCTTGCAACATTGCTCTCATGTCATCCATTAAAGCTCCCTTAAGGTCTTCTAAGGTCCAATTTCCTCCCTGTTATTGTTCAATCTCTTATGTTTGATTTGTTGTTGCTTTTAGGTAAAGCGGATTAATAGGATTCTTCTCTAATCTTGAGAGGATCTCTTTTTCTATTGATTGTGGACTTAGATAAGTTCTCACTTGTCTAACACCTTTTTGTTTCCAAACACAGGAAGACCCAGTTGAATATATGATGGCTAAAAAAAAGTGTTAGCATGATGCATGAAGCATATGTATGCATGTATGCTTGATGCACGTGCCATGCAATAAGTTCAAGCAAGAAGTAACAATCAAATGTACAACATCCTACTAACCTTATTCCTCCCACACAGGTATTCAATGGCGAGTCTCTTTTCCTAGGGTTTTTGTTATTGGCCTTAATATCAATATGGGATATCAAGAACCGATGAGCATGCCATATCTCTTAAAGCATTAAATCATAAAACAATATTTATAGGTTTAAAAGTTTAGCCTAATCTTTATTAACCTAGATGGACTTTAAAAGTAGGGGCCTGGTCCTTTATATATAGAAATACCTCATAGCAACAATCACAAGCAATTTGGGTAATCCTAGGGGAAATTACTAAGCCACTATATGAGTTGAGTCTAGTTGAAAAGTCAAGGTCCCCTTAGCAAAATGTCCTCCTTTAGGACTTGAGTTACATGCTAAGGTTAGAGGGGCCCGACATCCTTTGCAAACTCGAGAGAAGACTACCCCCTTTAGGACTTGGGTTACATACTTTAGTTAGATGACCCCGATAATCTCTCTTGAACTGAGCTAAGGCTAAGAGTGATGGTTAGCCAATCTACAATCCCATAAAGCTAGTGGAATCATGGAACCATAAACCAACGCCATCAGTTTATAGGGACATGCAAAATGAATGCAAGAATAAAATAATAATTAATAAAATAATTCTAAATAACACAAGTAGAATCATTATCTCTTATCCCCAGTGGAGTTGCCATTGTAGATGGTAGGGTTTAGCACATATCTAAAATTTTAGCAATCGTGACATTGTTTGAGCTCAAGACTCTAGAGAACACACTACTATATCACAAAGACATAGCATGGAGATGAGGAGTCGCAACCCAAGGTAATATAATAGGGACAAATCAAAAGTGGTGGTACTTGATTCTCTAAAAGAAAGCTAGCACCACAACCAGGAAATTCTAGACATGAAATACCAACTTCTTTCAATCTTGTGTTTATTAGAATTACCTTATTAATTACTAATTTATTATGTAATTACATGCAATTACATATAAATCCTAATATGTCATTCATCTAATTCCAAGGCAACTGATCATGAAAAGTATATATAAAAACTGCATTTATAAAGCAAAATGATCCCTAAGTTAGTTTAATCTACATTTGATTTTAATTAAATGGGCTAAATCTACATGCTTTATTTACAAATGAAATAAAGCTAAAGGTGGGTCTATGTTTCTAAGATAATTAATGAGCATAAGTCTACTTATTTTAATTCTAAAAAATAGGCCTAAGTCTATTAATTTTAAGAAATAAAATGAAAATAAAATAGCAGGCTTAATTCTACTTAATTTTAAATTAAGTGATGTGATCCTAAATCTATTTATTAAAAAGAAAATGCTTTTAATGGGCTAAGTTAAGTCTAAATTAATTTTAATTAAACTAAAAATGGGCCTAAGTGTAAATTAACCTAATGGGCCTAAATTAATTTTGAGATTAATTTAACCTACAAACCAATTTAAAAGGCATTCTAATCAAACGGGTTAGAACCTAACATGGGCTTGGGGCCCAAAGAGAATAAAAACATACAAATAAGCCTAAACAATAAATTAAAGCAAATAATGAATAAAAAACATACATTTAGTGATTTCTAACCCTAATTTTAATTACATACCACCTAAATTAATCTAAAACCACCATTGATTTAATTAGGGTTTTACCAAAAGAACCTAATTTACTAATTAATTTTAATAATACAAAAAAATTAAATAGTCCACTATTTCCCATTATTGGGGCTATTACAATGATCTACTAAAAAATTTTAATAAAATTATACAAACCCAAAAATAAATAAATTACAAACACAAAAATAAATAAATTACAAACACAAAAATAAAAATTAATAAAATAACAGGAAGTCCCATATGACTACAACAACATCCAATTGGAAGTCAAACCCAAACCTAAATTTGACAAAAGAGGCAAGGAAAGAGGGAGCTTAAAGCAAGTTGAAGCACCTAAGCTCAAAAAAAAGCTCCATTGAGTGTTTTAAATGCAAAGGAAGAGGACACATGCAACGTGATTGTCCAAATAAGAAGGCCATGATCCTTGTTAATGGAGAGTACGATAGTGAGGAGGAAGAGGAGGATAATGAGATGCCCTCACTTGAAGATGCAATTGATGTTGAAGAAGACCTTAAGAAGGTTGACTACAAAGATTTTCTAGTTACAAGGCAAACATTAAGTACATAAACCAAAGTAGAAGATGATGAACAATGTGACAACATCTTTCATGCAAGATGTAGAGTTAAGGGAAAGATATGTTGTTTGATCATTGATGGAGGTAGCTGTACAAATGCGGCTAGTACTTTGTGAGTTGAAAAACTTAATTTGCCTACTTTGAAACATCCTAGACCTTATAATTTACAATGGATTGTGGAGAGGTTAGGGTTACTAAACAAGTACTTATTCCATTTACAATGGGGAAGTATGTTAATGAGGTCTTTTGTGATGTTGTGTCCATGCAAGCTAGTCATATTCTTTTGGGGCATCCATGGTAATTTGATAGAAGGGTTATACATGATGGTTTTACAAAAAAATATTCTTTTATCATGGATGGTAAAAATATTGTTCTTTCACCGTTATCACCTAAAGAAGTTTATGAGGATCAAAAGATAATGAGAGAGAGAGAGAGAATGTGTGCATGAGAGAGAAAAAGAAAAGAATATGCAGCAAAAGGAGAGTTGTGAGAAAATAAATGAGGGGTGTGAGCAAAGAGTGGAAAAAGGAGAGCTAAGAGTGGATGTGCAAAAGAAATGAGAGGCGCATGCAAAAGGAGAGATTAAGGGAAGAAAGAAAGAGAGGCAAGTGAGTAAAAGAAAGTGATGTGAAGAGGGCATATTTTTCTCAAATGCCAATGATTGTGCTTATGTACAAAGAGGCATATCTTACTATTAAAGAACTTGACATTTCTTTGCCTAGTGTTTTTGTGTCTCTTTTGAAGGAATTTGCATATTTGTTTCCTGAAGAAGTGCCAAAGGGTTTACCACCCTTAAGGGGAATTGAGCATCAAATAAATTTCATCCCTGGTTCTCAAATTCCAAACAAGCCACCATATCGATGTAATCTTGAGGAGACAAAGGAGTTACAAAGATAAGTGGAGGAGCTAATGGATAAAGGGCTAATTAGAGAAAGCATGAGCCCATGTGTTGTACCTGTTTTATTAGTCCTAAAGAAAGATGGTTCATGGTGTATGTGTGTTGATTGTAGGGCTATCAATAAAATAATAGTTAAGTATCGACATCCCATTCCTTGTCTAGTTGACATGCTTGATGAATTGCATGGTGCATGCATTTTCTCTAAAATTGATCTTAAGTGGTTACCATCAAATTAGGATAAGAGAAGAGGATAAATGGAAAACTGCTTTTAAAAAAAAATATGGGTTATATGAGTGGTTAGTTATGCCTTTTAGGTTAACTAATGCACCTAGTACTTTCATAAGATTACTGAACCATGTTTGCATGCATTTTTAGGGAAGTTTGTAGTTGTTTATTTTGATGATATACTTGTTTATAGTAAGTTATTAGATGAACATCTTAATCATGTACATTTAGTTTTTCATGTTTTGCGTAAAGAAAGGTTATATGCTAACCTTAAGAAATGTTCTTTTTACACGAGTAAACTTGTTTTCCTATGGTTTATGGTGAGTGCACAAGGCATTGAAGTGGATGAAGAGAAGATTAAGGCGATCAAGGAATGGCCTACACCTAAGTTTGTTGGAGAAGTTCGTTCATTCCATGGTTTGGCAAGTTTTTATAGAAGATTTGTTCAATACTTTAGCACAATTGCTGCACTATTGACTGAAGTAATTAAGAAGAATGTGGGATTTAAATGGGGAGATGTACAAGAGAAAGCGTTGAACACGCTTAAGGATAAGTTGATTTCAACACCTTTACTTTCTTTACCCAACTTTTCTAATACTTTTGAAATTGAATGTGATGCCTCAGGTTTGGGTATTGGGTCTATTCTCATGCAAGAAGGAAAGCCAATTGCTTACTTTAGTGAAAAGTTGAATGGAGCTACCTTGAATTATACTACATATGACAAGGAGATGTATGCATTAGTTCGAGCCTTACAAACATGACAACATTACCTATGGCCTAGAGAGTTTGTGATTCACACTGATCATGAGTCCTTGAAGTATTTGAAGGGACAACATAAGCAAAACAAATGCCATGCTAAATGGGGTGAGTTTATTGAATCTTTTCCATATGTCATAAGGTATAAACAAGGTAAAGACAATATAGTTGTTGATTATAATACCCTATATTTAATTTAAATAAAGTAATTTCCAAATTGTATTAATAATAATTAATTTAAAATTATATTATACAATTGTTAATTATTTTGCTATTTAATTGAGATATATTTATGTTAATATTATCTTAGGGTTATTAATTAATGTAAGTATTATATGTGAGTATTATTCTATTGTTTAAAATGACATTGTTTATTTTTATCATTATCATTATTATTATTATTTTAACTACATTAATTTCATGGTTATTTTATGTGTTACTATGTGTCTGTATATATATATAAATATATGCACATATATAATTAGGGTTTAATTATTATTTTATGTATGTGTATTAATTTATTATTGTGTATATATATGTATATATGTATGTAGTATGCTTGTGTGTGTGTGTGTATATACATATATATATATATATGTACATGAAAGGAAGAAAAACTCACCCAAAGAACTCGACAACCCCAAGCTGCTGCCGCCACTCTGTCCATAACCATCACTGCCGTTTTCCCTCTCCCTCCGATGTGTCTCAGTCCCTGGAGAAGCCATCACTGCCGCCAACAACTTGCTTTTCTCTTCTCTTCCTCCGGTTGCTTTCTTCCTTATGATTTGAAGCTTCCTCATCTCTGCCAGAGCTAGATCGGCACCACCATTGCTCCCTCAACCTTCCTCACCTCCTCAAGTGTCGGTCAATGTCAAGCCTCGCCTCTGCCATCCATTTCTGGCGCTAGAAAGTGAGGTTGAAGGTGAGTTGCGCAAAGTTGATTTCTGGTTGTTTCTGGGTTGTTTTCTGGTTGTCTAAGTTGATTCATGTGTTAATCTTTAATTATTGTAAGTTAGATGATGAATTATGCTAACTTAGTTATTCAAATCTAATTTTTTGATATTATTTTGATTTTTCCTGATTTTACAGAATTTTATTTGATTTGATTTGATTTTTCTTTGAGTTAATTAGTGATTAGAGTAAAATTTTGTTAATTATTTTTAGAATATTGATTTTATTTAAGATTATATAAAATTGTTGAGTTAATTGTGAGTTTTGGGGTATTTTATTAATTTCAAAAATTAATTGTTAAAAATTAGGAAATTTTGATAATTGGCATTATTATTAGGTGTTATTAATTTTAGAACTTAAATTATGGTTTTTGTGATTTTTGTACTATTTTTATAATTATTTTTTAAGTTTATGTCAAATGTGGATAATTAGGTTAAAATTATATTTTTAAAGAAATCTTTAGTTAATTTTAAGTTTTTAATTATATTAAGAAGTTTAATGTTGAGAAAATAATTTTTAGGTATTTGTATAATTTTCAAGGAATTTTTGAGTAATAATAATATGTTTTGTAAATTTATGTATTATAGGGGTAAAAACATAAATTTGTGTTAATTATAGCTAAATAATAAATTGTGGTTGGTTTTAATAATAATTAAGGAAATTAAAAGGATTTTTTCAAAGTATTTACTATTTTAGACCAATTAACACTAATTTTAGAAAATTAATTTTTTAACAATATATAAGGTATTATTTTGAGTATTATGTGTGTTTTTCTAATATATGGGTAAATATGTAATTTTATGCTAATTATAAGTAAATATATATTTTAGTTAGTTTTATTTAATATTTAAGATGTTTAAAAGATTTTTATAAATTAATTGGTATTTTTAATTAAGTAATGTTAATTTAGAGTATTGATTCCAAATATTATATATATATATGTGTTAGTGAACTTTTGTTTTTAAGCTTTAATGGGGGATGATTTTCTAAGTTACAGATATTTATATGTAATGTGTATTTTTGGGAAAATAAATGATTTAATTTTGTGATGTTTTGGTTGAGTTGTGATTTCGGTCGAGACTAAGTGTAGTTATGGAAGCCCAACTCGAGTGTGAATGTCTATGAATATTAGAAGTGAATTTTTCTATACAAGAATGGCTCTACCTATGGTAGAGAGATGTCCATTTTATAAAGGAGACTCTGTTGAAATTTTGGTAGATTTTCTCGTAAAACGTGACATCTTCCGCAAAATCCTAGCGTTAATTAAGGTTTTCCCTATCTGTCGAGTCCTATCTAGTCTTCCTCGAGTCAATCTAGAATTTCATTATTTCTGTTGATTTTCAATTTTTTTTATTTCCATAGATGTGTTTTAAAATAGGTCTGTTATTTTTGTTCTAGAGAATACTGGAACGGGAGCTGTTGGATCGAGGCAGACGCGCGGTCGTCAGCCTTCTTGCTTGTCCTGTAAGTTGATAAATTGATCTGTGCTTGTGTTTTATTTAAAGATGCGTGTGCTCATATTTTAGTATTCATTATATGATTTATTTAATTTAAATGCTATTATTTAAGATTTAAGTGCATTTTATTTATTTAAAATTAGTTTTGAGAAATTTTGGTAGAACGAGCTACCTGGTGGGTTTCACCAGGATTGTGTACACATGGTAGAGATTGAGAGATGGATCTGATGTATGTATGATTGGTAAATATAAACTGGGATAGGTGCCTCAGTGGAAGCCTTTGCTCTCAGTGATTGCCAATGATTGGAAAGTTAATAATGGACTAGGATGGGTGCCTCAGTGGATGCCTTAGCTCTCGGGGACCGCCAGTGCCATGTATTTGGATTAAGTGGATGACTGCAGCTTGGTGCCTTGGTTGATGCCTTTGCTCTCGGGTACCGGTAGTTTAGTTGGAATAAGTGGGCCCAGTTGGCCATTTAGAAATTTAGGTTTAGGGTTCTACCGAGATTTTTCAAAAGCTATATATATATATACATTATAAATTATTTTCACTATAAATATATGGTTTTCAAAAAGGTTTTCAAATCATACAACTCTTTTCATTAACTTACTCAGTGAGGTCTGATTCCCCTCAATCTATTTTTTTTAGGAGCTTGGGAGTTTGACCTCAGACCGCCTCTATGCCGGATTTCTTCATCACCAGCTATATTATGTAGGTTATTGTGAGTTGTACTATATTAGTGACTTTAGCATATTGCAATAGTGTATGTACTATGAGATTGTATAATTTAAATTTACTTATGTATTGGAGTTTTAATGAATCACGTTTATGCATAATGTTTAAGATTGATTTATGATATTTGATGATGAAGAACATTTTATAATGCGCACAATTATGTTTATTTTTAGAAAAATCAGTTTAATAATGTGTTCTAGTATAAAATAAAGTTTTAAATTTGAAGGTTTTATTTTTCTTTTCTTTAAGGCTTACTACAGGTTTCAGGGGCCTTATGCCTACCCATTCCCTAGTGTCGATCACATGCCCTCGGGTTCAGGTCATGACATTGATGCATTATCTTGAAGGTATGTGCTTCTTTCTATTCTTGATGCTAAGTTATTGGGTTTTGAGTACATCAAGGAATTATATACAAATGACCATGACTTTAGCAAATTTTATCATGCATGTGAAAAGGTTGCATTTGATAAGTATTATAGGCATGATGGGTTTTTATTTAGAGATAATCATTTATGTGTACTTAGAAGTAGTATGCGTGAACTCTTGGTAAGGGAAGCACATGAAGGTGGATTAATGAGGCATTTTGGTGTTGCTAAGACTTTATATGTTCTACGTGATCATTTTTATTGGCCTAACATGAGAATGGATGTATAAAGAATTTGTGATAAGTGCATTGCATGTAAGCAAGCTAAGTCTAAGTCTAAGCCTCATGGATTATATATGCCACTACCTGTCCCTAGTATGCCTTGGGTTAATATTTCTATGGATTTTGTTATAGGTTTACCTAGGTCAAAACATGGTAATGATTCAATATTTGTGGTTGTGGATTATTTTGAAAGATGGCACATTTTATTGCATGTCATAAAATTGATGATGCTTCTAATATTGTTAATATTTTCTTTAGGGAAATTATGCGTTTACATGGTGTGCCTAGAACTATTATTAGTGATAAGGATGCTAAGTTCCTTAGCTATTTTTGGAAGACGTTGTGGGGGAAAATTGGGGACTAAGTTGTTATTCTCTACTACATGTCACCCCTAAACTGATGGTCAAACTGAGGTAGTAAATTGAACATTAGGTCAATTATTGTACACATTGATTAAAAAAAATTTGAAATCATAGGAGGAATGTTTGCCACATATTAAATTTGCTTATAATCGTAGTATGCATTCATCAACTCACTATTGTCCTTTTGAAGTTGTTTATGGTTTCATTCCTTTGAGTCCATTAGATTTATCACCTTTGCCTTTGCATGTGCGAATTAATTTATATGGTAAAAGGAAGGTTGATTTTGTTAGGGCATTACATGAAAAGGTGCGCTTCAATATTGAACAAAAGAATGCAAAAGTTACCCAACAAGCTAATAAAGGGTGTGTAAGAGTGATAATTGAACCCGTTGATTAGGTTTGGGTACATTTAAGGAAAGAAAGGTTTCCTAGTTTGCGCAAGTCAAAGTTACATCCTAGGGGTGATGGTCCTTTTCAAGTTCTAGAAAGGGTCAATGATAATGCTTATAAAATAGACTTACCTGGTGATTATGGTGTTAGTACAACTTTCAATGTTTCTGATTTATCTCCTTTTGATTTTGATGAGGTTGATGATTTGAGGATGAATCATCGCGAGGAAGGAGGGAATGATGCAAACCAAATAAGCACCAACCATGTTGATAAGCATGATGATCCACTAAAGTATGATGGTCCAATGACTAGAGCTTTCATGAAGACATTCAAGGATGCTTTAGGAGTGTTCGTGAAACAAGAGATGAGGCTTGAGTTGATTAATCAAAGCATAAGTACAAATGGAGCTCAATAGAGTGAATTTGGAGAAAGTTTGACATAAGAAATTATCCTTTTTGCACCTTATTATCATATTTTGACCCTCAAAATGAAGAATTCATGTCAAACTCTTCAAGTGGAGTGATTTGTATTCAAAACACATAAAGTGCAATTTTGAAGATTTTGGAAGGTTATAGAAGGTGCTAAGGGAATCTACAAGAATCAAGAATCTTTAAGAATATTCTCTATAAATAAAACCCAAGATGTGATGCAGAGTGGCTACAAATCATTTAAAGACTTGGTTAAATTTTACTTAGTTGTCATGAGTTGTCAATTTGACTTTTCAATGCTTAGTTGTCATGAGTTGTCAATTTGACTTTTCAAACCTTAGCTGTCATTAGTTGTCATATTTTAGAAGGGATCCTATTTATTTAAGGATTTTCCTTTATAGGAGTCTTTAGGAATAAGTAAGAAAACCTATTCCTTCAAGGATTAGGATGTTTACATGCCTATATAATGGCCATATCAATGTAGTATGAATTAAATGAGTTTTATCAATCAAAATTTCAATTCTTGTGAGGTTAAAGTCCTTCTCTTTTGTTCTTAAAAGAAATTTTGTGAATATATCAAGTGAAGGCTTGGTATATTGAAACCTAGTTTAATTTAGACTTAAAATTGACTTTATTAATCTTAGGTTTACATTAAACAACATTTAATTCTTTATAATTAAGGTTCTTAAGGACAAGTTATTTAAGGGTCTTGTTGGGAATAGAGTTTCTTTTTGCTTGATTTATGAATGATCCTTGGCAAGGTTATCAATATTGAATACAGGTTTGGTACAAGTTAACCACGTTTGTATCAGAGTGTGATTTTAATCACCATTTTTAATGGAATCCAAAGAACTCATTCTTCTCCTTTTAAGCCTCAATGCTTTCTTTTAAAAAATTTGTAGCAAAACAATTTTTTTTTTCAAAATTTTTCTTTATGTGAAAATTTCTCTCTCAATTTTTTTTCTCTCCATCTTTTTTTAGCCCCCCTTGCTCAAAGCCTCTTGGCTTTTGTAAAACCTTAATTCTTTTCAAAATTTTAGTTTTAGTTTTAGAAGGATTTTTCTTGTTTTGAAAATATTTTTTGTTTTGGTATTTATCTTTAAAAAAATCTAGGAAATTAGAGGTAAAAGCCATTTTCATTTTTGAAAACAACTAATGAAAAATTAATTAATTAATTAATTTCAACTAATGAAAAATTAGAAAAATTAAATAAAAAATTAGAAAATAGGTGTCGGACTCCAATCGGAATTGGGAATGTAAAACTCTAATTGGAATTATATAATTCTAATTCGGAATATTGCAATCCAATACCTTTTTTTAATTTTCTTTTATTTTAAAATTGACCCATAGAAAAATGAGAAATTTTCTGATTAAGTCATTTAAAACTTTGCAATTTAGCCTTGAAATTTGAAATTCAAAGTTCTAAAGACCTATTCATAAGAAATTATCATCATAGGATCCTTTGTCGCATCTGCATATCAATGCATCCTAAAATTGGGTGCTTACATACATGAATGCATGAAAATGCAATAATGCAAAAGAATTTGAGGGAGAAATATAGAATAATAGTATATCATATATAAGAGTGGAGAAAATGTTAATAAAGATAAGCAAACAATATTAAAAGTGAAATGGACATAAAATTGTCAAGAAATAAGACTTACATGAGGTTAGATACATCAAATAAACATAAAGTAGCATTTAAGAACCATACATGACACATTAACTCAAAATCAACATAAAATTAACTTAATCAAAGCATGGAATATGAAAATAAAGACCCACAAAACTCTAAAACTAAGATAGAAACACATAAATAAAGTACTTATGTTCAAGATGATAATAATGACCATTAAGAACACAAACTATGCATATTAATGCTCACAAAATAACGAAAGGTCTATAAAATGCACAAATAATGATATATAATAAAAAAAGCATAAAAAAATGACCCAAAAATGATAAATACCCTAAATTAGGACACAAATTATACAAGTGATGTCACAACAAAAACAAATCAATAATTAAAGCACACACTAAAGTATAATAAAGCAATATGTAACCATAACATGCACTAATCAAAGCTTAAAACATGAATAAACACTAAAATTAATCATAAATAACAAGTAAAACCAATAAAACATTCAATTAAAAGTCATAAAATCATCAACAAACACAACCACAATCACCAAACCAAAATAAGAGCAAGGATTACACTTGAAAGAATTTAAAGAAGAGTTTTGAGAAATAAAATGATTTCAATGTAAAATAATTTTAAAATATAAAAAATTCTTAAAATTCTTCATTTCCATCATCCTTGGATCTTAAGGAAGGGTTAGAATCATGCTTACGTAATTATGAACCCTTTAGGACCCTAAAAACCATCATCGGAGTCATTTGGAGTGCAGAGAAGTGGATGGTAGAATTTGCTTATTGTCTAGCTAATTTTGGGGCCTCCAATAGTTGTTTTGAGAGCACCAATTACTAGATTTGGAGCATGAATAGTTGATTTGGCAGTTCATGGGCCAAATCTTATTATTTATGTTTGAATAGTGCAAATTTGCACTTCTTTGCCTTCAAAACTTTATTGTAAAGCCCCAAGCCCCAGAAAGAAAAGGGGAATTGATGAATATGATGTTCTTAAAAGTAATTAGACTAAGAATATGGGCAAGAACTCACCAAGAAACACCAATTGATTGAAGAGAATTGAGATTGAACTCAAAGGGGTAAAGTGTACTTTTAGTGAGTTTATGTGAGAATTTGGTTTTTATTTGTGTGGAATTCATTTTTTGGAACTAGGTTTTGAATTTGGTGATTTATTTTAGTATTTTTTAGAAGAATTTGAGAAGAAAATAAAGAGAAATTAGGTTTATAGGAATTTTAGCATAGTTTCCCCTTATTTTTCCTAATTTTCCCTAATTTTAAAAGGATTTTTGAAGTGAGTTATTTTGTGATCGTTTTGGGTTTTTATCCTAGAATTTTCTCTATTTAGGAGTTATTTCTATAACACCAAAATTTCCTCTAAAGCTTTTCTTAAAGCTTTTATTTATAGGCAAACATAGGTAGTGGGATTTAGTGTAAATTCCTTTGAATATTCAAGGTTATTAGGTAATAGTATATACTTGTCCATTTAGTAAGTTTACACTTAACATAGTATATTACAAATTTGGAATATTCTAAACTTAGCAAGAACCTTTTTTAATAAGGACAAGGAGAGGTAGACAGTTGTGGGGCTTAGTCTAACCACTAGAGGTTAAAATTTGAATTTTGCCAAATGGGACCCATTGACACACTAGAATTTTAGAAGACAGCTTCAAACTGAAATTTAACTCCAAGAGCTTTGTTTGGCCACTAAAAAGTCCCATTGACCAAATTTTGACTTTTGTTCTCGAGATTTCCAAAGGTTAAATTAAGACTTCAGAAATCAAAACTAGATTGAAAACTATAGAGTACATACATAAACATCCCTTACATAGGATTACACTGATTAGTTTAAAAGACACAACTCGGGTGAATTTCTCTTTGATTATTCTTCTCAAACCTCTTTCTCAACACTAAAGGGTAGGGTTAAGGTTTGATCAGGGGTTGGTTAGGTATTAAAATGGTATAATTAGTGATTGGGTAAGGTTTTAGTGGTTCAGAGGATTTTGAAATGACTCGAATGTCAATTTTCTTCATCAATTTGATTATTTGATGAGACAATTTAGCATTTTCATCATCGACTATTAGGGTTTTGAAAAATGACCGCAATAGTTTACCCCCTACTTTGGAGTAATTATTGTGTTGTTACCAAAACATTTGATAGAAGAATTGTGATTTGTATGTCATAGTCGTCATGCATAAATTCTGACAAAGAAAAAATAATAATCTTTAGAGATCATACCTGAGTTCATTTCTACTCATTTTCCATTCTTTCCTACGAACTCAAACTTGAAAATATAGGTTAGTACTGTAATTTTTTTTTTTGAAATTGAGATTGATGGGTTGTCCGTAAAGAATGTGAGTCAAAAGACCCTTATGAATTGTTTGCAAAGAATATGAGTCCCAATGACTCTAAGAATGAAATGAGTTTAAATGACTCCCACATTGAAATGAGTCCCAATGACTCCCATATTGAAATGAGTCCCAATGACTCTCAAATTAGAATGAGTCCTAATGACTCCCATATGGAAATGAGTCCCAACGACTACCACATAGAAATGAGCCCCAATGACTCCCACATTAGAATGAGTCCCAACGACTCCTACATAAAAACAAGTCCTAATGACTCCCATATAGAAATGAGTCCTAATAACTCCCACATAGAAATTAGTCCTAACGACTCCTACATAAAAATTAGTTCCAATGACTCCCACATTAAAATTAGTCACAATAACTCCCATATAGAAATGAGTTTGAACATCAATATAAGTCTATAGACTTTTGCTTGAAATTGAAATGAGTCAGTCAAAAATCAAATATAAGTTTATTTTTGATAATTTGACATTTCATTTTTGGAAATAAACACTAGGATTTGAATTTTTTGAAATTTTTTGACAATTGGAATTTTTCTTGAAAATAGACTATAATTTAAAATATGACTGGAGATTTTATTTAAAAAGAAAACCCACTATTTATTTAAAAAGAAAACCCAATAAGGAATTTATTTAAAATATGAAAATATGCAATAAAAAGGAAAGGTATACTTACTAATAACTCCGAATTAATATTTTTGCTTATGGAACCTACATCGATGAGGAGAACGGGTGAAGGGGCGGGGTTTCCCCCATAAACATTTCAAAGCTTAAGTCGGTAATAGAATGAGGAAAAATATAATAAAGCAAATAGGCATAATAAAGTAGAGAAAAAAAAAGTAATTACTTGTATGATGTGATGATACAGTGATGGAAGGATGTTTTGGTGATGTTGTATGATGAGAATGAGAACATGAATGACATGAGATGTATTTATAGGAGAAGATATTACTCAAACCTTTTAGGAATATGATTCCTTAGTCTTGTAGGATTGCCTTATTTAGGAGAGAAGGAGACTTCCTTTGTAGAGTAGTCCTCCTAATTGAAATAGACTTCTTATTCAAGTAATCATCCTTTTTAAGGGAATATAACCCTTATTATAATAGGATACTGATATGGATTATCAAGAGTCCCCCCTGAAAGTCTGTTTGGATATTTATGTTTGACATATCTGGGTTTGTAATTGATAGAAAATGCTATTGTATATGATATGGAAGAGTAAGCTGAGGTGGCTAGCCTTAGTCACAAGAAAAGATAAAGCTTGGTACCGAGTCTTGAAATCATCATATAAGAACATTATTTGAAGTGCCAGCTGGACTTGAGTGCCCAAAATCTACAATAAAAAAGGATATGTAATGGATTAACCCGTCAGTGCGAAGGCGACATAATGAAACTAGTAGTCACTAGAGTTTTGATGCTCATTGCATTAAAAACATGGCTTGAGTGCCGAGCCTCAGTACTATAGAAGCGACCTGAGGCTGCCAGCTTCAATCACTAGACTAATGTGTGAGGCTTAGATACTTGGTGAAAGGATGCAAGGCTTATATGCTTGAAACCTTAGTACTATAGAAGTGACCTGAGGGTGCTAGCTTTAATCACTGGACTTAATTTTGGGGCATTAAAAGTGCAGCCCAAGTGTTGTATTGTCTCGGTGCATTAAAAGCGCATCTTGAGTGCCGTATGATGTTGTTTGGTTTATGAACTTTAATAACTCAATCAATGGCAGCAGCCTAGTTAAAATAATGATTGATGTTGATTCCAAACATTATTGCTGTAGATGTTTGATTTTTTGAGCATTTGTTGTTGGTGGTATTTTTGTAAAAGGTAGGATGTTGGGATCTTGGTAGTGAGTTTGAGCCCTTAATATCTGAGCTCCATAATATGGGATAGTAATTTAGTGAGAGTTTTTTGAAATGATGGAAGGTGGGTTTTAAAGGACCAAAATTGGGTTTGCCCAATTTGAATTATGAGATGAGCATTTGTAATTTAGGTGAAGGGTTAATGTTGCACTGCTTTTAAAAGGCGGATATGCTTGACTCTATTCTTGAATTTCCCTTATTGGATATTCTCTAAAATTTTCATTAACAAGGATCTTCTACAAAGTAGGATTTGCTTGAATGTTATTTGATTTGGCTTTAAACAGGAACCACCATTTGTTGTCTAAGCATGAGTGAGTGCTTGTCCATCTTAGTGTTGTTTAGCAATGTGTCTAATGTCTTTTGACAATCTTTACATGTTGATGTCGAGTGAGATGATCAGAGTGTTCGATTGTTTGCATTGATGGGTGCTTAAAGTAGCATTTTCAATAAATATGTTTTCCTTATCTGTAGTGATAGATAAAAGAACAATATTTTTGGGATCATATAATTGATCTCATTTGATGGTCAATCCTTGTGTCATAAATTTATCAAATGTAATTGATGTATATTTTGCATGAATAATAATCATGTATATATGGATGAGCATTTATGTGTAGATGTGTAAGCATGCTTGTGTCATAAGTTATAAATATTCATATAAGAATAAATAAGATAAATAAATAATATCAAGAGAAACTAGAGAAACTTATCTCCTGATGTTCTCTTGTCCCGCCTTTGAATTCACGAATATTTATGTTCATCATTTGCTTCAATTGTTGCTTGAATGCCCTTATCTTTGAAGATGCTGCCTAAGTTTGTGTGTATCCAATTGCATGAAAATATACAGCTATGAAATTAACATCTTATTGTAGTGCTTGTCTCCTTTCTAAATAGACTAATATTTATGTTCATTGTCGCTCAGTGGTTGTCAACAGTCTCCACATTTTAATACTTGAAATCTTGGTGCTTTGAAACTTAATGCTCAAAAGCATGGTGCTTTGAAGCTTATTTTATGCCTTGCTATTTCTATGACTTGTATAAAATGTAACTTTAATTCAAACCAATCTGAAACTTGATATTCAAGAATTAGATGTCTATCTTTGAGTTTTTAATGCTTAGTTCTTTGGTGTTGTGGTGGTCGTTATGTGGTTGGCTTCACTTTCAATGCCTGGTGATGGGGTCGATGCTTAGAGCTTGGTGGATGTTCGAATATCCAAGACTTTGGTGCTCATAGTGGCTTGCCTTTGGTGTCCTCTTTTATACACAACTTTCCAATTCTTATCACCCACTAGTTCTTCACATCAACTCTCGAAGATAGCTTGCTTCCTTGAATCAAGTGTTTCAAGGGATCCTATAGGCTAAAGCTTTGATGAATTCTTGATGTTCAGAGCTCGATGCTTCAGTGAGTATTCTGTAATCAGAACTTAGTTTTTGACCCAAGAACACTTCGTACTCAAGGCCTCATTTTGTCTTTATCAACTTGCTTTTTTTTTATACATCTTGAGCTGCAGGTTTTGTCAAAGATCTAATTTTCGTATATTCCTTGCATTATACCTTGTGAGTGGTTAAAAAGGGAGGTCGCACTAGCCATTCAAAATTCTCCATGGATGATGTGATTAGACCATGAAAATCAATAAGTGGATGCCAGAATCATGTGCCTTCAAGACTACAGCTAACCATAAATCTTGAGGGTGCCAGTGTCAACTACACTTGTAAATAGTAATGTTTGTGTCCTATTGTATTAGGATATTTATATCGGATTGAAAGCAAAACTGCTAAGCATTTACTTAGAGTTCGAGTGCTTGTAAAGTTGATTTTTGATACTCGGTGCTCAGTTCTCCACGTTTGAAGGGTGCTCGATGCTTGGAGCTTGATGGTAGATGCTCATCATTCAAAACTCAGTGCTTGATGGGTATTCCATGTTTGGTGCTCGAAGTATGATGCTTGGTGAGTGGATATGCGTGACTCCATTAGTGCTCGATACCCTATGCTTTTAAAGCCTGAATTCTTCGAAGATATACCCCTTTTTTATATATGTATTTATCATCTGAATGCCTCAGATCGTGCAAAGGAATCATCTCATTTACCAGCTTTAATCAATTCCACTCGGATTGTATTTTTAAAGCTCTTCTTTAGCTTTCGCAAGTTAAACTAAGTCTTTTTATTTCTTCTTGTTGATTTGGTTAAAGGTTGAGTCGTGAAGCTAGGTTTCCAATAATCAAAGATAACTTGAATTTTTAATTTGATTATGCCTAGCCCTTGACATTCTTATTTTGAAATAAACAAGAACAACTAGGTTCCTATAGATGGCGCCACTTGATAACTTTGAATTGATATTTTTGCTTATGGAACCTACATCGACAAGGAGAACTGGTAAAGGGGCAGGGTTTCCCCCATAAACACTCTGAAGCTTAAGTCAATAATGGTATGAGGAAAAATATAATAAAGCAAATAGGCATAATAGAGTAGAGAATAAAGAATAATTGCTTGTATGATGTGATGATGGAGTAATTGAATGATTTTTTGGTGATGTTATATGATAAGAATGAGAACATGAATGACATGAGATGTCATGAGATGTATTTATAGGAGAATATATTGTTCAAACCTCTTAGGAACATGATTCCTTAGTCTTGTAGGATTGCCTTATTTAGGAGAGGAGGAGACTTTCTTTTTAGAGTAGTCTTCATAATTGAAATAGACTTCTTTTGCAAGTAATCATCCTCTTTGGGGGAATATAACCCTTATTAGAATAGGATACTAATATGGGTTATCACTAACCTATGAAAATTTTCTTTGCATGGATCCTTTTGCACTTTCAAGGGCATTTTCATATCCTACAGCTTCCCATTTATATCCACATATCCATATGTTATCCATTTTATTCATAAAATGTTGTAAAAAAAACTCTTTAAAAATTCTCTAAACACACTACAACTTCAGATGGCACACCAAAGAACTCCAATAACATTTGGACAAAATTCAGTGCTTCCTTTATTAAAGAAACGAGAAGGATTATAAGTTCCATCAATTAAATTACTTCAAGGAGAAGATCCTCCATTGCTCTATAATATTTCTATGCACATTTGCTCATATTCGATTAGTTTTTCTTGTAATTTCTTTGAAATTTAAAGTACCCGTGCATCTAGGAAATTGATTTAGGTTAGGTTTGATGTTTAGGAAATGTTTAGGTTGGATTTTTATGTGTTTGGGTGAATTTTTTAGAAATAAATGATGAATAGCTTGTTTTAGCACATGAACAACCATTTTTTCCCTTTGAATAATTATTTTTGGCTGTGTTTTTTTACCTATTCTAAACATGAATAGCTAGTTTTACTTGATGAATAGCCAAATAAGTTGTTCATCACCTAAAACTAGCTATTCATCATTTTTATGAGTTTTAGGTCTTTTTAGGTTATAGGTGGCTAGTGTTTAACTTTTAGGTGTTTTGGATTTTCAATTAAATAAAGCCGCATTGATAAAAGTTAATAGAAACCTCAGATTAGTATGTGCATGGTATAAAGAACTTCTAAATGTTGTTCAAGCTAAGATTTCAGTGATAGGATTTGATGACTTTCTATCCATCCTCCCATATGAGTCTCATTATACTAGAAACTTAGTCGAACTTTGAGCATTGATCGAGAGGTGGCAGAATAGCATACACCTCTTTCATTTTAATTGTAAGGAGATCACCATTGATCTAGTTGATTTCCACCTTATCACTAGTTTGCCATTCACTAGAGTACAAGTACCATTTGACTGCTATTTGTACTCTCCTTGTCTTGATGCTATAGAGTAAGAGATATATTACTCAACTATTGGGTCATCCTTTCACCTCACTTGGTTATCAAGGCGGAGTAGTACTTTGATATTCAAGGATATATGCTGCTTGTTAGGGCTGGACCCCCACTATTGATGTTGAAGTAGACTAGCCTACCCGATGTTTTCTTCTTTTCCTCTTTGGCTTACGTGTGTTCTACAATACTGAGAGTAGTGTGGATTTATGCTTTTTGCCTACTCTATGTGACTTGGATGTGATTAGTAGCTATAATTGGGGTGGTGCTGCTCTTGTACACCTTTATGGTTGCTTGGATAAGATTTGCATAGGTTAAAGTCATCTTAATGGCTTCTAGAGAGCTCTAGAGGTAAACTCTTTATTTTTTTTTATTTTGCTATTTTCTGATTCTTTATTGCCATGTTTGACTTTTCTTTTTTATGTTCATAGATTTGGGCATATGAGTATGGCATCTTCCCTCTACCTTATATGGAGCATGATGATGATAATGTCCCAAGCATTCCTTGAGGAGTTTAGTATTTGAGTGCTCGCAAAGGGACTTCTAAGGATTTGTCCCAATATAGAAGTCGCTTGAATAACTTAAGTTTTCATGATGTAAGTTGCTGTAACGAAAGAAACACTTAGTTAGGATTTCTATCTTTATTTATTTAACTTTACCTTTATTTGACAGTTGCATCACGATCCATTTAGAGTTGATGTTAGCACACTTAGACTTGTTGATTCTTTGCAGATGAGATGAGTTCTACTTAAGAGTCCTTTCTGCAAGAGTTGTTTCTTGAGTGAGCAAGTCAGGTATTGGTGGCTTGGTCTTGCTAGTCGATGTGAACCTCGCCTTCCACCATCTACCATGACTTCTACTAAGATAGTCTATGGTAGAGATTTAGAGCTTTCTTTTATAGGCTTTCCATGTGACATATTCTTGGATCCTTTTAAGGAGCTTGCCTATATCTACTTCATTTAAACATGTATGCTACATATTATTCCTAATAATGTGTATCCTATTAGACTAAATGCTATACCTTCTGAGATTCACTCGAGTACCTCCAAGGTATTACTTTATTCTTTCATCTTTTATTTTATCTTTATCTTTATTTCTTTTTCTAATTCAAGTTTATAGGTTCACAAAAGAGTTCATTCGGAGTTAGTACTTAGGGTGAAGTTACATTTTATTAGCATAGCATTGATGTTATCCCTGGGGATTTTACTTATGAAGTGAACTTAGAGTTTCCAGTTCTTGATTTTGCTAATGAGCTAGAGATTCATAAGGAACTTCCTACTCTAGACTATCATCATATTGTGTTCAAACTTGTTGAGACCACTCATATAAAATACATGAAACTTCATCTTGAAATTGTGGTAGTGGTGAATAATAATAATAATAATAATAATAATAATAATAATAATAATAATAATAATAATAATAATTATTATTATTATTATATTCATCTTAATTCAGGCTAAAAGGTCATTAGTAGAGAAATTGATATAAGGATTATACAGTGCGAAGAATATTGTTGCCAAGGTTAACAAGAAAGCACTAGTAAGTATAAATATATATGTACAAATGAATATGCATATGAATGTACAATGTTAATTCACAAATTCATGTATGAATATGAATATGTCAATGTATGCATGTGACTATAAACAAATGAATAAATGCATGTATGAATATGCATATGCATATATGTATGCATGTGAGTATGTACATGTATGAATGTTAATATGTGTATACATATGAATGTTTATGCAAACTTTAATCCTCATTGTGTCTAAATTGTAGGAGCTCCTTTCTAAGAATAGATGGATGAAATAATAGATGATCGAATATGAGTAAGAAAAATGTGATTTGAGGAAGTAGTTATCTAGGAGTTGCAACACTAAATAGACTTTTATTATTTATGTTAGTATTCCACTTATCTATATGTATCATAGACTTTTGTATCTTTATGGCTTTACTGAGATTCCAGGATGTTGATAATTATTTATGGACATGTTATCTTGCTTTCATTACTCATACTTATTATGCTTGAGAATGCTATTATAACATGTTGCACTTGTAAAACATATTTAGAAAAGCATGTTAATTTTTCTTTCTATTTATCTTTGAGATGATAAATTATTCTAAAAAATTTAATAACAAAACTAAAAAAACAATTCAAAGCATGAGATAAAGTAATGAAGAAGAATTTAGGTTTAATAAGGGGTTAAAGAAAAGTTTTGCAAATGCTACATTTTGGTCCTTAATAGAGACAAGGGTGTGGATAAGATCATAGTCATCTTATGGTCCCCACACAATCTCCATTCAACCAATAAGATTGAACATTATTTTTTAGTCCCCACACTATTTATTGACCTAAGGATAATGAAGATTTAACCAAAAGGTATAATGTAACCCTAGGGACTATAAATTCATCTTTATTGTGAAGTGAAAGGCACCCATCTCCTTGCTCCCTAGCATTCTTTACACTTATAATTTCTTCAAACTTTCTTATTTTCTTAACCACAATGAGCATAAAAAACACCAAGTCACTTGTTTAAAGCTTAATCAACACCCTCACAAATGAAGATTGGATACAACTTAAAAGATACAACCTCTATAATCTTAAGTTTTTTTTAACCTAAAGCTTGATTATGGTTTCCTTCATAGTGCTCTCACCTTTTAGCATCCCACTCTCCATGTGTTTAGGTTTAGGGAAATGGAGCTATGCCTTACTTTGGAAGAATTCTCAGAAATTTTAGGTGTCAAAATATCTCCTCAATAAGAAATAGTCATTCCGTATCTAAACCTAGTGCTTATACATGCTATGAATTATCTTTTTACTATGAGTAAGAGTGAAGCTAATGGTTGCATTTTTTTCATGTTCTTTCATCTCTTTTATGCCTTAATCCATCATGTTCAATCTAATCTTAGTTCTCACAATTCGATTCCTATCATTGGGAGCATTATTCTTGGCCATTATCTCTTTGAATGTGACAAGAGGACATTAGGGCTTATAGATGGAAGGGTGTTATCTATTTTGTGTCAAATTGATATTGAGATGAATTTTACACCAAAATTTGTTTCTTTGATGGTTCTAGCAGAAACTTTGAATGGTTTGGACAAGGTTAAGGTCAATAGGAATGCTCAGTTTGGTGGAAGTGTATTGGTTTTACAAGTAAGGCTTGATTTTTGTGCATTAAAGATGAAGAACTGAATTTCATTAAAGAGCACACCTTAGGTTAGGTCTAATCACCTAATTTAGCACTCGCTCTCCTAAATATCATGCCCTATCTATAGGTGTCTCCAGTAAGACCCTCCTATCTAGAATGTGCATAGAGCTATATGTCTCATTAAAGAACACTCCAGTTGAGAGATCCTACCATGCTTGCTAAACTTGCAAAAAAAATGTAAATGTTATATAAAAAATGGAAACAACTAAAAGAAAAGTGGAAAGCATAAAGCATAATGCATACCCCTCATTAAATGTAAGAATGTCTAAGGCTTCCTATGCATTATCTAGTAAGTGCATTCTGCCTCTCCAACCCTCAGTACTAAAAGAGGGTAGTGAGGAAATCCTCTAAGGAGTAGGAAGTAGAGAGAACTTGTAAGCTTATATCTTATAAAGAAAAAGTAGCAATATCAATTAAAAAGGATAAAAAAAGGAAAATGAAATGAGAAAAGAAAGAAAAACACTTACATCAATAATAAGAGGGACGCTGTAGATCCTTATGCCTCCCCAACAAGTGTCATTGAGTCTATGGCAATGGCACCCTAAAGTAGGAGACCCCTAATTGCACTCTTAAAGCTGGTCTAGGTCATAAAGAAAGGGAAGAAGCCAAGAATCATTAGTATTAATGGCATTTAGGAATACCAACATGCTTAAAAGATAGAAGATGAAGCACTGAGCTAACCTTTCTATGCCTTTTGGTCCCTACACTATGGTTGCTCTGTAGGCCTACATTAATTACTTATAAGAAAATAAGCTATTAGACCTTTGCTTAATCAGGAGTCCATAGTCAAACAACTCTATTGCTAGCATATGAGGATTGTCAATAATCTTGAACGAAACCCTTTGACTAGTAAAGGAGAGCCTAGTGATGGCAACAAAGTCCAACAGCATGATCATTTGCTCCCTAAACTTAAAATGGAAGGTATGGGTGTAGTTGAATCGTTGCTCTATTAAAATAGTCATGGAAGTTTGCCTGCTTTTAATAGAAGTAAGGCTAACTAACAAGCTTTGGATGAGGCCATCAAACCCCAAACCAATGATGCGAACCCTTACCTCCTTAGGGAGATCTCAGTAGAACTATTTTAAGCTAGTAAAGCTACTAGGTAAAATTAGGTGTATTACCTCAACCTAAAGAGGGAAGTCAATTCTATTACTTAACTAAAAATAATTGCATAATAACTAAGTAAACTATTATATCAATTTATTCTATTTTTATGGGAAAATTAAAGCAAGTAATAATATTCCTAAAAGGGAAGGCAATTAAATAAATATTGACTATAATATAACTCTATAATGAATAAATAAAAATTAGTTTCTAGCTTTAACATGCTTGTTTTCTAGGTAAATATAATAATAATGAACAAGAAAGTATGAATAAAAGCACAGACTCTAATGCATGAAAAGTCAGATAACAAGTTCCGACATTTCAAGGAAGTCCTAAATTATTGCATTTATGACTAACATCTAGTTCAAAAATAATAAATTCATCCTAACCTATTTTTCTCCTATTTTGCAAAAAAAAAATGAAAATAATAAAGCAGAAAAATAAAACACAAAAAATCACAGACTGGTGGTGTAAAAACTAAGCATGTCGACACAAGTTAGATGCCATTGGAACCATTTGCCCATGCTCCACTCCGTGATGACTATGCAAGAATGGAATGGACCAACTTTTAACTCCCTAGGCCTCATCACCCTGATGCTTTTAGTCCTCCTTAAAACCCTTAAGTATATTAGGGTCAAACTACATCACTATGGGAACCTAAAAGAAAACTAAAAATTTTTGAAAATCAAGGAGAAGAGAGAGAGAGGAAAAGAAGATAATAAAAAAAGACAAAGGAGATCTGCGGGTACTTAAAGATCTGCACTCATGGGTTCACCCATGTCTCTTAACAAGTCACACCACACCCCCAAAGGAGTACTCTTTTCTTTAAACCTATACATACATATGCATACATTGCTTACACATGCATAGATGTATAGAACTTCTTGAATTGCTTACATTTGCACACATGTATAGAACTTCTTGCGTCATCATACTATGAAAACTTGTGTTAAGGAGAATGAGCCATCCTTGAGTCACTATAATTCCTCCTTAACTAAATTTTCATAATTACTTAAGTGTGATTGACAACTGAAAGTAGGATTTCTATACTCTAATTAACCTAATGCTTGATCACCATTTGAGTGAGAAAAGAATCCCACAAAATCAAGCTTGCAAAAAGCTATGACATGTAAAAAAATCATTAAGACACTTTCCTAAAAGGGTATGAAAGTAAGATTATACAAGTATAAAAAGCAAGAAGGCAATAAAATCTTTATTTACTCTAATGGTCAATGTGTGTAAGAATATCAAAAGGGACCTTTCAATAGTATTCGAACTAAGTAACATGAGAAAGGTGAGGAATATTAAGAAAAGATAAATTCTATAAAAGAATTTTTGACACTCACGCCCTCTACAGGAAAAATCTTGATAAATTTGTTTCACTTATCATCATTTCTAAAAAACCTCATTTTGTGAGATCCTTACCTAATCATTTGGGATGCTTGCTCTTCATTTGATAATCAAAACATCCTTGGCCAAAAGTTATCAACCATGTTTATGAATATTGAAAAATCTATTTAGTTGAGATTATAACAATCATCGTTGCTCAAAATTCCTTAGCACATGCAATTTCTCAATTCAAATTTTCAAAAAAAGAAAATATCTTTGAAAACTATATTTCTAAAAACATTTCTTAAAAAATATTATTCAAAAAATTTATTATGAAAAAATCTTTGAAAACTTTGCTTTTGAAAACTATTTTGGAAACTCCATCTTGAAAACTACATGATTTTACTTGATGTTGCAATTAACTACATAGTATTCTTTACCTGACATTACAATCAACTAAACGACAACCTCTGCATGATGTTGCAATTAACTATACATCAACCTTTGCCTTACATCACAATCTACCAAAGGCATTTTTGTTGGGATGTCATAATTGACTAAACAACAAAATGCTTCCTACACATTACTCTTATTAATGTATGTGAAGCAAAGGGCAACTATTGACACCCAATTTTTAACAATCCTTAAAATGGTCTAATGATGAAAGTCTTTTATTGATTAGATAGAGGATAACCTCTTAAGAGGATATCCAAAGTAGTGAAGCATTACCAAGCATTCGAATTAGTGAACCAGACTCCTTAATCACTTGAACTGAAGACTTGAATCATTGAACTAGAGGCTAAAAAGACCCAAAATCCTCCTAAATTTTCTAAGCATTTCATTTTGAAATCTTATCCTTAGGTGAAAAATTTGAACTCGAAAGTCTTGATTAAAGTTTTAAAGAGCTAAACCAAAGCTTCCAAGGGTTTGGTTCATCGGTTTAGAGCCCGAATTGAACTTAAATGCCCAAAAAACCTTGAGAACATTGAAAAAAAAAACAAATTGGACTTAATAGGCCCAAAAGACCTCCAAGACCTCAAGAATTTGAAAGTTGACCCATTTAGTGACCTAGGGACACTATGGATTAATGAACTCCTATGGGTTTTAAAAAACCCATGCAACTAATTAATCCATATGTGTGGATTAATTATCCATATAAGTGGATATAACCCATATGCATGGGTCCTTAGAACTATGCACATGGATTCCTATAATGGGTTTGAATTTCTATAAGTTAATTATTTTTCATTTTTCAAAGGACTTTTGGCAATTTTTTATAATTTTTTTATGTTGATTGGGTGACCTTTAGAGAGCTATAAGGACCTATTTTCAAGCCAAAAGTGATAAAAATATTATTTTGTAAGCCTCAAACCCTTACTAAAAGGGTGATTAACTCGAGGAAATGGATTATTACATGATAAGTGCTAAAAATGTTAGATTTTAAGCATTATGTAGTTGCATTCATGTGTCCTAATTCTAGGATTTCATCAATGAATAATATGTGTTAGGATTATTTACATTAAATTTAGGATAGTTGCTTTTGTTATTTCATGCAATTTTAGTTAGTTTTTATACTTTTCATATTTTTTTTGTGTTGATTATGTAGGTTCCATCTTTATAAAGCTTGTAATAGGTGCAAATAGTGAAGTATTAAAGCTAAGATCTCATTCTATAGAAGAAAAAGCAAGGCACATTGCTTTAAAGGGGAAAATGAGACCAATACATCTATGTGTACTTGGATACATGGCCATGCCTAAATGATAATATAAAATTCTATAGAGTCTGAAGGCAAACAAGGTTATGCCATCTGAGCATAGTTGTGCCTTATTATGCGAAAGAACTTATGTGAGAAGGCTACACAATTGTGTTCATTTCATGCATAGCCATGTGTAGATGGACAAAATATTTTTTGAAAGTACTTTTTAGGTGTTTTTTAGGAATAATATTTAAAGCAAGGAGTTTTTCTACCTCAAGGAGAAGGAGGTTGTCTGTTTTTGGGACATAACTTTATATTTTCTTAGTGAAAATTTATTTTATATATTTTTCAATTTTTAATGATTAGATTATTATATACTCTACAAAATTGGATTATTGGATTGAAGAACAAGGTGTAAGGGCTATGAACATCATTCACCAAGTGGAATAAAAGTGGTTTTCTTCTGTTATTCTTCTTATCTTTAATCATATTTAATCATGAACATGTTTGGATTCTTTCTTTTTTATTCCTCTTTTCTAATTTTTATGAGTAGCTAAGTCGATTAGTTGGGATTTTATGAACCTGGCTCAACATGAACTTAATTAGCTTAAACTTTTAATCAAGGAATATTCATTTCGTTAAAATTTTTAGACTTAATGCTTTTCATTAGCTTGATCACCTATTAAATTGTACTAGACACTACGATTAGAATAAGAGATTGATTCTAGTGAGAAAAGTAATAACAATCAATTAATTCAAAATGATTTAGTCAATAGGCACTTTAGTATTAATATTCCTTAGAAGATTTCTTTAACAAATAGATTATAATATTTTAGTTGTGCTAGCAAGAGCTAGGGAGTCGAGTAATTATCATGATTGATTAGTTATGAGCGTACTTGAAAGAGACATCATAATTCTTAAGATGTGTAGATGGTGAGGTTTAGCGCGCGTCTAAGATTTTAACTATCATGACACTATTTAGGCTTAGGGCCCTAGAGAACACACTAACCATTGTCATAAAGACATGGTGTGGAGATGAGGAGTTGCCACCTAGGGTAATAACTAGGACAAATCAAAAGGTGGTACTCGATTCTTTAAAAGAAAGCTAGCACCACAACCAGAAAATTTTGAGAATGGAATACTATCTTCTTTCAGTCTTGTGTTCATTTATATTTATTTTATGAATTACTATTTTATTCTCTAATTACATGCAATTTTATTTAAACCCTAATTAAACATCCGTCTAACCTAAAAATATGACTGGTCATAAAATTGCATGTAAAAAATGCATACAAAAGGCAGCAGCATCCCTAAGTCTAAGCTAAGTTAATTTTATTAATTAAAATTAGATAATTCTACATAGTTTATTTATAAGTGAATAGGACTAAGGATGGGCTTACATGTTAATAAGTGATCCTAAGTCTATTCATTTTAATTTCAACTAAAAATGGGCCTATAGTATACAAATTTTTTTAAAAAATGAATTAATTAGTGGGCATAAGTATAGACGGCGGGGTTTAGCGCGTGTCTAAGATTTTAGCAACTGCAACATTGTTTGAGCTCAGGGCTTTAGAGAACACACTAACCACTGTCATAAAGACATGGCATGGAGATGAGGAGTCACCACCCACAGTAACAACTAGGACAAATAAAAAATGCGGTACTGAATTCCCTAAAAGAAAGCTAGCACCACAACCAGGAGATTTTGGATACAGAATACTAACTTCTTTCAGTCTCATGTTCTTTCAGAATTACTATATTATCCTCTATTTACATGCAATCTCATATAAACCCTTATTCTAGTAATTAACTCTAAGGCAAACTAGTCATGAAAAATACAAGTAAATCCCTAAGTTAGTCTAATATACATTGATTTTAATTAAATGAGCTAAATCTACATGTTTTTAATAAGTGAGCCGAAAGGGTCTGAATCCTTTTAATTTTAATTAAATGAATCTAAGTCTATTTATTTTAATTCTAAAAAATGGGCCTAAATCTACAACTTATGGAGTATTTAAATTAATGGGCCTAATTCTATATGTTTTAATTCTAAGGTGATCTTAAATCTATAAATTATGAAAAAGGATTAAATTAAATGGGCTAAATCTAATTAATTAAATTAAATTAGGTGGACCTATGTCTAATTTACTAAATGGGCCTAAGTTATCTCTAACCTAAAAATCTAATTAATTATGGGCCTAATGACGCATTTTAATTAATCAAACCTAATCTTAATTAAATTAGTAAATTTATGAATAAAGTGAATCTAATTGCCAAATCTAAAAAAACCTAAATTTATATAAGTGGATTAGAATCTAATATGGGCTTAAGGCCCAAAACACATAAAAATGAATAAACAAGCCCAAAAACGAATAAAACATATCAAAATAATTAAATAAAAGATTAAACAACCAATTAATTATTCTTTCTACAACCCTAATTTTATTAACATGCAATCTAAATTAATTTACTTCCTCCATTGATTTTAATAAGTTACTCAATTAAAATCCTAATTTTACTAACTAATTCATCAAAATAAACATACAACCACACATAATTTTACTATTCCTACTATCAGGGTTATTACAATAACCTATTGAGAAAAAAGAAAAATAATTAATACAAACCCAAAAATATAAATAAAATAAAACAATAAAATAAGAAATAATAAAAACCCTTAAAACTATATCTCTATAAGGTCTTATCCATGGCATTCTATGGACTTCTCATGAATTTAGTCATCCAAAAATGATTTTCATGTATTTTCCTCCATAATCACCATAAAAAGAAACAAAAATTATGATTAGTGAATAAATTGCAAAGAAGAATATGAGAAAAAGAAAAATTAAATAAAAGAAGAATATGATTAGTGAATAATTAAAACTCAATAAAATCAAAAAGAAAAATAAAATAAAAGAAGAATATAGAGAAGATGATGCTCATAGATGCTTTTTATAGAGTGCTCCTCAAATTTTGTAAAATCACCATTCTTGATAGGTTTTCAAATATTGTTCTTCTACTTCTCTCAAGGTCTTCAATTAATCAATTAAACATAAGAGAATTTTTATAGAGTAATTTAATAAAAGAAAAGATTTAAGAAAGCTTTAAAAAAATCAATCAACCAAAACTGTAAAAAATACTGCTTCCCCAAAAATCCCTTCTTAAAGGAGCCAAACACATTCTTTTATAGAAAAACAATGCAAAAACCCTATTTCACATTTCTGTAGAGTTTTATTCCTAAAAGGACTTTATTTTCTTAAAATACCATATAAATACAAAAATAATTTCTTCGACCAATTAGGATTAGGAAAAAGCATTTTTTATTTTCAGAAAAATAAACAAAACTAGACGAAAAGGTCTAATTCCGACAAAAATTGTGTAATTCTAATAGGAATTACACAATTTTGATCAAAATTAGTGTAATTACAATCGGAATTAGTGTAATTCTGATTGGAATTACACAATTCCGATTGAAATTGTGTAATTCTAATTGGAATTATAGAATTCTGATTTTTTAAATTTTAATTACAAAAAGACCCCTAAAAAATTTAAGTTTTGCGATTAAATCCTTCAAAAGTGTTGCAATTTAGTCCTTGAAAACATTAAATCCTTTCTTTAAGAAATGCAATCAAACCTTGAAGTTTTAAAGCTCAAGAATTGAAGACCTATTTAACATTTTCATCATTGGAGTCATTTGTTGCATTCATAACTCATTATTGGTTCTTACACTAATTTAAACTTGATTTTAAATTAAGTGATGTTATTCTAAATCTATTTATTTTAAAAGAAATGAAATTAATAGGCTGAGCTATGTCTAAATTAACCTAAAAAATAGGCCTAAATCTAAATTAACCTAATGGGCCTAAATTGATTTTAGTTAATTAAATTAAACTATTTTTAAATCTATTTTTATTTAGTGGGTTTAGACCTATTGTGGGCTTGGGGCCCAAATTGTACAAAAATAAACAAACAAGTCAAAAAACATAAAAAAATATCAAAAAAATCAAATTAAAAGATCAAACAAGCAATTAAATTATTTCTTCTAAAAAAAACCTTAATTTTAAATAACATGCAACCTAAATTAACTAACTGCCTCCATTGATTTTAATTAGGGTTTACCAAATTAACCTAATTTACTAATTAATTTTAATAGTGCATAAAATTAAAGAATATTGATTATTTCCCACTATTAGGGCTATCACAACCTACTATACAAAAATTAAAATCAATTTAATTACAAACCAAAATAAAAGAAAATTCAAAGAATGTAGAAATCATAAATCCTAAATCCTACAGGAGTTTTACAGATCTTAATCCATGACATTGTATGGATTATTCAATATAATCACTGCAAAATCTCATTTCAACCTCATCTCTAGAGTACCATAGAACATCAATCAAAATAAATAAAAAAACATAAAAATTAATTAGTAATGAATTAATCAAAAATAAAATAAAGAAATTAAATAAAAAATAAAGAGAAAAGAGAAAAAGAAAAGAATAGAAGATATTGTTCAAATGCTGTTTGAATGCCCCTCAAATTGAGATTATCACCATTTTGAGATTGACTCTGTTGTTTTTTCTTGATTCTCTAGACCTTAAAAGTAAATATCGTAGTTTTCTTTTGCAGTAGCTAATGAGAGTTCTTTTTTTTTCTCTAGTTTTTTTAAAGCTTTTTTTTTTCTAGGGTTTTCACACATTTGTTCTATTCACATACTCTCTCCACCTTTTTCTTTTTTTTTTCTTTTTTTCCTTGCTCGCTAGCTAGCTAGCTCCCTCATAGCCTTCCCTTCTGGCATTTAAAGCTAGATCCAATCACTTTAGTTCTTGTGATCATGTAGGAAGTTGCGTGATATTTGGGGGCAATCAAGAGACTAGTTTGCATTTTACTTTTGAATTTTCAAACTCAGGATAACAAAATGATAAGCGATAAGAGTTTGAAAAATTAAATGCATTACTCCTTTATATTGCATCCATAAAATATTAATAGAGGATGACTATGAAACTACAATTGAAAGACAAAGAAGACTAAATCCTAATGTGTAAGATGTTATTAAGAAAAAAGTTCTTAAATTATTAGATGCATGAATTATATATCCTATTTCAAATAGCTCATGTGTTAGTCTTGTACAATGTGTATCTAAGAAAGATGGAATGACCATTGTAAAGAATGATGGATGAGAGTTAATTACTATTAGAGTAGTTAGTCATTGGAGACTTTGCATTGATTATAGAAAATTTAACAAGGCCACTATGAAATATCATTTTCTACTTCCATTCATTGATCAAATGCTAGAAAGAATAACAGGGCATACATTTTATTATTTTTTAAATGGATATTTCGACTATAATTAAGTAGTTATCGCCCTTAAGTATTAAGATAAGATAACATTCACTTATCCTTATGGTACTTTCACATATAGATGAATGTTGTTAGCTTGTGTAATGCACTTGCTACATTTCAAATGTGCATGATGGCTATTTTTTTTTATTTGGTTGAACAAATAATGGAGGTATTTACGGATGATTTTTCTGTTTGTGGAAATTCTTTCAACCATTGTTTATTGAAGTTAGATAAAGTTCTTGCAAGGTGTGAAGGCACCAATTTAGTTTTAAATTTGGAAAAATGTCACTTCACAGTTGAAGAAGGTATTGTATTAGGTCATAAGATATCAAAAGATGGCATAAAGGTTGATAAATCATAAGTGGACATCATTGAAAAGCTACATTATCCAACAAATGTCCAAGGTGTAAGAAATTCCTTGGGACATGCAGACTTTTACAAATGATTCATTAAGGAATTCTCTAAAATTTCAAAGCCTCTTTGTAAATTACTTAAGAAAGATACACCTTTTATATTTACTAATGAATGTAAAATTGCTTTCGACAGATTGAAAAGAGTGTAAACACCCAATATCTAGATGACTTAAGTGTGGATGCGATAGAAGATCTGATGATGATAATTTGTTACAAATAGGTCTATAGATTTCGATTTATGAATCTCATGACTTGATTGTAACCTTTTAAGGATTTATTTAATTGTTTTCCTTTCTTTTGAGGTTTAATGTTTAATTAAAATAAATAAATAATAAATTACTGATAAAAAATTTGTAATTTCAATCAAAATTACATATTTTCGATTAGAAATATGTAATTCTGAGTAGATCTTATTGGAAATATGTAACTCCGAGTTGAATTACATTTTACGATCGAAAATACGCAATTCCAGTCATAATTATGCACTTCCAATTGGTTCCATTCATTTTTTTATATTTTTGAAAATATTTTTTTATTTTTTATTGGTAGAAAAATAATAAAAAAATATAAAGATAAAATCATTATTTTTAAGTGATAATTACTTTGATAATCACGTATCATCAGAATATTATCAGATAAAAAATGTTTTTTTTTTTACCTTATGTGATTATGATTGTCACAATCACAAGAGCTTAACTCTTTCTTTATATAAACTAAATTGTTTTTACGTGAAGGAAAAAGCTTTTTTTTAGGAGAGTCAAGAGAGAAAAAAAAAAAAAAAATTCTTTCCTTTGTTATGTAATTTGACTAGTGTTTTCTTCGTCTTTTTCAATATAAAAAAAAAATTCTTTCAAAAAATGTAGTGAAGCTAGAGATTAAAAAAAAAAAAAAAAGAATCTACAGACTCTTTTAAACATACGGTGAATCAATCTACTATAAGAAGAATCAATACAACATTCACACCATTTTCATAAGGAGAATCAATACAATATTCACACCGTTTTCATAAGGAGAATCAATACAACATTGACACCATTTTCATCCTTCTTTTTATTTTATTCTTTATTCTTTATTCTTATTTTTCTATATTTTTTATTTATTTTGTTTAATTGATTCTAATTATTTTGTGTGTTTGCTATGTTAATGGTCATGGCCGGAGTGACCTAAAGCTGCAGAGATGTACGTGGTTGAATAATGCCAACCCATGAACGAATTATGGAAGCCAACAATTAGACATCCCTTTTAGTTTGTACGTAGTTTTTCTAGTTGTACATAGTTTTGTACTATTTTAATTATTTCATGTATTTTTATAGTTGGTTGTTTTATTTTATATTTTATTTGATTTTGTTGGGTTTGTATTTATTTTAATTCTTGTAGATTTTGTAATAGCTCTGATAGTGAAAATAGTTGAATATTTATTTTTCTGTATTTTTTTTTCAATTAACATTAATGATGTTAAAATTAGGGTTTTTATAACACTGAATCAGAATTAAAAAGGCAGTAATTATTTTTTTTTCTTTTTTTTTTGGGATTTTTTGATTTTAAGCCTATTTTATTTTATTTTTGTTTTAATTGGATTAGAATTTTTAGGCCCATTAATAATTTAAGTTAATTATCCCAATTAAAATGGGTTTAATTAATAGAATTAGGCTCAATTAACTTAAATAAAGTTTAGAGAAGTTTACAAAAATATATAACTTTTGGACTTCAGTTTTGCAAAATACCCCAGTTTTTCGTTAATGACATGAGTGCCATTTTATTTTCAAGAGTGCCCCTTTTCTTAATTTTTTCCATTTTTACCCCTATTTGTTTTCTTCTCATTCTTTCATTATTTTTTATTTTCTCTCCCCTTTTTTCTTTTTTATTTTAATTTTATCCTTATTTTTATTCCTTTTTTCTTTTTTTTTTCTTTTTCTCTAATATCCTTATTTTTAAAATTTTTTATTTTCTCCCTTTTTTATTTTTATTTTCATTCCTTTTTATTTTTTTTATTTTTCTCTATTATCCTTTTTTTTTCTTTGTTATCCTTTTTTTTTTCACTTTCTTTGTTATCCTTTTTTTCTTTTTTCTTTTTCTATGTTATCCTTATTTTTTCAATTTTTAATTTTTCTTTATTTTTCTTTATTTTATTTTATCTTTTTTTCTCTTTTTTTATTTTTTCCTTATTTTTATTTTCTTTATTATTTATCTTTTATTTTCTTATTCTATATTATCCTTGTTTTTTCATTTTTACTTTTGTCCTTATATTTATTTTTTTTATTTTCTCTCTTTTTTATTTATTTTTATTTTTTCTTATTTTCTGTTATCCTTAATTTTTCAAATTTTTTTATTTTTCCTTATTTTTTATTCATAATTTTTTTGGGGTATATATATTTGTGTGTAGACATTGTACTCTATTTCAAAGATTATAATTAAGATATTTAAATTATATAACTCATGTTAGTTTTAATAAATAATTAAAGTTTCAAATATCCTAGAATATATATATATATATATATATATATATATATATATATACGAAAAATAAATTAAAATACACAAATAATAAAATGGAAATAAATGAAACATATTTTTCAAATTTCATGCATTTGAAACAAATGGTCAGTTGGGCATATCAATTATTCTTATTTATTTTTTATTTTAATTGAATACAATTAAATTTGAAATTATTACTCAGTGCCAACTATTTATTTGATAATTTTTCTGTATCATATACAAATAAGATTCCAAAAATGTACGGATAATATTAAAAAATGTATATAACTGAACAATAAATATAACACTTGTTTTACATTTTTAATATATGTATCATATAGAATAAGATTCTAAAAGTATATGAATAATATTCAAAAAATGTATATAACTGAGTAATGAATATGACATTTCTTTTACATTTTTAACATAAATGAATAAGATTTTGAAAATATACAAATAATATTTAAAAATGTATATAACTGAATAATGAATATGACATCTGTTTTAAATTTTCAACATATATGAATAAGGTTCCAAAATATATAGATAATATAAAAAAAAAAGAATAATGAATATGACACACGTTTTACATGTTCAACATATACAAATAAAATTCAAAAAAATATTTTGATAATATTAAAAAATATTTGAATAATGAATATGACACATGTTTTGCATATTCAACATATACGAATAAGATTCAGAAAATTTTCAGATAATATTAAAAAAAAAAGTATAAATTTAAGTCTTTTATAATTTGTTTTTGAATTATAGCTAACAAATTTATATTAAAAAGGAAAATTAATATAATGAAAGATAAGCATAAAAGAAGAATAAAAAACTCATATAAATTCATTTATCATTTGTAATAATTAACAAAATTAAGATGACATATATGTTATTATTTGAAAACATTCAAGAAGAGAAAATAATGCTTTTGGATAATTAAGCCCTAGTTATACATCAATAATAATAATAATAATAATAATAAACATAGTTCCAATCCCATCATATTCTTTCACAATCTCACCTATCATAATTGTAGTCCCATCTCCAGAGGATCCTTTGTTTTGGTTAAAACCAAAAAAAAAAAGAAGAAGAAAAGATTAGAATAAGAAACTTTAATTAACATTACAACTAAAAATTCAGACAACAACACAAAGAATTAACTCATTTTAGTGTAGTTGAATCTATTAATAACATAAGCAACATATATGTTACTACTACAAGACTTGTGAAACACCTTACTATTTGTTCAATCTAAAAAAGACATAAATAAAGAAAACTCATTTCTGAATACCAATTTTGAAACACTCCATAAGAAGGTGATCAATCTACTTGAATGTTCCTTAAAGCATGTATTATACTCAAGAACACAAAGATAAAAGCAAATGAATTTTAGGCTTCTAAAACTTTAAATCTGAATTATAAATATTCATCCAAGGCATAGATATAGCCTTTACAAGGTTTTCCCTAGTGAATAAGGAAAACTAATAACCCTAATCACAAAAATAGGAAACTAATATAACAAGACCTCAAATAGGAATTCTTGACATTCTTCCTATTTCAAGAATAACACTAACTAAACCAACTAAAACTAATGGGCTTTTAAAATAACAAATTCATCTAGCCTTTATTTAACATAATTAAACCCAAATAATATTGCTGAAATAACTCTCCTATGCATATTCGGCCAACCCATAACAAATGTGGCCCACTATATACTTAATTAAAGCCATTAGTAACTTGGACTTGAATTAAGTTGTATTGAACTTGAGCTGCACCTGTCACAAACCTTTGGTGTCCTTGTAAACTTTTACTAACTAAATTCACTGAGCCTTGTAGATGATGGATTAAGGCTTGTTAAAGCTTCTTTAGATCAAAAGCTTGTTATAGGTCTTTGAGGCATGCTAATTGGACTCAAAACCTGTTGAACTTGATCCTTCCTTCTTAACTGATACCGCCTATATATATTCCTATTTAATTAAAGGGTTTTTATTTTCTGAATAGGGTTACTCGGACAGGGAAGGTAGCAGAATCAGTTCATGGAAAGGACTCTACCCCGAAGAGGATTCCTAAGCAAAGAGGGAATACTCTCCTATTAGGATTAGGATTCCTATCCCACAAGGAATCCTACTCCTTTTAGGTTTAAGCATCACTATAAATAGGACCCCGTACCTCTTATTCAACATCATCTCTGTCACGACCCGAACCCGAGGGCACGTGACCGGCACTAGGGAATGGGTAAGCATAAGGCCACCGAAACCCGTAGTAAGCCTAAAGGAAAAGAAAATAAAACCATTCATATTTTTACTTTAATTAACAACAGAACATATTATCAAACTGATTTTTCTCAATTTACACAAATTTAACAGTTTAATAAAAATACGATTCAACATCTCATATTATAAATTGAGTTTTATGTCATATTCATAAATGTATTTCGTACAAATAAAATACATAATTTAGTTTAAACCATACAAATCCTCAATACATATACTACTGCAGCATCCTAGATTAATACACAGTACAGCTTATAATGACCTACATAAAATTGCCGGTGAAGAAGAAATCCGGCGTAGAGGTAGTCGAAGGTCGAACTCCCAAGCTCCTGAAAAAAAATAAATTGAGGGGAATCAGACCTCACTGAGTAAGTCAATAAAAGAGCTGTACGGTTTGAAAACCTTTTTGAAAACTATATAATTTATAGTGAAAATAATTTATAATATATATAATTATAGCTTTGAAAAATCTCGGTAGAACCCTAAACCCAAGTCTAAATGGCCAACTGGGCCCACTTATTTCAACTAGACTACCGGTCCCCGAGAGCAAGGGCATCAACCGAGGCACCAAGCCGTAGTCATTCACTTAATCCAAATATATGGATCTGGCGGTCCCCGAGAGCAACGGCATCAATCGAGGCACCCATCCCAGTCCATTTTAACCTTACAAATCACTGGCGGTCCCCGAGAGCAAAGGCTTCCACCGAGGCACCCGTCCCAGTTTAGCATTCACCAAACATATATATATATATATATATATATCAGATCCATCTCTCAATCTCTACCATGTGCACATAGTCCTGGTGAAGCCCACCAGGTAGCCCGTTCTACCAAAATTTCTCAAAATCGATTTTTAAATAAATAAAATGCGTTTAAATCTTAAATAATAGCATTAAATTAAATAAATCATATAATCAATGTAATAAAATACGAGCGCATGCATTTTTACATAAACACACGCACAGATCGTTCTACTGACTTACAGGATGAATGTGAAGGCTGACGACCACGCGTTTGCCTCGGCCTCACGGCTTCTGCTCCGAAATGATCTAAAGGAAAATAATAATCGACTTTTTAAAATATGACTATGGACACCGAAACCAAAAATCAACAAGGCGATGAAATTCCAAACTGACTCGACAGACAGGTTTTAACCTAATTAACGGTAGACATTTTCTACGGATATCACGTTTACGAGAAAATCTACCGAAATTTCGACAGAGTCTCCTCTGTAAAACGGACATCTCTCTACCAAAGGTAGAGCCAGACCTGCATAGAAAATGCACTTCTAATTTCCAAAACCATCTACACTCGAGTCGGGCTCCCAAAATACAATTTGCCCCGACCGAGATCACAACTCAAATATAATATCACAATTTAATAATATGTGTTTCTTAAATACATATCACATTCATACATATTAGAATAGATAAAAATTATACAAAATCTCCATTATTCAAAATTTACATTACTTAGGAAATCATGTCAATTAATTTTTAAAATTTATCTAAACCCTTTAATTATTAATAAAACTAATCAAAATATATATATATTTATCATATTTAGTGTAAAATTACATTTTTACCCCCCTAAAATACATAATTTACATAATGAGCTTTTACTACTAAAAATAATTCCTAAAAACTATTTAATCATGTCAAAAATTCATTTTCTCAAAATACATTTTCTTAATGTAATTAAAACATTTAATTAACCAACAAATTCCTCCCAAAAATATTATTTACCCTAAAAATCAAATTTGGCATAAACTCAAATATAGTTATAAAAATAGTATAAAAATCTCAAAAATTATGATTTGAGTTCCAAAATTCATATTATTCACTAATAACCTCATTTATCAAATTTCATTACCTATTTAACCCAAAGTTTCAAAATTAGTCTAATTATTAAATTTTGACATAAAGTATAAAAATTCCTAGAAAATTTGTATAATCTCCTTAAAATTATCTACTATACCCTAAACTTAATTTCAACACTTAATATCACCAAAATGGCAATTAACATTATTATTTTCTATTTTATATGATTAATTCCCGAAAATTCCTAAAATGGTTTTAAAATTCCAGAATTCACTAAAAAAAATCAGAATAATTACCTAAGATCTCAATAAATTAATTTGTTCAAAAATAACCCATAATAATCTCCCTAATTGCTAATTATAGCTAAATAACCATCTAAATAACCAAATGAACATTAACTAAATTTCTGTAAATTTAGTTTAACTACCAAAAATCCAAGAAAATATACAATCAACTCAATTACATGCTAACCAACACTAATCATCCTAGAATTGCTACGATCAAGCAGAAAATTGAAGGGAGAAAAGAAAGAAAACAGGTGAGCATCTCTCACCTTCAAGCAGCGGAAACAGAGCAGGGGAAGAACTTGCTGCTGTCTGTGAAGATGGGAGGATGAGGCTGCTCACATGGAGGCGAAGGGCTGGTGGACACTTCCAGGAGATGGCATCACCGAGCGACGAAGCTGCACAGACAAGACGCAGGGCTGCTGCCGCGCGAAGAGAAGAAGAAACTGCTGCGCGGGGAAGAGAGGAACAGCTGCTGCGCGAGGAAGAGAAGAAGAAGAAGAAGAAGGAGAAGAAGAAGAAGAAGAAGAAGAAGAAGAGAAAGAATTCTGCAGCAGCAGAGAAAGCTAGATGAGGATGAGGGGACGGACGGAAATGAGGGAGTTGGTGTGGGTGTTTTTGATGTGTTGATGAGTGTATGTATATATATATATATATATATATATATATATATATATATATATATATATATATAGGTATGGGCGGGTGTATATATATATTTATATATATATATATATATATATATATATATATATAATATACTTTATACTATAGCTTATAAAGATATATATGTATGACATATAGATGTACACATACATATATATGTTTATATATGTATAGACATATACATGTATATATATAGTATACAACCTACCAATATGCATACATATATGTATATTTATCTATAGGCACACATGCATAGCCTCAAAATTTAATATCATTTTAAATAGCAATAATAGTAATAATGATAATAATAGACAATGAAATTCTAGAAAATAAATAAATAATACTCACATAAATTAATAACCCTAAAAATTAATATTAACATAAATATAATATAATATAATGTAAAAGTACTTATTAGTAACACTATTTAAAATCCCTTTATTTGAATAAATATAGAGGATATTACAATCTCATTCTTTCATATTCTAATTGTTCCTTGCTCTTTATACAAACTCTCTTTCTGTTCTTTGACTTAGGCATCATAGTGTTTGTAGGGACTCTTCCCACCTCTCACCTCTCAACTTGAAAACCCTAATGGTTAATGCTTTGGGGGGTTCAAATACATAAAAGGGTTCTCAAGCTTATTCTTGGAGGTTCTGCATCATTTGGTGTCAAAGTTTTAGCTCTAGATTAGGTTTTATATTTTATAAATTTCATTCCTAATTCTGATTTCTTATGGATTTTCTTATTCTTTTAAATTCCATTCTTGTTCTTTGTTCTTGTTTATTAGTTTGGTTCTTTTTTTCTTTAATTTAGTCAATTATTTGCATTCTAAAATTCATATTTGTGTTTATAATTAAAGGTTTATAAAAAAATTCATGAAAAAAAAGAAAGTGATTAAAAAGGAAGAATTAATATTCTTTAGTGATTTATATCCTAATCAGGGTTGATTTGCATATCCTTCCATTCTTTGCTCATTAAGGAATATTGTTTAAGTGATTAATATCCTAATTAGGTTTAATTTGTGATTAATATCCTAATTAGGTTTAATTTAGATTTCTTAATCCTATTTGGTTTATAATCGACATATCAAAATAGATCTTGTCATATTTTGTATTCCTTGTCTATTAAGGATTTTACATATCTTTACAATACTTACTCATTAAGGAATATTACTTATTGAGGCAGATTTTACTTTTCTTCTCAGAATAACTTCTAAATTCATTTTATTTTATATTTTAGAAGATCTTTGTATTTCTTTCACATGTATTTTGTATCTATTTGAGATTTCCTAATTTATTGCTTTTGAATTGTCATTTTTTTTCTTACTGAATTACTTCAAACCTATTTTGCAAATTTTAGTTTTGGAATTCTATTTGAATTACTTTAAACTACTTGAATTGGTCTAAAAGTGTGGTTCACCTAAGAACATAAAAGAAATGTGCTCAAGTGGTGTAACGAAATCCATGAGTGAAATTTTTTTATTTAAGGAAATCCATGAGTGTAATTTTTTTATTTGAGTTAAACATGAGTAACAATCCCCATCATTTGAGTGCAGACACGTGAGGGAGTGCTTGTGAGGTCCTTGAATTATTTTAATTTATTTCTAACATTCTTTTATAGCAATGCCAAACTAAGGTGAAGATAATGATGCTAGTCATGTTAATGAAGCTAAACTATGTGAGGCTCAATAAGGAGAGTTTGCTCACTTTAATAGAAATATGGAGACTATAAGAGAAGCATTAGAGTGCATGAATACAAGGTTGTAAGCAGTTGAAAAAGCATAACTAAATCACAATTAGAGAAACATAGGAGGTAGAAACCAAATACCCCAAGTTGATGATTTAGAAGATGATGCTAATGATTATAATGCAGATGATAATAATGCTATTGTTAGAATGGGTGTGCCTAGGGTGGAAATAGAGGAGGCTGAGGTGGAGGTAGAGGTAGAGGAAGTATACAAGAAAATCCATTTGATGGTAGAAACCTAGGTAATGATTTTTTTATAGATAGAAATTTAAGGAACATTAAACATAAGATACCTCATTTTCAAGGAAAAACAAATCTAGAGGCTTATTTACAATGGTAAAAGAAAATGGAATTTATATTTGATTGTCATCAATTTAGTGAGGAGAAGGAGGTTAAGTTGGCAGTTACTCAATTTTCAAATTATGGTATCACTTGGTGGGATCACTTGGTGACTAGTAGATGAAGAAATTTGGAGTACCTAATTGATACTTAGTATAATCTCAAGTATGTAATGAGAAGTGATTTTTCCTAAAACATTTCCATAGGGTGCTTGTACAAAAACTTCAGGTTCTTAGACAAAGTAGTAGAAGTATGGATGATTACTATAAAGAGATGGAAATGATCATGACTAGGGCTTATATAGAGGAAGATATGGAGACCACCATTTCATGTTTCTTAGCTGGTTTGAATAAGGAGATAGTTAACCAAGTGGATTTGTAATAATATGGAGATCTAGCAAAAGTGGTGCACATTGCCATCAAGGTAGGAAAGCAACTCCAAGGAAGAGGGACAACAAGGTATGTTTCCAAACCTTACTCCAAATTTAATTCTACTTGGAAAAGGGATGGGAAAAGTGATTTTAAGGGTGGAAATAAGGGTGCTTATGATGTTGCAAAGGGAAAGGCAAATTCGGTTTCCAAAGAGAAAACCAAAACCAAAGATCTTAAAGGGAGAAATAGAGACATTAAGTGCAGGAAGTGTCAATGTGTAGGTCATATTAGCAATGAGTGCCCTAACAAAAGAACTATGACCATACAAAATGGTAAGATAGTGATTGATGATAAAGAGGATGACAATGAAAGAGATGTGAATGAGATGTCTGAATTGGAAAGTTATAGTGATAGGAGCATTGAGGAGCCAATTAAGGTTGATGTGTTGGTTACAAGACGTACTCTTAGCACTCAATTGAAGATGGATTGCTATGAGGATCAATAGGACAACTTGTTCCATACAAGGTGTCATGTTCAAGGCAAAGTATGTAGTATGATTATCGATGGTGGGAGTTGCACTAATGTGGTGAATACCTTCTTGATTAATAGATTGGGGCTATCTACTATTCCACATCCATGGCCATATAAACTTTAATGGCTTAATGATTGTGGTGAGGTCAAGGTAAATAGACAATCTATTATTTCATTTTCAATTAGCAAATATCATGATAAGGTGTTATGTGATGTAGTTCCTATACATGCTAGAGAAATTTTGCTTAGTAGACCATGACAATTTGATAGAAAAACTAAGCATTATGGGGACCTTAATAGGTATTCAGTCACCAAGGGTGGGCGGAAGACCATATTAACACCACCTTTGTCAAAAGAAGTGTATGAAGATCAATGTAAAATGGAAATGACGAGAGTGGAGGTCAAAAAGAAAGAAAAAGAGAGTAAAAGTGCTGTAAAGAGTGAAAATAAAAAGTGTGAAAAAAAAGAGAGCAAATTCAGCCTAAAGAGAAAAATGCAAAGAATGTGAGTTTAATAGCTAGGATAAGTGAAGTTAGGCAATCTTTGTATTCCAAATAGCCTATATTTGTACTTTTGTACAAAGGGGCTTATTTGATAACTAATGAACTTAACTTGTCTTTGCCTAATGTGTTTGCTAATATTTTTCATGAATTTAAAGATATGTTTCTTGAGAAGATACCTAGTGGTTTACCACTAATTAGAGGCATAAAAAACCAAATTGACTTCAATCCTGGAGCTGCTATACCCAATTGGCCAATATATAGAATAAATCCAAGTGAGACAAAGGAGATCCAAAAATAAGTGGAGGAGTTGCTAGCTAAAGGGTATGTAAGGGAAAGTCTTAGTCCTTGCTTGGTTCCTGTTATTCTTCTACTAAAGAAGGATGGGACATGGAGGATGTGTGCGGACAATAGAGCCATCAATAAAATCACTGTAAAGTATCATCATCTTATTCCTAGATTAGATGATATGCTTTATGAGTTATATGGTTCTTGTTTGTTTACCAAAATAGACTTGAAATCTATGTCATACCTTACATTTAACTATCGCTAAAAAGGTCTAATGATGAAATGAATCCTCAAGATGACTAGAGTCTGCTCATTCATAATACCTATAAAGTGTGCAACGTTAAAACACCCAACCCCACCAGTGTGCAAAATCAATTACCGAGTCGTTAAGTTATGCTCTGACCTTACAAAATATGAATTATTAATATAATAAGAGGTTTTATTTCAAGAAAACTCCTCTCGGAATACTTATCTTGTAGGCTGGTGCATATTTCATTAAATTGGGACCTAGCTTCGTGAAAAAAAATAGAAATTAATTTTGAAAAAGCGACTTCCAAAACACATTTAGAAGGCCCCAAAACCCTCAAAAGTGGTCTCAGAATAGTCTAACACAACCCAAGGATTAGCGTGTATTGCTCAAAAGTTCGCATAAACACCCCTAGGTGCCATACGATACAATCAAAGCTGAATTTGGCAAAATGGAGTCCCTAAATGCATCCAAAAGGCCCAAAAACTCTAGGAAACAACCCCAGAACAATGTGCGTAGAACTTGGGAAGAGCGTGTAGAGCATCAATTCACTCCCTAAATGGTCACATGCATTTGGCATGGCCACGTGCAAAAATCATTTTATATATGTGTGACCACACTTGTACCACCCCATTCAACACATTTTTTTCCTATAAATAGACCCTCTACACCCCATTTTAGAGGGGGAGTAAGTAGGAATACACACACACTCAATAGTCAGTATGATTGAAGGTGTGGGAAAATCTCTCTGTATAGTTTTTTTCTCTCCCACAACCTTTCCTTTAGGTTGTTAGATCCCTTTTCCACCAAACACAGCCTCATCTTTGTTAAAGCATGCTTCAAAGGTATACAATCTAGCATCATTTTGATGCCATTTTGAACCTCTCGATGATGAAAGCTTGATAATCTCTTGAAGCTAAAGCTTTAAAGCTCACACAAGCTTAGTTGAGTTTGAGGACCACACAATTATTTTAGCACATTTATTTTATCGCATTGCATTTTATTTTACTATAGCCAGCATTTGGGAATACTATTGTGCTTATGTAATGAGACTGGCAATCTTGCATGCTATGTGAATAATATATGCTTTACTATGCTCATTTTACATCATCATTCTGCATCCTCTATTTCTGAAATCATGAAATTGTATAGTAAACATCAATAATGTGAAAAAGTTCATGTCTCAAAATAGAGTCATCATGCTCTTAGTAAATGATCATCCTATCATAAGTTGTGTAAATGTTATCCTTGTAGATTAACCATATTAGATTTACTTTTTCGCAATCTTTCCCTTTTCATATGTATTTTATCAATAAAGCGATGTAATAAAATTTTCAGCTTTACTATTCTATACTATATGATGTACTCTATGAATGCTATATAAACTGTAATTACCAAAACTAAGATGTTGCAGTAGCTATATATCGAATATTGTATAATGAGAAATAGTGAAAAAGTAGATGCAATCTCCCAAACCTGAAAATCTTTACTGGGGACAATACTTGCTGAGTGACCCGATGCTGTCACTTTCTTTTCCCAATTTTCTAAAAATCAGGTGGTGACTCCTCAAAATTAAAAGTGTCTTGTCCCCTCAAGATCAATCACTTGTCCCTATTCAATAAAGTTCACATGTCCCTAGAAAACGGAAAGACCTACACAAAATTACAACAACACAAAAGTCTTTTTCCTCTCAAAAATAAAGAAGGTCACTCACAGTGGTGAATCCACTGGGGAATTCTAAACAAGAGGGATCAACTCAAAAATGACTATTTCTTATTATGCAATACTTAATCGTATAGAGCCCCTCACCATTGCATTTGCACTACACATCACACGTGCACCACTTGTCCCTAAAAGCCTCAATAATACTAAATGACATCACCACCATGATTCTACTCAAATGATGGGGTGATGAAGATACGGTATTATCACCTTTAGTCTGTACTCATGCATTCATTGGACTCATATGACTAGAGTTTGTAACCTAAGTCCTTAAAGGGGGCGACCGAGTTATCAAAAGAATGCTAGACTAACTAACCGAAGTCAATACCCTAGTCATATGGGGGCATTCTCACTAAAGGAACCCTTAGCCTATTCTCCACGACTCAGCTCATATAGATAAACCAATAGCAACATCCACTAGGATTCCACCAAGCTATGCATGCTATCCTTGTCCTAACACATATGTTTGACCTGATACTCATAAATGACATGACATTCCTAGTGTTTATCATCGAATGATGTCGTAATGTCAGTTTTCATAGAAAATCTACACTCATGACCATGTGATTCTCATATACTTTATATGAGCCCAAAGCATGAGGAATGATGATAATCATATACCTTAGCTTGAATAGTCTATGCAAATTAACAAATAACGACATCCCTCGATGACGGAACCTATGAGATGTCATCCATTTTATCCTTATCAGATCAAATAAGTGGTTTAGGAACCCAACTAGATTATGGACCTTTATGTAGGCAAAATCAAACTGTAAACTATCAAATGACACTTTCATGATTCACGATAAGCATATTGAATATCAATGTGGGGGCAAGAACTCAGACTCCCTTTGATTGACCTTGGTCCTATGCACACGAGTGCATACGGGCTTTGGACATCATTTGAAGCCTGATAATTAACCCTCACATTGACATCATGTGATTACGTCAAGCACAATTGAGTATTGTTCCATAGTTTACCCTTTAGTTCTAACTAACATAAATTGAAATAGCCTAGTTCTGAGAGCAGAACCATAGTCCCCTTATGACTATAGGTTCAAAACCCACTTAGGAAGGAGACTGAATGACCTCATGGAGAAATAAGGTTGGAAGTGAGAGCTTGCTTATAATTGGTTTATTCACTATGCAGGAAAACTAACTAGTTTTAATCATGCATACATCACATACATATAGATAGCACATACTAACCATTGTTTCTTGCAGGAATAATAATTTTTCCATCATAGCATTTTTGCATCCACTCCATGTATACATGCACACCCTTTTCTATTGCAGGCACACGTAATGCATCATTCATTTAGCTAACCCTAATAAATGTATAGGAATACTACATTCAAGCATGAGTAAACAAAAAGATACCTCATGTCAGCAATTGGAAGACAAGCTAAAAAAAGGATCCAAAAGTTACTCATTAATGGCACCATAGCTGAAATCCTCTAAGCCCAAATTAAAGCCAAAAGTGCTTGAGATGGGAATAGCACACCACTAAATGAAGCATCTACATCTGTTCACCTAAGGGTAGATAAAGCAAAGGGAATTCCCCACACTCCAATTCAAGCTGATGATGGCAATGACTACTACCAAGATCTCATGAATGCACTAAAAGCTATAAAAATTGCTAACATGACCAAGTTTGAATCGATAGGGGAGGTCAAACTATTAGCCAATAAGATGGCTCAATTGCAATTTGCCTTCAAAGACAAGGGAACTCATAAAGCTTCAACGACCTAGCACTGTTCAAAGATAAGCTGGTTCCAAATGATTTTAAGCTACCAAACTTTACTAAGTTTAATGAAACAGGAGATCCGGGGGTCCAACTAAGGCAATATGCTACCTTCATGGCTACCACAAAGCTTACATAATCATAGATTGTTTGATTCTTCTTTATATCACTAAAGGAAGGACCGAGGGCATGGTTCTTTAACCTTGAAGATGAAATAAACAATGATTGGCTACTGCTAATTCAGAAGTTTATCAAGGAATATGAATACAACACTTAGTTAGACATCACTTGAAGGGACCTTAAGATCACAAGGTAGAAACCTAGTGAAGTTTTCTCTGATTATGTCACTAGATGGTTGGGAAAGGCAGTCAAAATGAGAAACTGCCCTCCTAAGGATGAATAAATAGAACTGATAATCAAAGGGGCACTACCACACTTCAAAAAACAAATGATCTTTGCTCATTATCCTAACTTCAGAGCCCTCCATCAAGTTGGGATCATAATTGAGGATGAGGAACCCCAGCAAAACAGAAACACTTTTCGCCGTAATACCCAACCAAACACCCAAAACACCTTCACTCGAATCGTAGAAATAAACATGACCAACTCAACACCCACAACTCACCATCTATCAATGCTGTCAGACCACCAAGAAAATTCTCAAACTTTAACCTCCCACTATCCAAGTATTCCAAAGGCTTCAACAAAAAGCCTCTTACAACTACAAGAGCCTAGGCCTCTTCTAAACCCACTACCACCTCAAATTAACCAAAACTTGTTCTACCACTTTCACCAGATGTCTGGCCACACCATTGATACATGTAGACTCTCAAAAATGCAATCCAAGACCTCAGTGAGAAAAATTAATAACCCAAAAAAGTGACCCAGTATCATGACCAATCCTCTCCTAAACTATCAAAACATGACTCCACCAACTATTAGCATAATCTCCTCCAATCTCCTAGAAGACATTGTTGAACAATCAATCCAAGCCATAAAAGAAACTTGAGAGAATCCTTTAGAAGACAAACCCTCAAAACTCATTCTTGAGCCTTATGATTCTAGTGAAGATGAGCAATGCCCTTCTACTTTGAATACATTCCAATGCCTTGAAAGTTCCTTCCCCACTTAATGATGCAAAAAAATGCCAAGGATACAACTCTCCCCATGAATGGTGAAGTGATTGATTGCCCTTACTCACAAGAAGTAGACATAAACAAAAATCTCAGCAGTGACCAAGAGATATAGGTTTTACTGGGCCAACCATTTGAGAAGTTTGACTATAAAGTAAAAAATATGACACCTCCTATTGCCCACACACTCTTATAAGACATAAAACCCTCAGGATAGTGAGAAGAATTTAACAAGAAAGATGGGATAGACAGTACTATTCAACTTCAGAACCTGCTGATTATGGGGATAGATATATGGTATGACTCTGATGATCCTAAAATTATTGTCTGGGACTAGAAAAATAATACAAAAGTAGACAAGCAAGCAGATGAGAAGCCCTCACTAGTAGTTAATCATGTAACTCACCGTGGGTAGGTATATCAACCTGTTGAGAAAGAGAAGGAACCCTCTAAGGAGAAAGAAGTAACAAAAGATTAAGCTTCAATCAAAGAGGAATACACTATCCTCAAACAACTCAAGAAAACTCAAGCACAAGCCAATATTTAGGACCTACTCATGGCCTCTAAGAAGCACAAAGATGCCCTAGTCAAAGCACTAGATAAAGTAAAGATTGCCACTGATGCCTCACTTTATGAGATGATAGCCTCTATAATGAGAGCTCTTTCTAATGCAATCACCTTTTCAAATGAAGATTGACCCATTGAGGGAAGGGTCCATAATTGTCCTCTCTTCATACAAGCAATTGTCAAGACTAAGAAGACCCCATGTGTTATGGTAGATAATGGGTCTACCATCAATGTTTGCCCCATGAGGTTGCTACATAAGTTTGGGATGAATGTTGAAAACCTAGAAGAGTCAAATGTAGTCATATGAGCCTATGATGATTCAAAGAAGCCAGTCATCAACAATTTCAAAGCAGTAGTTATAGTGGGAGATATTGAATTAGAAATAGAATTTACCATCTTGAATATCCCTCCAACTTTTTCCCTATTGCTAGGAAGACCTTGGTTCCACCTATTGGGGGGCATACCTTCTACTGTGCATCAGAAGATCAAGTTCCCGCTAAATGGAAAGGTCGTTACCATCACTGCTGGAACAAATAACATTATTACTTGTTTGAATGTGGTCCCACTAAAATTCCAGGTTTCTATGATCAATAGTGTTCATATTGATCCCAAAGTTGCTACTATAATAAAGAAGATGCAATATTTACCTAGAACAAGATTAGGAGGAAGAAACATTAGAGTCATAGAATTCCCTAACTTTTGAGGATAGACCAACAAAAATGGTCTAGGGTACAATCTTGGAAAGGGTACTGGGACTAAGGAATCAACCTCTTTTATGGCTGAAAGCTCAAGCCAAGTCTATTAAGGACAAGTTGAGGAATGGGTGAACAATGGAATCAAGAAACTAGGGTTTGAGATCTTCAAGGACACCCTTAGGGAAAAGCACTTACCATATATGATCATCGAGACTGACATTTATGAGCTGATGAAAAACCTAGAGATAGAATCTAAGATATGATGCCCAAGCTGCTGGCATCCTCAAATCAAGCATTGATGACAACCTATTCAAAGACATTATTGATGATGATCTATGTACTTTTTCTTTGTTTGAAAAAGATGATGTAATGAACTCTAAAGTTAATGCAATGAAATCAAATTTTTCTTACTTGTTTAATGTCTTTCTTGATGGTAGTGTGCTTTGCATTGATCAAAACATTATCATATTTGACATTCATTCCATATGCATTGAATCATTTAACATTGGCATGGAATTTGAACCACACATTCTGCATATTTTAAAAGATGTTACCCTTGAAGAGAAGAGAGAAATTGAAAAAATATTAATAAATATTCAAAAGTATTTACCTAGACGTACGATGATATTTCTAGTATTGACAGAGACATTGCTCAACACTTCATTCCTACCATAGAAGGGTGCAAACTGATAAAGCAGAAGCTATGAAGACTCAAACTAGAATGGGCCCAACTAGTGAAAGAGGACATTGAGAAACAAATCAAAGAAAAATTCCTAATGTAGTAGATTGTCTAGAATGGTTAGCAAATGTGGTACCAATACCGAAGAAAGACAGAAGGGTTAGAATTTGCATCGACTACAGAGATCTAAATAAGGCCTGCTCGAAGGATGGTTAACATTTCCCACTTTGCCATATGTGCAATGTACTCCTTCATGGATGGGCCATTATCGACAAAGAAAATACAACTTTCATAATAGAATGGGGTACTTACTGCTACAGAGTAATGCCTTTTGGACTAAAAAATGTATAGGCAACCTACTAGAGAATAGTGATTACAATGTTCCATGACATAATACATAAAGAAGCAGAGGTATACGTCAATGACATGATGGTGAAATTAAGAATCAAGGAAAAAAACTCCTCTAATCTGGAAAAGTTCCTCAGAAGGGTCAAAAAGTGCAGTGTTAGGCTAAATCTAAAGAAATGCATATTTGGGGTTACTTCAGGAAAGATGCTAGGGTATGTTATTAGTCAGAATGAGAATGGAATGGATCTAAACAAAGCAAAAGCCATCATAGAGATGCCAGTACCAAAAACAGAGAAAGAAATCATAAGGTTTCTAAGGAAACTATAGTTCATCAGTAGATTCATCGCTAAGTTAATAGTAGTGTGTGAACCGATCTTTAAGTTACTCAGAAAATATTAGTTGGTTGAATGGAATGAACAGTGTAAGCTAGCATTTGACAAGATCAGAAATTACCTAGCTAACCCACTGATCCTAAGACCACTAAAACTAGGGATACCTTTAACCTTATATCTGGCCATCAAAGGGAATGCAATCGGTGCAATGTTAGCCCAAGAGGGATAAATGAAAGCAGAACACGCAGTTTACAACTTGAGCAAGTAGATGCTGCCATATAAGGAGAAGTACAGCTAAGTCAAACAGATATACCTAGCAATGGAATAAGCAATGAAGAAACTCAAACACTACTTTCAGTCCTATAGAATTCAAGCCATGTCTAAAATGGACCCAATGAAGTATCTCTATAAAGCTCCCTCTCTAGTGGGGAAACTTGCAAAGTGGCTCATACTACTAATAGAATTCAACATGTAATACCTTACTAAAAAGGCATTAAAAGGAGAGTAGTGGCTTAATGGACTTCCTAAATGACCTTAGCTTAGCCATTAAAATCTAAGGATGACATATGTACTTTGATGGAGCAGTTAATCAGTTTAGCGCAGAAGTTGTTGCCATACTACAATCTCTAGAAGGTGAAGTAGTACCAATTGCTAAAAGGCTTAAGTTCAGAGTCACAAATAATAAAATATAATATAAGGGATGCACACTTAGAATAAAAGCACTAATAGCCCTGGATGTCACAAAAGTCAAAATCTTTAGAGATTCCATGCTAGTAATCAATTATGCCACAAAAGAATGGGAACTAAAATAGTAGCACTTAAAGCCCTATCTGGACCACTTAAGGCTACTCACCATGTCCTTCCAAAAATGCAGATTTATTCATCTCCCTAGGAACCACAATCAAATTGCAGAAGCACTTGCTTTCCTAACATCAGTATGGGAAGGACCATCCAAAATGCCCATAAAGCCTTTGATTCTACTCAGATTAAGACAACCTTATCATAAAGACTGTAGGATATAGCAAAGATAAAAATGACTGAAAAGCCATGTGTAAGCACCCAATTTCGGGATGCAATATGCACAATTGCGACGTAAGCCCCTATGATGAAATTCATTCAAAAATTAAACTTGGTTGTCGATTTTCTGGACTTTAAAGACTAAATTGCAATGTTTTTTAGAATTTAATTGCAAACAAGTCAATTTTTAGGGGTCTTTTGGTAATTAAAAGTAAAAAAATTTTAGGATCGGCATTGGTGTAATGCCGATCAACATTAGATAATGTCGATCGACATTATACAATGCCGGTCAACATTGCACAGTGTTTATGCGCAACAGGTCTTCTTTTTTGATTTTTTGTGTTATTTTTTATCAATTTTTTCAGTGTTTTGATTGGTTGAAAATTCAAATTTTATATGATAAGGTTTTTTTAAAACACAAAAGATTTTTGAAATAAAAAAAAAACCAAACGTTATATGATCATCAATCTGTTCCTCCTTTGGAGGAAGTTCAGTACGCATAAACTTTGCATTTAAAAGCAAAGTCTGCATGCGTGCGTAGAGAGGATTTTTTGGGGTGTTTTTTTTTCTTCTTTGACGCAGAAACATTGGACTGCGCAGAAACCCTAAAAAAATTGAGACATCACTGAGAACGTTGGGGCATTAGAAAACTTCAATTTTTTCAAAGCTCTGGTCTACACAATTCTTTCAACAAGAATGATCCAACACTATTTTTTTAAGCCTGAGTCCAGAATCGGCAACAATTTCAATGATGAAAATCCTAGTCTAAGGGGCCAAAGCATATGCACAACATTTTTTCTTTCTTCTCTTCTCTTCTTGTAAACCTTTTTTATTTTTTATTTCATCATTTTTTTCTTATTTCATTACTAATCTAATTTTTATGTGTGTTTTTGTTTGATGCTCGATTGTGGATTGAGGAGAAAAAAGTCTAAAATCCAAAAATTGAACAGAAGATCCATGGAATGCCATGGATGAACCTGTATTATTTTTTCAATAGTTCTCAGGATTTTTTATTTTTCCATTTTTGTTGTTTTGTGTAGTTATTTTAATTTCTAGGTGTATAATCACTTAATTTAATTTTTGAACGTAGTTTGTAATAGCCCTAGTAGTAGGAATAGTGAAAATTTTAATTTTCTATATTTTAAAATTAATTAGTAATTAGGTTCAATTAGGTAAAAAAAAATCAATTAAAATCAATTGTGGCAATAGCTTAAATTAGGGTTTGCATGTCATTAATCTAGGGTTTTTTTACAAAATCACTGTAATGTTTTTTTGATCCATTTTTTGTGTTTTATTTATTTTGGGCTTGTTTTTTTTTATGTTTTTATGTTTTTTGGGCCCCAAGCCCACGTTTAGGTATAAACCACTTAATAAATAGGTTTAAAAAAGGTTTAGGACTTTAAATAATTAAAATCAATTTAGGCCCATTAAGTTAATTAGATTTTAGTCCCACTTAGTTAATTAAAACTTGTTTAGACTTAGCTTAGCCAACTTAAATTCATTTCTTTTAAAATAAATAAACCTAGGTCCATATGTCATTTAAAATAAAACTAATTTAGACTTAGGCCCACTAATTTAAATTTTCATTAAAATTGAATAGACTTAAGCCCATATCTTAGAAAGACTAAAAATAAATAGATCTACTCTCACTAATTAATAAAATATAGGCCCACCTTTATTCCATTTCACTTGTTAATGAAATGTAGATTTAGCTAACTTATAAAATAAAATTAACATAGTTTAGACATAGAGACATTGCCTTTTTTATGCATTTTTGCTTGTAATTTTATTGACATGTTGCCTTTTGGGTTAGATGGATGTTAATTAGGGTTTAATAAAATTGCATGTAATTAGAGGATGAAATAATCATTTATAAAATTATTTTAAATGAACATGAGACTAAGAGAAGTTAGAATTCCGTATCTAGAATCTCCTAGTTATGGTGTTAGCTTTCTTTTAGAGAATCGACTACCACCTTTTCGATTTGTCCCAGTTATTACCCTGGGTGGCGACTCCTCATCTCCATGCCATGTCTTTGTGATAATGGTTAGTGTGTTCTCTAAGGCCCTAAGCCTAAACAGTATCGTGGTTGCTAAAATCTTGGATGCACGCTAAACCTCTCCAGTCTACACCATGGTTCTATAACATCTAGAGATATTTGAAGGAACGAACCTATCCCGATCAATTATATAAAAGAGCCAAAGCAGTCATTTGGTGACTAGCATCAAAATTCACATCATACTAGGGTGTGTTATACATAAAAACCTCATATGGTTTACCACTTTGATGTTTAGATGAAACTGAGGCTACAAAAGCAGTTAAAAAAGTACACGAGGGTGTTTGTGGTCCACACATGAATGGAACAATCCTGGCTAAGAAGCTAATCAGACCAGGGTTCTTTTGGATGATGATGATGGAAGACTGCATCAAATTTGTAAGGAAATGCCATAAGTGTCAGATCCAAAAGAATGTTAGTCATCTTCCCCCAATAAAACTACACTACATCTCCTCTCCATGGCCCTTCTCATCATGGGGACTAGATATAATTGGGAAAATCCACTCGACAGTCTCAAACGAACATAAGTTCATCATAGTGGCAATGGACTACTTTATAAAATGGGTTGACGTAGAATCATTCACAAGGATAAGAGCCAAGCAAGTGGTTAAGTTTATCAAAAGAAACCTGATCCTTTATCACATCACCTTTGACAATGGTGTCCAATTCTATGGGGAAGTTAGAGAGATACTAAGGAGTTATAAGATGGAACATTATTGATCTTCTCCTTACCAACCATAAGCTAATGGGGCCATTGAAGCTACAAATAAGAACATTAAAAAGATTTTATCAAAGATGACTTAGACTTATCGAGACTAGGCAAACATATTACCACATACTGAATATTAGTCAGAACTTTAACAGGAGCAACTCCTTTCTTATTATTGTACATATAAGAAGCAGTTCTTCTAATCCAAATAGTGATTAAGTCTCTTTGGGTAGTAATCGAATCTAAATTGCTAGAAGTATAGTGGCCTCAATAGAGGCATGATAGTCTCACTCTCTTAGACAACCAAAAGCTCAAGGCTCTATACCACACACAGTTGTATCAGGCTCAACTAGCCAAAACCTTTAACTTAAGAGTGTGAAAGCAGGAGATTGGGTGCTAAAGAAAACAAGACATAATATTCTGGACCCTAGAGGGAAATTCATATTGCACTAGGAAGGCCTATACCTAGTAAAAAAATGTCTTATCAAAAGGAGTAGTCAAGTTGATGGATTCTAAAGGTAATGAATTCACCAAACTTGTCAACATAAACTGCCGAGGAAGTAATACGTCTAAGGTAAAAAAAAATCATCCCATTGAGTTGAAAACCTAAAAACGGTAGCTCAAGCAAAAGTTAAGGACCTCCCACTGACTTGAAAACCTAAAAATGGCAGCTCAGGCAAAAATTGGGGAAAAAAAGAAAATACTTAACTAGAAAACCTAAGAAGAACAGTTAAGGACAGGGGTAACCTCAAGTTTGAAATTTGTACGAATGCACCTATGCTTTTCTTAAATAATTATAGTGAAATAAGAATTATTGCGATACATTTTATCATCATGAATTGCATTAAGCATGCTTTGCATTTTCTTTCATTACATGACCATGGTTCTTACCATCCTCTCTAAGCTTACTCTTTAAGATCAGCCACTATCGTATAGTAAAAAAATAGCCCAGCTAGGTGTTAAAAGCTCTAAAAGGAGACACCCTAGGGAAAAAAGGGCAAAAAAGAAAACCCAACTAAGTGCAAAAAGCTCCAAAAAGAGACGCCTAAGGCAAAAAAGCAAAAAAAGGCAGATGATAGTAATGGAAAACATCATCATCAATGATACACAGTAAGAAGCATATACAGTCATCATCGTACAAACATCATACCAATTGTAAGACAAATGCCCATATACAACACCTAAAGTCCATAACCTAGAGAAAATGATACAACGAAGCAAACCATAGACCAAAAGACCTACACTTAGCTCCTAAAACAATTACATCGACTATAGCTACCATTAAAAGTAAGTAATGATCTTGCTCAAGCATCCCCCTTGTTTGATCCCGACTCATCATCATTTGTCATAAGGGATAATAGTTATGACCATAGCTCACTCATGTGGTCATAATAAGCTGCATGTTTCTGCTCCCAGATTAACAACAACCAAGTGATGCTAACTCTACTAATTCTAATTTTAAATAACTAGAATGAAGATGTAAGTAGGATTTTCTATAGATATACTAGCCAAATGATAATAATGAACTCTTGTTTTATAAGTTTGCTTAATGTCTTGCATACTTGTAGTATGCATAATATTGAACATTCCATAAGCATCTTTTATAATTTTTCTTTGCAAACTAAGCAATTTAACATTAACTTCTATGCAAACTAAGCAATTTAACATTAACACAAATTTGTATCTTATTAATGTCATAATTTGTTATCTTGAGGAAAAAGTGAGAGAGAAAATAAAAGAAAAAAATTTAAAAGAAAAAGTGAAGAAAGAATAGTTATTGCCATCCACATTATGAGACATGAAACAACAACCAAAATGTCGAATGAATAAAGTAGCAATGTAATTGGTGTGTAAAAAAATGATAATCCAACCAATAAAGACTAAGCGACAACCTTTATGATGATTTGGAGCTAAGCATTTTCAACCCATAAAAACCCCAAGATAGATTCTCTAAAATTCAAGAAAAAATTAGAGCATCACAAAGTCACTCATCCAAACAATTAACATCACTCTGAACAAGAAAATAATATTAAGAAGTCTAGAAGTTGATGATATAGTATAAAAAATAGAATAAAAGAATAAAACAGTTAAAAAAGAATAAAAAAGAGAAAAAAGACATAAAAGAAAAATAAAAGAAAATAACAAAAGAACAAAAAAGGAAATTAATGAAAAAAATAAAAAGAGTGTAAAGCTAAATGAAGCCAAAAATTGGTAATATGTTCATAAAGCAAAAGAAAAAAAAATACTTCCATGGAGATATCTATAAGTTGGTGTCATTGAAGCAAAACAACCAATAGGGTAGATTGGCAAGACTTTGGATATATAAAATTAATCAAGAAAAATTATTATTCAAGAGTCATGTTTGAGAAAAGAAAAGAAAGTTAAACAAAAAATATTTAATTAAAAAGTTGAACTAGACTAACTAAATACAAGAGTAACATTTTATGGCATTTATATAGCTATAATCAGTCTCAATTGACATATGAACAATTATAAAGCTTACTCTAAACATATGATGATTTTTTTAACTACTATATAGAATTCATTAAGTATCATAGTATGGTATGCAAGTGGTGATCATGACTTACAGGAGATAGGCGACAAGGATATGCTATTTTCTGATGTTATTGATATGGGAGGGATAACCTTATGGAGCCAGCCTTATGAGTTGAAAAGTTGCCACCCAACCACAACTAGGAAATAGGAAATGAGTTAATGGAAACCCACTTCCCTTGTTAGAGATTTTAGGTTTAGAGAGTCAACACCTACTAGACTATATTTTTAATTATACATATCTTACATTTGCTTATCGCATTACCCTAGTTTCAGTTTTAATGATGCATTTACCAAACTTGAATATTAGTTAATTTAAAATGGCATTGGATTAATGGTTTGAACGTGTGATAATTGGATTTGGTGTGCATACATTGCAAACATAAATAAAAGGAGGAATAAATAAACATGGCAAACATGGCAAATCAAGCAATTAATGACATGTATTTCAAGTAAAAAAAAGTAAGCAAGCACATATCACACAAGTATGCAAGGAATAATAAATAAAAATAAACAAGCAAACAAAAAAAACAGGGAAAAGGATTAATAATTACAACCCTTGAAATGGCCTATTCTAATAAATACATCCAAATAATAAAAATAAAAGGGGTATTAGGATTAAGGATTCCATTGCTTTAAGAATCTCTTATTCTATTAAAATACATTGAACATGGAAAATAAAATAAAATCAAATCAAATTCTAATAATTCATGTGAAATAAAGGTTAGGATACAAATACATACAAGCACACATCACATTTATAACAATTACATATATTCCATTCATTTACATAATATTAGATTTTCAAAAAATAAATAAATTGAAATAACAAAAGGTACTCAAGCAAGTACGTAAATAAATAAATAAAGGAAACATTAAAGACAATGCTTAATTTTTAGATAATTAATTAGGAATAATACCTCAAATGATTATCTAATTATCACCAATATTTAGTGACTAATCACTAGATCATTGCTATATTTCCAAATTATTATGTAAATGCAAATAATTAAATACAATATGTGAGATGAGCAAAAGGGTGTTTCTTGGAGGTGCACAGGCTTTTATAGTTTTCTTGATTGAGCTAGAAGAAGAGATTCTTGGAATTTGATTTGGCAATTGAGTGGAGTGTCTAATTTATATTAGTGTATTTTTAGGGACTTTAATGATCTCCTCCTAGATTCAGACAAAGATGGCAGTTCTGTTCATCCTCCTTGGCTCTTTAGAGGTTTATATAAGGTAGTTAATGAATGTCAGTTAATTGATTTGCTTTGGTTGGTTATCTTTTTACTTGGGAAAGAGGAAGAGGTATTGCTCATTAGGTAAGAGAGAAATTAGATCAAGTTTTAGTAATAACTACTTGGCTTGATTTATTTCTAGAGGTTTAAGTTTTTAATTTACTTGCTTCTATTTCAAATCACTTACCTTTATAAATTACTTTTTATCCAAAAATTAATTGTTTCACTTATCAAAATTTAAGATTAAAAAAATTCTTGGCTTTTTAAGGATGAATTTTCTAACATTATGGAGTGTAGTTGGATGGCTTCTGCAGGTGTTTCTTTATTGGACAAGATTAAAAAATGTTTGCAAGATATGAAAATTTTGGGGTATAATTTCGAGAAGCAATTTTTTACCCTAATTAATGAATGTAAAAGGGAGAATTCTTTGCTTAGGGATTCGACATCTATAGTGGATGGGGTTTTGTTGTCTGAAAAATGAAATTTATTGTCTATTTTGTTAGTACAAGAAGAGGCATACTATAAGTAAATAGAAAAAAAAAATTTTGGCTTGCAGGGGGTGATTCCAACTCTAAATATTTTGATGTTATGGTTTCTCAAAGAAAAAAGAAAAATAAAATTATGGGTTTGATAGATGAGTATGGGTCTTGGGTTGATGATTTTGATGGTCTTTGTGATTTAGCCAGGAATTACTTTCAGGATTTATTTTCCATTAATTCTAATTCTATTCTTCTTAATTTAAATTATGTCAGCTCTCGAGTGTCTAAGGAGGATAGTGCTATGCTTACTAATAGTTTCTGTTAGGAATTAATTTTGCTACTTAGACATCAAATGCTAAATGCAGGAAATTTTAAAAATTTGCTCAACATAACTTTTGATCTCATTAAGAATTCCAATCCCTAGGATCTAATTTTTTAATTTAAAATATAGTTAATATACATCAACATGTATAAATACAAAACTTAGGAAATCTAAGTTGTGGAATACTTACAATCTCCCAAGTGTTTGATGTAGACTACAATTAATCTACTAAAGTAGTTGGATCCTTTGATTCAAATGTTGAATAAACTCTTTAAGTCTCCCAATTTTGAGACCTCTAGCTTGAAACACCAAGTTTTAACAAATCTCCTTCTTGTCTTTATTAAGCAATAATAAGAACCCTTTCTCAATAACCCTTATGATAATTGCACTAGATGATCCTTACAAGAACTCTTCAGTTTTATATACATGTGTTTCTTTTTCCTTATGTCTCTACACTTTCTCTACCTTAATACTCATCTATTATGTTCTTACCATTTAATATATACTAACCGTTAGAGATATACATGATAAGTTATCAATGTAGAGAAAAGAAGGCTACTAGTCACAAGACCCATTAGATCATATTCATCCACTTGGCATATATATATGCACTAATGTAAGATGATGACAAATTGCATTAAGAATTATATATAAAATATATCCCATATAATTCTCTACATCCATTCTCATAATGTCCATGTGATGTCATCTTTAATATAATCAAAGTCAACAATGTCAAATAAGACAAATTTGACTACATTTATTTAATGGATATGGGCTTGGTTAATGGATCAAATCTTGGTCATAGCCCAATCCATTAATCAAATGGGTCTAAATAAGATTCTTGGGCTTTGGATTAATCTTTAGTCCAAAACTCTTTTAGGCTTAAGTCCATACACTTGGGCCATTAATCCAAAACCAATACCAATAACATATATCTACTATTAATATTTTAATTAATATCTCATATTAATTAAGCACAATTAATAATTAAACTCTTCTTTGAAATTATATTTCATGATATGCTAGAATCATTGCTTTAAGAAAAAATCCAATTTCATTAATCTTAATTAATTTATTAAACTCTTTAATCAATAATTAGATTAATATAAATAGAGATTTGGTAAAACCTTTTAAGTGTAACTTACTAGGTTCATGTCTAATTAGTAATGAGCAACACTTGATATTATTTAAAACTCCTTTCAAGTTTAAATATGAAAATCCCAATTATTCACAATTATTTCTCATAAGTTATGAGTGACCCCTAGCATTGATATCACAACTACCCAATTAGATATGAATGTATTTATTAATCTACACGAACCATTTTGGTCATAATTACCGCATAATAAAATCCCTTAATTAAAAGATCCCAATATAACCTAGAGTTAATGATAAGTCAAACTCCAATAGCTATATCATATTATCTCATCTCAAGTTCTATCTCTTGAAAAAACATAACAAATACTATAAACTCTTTCTATCATTGAAACTCTTTTAGACTATTATGTTTGTCCTGGCTAGGAACTCTTTCATCAAGAAAAGACTTAGATAGCATAGGATCTTATCCTGGTTCACTCTAAGTAATGAATCCCATCTTGGTCAAACACTTATCCCTACTGGTTCACTTTAAGTAACTAGAGCCAGTACACACCATATACCCATGTGTAAGTAACACAAGTATGTAAGTGGTAACAAACCTTAACCACTTAAATATGGATGACCATGTCACCTCAGGTCAAAGGACTATATGCACCATTATGATCTAGGTTGTGATCGTTGACTATAAGTGAATATCCATGTGATCATGTATCTAATGTTATTGTTTGATCCACCCATCACATGAGTATCCACATGTCTATTCTGATATCTCATATCAAGTAGCATAAGACTCACTAGCTCCCACTATTAGTATCACATACAAATGAAGGAAAATAGGTAGAGGTAATAGTCCAATTAATATTACCCAAATATTAATTATATGACTATGAACATTTTATAGCATGTGTACTAAATAAATTCATAGCTCATATTATTAACTCTTGATAATGAATATATTTAACATGATGCTAATGGATAAATGTTCAATTAAATAAACACTTTAAATAATAGAATATTCTTTTATTGTCATTAGGATAATTTACAATGTCATTATACGTCACAAGAATGGCATTAGGGCACATATATGCTAACAATATCCCATTAGCACTAGCACCAGCACCATTCACTACAATATTTAAGACCCATCTTCTCAAAATGATAGTGTAACTATAATTGAGTGATCACCTTTGTCAATGGATCAACCACATTACCAACTAAAGCTACCTTTTGCACAATGATGCCACTTTTTCTAACAAGTTCTTTGATAATATGGAAATGCCTTTCTATGTGTTTGGATTTTTGGTGAGACCTCAATTCCTTTACTAAAGCAATGGATCCATTGTTGTCTCAACAGAGAGGAATCGAGGACTCAATGGAAGGAACAACTTCTAGTTCAGTAATGAACTTCTTAATCCAAATAGCTTCTTTAGCGGCATTTGTTACAACTATATACTCAACTTCTATAGTGGAATCAGCAGTGACACCTTACTTGGAACTCTTCCAACTCACTGCACCACCATTACAGATAAAAATAAACCTAAAGATAGACTTTCTATCATTGATAGTTGATTAAAATTTTGAATGTGTAAAACCATCTATTTGTAGATCACGTCCTTTATAAGTTAAAACTAAATCTTTAGTCCTTCTAAAGTACTTAAAGATTGCCTTAACAACTATCAAGTGTTGCAAACCTCGATTGGATTGAAACCTACTAGTCACACTAACAGCATAGGCAATATTAGGCCTTGTACACAACATAGCATACATTAAGCTTCCTATGGCTGAAGCATAAGGAACTTTAGCCATTTTCTCCATTTCCTCAGGTGTCTTAAGTGACATACCCTTGGATAAATGGACACCATACCTAAATGGTAACAATCCTCTCTTGGAATTAAGCATGTTAAACCTCTTCAACACTTTTTCCAAGTAAAGACTTTAGGATAAACCTGTCATTCTTTTCTATCTATCTCTATATACTCGAATGCCAAGAATATAGGTAGCTTCCCTAAGTCTTTCATGGAGAAAGATTTACATAACTATAGTTTCACGTTTGTAAGCATGCCAACATCATTCCTAATTAATAAAATATCATCCATATATAATGTTAGGAAAGCAAGTTGGCTCCCACTAACCTTCTTGTACACATAAGGCTTATATTCATTTTTTATGAAACCAAATGATCATATGGCTTCATCAAAATGATGATTCCAACTCCTTGAAGCTTGCTTTAGACCATAAATAGACCTATTAAGCTTGCACACTTTGGAACCTTTCTTAGACTCATAACCTTTCGGTTGTTCCATATAAATCGCTTCCTCAACATAACCATTGAGAAAAGCAGTTTTGACATCCATTTGCCAGATCTCATAATCATAGTGTGCAGTAATGGCAAAAAGTATTCAAATGGATTTAAGCATGACTACTAATGAGAAGGTATCCTCACAGTCGAACCTTTTCCCTTAGCAAAACCCTTTCGCTCTAAGTCTTGCTTTATAGTTATCAACCTTTCCATCTGAACCAATCTTTCTCTTAAAGATCCATTTACCACCTATAGGTACAATACCTTTAGGTGGATCAATAAGTGTCCAGACTTGGTTTGCATACATGGAATCCATTTCAGATTTCATTGCTTCAAGCCATTTAGAATAATCTTTATCTGATAAAACCTTTTCAAATGTTGTAGGATCATCATCATGATTATTTTCTTTATGTATATGCAACTCTTTCATATCATGTAGAAAACCGTATCTCTCTAGTGGATGAGATACCCTACTTGACTTTTTAAGAGTTGTGATGATATTTTCAGTTGGTATGATGATATTTTTAATGGGATTAGACTCTTGGAATTGATCTATATCCATTTGATAAACTTAATTGGCATCATTAGAAGACTCCTCTTCTAATGCTATCTTCCTTCCTTTACCACCTTCTTAAAAAAACTCTTTCTCAAGAAATATGACATATCTACTTACAATAAAAACTTGTTCAATAGGAAGACAAAAATAATACCTTAAACTATCTTTAGGATATCCAATAAATTTTCCTTGAATTGACCTTGCATCTAATTTATTTATTTTTAACCTTTTGATATAGGCTAGGCATCCCCAAATCTTAACATGCTTAAGACTTAGTGCCTTACTATGCCATATCTCATATGGTGTAGTAGAAAAAGACTTAGATGGAATACAATTTAATATGTGAATGGCAGTTTGCAATGCAAAACCCCAAAAGATAGTAAGCAAATATATATAACTCATCATTGATCAAACAATATCCAATAGAGTTCGATTCCTCCTTTTGGACACACCATTGAGTTGAGGTGTTCTGGGTGGAGTTAATTATGATATAATACCATATTCCTTAAGGAACTCCATGTATTGGGTACTTAAGTATTCACCTCCTCGATCTGATTAAGGGATTTTAATACTTTTTCCTATTTGGTTCTCTACTTGGACCTTGAATTCCTTGAACTTTTCAAAGGATTCACTTTTATGTTTCATCAAATACAAGTGTCCAAACCTTAATAGATCATCTATAAAGGTAATGAAGTAGTAGAACCCACCTCTTGCCATTTGGTTAAATGGCCCACGTACATCAGTATGTATGTTTTCCAAAATTTCTTTAGCTTTTTCCATTTGTCCAATAAATGTTCACTAGGTCATCTTACCTTTGATACAATCCTCATAAGTTAGATTCGATGTGGATTCAAGATTACTTAAAATTCCCATCCTTTCCAACTTTGTGATTCTGTCATCCCCAATGTGACCTAATCACAAGTGCCATAGATATTTAAAATTAGAGGCATTATCAATTAGCATTATATTAATAACATTTTTATTGGTTGGATAATGATTGTTATTGGATTTATTATCAATATAACAAAGACCACGTAAACATAACCCATGCTAACTATCTCATTATCAAAATAGATAGAACATACATCTCATTCAAATAAAAACTTAAAACCTTTTCTAGTCAAACCAGAAATAAAGATGATGTTTCTATAAGCATTAGTACATATAAAAAATTATCAATAACAAAACATGGTTATACAAGTCAATAGAGGTGGCTCCCACAGCTTTAGCAGCAACACTTGCTCCATCTCCAAGTTTTAAAGTCACATCATTTGATTCCAAACATCTTTCACTTGGTATATCCTATAAGGAATAACAAATGTGAGAACTAGCACCGATATCCAATACCCATGCCTCAAATGAGCTCTTAGAACATTTAGAAACAAATAAATTAGAGAGAGTCTCACCTTCTCCAATATTATCCTTTCCTTTAGTCTAAAGAGACTTAAGGAACTTTGGAAAATTCTTTTCTAATGTCCCTCTCCATCACAAAATAAACACTTTCCCTTATTGGTGTTCTCAACCTTCTCTTTACCTTTATTATTTTTCACACCTCCTAAAGATTTAGGAACTTTCCCCTTAGCTTTCTTGTTTTTGTTGCCTTTACTCTTCTTAGTCCTACTAAAAGGGCAACAAAAGCTACATCCTTCCCTTTCTCATTATGAATAGACATTTGGGCCATCACAAGCATGTTTAATAGTTCCACAAGGGTACACTCAATCTTATTCATGTGGAAATTTGCAATAGATTGCCTAAATGAGTCTGGAATGGATTATAAAATGAAATTTGTTTGAAGTTGAGCATCCATCATGAAATCTATACTCTCAAGTTCCTCAATGGAATGAATCATAGAATTCACATGTGCTCCAACATCATCACCTTCCTTCATTTTAGTATAGAAAAACTGCTTAGATATCTTATATCTAGCAATCTTACTTTGTTCACCAAATAACTCTTGTAAGTGAAGTAAAATTTCCCTTGCATTAGTGTACTTCTCATGTTGCTTATGAATTTCATTGCTCATAGAAGCCTATATAATGCATTGTGCTTGCATATCATCATCTTTCCATTTTGTAAGAGTGTCGTGTTCTTTTTAGGAAACATTAGGTGGAAGGGGTTCGGGAGGACTTTGTTCCAAAATATATAATGCGTTTAGAGGCCAAAAAAATTTTTTGATTATGAAGCCAATCAACAATATTAGGCCCAATAAATCTATTGTTATCAAGAATGATGCTTAATGAGTTTGAGGATCTCATATTATCAAATTTCTATAAAAGCATAACAAGATTGATTAGTTCCATGACATTGTAATAATACCATTAGATTTGGTCTTTAATTATAATCATCTCCCACTAACTTGGTGAATTCTATGCTTCCAAAGTAGAAAATGGAAATCCCTTGTTAAATGGATTTCTAGTGGGAGATGAAGTTCTTAATGGGTTACTAATATCCCTCAAATACACATTGCCATTCTTGGAATATTAGTTCTCATTAAGTGGCAACCCTTGCCATCACATCTCATGTAAGGTTCCATCAATCTAGCTCCTAATGTTATGGACCTCAGGTACACATTGCCATTCTTAGTCTTTAGTATTACTTAAGTCCATGCTATTGGATCAGTGAAGTGTATAAATTTGAACACTACATACCTCAAGAATGGCTATTTGCTATTCTTGGCATGTAGAGTGTCTACACCCATAACATCTCATGCTTAACAATGACACTACATGAATTTCTTGGATCTCATATACAACCCTATATATCCATAGCCAATGTAGACAGTCCAAAACCATGCAAGTCATTGCTCTAATTGAGAGCGTAGGCCTAAATTTATTTTAGAAGATTTTTGGGTCTTTATTTGAGGTCTCACTTTGCACATTAGCCATTTTATATAGCATATATCACATATATATGTCATATGGCATTCATACACTTATCACATATACATGTTATTTATTGCATCTAATTACACATATTACATATGCATATTGCATGTTTTGACATATATATCACATATATACATTGAACATGCATAATGGATGTACAAATATAGAATGATCATTGATCTTTTACAAACCTATTCTAACCCTTAGAATAAACTTCATTGCCTCCATCTTAATGGATTTCCCACTTGAACTCTTTAAGCTCCATTTTATAACTCTTATGATGTACAATCATTACTTGGCATTCTAAGGTAAATATTACATCATAGTTCTATGTAATTAACACTTAATTACATAATTAATAATAAAAAGAATAATTATTATAAACTTAGGATGTAATATAAAGACCATGTTCATTCCTTGCATGTATGTCAAGCTAAAAACATACATTTAAAGGCCCTAAATTATCCCAAGGAGGAACATGGACATGACTTGGCACTATTGTACTGACTTATAATTGACTCGACACAAGTTGCCTCTATCATAAGTCAATACTCCTATGATGAGTTGGCATGACCACCCTCTATCATGAGTCAACACACGCATGATGAATCGGCATAGCCATGATCTTACACACACTTAAGGCCATTTTTTACATATGTTAAGCCATAACACTTGCAACTAACATCAATCTCAATCACAACACTTGCAATTATAAACTAATATAGCATGTGCTAAGTGTAAAAAGGAGCTATGATACCACTGTTAGGAATCGATTATACTACTTAGACATCAAATGCTAAGTAGGGCAAATTTTAAAATTTTGCTCAACATAACCCTTGATCTCATCAAGAATATCAATCCCTAGGATCCAATTTGAAATTTGACACATAGCTAATATACATCAACATGTATAAATACAAAACTTAGGAAATCTAAGTTGTGGTATACTTACAATCTCCTAAGTGTTTGATGTAAACCATAATTAATATACTAAAGTGGTTGGCTCTTTTGATTCAACTCTTGAATAAACTCTTTAAGTCTTCTAATTTTGAGACCTCTAGCTTGAAATACTAAGCTTTAACAAATCTCCTTCTTGTCTTGATCAAGTAGTAGGAAGAACCCTCTCTCAATGACCCTATAATACTTGCACTAAATGATCCTTGTAAAAACTCTTAAGTTTTGTATATATGTGTTTCTTTTTACTTTTTTCTCTTATGTCTCTACACTTTCTCTACCTTAATACTCATCTATTATGTTTTTTCCAATTAACATCTACTAACCCTTAGAGATATATATGATAGGTTATGAGTGTAGAGAAAAGGAAACTCCTAGTCATATGACCCGTTAGATCATATTCTTCCACTTGGCATATATATATGCACTAATGCAGGATGAAACAAATTGCATTAAGAATTATATAAAAAATATATCCCGTATAATTCTCTACATCCATTCTTACAATGTCCATGAGATGTCATCTTTAATGTAGTCAAAGTCAATAATGTCAAATAAGACAAATTTAACTACATTTATTTAATGGACATGGGCTTGGTTATTGGATCATCTCTTGGTCCTAGCCCAATCCATTAATCAAATTGGTCTAAATAAGATTCTTAGGCTTTGGATTAATCTTTAGTCCAAAACTCTTTTGGGCCTAGGTCCATACACTTGGGCCATTAATCGAAATCCAATAAAAACAACATATATCTATTATCAATTTAATATCTTAATTAATATCTCATACTAATTAAGAACAAATTAATAATTAAACTCTTCTTTGAAATTAGATTTCATGATATGCTAGAATCATTGCTTTAAGCAAAAATCTAATTTCATTAATCTTAATTAATTGATTAAACTCTTTAATCGATAATTAGATTAATATAAATAGGGATTTGGTAAAACCTTTTAGGTGTGACTTACTAAGTTCATGTCTAATTGGCAATGAGAAGATAATATCAACACTTGATATTACTTAAAACTCCTTTCAAGTCTAAATGTGAAAATCCTAATTATTCACATTTAGTTCTCATAAGTTGTGAGTGACCCCTACCATTGAAAGCTACCCAATTAGATATGAATGTATTTATTAATTCACACAAACCTTTTTAGTCATAATTACCATGCACTAAAATCCTTTCATTAAAAGTTCCCAATATAGCCTAAAGTCAAGGATAAGTCAAACTCTAATAGCTATATCATATTCTCTCATCTCAAGTTCTATCTCTTGATAAAACACAATAAATACTATAAACTCTTTCTAGCGTTGAAACTCATTCAGACTGTTATGTTTGTCCTGGCCATGAACTCTTTCATTAAGAAAAGACTTAGATAGCATATGATCTTATCTTGGTTCACTCCAGGTAATGAATCCCATCTTGGTCGAACACACATCCCTACAGTTAACTAACTAGAGCCACTACTCACCATATACCCATGTGTGAGTAACACAAATATGTAAGCGGTAACAAACTCTAACCACTTAAATATGGATCACCATGGCACCTCAGGTCAAAGGACTATATGCACCATTATGACCTAGATTATGATCATTGACTATAAGTGAATATGCATGTAATCATGTGTCGTCACTCTTCGATCTATCCATCACATGAGTATCCACATGTCTATTCTAATATCTCATATTAAGTAGCATGAGACTCACTACCTCCCACCATTAGTATCATATACTAATCAAGAAAAATAGAAAGAGGTGATAGTCCAATTAACATTACCCATATATTAATTATATGACTATGAACATTTTATAGCATATGCACTAAATAAATTCGTAACTCATATTATCAAATCTTAATAATGAATATATTTAACATGATGCTAATGGATAAATATTGAATTAAATAAACACTTTAATTAATAGAATATTCTTTTATTGCCATTAGGATAATTTACAATGTCATTATACATTACAAGAATGGCACTAGGGCACATCTATGCTAATATTTTCCATATTAGGGAGTTTAAAAAAGCTATTTTCTAGATGCATCCAAATAAATCCCCTGGTCTGGATGGTCTTAATCCAACATTTATCATCATTTATTGTGCTTATTGGGTTTGAATATTTTTTCATCTTGTTGCTTTTAGCTTGATTCGATGATTTTTCCTCCTATTCTTAATGATATGCTTATTTGCTTGATTCCTAAATGTGATCTCCTAGTTCCATGAAGGATTTAAGGCCAATTTCTTTATGTAATGTCTTGTTCAAATTATTTCCAAAGTGTTGGCTAATAGAATTAAGCGTATTCTTCCCAAAATCATTTCATAATTTTAGTCTGATGTTATTCCTAGGAGGTTTATTCAGGACAATGTTCATACTGCATTTGAGAGTATTCATTTTATGAAAAGGCAAACTAAAGGTAAAATGGGTAATGTTGCCTTAAAGATTGATATTAGCAAAGCCTATGATAGGATTTCTTAGGATTATTTGAGAGTTATGTTAAACAAGTTGGGTTTTGCTAGGAAATGGATTGATTAGATTTTGTTATGTGTTAGTACTATGGTTTATTTATTCCTCCTTAATGGCCAGGTTATGGGTCATGTTTCTCTAGTATAGGTCTTACAACAAGGTGACTAGTTATCTCCTTATCTTTTTATTTTATGTGCTGAAGGTTTGTCTGCTTTGGTTAGGCAAGCGAAAGGTAGTGGGGATATTAATGGGTGTTGTGTTTATCATGGTGCTCCTAACATTTCTCACTTATTATTTGCAAATGATAGTTTCTATTTCTTTAGAGCTGATGATAATGAAGTTAGAGTGATGTAGAATATCTTTTCTAAATATAAGAGGTAGTCTGGAGAAGCTTTTAATCTATAGAAATTAGGTATTATGTTTAGTTTGAATGTGTTACCTGATATGAAGGCATGTATTTCTTCATTGTTATAAGTTCATACTCCTCTTGAAATTGGAAAATATTTAGGGCTTCCTTCTTTGATTAGTGGTAAGAAGAGATCAGTATTTGCTTTTTAAAGGGATAGGCTATGGAAAGGATTAAAAATTGGAAAGGTAGATTTTTGTCAGAAGCAGGTAGAGAAGTCCTTATTAAATTTGTGGGTCAAGCTATGCCCACTTATTGTATGAGTACATTTCTTCTGTCAATTACTCTTTATGATGAGCTTCAATGAATTATGAATTCTTTTTGGTAATGTGTGAAGCATAATAGTGGAAAAAGAATTAATTAGATGAGTTGGGAGAGGTTGTGTAGACATAAAGTTGATTGAGGTTTGGGTTTTAGGGATCTTCATGTTTTTAATTTAGCTATTTTGGCTAAACAAGGGTGGAGTTTAATTGCTCATCCTCATTCCCTTATGAGTAGACTTCTCAAGGCTAAATATTTTCCAAGGGGTGATTTCTTGCATTCGAAGTTAGGTTCAAACCCAAGTTTTATTTGGCAAAGCATTTGGAGCTCTATACACATTCTTGCTCTTAGTTGTGATTGGCGGATTGGAAATGAAGATGGTGTGAGTGTGTGGAAGGATTCTTGGCTTCTTAATAGTGATTCTTTTTAGGTTATATTTCCTTGCCTAGTTGGATTGGAAGCTATGATTGTTAATGAGTTATTTATTTCGAGGAGTAAAGAATGGGATGTGGAATTAATTCAGGAGTTGTTTAATGAAGAAGATGCTAAGTCCATTATATCTATCCCTCTTTTGCATTCATTGAGTGAGGATAGATTACTTTGTCACCATGATTCTAAAGGAAAATATATTGTTAAACAAGGCTATCATATTGCTTTTTAGGAAGAGGAAGTGTAAGGACTTGTAAATTCTCATATGCAGTAGAAGGAAGTGTGGTGGTTACAAATTCCTCAAAAAGCTAAGTGTTTTGTTTGGCATTTGCTAAATAATTACATTCCCACATGAGAAAGGATTTTTTTAAAAGGGATTTTAGTAGTGAATTCATGTGTTTTCTATACAAGCTTGGATGAACATTTGTTTCATGTTTTGATCGATTGTGAATTTGCTAGAAAATTTTGGGAAGCTATTGGATTAGTGTTGGTTGGTCAACATTTGGATAATTTTCAAGACTAGTTTACTCACATGGTTAATCATTGTGAGAACCATCAGGTGGAACATGTTTGCATGGTTTTGTGGGCTATTTGGCATAAAAGGAACTTAGTCCTTTGGCAGGGTAAACAACCAAATAGTTCTTTTTTAATTATGTCTGCTCTTTCATTCTTAACATACTGGCAAAATGCTAGAAGCTTTAATCAGCAACATTTTGAGCAGCGGGTTAACAGTCCGGGGTTTAGTTGGCATCCTTCACTAATGGGCTTCTCTAAAATCAATGTTGATGTTACCATCCATGAATCATCTCATATAGTCAATATTGAATGGTGTCACCATAATTCTGCTAGTGTTGTTATAAACTGTGGGACATTGACTTTTTCTAGTAATTATTCAGCAGCTATTTTGGAACCTTTGGGTTTGAAAGAGGTACTGTCCTGGATTATGTGCCAGGGTATATCTAATGCGGTGGTTGAGTTAGATGCCAAGGTTGTAGTGGACGTTGTCCATGCTAAAGAACATAACATTAGTGAATTGGGTGTTCTTATCTTTGAATGTCTTTCTCTTAGAGACTTAAATCATAATATTAGTGTCTCATTTGTAAAGAGGTTAGCTAATGGTGCAGCTTATGCTCTAGCTAAGGTGACTTGTTATCATGCTAACCCTACACATTGGCAGACTACTCCTTCCTATTTAAGAGTTATTCTTATTAATGATTTGATGATATAATAAAGATGAGGTTGTTTGATTCAAAAAATAATAATAATAACAAAATATTTCTAATAATTGAAGAGTGACAAAAGATGCATTATTGGACCAAAGAATGAAGACTCTAACCCGAAAATGTGAATTTTCACATTATTAAATGCAAAAAAAATTACAAAAAATACTTATTTTCATATTAAAATATAAAAGGTGTAGTTTTAATGCAAGGATGTGAAGATGATTTTGAACATTGAGGATGTGTTTTGGATATGAAAAGTGATAGAAAATGAAATCATAATGCAGAGATGATGATTTTGATGCAAGAATGAATTTTTAAGTTTAAAATGAAATTTTTATGCAAAAAAAATTATTTTTTGCATAAAGATGCGAATTTGATGTCAAAATGATACCTCGACATCTAAATGCAAATTTTGTATTAAAAATGTGATTTTTATGTTAAAAATACAAAATTTGTGAAATTTACATGAAAATGCAAAATTTATACTGAAATATAACGTAAAGACCCATATTTTTATTTATTAATATAAAATGCGGATTATAAAGTATTAATTATTGTTTTACTAAATTAGAGTTAAATGATTATTTTAATAAATTTTATTAATTATTAAGAGCATATATATATATATATATATATATATATATATATATATATATATATAATTGTGTGAATAAATGGAAGGAATGTTATTTTAAAATAATATATATGTACTTTTGTATTTTAATACAAAAAAAGATACAAAACTTTTTTTTCCTTTTCTCTTTCTTCCATTTTTCTTTTCTTTATGTTCTTCTTCATCTCGTTCTTCTTCCTCTTGATCCCACTGCCATTGCCAGCACCAGTCATTGCTAATCGATGCTGGTAAGCTCCAGTCAATGCCACCAGCATCTTCCTCTTCCTCTGATCACCTTCTCTTCCTTTTCCCCTTCGTTTCTACCACCACCAGAAAGGGGAGAAGGCCACCATCGCCAGCTCCGACATTGCCTAGTATCACTGTCAATCTCATTCAACTCGTTTTCCTCCGAGCAACAATTCCCATCAACCAATTTGCTTGATTATCCATTTATATTTTTTTCATAATTTTCTAAAATTTTTGAATTTTTGGTTACTATTCTGAAATTGGTTACTGTTCAAAACCTGGGTGTTTTTATATTTGGAATAAATTCTATGAATTGTGCGGATTAAACTTTGTTAAAGGAGTTTTGTGAAATTCCTTGTAGAATTTACAATATAAACTTTTTAAAGATTATATTTAATATGTATTTTTAGAGAAAATTTATATTTTATTATTTATTCAAAATTTAATTGAATAAGGTTGTTTAACATGCTCATTACTAATATTAAATAAAAATAGTATAAAAATAATTTTTATAAGCAAATTGTAATTTTTGGTTAATTGGTAATAATTTTAGAAAATATTTATTATTATTATTATTATTATTATTACTATTATTATTATTATTATTATTATTATTATTATTATTATTATTATTATTATTATTTAAAAGCTTAAAAGTATTTTTTTTATTTTTTTAGATATTTGGATTATTTAAATAGTTTATTTATAATTGACAATAATTATAGTTGATGAGGTTTAAAGGAAGCTTTATAAATTTAATTATTTTAAATAGTTGATTTTAATGATATTAAATAAGAATTTTGTTATTGATTTTATTAATTGTTTGAAAATTAGATTTCCTTTATATTTTGATTTTTAAATGATTTAATTAAAATGGTTTAACTAAATTTTATTTTGTGATATATTAGTAAATTTGAGAAAAATCATGCTATGTGTATATGTGTATCTATGTTGACTCTCCATTGGGCATAAAGTGTAGTTTGAGGACTAACCCAGGTTTTTGTGTTATGGAGATTATAGGAGTGTTCTTTTGTGCATAAATTACTCTACTTTTAGTAGAGAGATGTTCATTTTACAAGGGAGACTCTATTGAATTTTCTATAGATTTCTTGCAAAATGTGACATCGGTATGTGTTAGTTTTTGAGTTTGCATGATATTGTGTTTTAGATTGAGTCAATCTCATCAATTCCATGATTTTAATAATTTTTGAGAATTTATTTCCAGGGCGAGAGTTTTAGCACTTGGGTAGCCGAGGACACGTCGCCCAATATGCTCAACCTGTGAGTTAATTTTATAGAATGTGTGTTGAAGATATTTAAATTAAATTTTCATGTGGTTAAAATAATATTGAAGTTGATTATATGAAATTATTATGAAAGCGTGCGCGCACACACACACACATATATATAGTGCCACATGCATGATTATTTATTTTATTATCATAAATAATATTTGAAAGGATTCTTTAGTGAAATTTATTTTATTCTACTTTATTTATTTTTTTTAGTAATGATTTAAATTGATTTGAAGAAAATGGTAAAACGTGTTACCTAATGGGAGTCGCTAGGACCACGTGCGAATTAGTTGAGATAGCAAGTATAGAAGAGTATGTGGATTGGCTTAGTGGAGTGTGTGCTCTTAGGCAGAGTATGGATTGGCTTGGTGGAGTGTGTGCTCTTGGGCAGAGCATGAATTAAGCTCGGTGAAGCTAATGCTCTTAGGCCATAAATAAGATGTAACTTGGTTAAACTTGGTCTTGGGACATCAATAAAGGAATAAGTTATTGGACTATGGCTATAACTCGACAGAGCTTACTCTCAAAATAGCAGTCACTTAGATTAAAGAGATTCAAAAGGCTGTTAGAATTAATGGTTTAGGTGTTCTACCATATTTTCCAATTAAACAATTAATTTATATGATTTTGTATGAGAATTTTATATAAAAGAGAATTGTGAGTTTTAGAAAGGATTTTACATAAAAATAATTGAAGAAAGTAATGGACTTTTATTATTTATATTTATTTCATTTTATTTTATCTTAAAAAAGGGTTTTAATAAATGTTTTAAAACTAGCATACATTTTAAAAAATTGATTCACTCAGTGAGGTTTGATTCCCCTCAAATTATTCTTTTCAGGACCTCATAGTTAGTTTGATATTGGTCATCATCTACGTCGCATTTCTTCTTCTCCAGCTTTTTTCTTCTCCAATTGTTCAATGTAGGTTTATTTAACATTCATATTGTGTGTCAAATTCTATACACTATAGTAGCATATGGTTTTGTATAACTTGTCTTATGGACTTTATATATTTTGAGATATATGTATTTGACTATGGTGGATTTATTATGAATTATGTTATTATTGTTAGGTTGATTGATTTTATTTGAGAAAAATTTATAAGGCATACTACGGGTTTCGAAAGCTATACGCTTTCCTATTCCCTTATGTCAGTCGCGTGCCTTTGAGTTTGACTCATGCCAAAAGTTAGTATAAGAGCTTATGCTTGATTTTCTGCTTTTTTTCATTGAATTATGTCTTTTCTTGAACTACTACGGTGATTAGGTTGATAAATGTCACTTGTCATTATAATTGCTTTTAGAATTATATGTATGTATTAGTATCCTTGTTATGTCTTGAATGTTGCATTTTTTTCTTTTTAGAATGAGGAATAAATCATTAAATGCTTGTGTTGCAAATGCAGTAAATGTTGATGGTAAGTAGTCCTTTCAGGATGAAGCTCCTCTCCCTGCCCCATGACATAGAGGTAGGGGTAGACCTAAAGCAATAACAGCTTAAGGACAATAGCAACAATTGCTAGTAGAGCCAGAAGTTCCTGAGATGGATCTTACAGCTTTTGCAGTTGCCATGTAAAGAATTAACCAAGGCTTAGCAGCACTTAATCAAGCTATGCCATTGGTACAATAGATATTACAATAAAGGAACTAAAGGATGTCTAATGTGGATGTAGCTTTGTTGTATTTGAGAGTTGGAAGAGTTTCTTTTGATGGTATCAGGGATGCCTTGAATTTATAAATACCATTAAGGCTAGAATAAGGACTGTGTACATTGATTATCAACGGATCATGATTATGGATTTTTCAGTACAGGTAGCACTCATGATTGGTTTATGTAATCAACCTAGCCATATATGACTACCAAGGCATGGTTGGAGTTTAAAGAGCAGTTTTTGAGGTATTTCTATTCACCTTCCATGAGAGATAACTACATATGGTAGTTGTGGCACATAGCTAGATGTGATCGATTAGTTAAAGAGTGCACCCATGAGTTTCTCAGATTATCACGTCATGTTGTAGATGTGATGCAAGATGAGAGAAGATCAGTGGACTTGTTTATGATAGGGTTAGGCCTAGCCTATATTAGTATTCAGACTAGAGATTGGAGGTTATAAAGTGTCATTGAGGAGGCTAGAGAACTAGAGAGGTGACACGTCATGCATGGTACTATCCTAGATCCGTGAGTGGTAGCAGTAGATCTTTAGTAGCTTAGGGATTCAGCAGCCTATGCTTTAGATGGGCAATGTTGGCATTCAAACTTATGGTATCTTATAGCAGGGCTATAGAGGCCACTGTGTGCATAAGAGTGGAAGGCATAGCCAATAAAGTAGCAGACCTATTAGATTTGGGGCTAGAGCCAATAGTGGTAGTAGTAGTTAGAGTTTGAGGTAGGCAGTATAGGCTCAAGGCCTAATGCATGTCCTACTTATGGTAGAGTACATCAAGGGCCATGCCATTTGTTGATAGGAGCACGTTTTAAGTGTAGGCAAATATGATATTTTTCTAGACCTTATCTTAACTCTGGATATTAATGATTGTATGCTCAGGGATCTTCATCTTCAGTTGCTCAGCCATTTCAGTAAGTGCATCAGCCTTATCAAGCACTGAAGTATCCTCAGTAGAGACCAACACAATTTATGGTCTTGCAAGGCCGAGGTACAGGAGGTAGGCATGCAGGGAGACCTATTGGTAGAGGATTTACATACCTTTTCACTTTGCATCAGGCTAACCATGGGTATGCTAGAGTGTTCACATTAACTCCTTAGGATGCTCAGGCATCTAATGCAGTTATGGTAGGCACTCCTTCGGTTTGTTATCTTAATGCTAAAGTGTTGTTCGATCCCCATACATCGCATTCTTTTGTGTCTACTATTTTTTCTTCAAAAATGGAATAGCAACCGTCCACATTATTAATCCTATTATCTATAGCAACTCCACTTAATGATGAGCTAAAGATAGATAGAGTTTTTCCATCTTGTCTAGTATTAGTAGGAGGTAGAGAGTTGCTAGCGGATTTGATTCTATTAGATGTGATAGTTTTTTATATGATTTTAAGGATGGATTGGTTGGCTCAACATTATGCCATAATGGACTGTCGAGAGAAAGAAGTGATTTTGAAAATTTTAAATGATAAGGAATTTCAGTTTAGAGGCGATAAGTGTTGAATGCTTTAGAATCTCATCTTCGCAATCACAGCTAAAAAGATGCTTAGAAGGGGATGTCTAGGCTATTTAGTTGTGGTTAAGGATATAAAGGTAGATAAGGGGGTAGTTGAGAATGTGCCAGTCACTGTACGAGTTTCCTAATGTTTTTCCTGAAGAATAACCAGGATTTCCACCAAAAAGAGAGATAGAATTCAGTATAGATGTTGTACCTGATATAGATCCTATCTCTGTTCCACCTTATAGAATGGTGCTTGTAGAATTAAAGGGGCTTAGAGAGCAGTTGCAAGAGTTGCTTAATAAGGGTTTCATTAGACCCAACATGTCTCCTTGGGCTGTGCTAGTGTTGTTTATAAAGAACAAAGATGGTAGTCTTTGACTTTGTATTGACTCTAAACATTTGAATAAAGTTATCATGAAGAACAAATATCCTCTGCCAAGGTTTGATAACTTGTTTGATCAACTTCAGGGAGTCTAGTGTTTTTCCAAAATTGAATTAAGGTCATGGTATCATCAGTTGAGAATTAAAAGTGGAGATATACCTAAGATTGCATTTCGGGCGAGATATAGCCATTATGAATTCTTGGTGATGTCCTTTGGGTTGTCTAATGCCCTAACATCCTTTAAGGACTTTATGAATCGAGTGTTTAGGTCATTCTTGGACCAATTTTTGATAGTGTTTATTGACGATATTTTGGTATATTTAGTGATTGAAGAAGAGCATGCCATGCATTTGAGGATGGTATTTCAAACTTTGAGAGAGCATCAACTATATGCCAAGTTCTTAAAATAAGAATTTTATTTGGATCAAATGGCATTCTTAGGCCATGTGGTATCCAAAAATGGAATACAAGTGGATCCTAAAAAGATTAAGGCTATTACAAAATGGTAGAGACCTACAACAGTGATTAAAATAAGAAGCTTTTTGGGCTTAGCTAGCTATTACAGAAGATTTGTTAAGTATTTCTCCACGATAGTTGCACCTATAACAAGGTTGACCTAGAAGAATGCTAAATTTGTGTGGACTGATAAATATAAGTAGCATTTTTAGATGCTTAAAGATAGGTTAATGTCAGCTTCAGTGTTGACACTATCTTCAGGAAATGAAGGGTATACGGTATATTATGATGCTTCTTGAATAGGATTGGGTGTGTATTGATGCAAAATGGTAAGGTAGTTATTTATGCTTCACGTCAATTAAAGAAGCATGAACAGAACTATCCTATTTATGATTTGGAAATGGCAACTATAGTGTTTTCCTTAAAGATTTGAAGACATTACTTGTATGGCATGAGACTTGTGAAATTTACACTAATCATAAAAGTTTGAAATATATATTTCTACAAAGAGATTTAAATTTGAGGCAAAAGGTGGATGGAACTCTTAAAAGACTATGGCTGCTCCATTCTTTACCATCCAAGTAAGGCTAATATGGTAGCTAATGCATTGAGTAAGAAGTCAATGGGAAGCCTTGCTCACATTGGCTCAGAAAGGAGGCCGATTATTAAGGAGTTGCATGAACTGATTGATTAGGGTTACAGTGGAGGATAATTAAGAAATGTCTTTTAGCTCAATTCATAGTACATTTTATGTACTTGGATAAAGTTAAAGCAATGTAAAGAAAGGACCTACAATTGTAAAAGATAATATTGGACACATAGTAAGGTCAATCCTAAGATTTTGTAATCGTTGGTGAAGGCATATTATACTTGGGCACCAGGTTGTGTGTGCTAGATTTAGAGGATTTAAGAAAAGAGATTATGGAAGAAGCACACTTTTCTACTTACAGTGTTCATAATTTAAAGGATACATATTGGTGGAATGGAATGAAAAGGGACATTGTATAATTTGTATCCAAGTGTCTCACTTGTTAACAGGTGAAATTGGAGTATCAAAGACCCTTGAGATTACTGCAACAGTTGCCCATTCTAGAGTGGAAGTGGGACATGATTATGATGGACTTTATTTCTAGTTTGCCTCGCACATCAAGTGAAAATGATGCGATATGGGTGATAGTTGACAGGTTGACCAAGTCAACTCATTTCTTGCCAATTAAAAAGACTTATACTACAGACAAGCTAGCTAGATTGTACATTAACTAAATTGTTTGTTTACATAGGGTACCAAAAAGTATAGTGTTAGACAAAGCAATAGCTTTTACTTTAATCTTTTGGCAAGAGTTACATAAAGCATTAGGTACAAGACTGGATTTCAGCATGACTTTTCATCCTTAAACTAATGGCTAGTCTGAAATGACCATTCAAACATTAGAGGATATGCTTCGGATGTGTGTGATAGATTTTGGTGGTCAACAGGATTTACACTTACCATTGATTGAATTTGCATATAACAACAACAACAGTTATCATGCAAGTATTAAGATGGCTCCATATGAAGCATTGTATGGAATGAAGTGTTTATCACCCTTGTGCTGGGAAGTTAGTGAGAAATAGTTAATAGGCCCAGAATTGGTGCAAGTGACTTTAGAGAAGATTCCTATCATTCAATAAAGAATAAGGATAGCTTTTAGTCAACAGAAAAGCTATACTAATCCTAAGAGGAGAGATGTAACATTTTTTATTAGAGACATTGTGTTCCTCAAGGTGTCTCTAATTAAAGAAGTAATGTTGCCGCTAGAAAAGTAAGTTAGCTCCAAGATACATCGAACCCTTCAAAATTCATTCAAGGGTACGCGATGTGGCTTACAAACTAGTGTTGCTACCAGAGTTGTCGCAAATTTATCTAGTGTTCTATATCTCTATGTTGAGGAAGTTCATCTCTGATCCTTCACATGTTCTTTAGCCTCAAATAGTGGAGCTTAGTAAAGATTTGACTTATGAAGAGCATCCAGTAGCAATAGTGGATTGACAAGTTTGCCAGCTTTGCACCAAAGAAATTTCTATAGTTAAAATACTATGGAGCAACCATACGGTGGAAGATTACATTTAGGAGACTGAGGCAGAGATTCGTGTGGCATATCCTTATCTTTTTTCTCAATAAAACCTTGTATACTTTTATATCCTGTTAAAATTTAAGAATGCATTTTTGTAAAGGAGGAAGATTGTAAAGACCCATATTTTTATTTATTAATATAAAATGTGGATTATAAAGTTTTAATTATTATTTTATTAAATTAGAGTTAAATGAGTATTTTAATAAATTTTATTAATTATTAAGAGTATAATTTTACATATTTGTGTGTGTGTATATATATATATATTTATTTATTTATTTATAAAAGGTACAACGTATTTTTTTCCTTCTCTTTCTTCCCTTTTTCTTTTGTTTCTTCTCCTTCTTCTTCCTCTCAATCCCACTGCTAGCATCAGTCACCACTGGTCACCTTCTCTTCTTCTTCCCCTTCATCTCTACTGCCACTGGAAAGGGGAGAAGGCCATCGTCTCCGGCGTCGCCATCAATATCGTTCGACTCGTCTTCCTCCGGGCAACAATTTCTCTCAACCATTCTGCCTGATTAGCTTTAGAAACCACCTCAATTTGAGGTAAATTAATTTTAGGTATTTTGGTTAATTTAGTTAATTTGAGTTTAAATTAGGTTTAGTGGTAGTTATATAAATCAAAATTGGAGTTGAGATCTATCCATTTTTTTCATAATTTTCTAAAAATTTTTGAATTTTTGGGTACTATTATGAACTCGATTATTGTTCCATACCCTGGTGTTTTTATATTTTTAATAAATTCTATGAATTTTGTAGATTAAACTTTGTCAAGGAAGTTTTGTGAAATTCATTGTAAAATTTAAGATGTAATATTTTTGAAGATTATGTTTAATATGTATTTTTAGAGAAAATTTATATTTTATTATTTATTCAAAATTTTACTTGAATTTAAGGTTGTTTAACATGTTCATTACTATTATTAAATAATAAAAGTATGAAAATAATTTTTATAAGTAAATTGTAATTTTTAGTTAATTGGTAATAATTTCAAAAAATGTTTATTATTATCATTGAAAAGCTTAAAAGTAAGTTCTTTAATATTTTTATATATTTAATTATTTAAATAGTTTATTTATAATTAACAATAATTTTAGTTAAAGAGGTTTAAAGAAAGCTTTATAAATTTAATTATTTTAAAAAGTTGATTTCGGTGATATTAAATGAGAAGTTTATTATTGATTTTATTAATTATTTGAAAAATAGATTTCCTTTATATTTTAATTCATAAATCAGTTAATTGAAATGCTTTAATTAAAATTTATTTTTTGATATATTAGTAAATTTGAGAAAAATCACATTATGTGTATTTGTGTTGATTCTCGGTTAGGTAAAAAGTGTAGTTTGGGGCTTAACCCGAGTTGTTAAGTTGTGGAGATTATAGGAGTATTGTTTCATGCATGAATGGCTCCACTTTTAGTAAAGAGTTGTCTATTTTACAAGGGAGACTTTACTGAATTTTTGATAGATTTTTCATAAAACGTGACATTAGTATATGTTAGTTTTTGAGTTTGCATGGTATTGTGTCTTAGATCGAGTCAATCTCTTCAATTCCATGATTTTAATAATTTTTAAGAATTTATTTGTTATATCATATAAGCATGTTTTAAATAAATATAATTTATTTTAGAGAACTCTGGGGCTAAAGCTGTAGCACTTGGGTAGCCAAGGACGCATCGCCCAAAACGCTCAACCTGTGAGTTAATTTTATGGAATATGTGTTGAAGATATTTAAACTAAATTTTCATGTGGTTAAAATAATATTGAACTTGATTAAATGAATTTATATATATATATATATATATATATATATATATATATATAGTGCCACATGCATGATTATTTATTTTATTATCATGAATAATATTTGAAAGGATGCTTTAGTGGAATTTATTTTATTTTTCTTTATTTATTTATGATTTAAATTGATTTGGAGAAAATGGTACAATGTGCTACCTAGTGGGTGTCACTACTACCACGTGACATATAATTTTAGGAGCATTTTTATTGGTTTTATAATATATTTTTATAAGTTTTTTTTTAATTTTTATTAATTTTACTTGCATTTAGCATAATATTATTTAATTTTCATTTTAAAGAATACATTTGCATGTTTGTTTAATAATTAAGTGCATTATAGTATCTAATTAAATTATTTGTTGTAGTTTTATGAACTAAAGCTAGTACACGACCGTGTCTACACAAATTGTGTACACAAGCTAACACCCGATTGTGTGCTCATCAAGAATCCTGCATGGTTCACCGCACAACTATGCATGAAGGTGTGCGCTGACAAGATTAAAGCCAAGCTTGATGAAGAAGCTATGCACACCCCACCACACGTTCTAGTATTACTAGGCGTGGACACTATCAAATGAGTCCTTTGGATAATCATACTCAGATTAGAGCATTAGAGTAGATTTTAGAGCATAAAAATATAAAATTTATACACTACTTTAAAGAGAGTTTTTTTTACTACTATTAGGTTATGTACTTGTGTCAAGGTTAGAATAAAAGATAACATCCAAGTATCACTTACAAATAGTTTTTTGAACTATCAATTTTCATATTCAGTTATTCAAAAGTAAGTAAGCATTAGGTTAATTAGAATTTTAGAAGTCTTTAATCTTAAATTATTAACCTAACTTTAAAATTTACAAATAAGGCATTAATAAAAGATTATGAAACATGTACATTAAAATCACATTCGATGCACTCTGCTAATTTATAAGCACCTAATTTCAGGATGCATTTGTGCATGAATGCGATGAAAGCCTCTATGATGAAAATTTAGTCAAAAATTGACCTCTAGTATTAAGTTTCATGATTTCAAGGACTAAATTGCAACATTTTTTGGGTTTAATTACAAAAATTGAATTTTGTAGGGGTATATTTAAAAATGTGTGTAATGCCCATCGACATTACACAATGTCAATCGACTTTATGTAATGCCAATCAGAATTACACAATGCTGGTCAACATTCTAGAATGCTGAGGCGCTAAAATTTCAATAACAATCTCATTTTTTTTAATTATGATTGGTCCATAATTTAATTTATTTTTAATAAATAAATTAATTTTGGTATTTATCTGCCCAATACGTGTCTCTTACATGTATAATTTTTTTGAAATTAAAACTCTTATCCTATTTGTTTTGAGAGGGAGGATCTGAGCTACCTCTCCTGTGATCACGTAAGTGGTTAGCTAGGGTTAGAACGGTGTTTAAAAAGAAAAGTTTGGTAGAAAGAAAAAAGAAAAAGGGGGAGATTGCGTAAAGAGAGAAAAAAGAGAAAACCCTAATAGCTATTGCAAAAAAGAGTTGATTGAAAAAAACATAGAGAGAAAAGAAAAAACAAAGAAAGAAAAAAACCTTTTTTGTAAAAAAATGTTCTTTTTAAAGTCCAGAAATCAAGAAAACACGAAGGCAATTTTCTCAAAAAATGGTGCAATCCCATTCTGAGAGGCATTCAAACAGCATCTGCATAGCATCACTCTTATACTCCTTTCTTCTTTATTAATTCTTTCTTTCATATTATTTTATTATTTTGGATTTTATTATTTCTGTGTTTGTTTCATTTAATTTTCATTATTTTGTTTTCTTTCTTCATTAATTTTAATCTTATTTTCCTTTTTGATTCTTTGTATTTCATGTTTATAGGGATGAATACCTAATTGAACTAAGAAAACCCATAGAGAATTCATGAATAAGAGCCAAGAGTTAAAGATCCCGATTTAATTTTTATCTTATTGTATTTAGTTTATCTTATTATTTTTTAGGTTTTCGAATTTTTTGAATTTATTTTTTAAGTTTGTATTTTTAATTTTATTTTCTTTATTATTTTTGGTAGATCTTGTAATAATAGTGGGAATAATGAAAATTCAAGTTTTCTCTTGTTCTTAAAAAATTAATTAGTAAATTAGGTTCAACTTGGTAAACACTAATTAAAATCAATGGAGGTAGTAGATTAATTTTGGTTGCATGTTACTTAAAATTAGGTTTTTTTAGAAGAAACAATTTAATTCCATGTTTTATCTTTTTTATTTGATTGTTTTGATTTTTTTTTTAATGTTTTTGGGCTTGTATATTGATTTTTATGTGTGTTGGGCCCTAAGCCCACGTTTAAGCTCTAACCCATTTAATAAATAGGCTTTTAATTAGATTTTTAGGTTTACTTAATTTTAAAACCAATTTAGGCCCATTTAGGTTAATTTAGATTTAGGCCCATTTTTATCTAGAATTTAAACATGTAGAATTAGGGTCACTAATTTAAATACTTCATAATTTATAGATTTAGGCTCACTTTTAAAATTAAAATGAATAGACTTAGGCTTATTTATTAACATATAGGACCAACTTTAGTCAATTTCACTTATAAATAAAAATGTAGAATTAGCTAAACTTTAAAATAAAATTAACATAGTTTAGACCTGGAGACAATGTGTTTTGTATCCATTTTTTACATGCAGGTTTATGACTAGTTTGCTTTAGGGCTAGATGGATATTTAATTAGGATTTAATAAAATTATGTGCTAATAGAGAATAAATAATGATGAGTGTGAAAAATGCATTTTATTAAGTAGTCTTTGTCTTAGGAAAAATGCAATTTCAGTTAAGTTTGTGTTTTCTTTATTCAGTTTTTATTTAGTTAAGTACTTATTGCATGTCTTGTGTGTTTATTTATTTTTACATATTTGTTGGTTTATTTTTGGTTGATTTTTATGTATTTAGGGAAGTCAAAGAATAGTAGAGGAAGGTTATATGGGAGCCGTGAGCACTTGAAGCGAGCCTAAAAAGCAAGGGAGATCAATATGCTCAAATGCTGAAAAAATGATGTGTACGGCCATGTGCATTTTGCACACGGTCATGCGACTTGGAGATTACGAAAGTCAGAGTCAAATTTAATTGCTGACTCATAAAGGACAAGAGGGAGATTTCACACGGATGTAACCCTAGGGCTGGTAATTAGGGTTTTATAAGAGGGTAGCCACCAGAAAAAAGAGGAGGAGGATTATTATTCTTTTTTTTATCATCACTTTTTGGAGATACAATTTTTCTTAGAGCAGTTTTGAGAAAACAAGGATTTTTTCTTGCTTATGTTAGTTTGGAGATTAGAGAATAAAAATTAAAGAACATCAAGCTTCCTATTTAACAGGGGGTTTATTCTATTCAATTATTTTTATTCGTTCTTAATTTTAATTCAATGATGATGTTTATTTTCCGTTATTATTCTTCTTTATTTCTTAAAATTAACATGAGTAGCTAAATTCTTAGTTAGGGTTCTTATTACTATTCAACCATGGGCTAATCATAATTAAACCTAAGCCATTAACCTAGATCCTTTGTTGTTTTTTAACTTAATGTCTTCTTAGGATTGATCAACCTTTGATTGAATATACACAATAAAACTTGATCGAGAGATGGGTTGTATTGGATTTAAACAATAACCTGTTAGATGCTTTCTTAGTTGAGAAACACTTAAGCAACTAATATTGATTAAGGGTTGGTGCTTAAATCGGGTTAACCGAACACTTGGTAGGCGAGAGCTTTAAATCTAAGAATGTCAATTTACTTGGTTAATCATAGGGTTGTCTTAGGAGGAAAGCCTATGATTCTTAAGAAACCCTCAAATTGGATTAAGGTTAGGTATGGCTTAGTAGTTAATTTATCTTAAATAAAGCTTGAATTAGTAATAAGAACCCTAGCTCTCTAAAGTGATTGTTATTTCATTATGATTTCTTTTGTTTGTGATTTGGTTTAATTTTTTGTTTAATTCAAAATACCCTTTTTCGTTGTTTAAACATACAAACACATCTAATATCATTGTAGTCAATCTGCAATCTCTATGGGATTGATATTTAATTATTACTTGTGCAAATCCATTTACTTATGAAAACCCCATCAAGTTTTTAGCATCGTTGCTGGGGATTTCCAAATTGATATTGTTGAGAATTTTGTGTTGTTTGATTTAGACGTTATTTTTTTTTACTTTTGTTATTTTTTGGTTTTACAGGAACTTTTGTTGTTGCATGCACACAACGCGTGGTGCAAGCAGACAAGGAGTCTAGTTAATACCACTTGATTTAGAGATCGAGAAAACTATTCGCAGAAGGAGAAGACAAAATAGAGATAGGATGAATAGAGGGGAAGCATACAATGAGCAAGATGGCCAAAATGGGCACATTGCCCACAGAACTATAAGGGACTTTATGAGTCCCAATGTCCAAGGTGACTAAACTCTGATTGTAAGACCAACGGTTGCTGTAAACAACTTTGAAATCAAACCCACCATGATCCAAATGATTCAAAACTCACAGTTTAATGGCTTACCACATGAGGATCCAATTGGTCACATGACAAGGTTTTTGGAGCAGTGTTCGACCTTCAAAATGAATGGAGTACAGCCAAAATCAATCAGGCTCATCCTTTTTCCATTTTCATTGATGGATAGAGCAAAAAAATAGTTCACTAGCTTGGCACCTAACTCCATAAACACATGGCAGGAGCTTTATACAGCCTTTTTCAATAAGTACTTTCTACTAGCTAAAGTACTCAAAATTAGAAATGAAATGAACTCTTTCTATCAAAGAGATGATGAAAGTTTTTATGAGTGCTGGGATAGATTCAAGGATCTTTAGCGAGAATGTCCACCACAGCTGATTCCTTCATGGGATTTGGCATAATCTTTTTACAAGGGTGTCAATCCCGCAGTGAGAGCAAACATAGATGCATCAGTAGGAGGAACTATCATGTCTAAGACACTAGAAGATGCCTTGGAGCTTTTTAAAGAAATGGCTAATACCTAAAGCCTCTGGTCCAGTGAGAGAGCTATTCCAAAGAGTGGGGGAGCAATTGAAGTTGATAGTTTGATGATGTTAAATGCAAAGATGGATGCTTTATCTAAAAGAATGGATAAAATGAATATCAATGCCATATCTAACTTGTCTTCCTCTTGTGAATTATGTCAAGGTAGTCATCCAACTATAGAGTGTCAGATGATGCAAAGCTTGTCCATGGAAAATGTAAACTTTGTGAATAACTTTAAAGGACAGTAAAACCAAGTGCATGGCAACACCTATAATCCAAGTTAGAGAAATCATCCTAATTTCTCTTGGAGCAACAAGGGAACAACCAGTGGAGGCCACAAGCACCACCTAGTTTTGTAGGGCATAATGTACAACACCAGTAACCAAATTACCACCAAGAAAAAACTTCATCTTCTGAAAGTTCTCTAGAGAGCAAGTTAAAGAAGTTCATGGATGTGATGTCCATAAAAATGAATCAACAAGATGAAGCTACAAAAAGGTTGGAAGGCAGATTTGAGCAAATGTATCAAGACACTCAGCTGATGTTCAAGAACCACTCTTCCTCTATTCATAATTTAAAGGTGCAAATGGGGCAGTTAGCAAATTCTTTATCAATGAGGAATCAAGGTTCTTTGCCAAGCAACACTGAGAAGAATCCAAAAGAACAATTGAAGGCTATCACCTTGAGAAGTGGAATAAAGATACAAATCCCAAAAGCAACAATAGAATATGAGCAGGAAAAGAATAAGGAAGAGGAGAAAGAGCAAGAGGATGAATGGGTTGAAGTGCAAACTGAGGAGAAGTTGCAAGGGTATAACAATAATAAGGAACGAGTAGTGGAGAAACCTACACCACCACTAGTGAAACCTTACAAACCTCCAGCTCCATATCCTCAAAGACTGAAGAAACAGGAGCATGATCAATAATTTTATAAATTTCTAGAGAGGTTTAAAGCACTTCACATCAACATGCCTTTGGTGGAATGTCTTTCGCAAATGCCTAAGTACGCTAAATTTCTCAAGGAACTGATTTCCAACAAAAAGAAGTTGCAAGAATGTGAGACCATCACACTCACAAAAGAGTGTAGCACTATCATCTCGAAGAAATTTCCCTTAAAAAGGAAGCATCCAAGGAGTCTCACTATTCCTTATTCTATGGGAAATTTAAATTTTCAAAGAGCTTTATGCGATTCTGGAGCTTCAATTAATCTTATGCCTTTGTCTGTTTATAGGAAATTGGGATTAGGAGAAGCAAAACCTACAAGCATTCGATTGCAACTTGCAGATAGGACAGTGAAGGAACCAAAAGGGATAGTGGAGGATGTGTTAGTAAGGGCTAGAAAATTTATTTTTCCAATGGATTTTGTAGTCCTTGACTTTGAAGAAGATGAGGAGGTTCCACTAATCCTTGGTATGCCATTCCTTTACACTGCTAGAGCAATAATTAACATCTATGATGGAACTCTTATATTAAGAGTGGGGGATGAGAGCTGTAAGTTTAATATCTATAAAACTATGAAATATCCCTATGATGAAGATTTTTGCATGCAAGTTGAAGTCATTGATGAATGTATGAATGAAGTCCCATGATGGAGGTTAGCACGGTCTTTAGAAGTTGAGAATATTAAGAAGTGCTTACAGGTATAATCTTCTCAAGAAGAAGTGACTCTCAAATACCCAAACCAACCACACATACAACTACCAAACACTGAACCTACACCACCCTCAATCATAAAACCACAAAAACTAGACTTGAAGCCGTTACCTCAATATTTAAGATACACTTTTCTTGATGATGACCAAACTTTACCTATGATTATATCTTCTAAACTTAGAAAGGAGCAAGAGGATTTATTGGTGAACATGTTGAACAGAAAAATAAAGGCAATCGGGTGGCAGATTTCGAATATAAGAGGAATAAGTCCCTCTTATTGCATGCATAAGATTTTAATGGAGGATGGACACAAGCCAACCATTGAAAGATAGAGGAGGCTTAACCTAAGAATACAAGAGGTGGTAAAGAAAGAAGTGGTCAAACTACTTGATGCAGGAATTATTTATCCAATCTCTGACAGTTCTTAGGTTAGCCCAATTTAGTATGTGTCGAAGAAGGGGGGAATAATGATTATGCAAAATACATAATGAGAGTTCATTCCTACAAGAGTTTTGAATGGATGGAGAGTGTGCATTAATTATAGGAAACTGAACTCATCCACAAGGAAAGACCATTTCCCATTACCCTTTATTGATCAGATGTTGGAGCGGATAGTAGGACATGCTTTTTATTGCTTCCTGGATGGTTATTTAAGCTATAATCAAATTGCAATAGCTCTAGAAGATCAAGAGAAGACCACCTTTACAAGTCCTTATGGCACATTTTCATATAGGAGGATGCCATTTGGGTTATGTAATGCTCCTGCAACATTTCAGAGATGTATGATGGCTATATTTGCATATTTAGTGGAGGAGATCATGGATGTTTTCATGGATGATTTTTCTGTCTATAGAAACTCATTTGAAGGATGTATGAGCAATTTAGAGCAAGTTCTAGCATGTTGTGAGGAAACAAATTTAGTGTTGAATTAGGAAAAGTGCCATTTCATGGTAGATGAAGGTATTGTACTTGGACACAAGATTTCAGCTTAAGGCATTCAAGTTGATAAAGCAAAGGTGGAGGCAATTGAGAAGCTATAGTACCCCACAAATGTTAAAGGAGTTAGGAGTTTTCTTAGTCATGTAGGCTTCTATAGGTGATTTATTAAGGATTTCTTAAAAATCTCAAAACCCCTTTGTAAGTTACTTGAAAAAGATTCACCTTTTGATTTTTCTAATGACTGCAAATTGGCTTTTGACTGGTTGAAACAAGCACTTTTTTTTGCTCCTATAGTGATGGCACCAGATTGGAGTCTACCATTCGAGTTGATGTGTGATGCCAGTGATAATGCAATAGGAGTCGTTCTTAGCCAAAGAAAGGAGAATAGGTTGCATGTGATTTATTATATGAGCTGAACATTGACAGATACTCAGTTGAATTATGCTACTACAAAAAAGGAGATGTTGGCTGTTATATTTTCTTTTGATAAGTTCATATCGTACCTCCTTAGATCTAAGGCAATTGTATACACAGATCATGTAGCATTGAAGTATTTAATGAACAAAAAGGATTCAAAACCAAGGCACATGAGATGGGTACTTCTATTGCAAGAGTTTGCTATTGAGATCAGAGATAAGAAAGGAGATGAAAATGTAGTAGCTGATCATCTTTCAAGGTTGGAGTTGAAACATGAGGAAAGTGATAAGCAAGAGCCTATCAAGGAGATGTTCCCTGACAAAATGCTTTTTGCTATAGAATTTATGGTGCTCCTTGGTTTGCTGATATAGCAAATTTTTTGTCAGTGGGTGAAATTCCAAAAGAGTTCATTCCTCAGCAAAAGAAAAAGATGATTCGTGATGCTAAGTTCTACATTTAGGATGAGCCATTCTTATGGAAACTATGCAAGGATGACATAGTCAAGAGATGTGTAACAAATGAGGAAGCATGAGACATCTTACAACACTGTCATGGGAGGGTCAATGGTGGACATTACGGACCACAATGAATAGCTACTAAGGTTCTTGAAATAGGGTTTTATTGGCTAACAATTTTTCAAAATGCTAGAGATTTTATAATGCATTATGATGCATGCTAAAGGAGTGGAAACATTTCAAAAAAGGATGAAATGCTCTAATCTGGAATTCTAGAGGTGGAAATTTTTTATGTTTGGGGCATTGATTTCATGGGACCATTTCCAGTGTCAGATGGTAATAAATATATTCTTGTTTGTGTGGATTATGTTTCCAAGTGGGTGAAAGCTCAAGCATGCACAGTCAATGATGCAAGGGTTATTTGCAAGTTCATAAAGAAGTTATTCTCTCGATTTGGAATGCCTCGAGTCATCATAAGTGATAGGGGAACACACTTTTGCAATAGGAATATGGAAGCTTTATTAGCTCACTATGGTGTTAAGCACAGGGTAGCTACACCTTATCACCCGTAAACCAGTGGCCAAGTTGAGGTGAGTAATAGGGAGCTGAAGAAGATTTTGGAGAGAATAGTAAGTAAGTCAAGGAAAGAATGGGCAAGGAAGCTTGATGATGCTTCGTGGGCATATAGAATAACTTATAAAACACCTCTTGGGATGTCTCCCTTTAAGGTGGTTTATGGCAAAGCATGTCATCTTCCCATTGAGATTGAACACAAGGCCTACTGGGTAGTGAAAGCTTTGAATTTTGACTTCAGGAAGGCAGCTGAGAGAAGAATGTTACAGTTGAATGAACTTGAAGAGATAAGGGAAGCTGCTTATGAAAATTCAAGGATTTATAAAGAACTTACTAAGAGATGGCATGATGCAAGAGTAAGAATCAAGGAGTTTAAGGAAGGTGATCAAGTTTTGTTGTTCAACTCATAGCTCATATTGTTTCCTGGAAAGTTGAAAAGTAGATGGATAGGACCGTATACAGTGACTCATTCATATCCTCATGGAGCTGTGGAATTGAGCAACACAAAAGGAGACACATTCAAAGTGAAAGGGCAAAGGTTAAAGCTATACCATGGAAGCACATTTGAGGAGTTCCATCAAGTTTCATACTTAAGGGAATTAACTAGATGATCAATTTAATGGTCTAGCTCATGGACCATTAAAAGAGCGCTTCTTGGGGGCTCAACCAAGATTATTTTTTAATTTGTATTTGTATTTGTATTTTTTTATTTTTATTATTGGTTATTTGTTTTATATTTTTACAAGTTTATTCTATTTTTTATGATTGTTTCTGGTGCATTTCAGGGAATGAAAGAAAGGTTGGAGCTCTAGAAGAGGTCTTATGAGTTAAATGTTTAGTGGAATTTTTGTTTCGAGTGACTTGTAATTTAAATTTATGATGCATTGCTTGTCTATGTGTGTTCAATTTTTAATTTAGCGAATTTATGAAGTATGCATATATAGGTCACAAGGCTGTGTGCATTTTGCACATGGTCGTTCGTCTTGCATCACCACTTCTAAACCATCAGGTCACACGGCCGTGCACCTTATGAGACCAAAACTCGACACAAGACTGTGCGAATTTCGCACATGGCCGTGTGACGAGATAGACCTGACTTTTAGAAAAGACACAAATTTTTTTTAAAGTGGATTTTTTCCACTTTCTAACACTCCACACTTCCCCAAAACCCTAGGGACTCCACTTTTTCACTTCCTAAGCCCTAGAAAACCTAACTGTTGACCACCTTTTCAATTCTTATTAAATTTAACCCAATTTCCTATCATCCCACTCTCTATATCACTTCCTCTTTACAAAATCATTCTCTACACCATTTCCTACACCATTATCCACTCTACATATTCTCTCAATTCTTTTTAAGGAAATCTTATAGAGAAAGATCAAAGAAGGAAGGGCATAGCAAGGAAGCAAACTAATCCTTCCAAAAGAGCAAGACATGGTGGAACTTCCAATAATCTAGGTGGTGCTAATGAGGAACAAATGGTAAAACCTTTCCCCTCTCAAATTCAATTTAGGCATGGTGAGTATAGGAATAAATTTTGAGCAATGATGAATAGGAAGATTGTGCCAAATAGATATTTGAGTGCCATATCCTTGATTGAAATTGGGTTGTTAGACGAGATTAATTTTTATGTTCATAGGATAGGGTGGAATGATTTTATTTTGATGCAAAATCCTTCTTATGCCATCCCCACTTGTGAATTTCTCTCTTCTTTTAAGTTTAATGATCATACCCTTATTCTTACTTTTCACTTGGGGAATGAGGAGCATACTCTAGGTTTATTTGAACTCAATGATGTATTTCATTTTCCCAAAAATCAGGATGCTAATGTTGCATATGATAGAAATGAGTTTTGGAGAGAATTAACCGGGGAAAGGGGAGTTTTCTATAAGGCTCGGTCAATAAAAGAATCAAGGATTCGATTGCCCGTACTCAAGTACCTTCATAGACTCATGGCACATTCTTTGTTTCCAAGGAAAGAGGGTGACTCTGTGATTACCACCACTGAGCTAAACATTTTATATTGTATGGTGAATGATAAAAAACTTGATGTCTGTCATGCTTTAGCTAGGAAATTGAGAGATGTTGCTACAAAAGCTACTGGGGCTATTAAAGTGGGAGGCCTAGTAACAGCTATAGCCAAGTACTTAAACTTTGACATCGAGAACATGCCTTTTGAAAAGGTCCCGGGTCGTCACTTTATTGACACGGGCATGATGGAATCCATGGGAATGGTTAGAGTTGATCATGCTGGGAGAGCTTTTCTTATCCCGCCTGCACCTGTAGAGCAAGATGAAGAGGAAGAGGAAGATGTCTCTCTAAATAATGTGTTAGAAAGGCTTGACAGCTTGGAGTTGCAAATTGGAGTCATTAATTCCAACGTAGGAGAGCTAAATTCTGAAGTGGTAGGAATGGGTTGTTCTTCTAAGCAAATGAATCGTACATTGTAGATGATTAACCATAACCTTAACGCCTATTTCAGCTCTCAAAATTTTATCCCACCGCCATTCTCATAGGATGAAGATATGCCAGCACAAGAGTACTCCTCTGAGGATGAAGGGAAGGAATGAAGATTTTGTTTTCAAGTGTTTAATTATAGCTTGAACAATGTTTATTTTATGTGTTTTTAGTCCTTTTAATTATGATGTTTTATGGAACGTTATGTGTTGTGTTTCATGTTTTGAATTGAAGTATGTTTTTGTTTAAGTTTTTTTTTTGTTAAGGATTTTTATTTTAGGAATGTTACTTTTTCTTATTTTTCCATTTAATATTTTTTTCTTCCAATTGTTCAATAAATATGGGAGGTTTTTCCTACCAATATAAAAAAAAATTATATGCTAGCAGGTAGCATGGCCATGCGCATTGTGCACACGGCCATGCGACCTGATGCACAGGCACAGCTGAATTCCTTAAAAAATTTTCTGTTTTAAACGTTGCAATGAGGACATTGCACATTTTAAGTGTGGGGGAGGAAATAAATAAAATAATAAATAATAAATAAATAAATTTATTTTACGAGCTTGTTAGTTGTGATTTTATTTATTTTTGTTTGTTTCCTTATTCCATTGAGGGTTTAGTTGATTTTAGTTTCCTAAGTAAGCTAAATTTCCTGAATTAATGGGTAAGCAATTTTTACTGAAATTGGAATGTTTTGTTTCTTGTAATTTTTTTTTTGTTTTCTTATTTAAACTCTGCTGACTTTTGTTTTTATTCTTATTAATTTCATTTTTTTTATTATTTTATTTTAGTACTAACATTGTTATGATTGCTAGAACAAAAACACAATTTCAAGGAAAGAAGCTTAGTGATGGCAAAGGAAAACCTAAAGACATGAGGAACGATTATGAAGCTTTCTTTGCCATTTATTCTGAAGAAGAAGGGAAGAGATTCTACTCCTTAGTCAAGAAAAAATTCAGCAAGCCAAAATACTTTGATGATAAGGTACTGTTGAATATGGATATTATAGGAACCATAGATATGTTTTGCAATAAATTTGGGTGGTTTAAATTGGCTACAGCCCAATATGATGTATTCTTTAAACTCATGATAGAATTTTACACTACATTTAAGATTTTAGATGCACCTCTAGCGATCTTTTCATGTAGGTTCTTTGGGAAAGAATACTTATTTGACTATGAAATCATGTCTCAAATCTTTGGTTTTCCTCAAGGAGGTGTTTTTCAACCTCCTATGGATTATAATATGAGTAGTTTTTGACATGAAATCACTGGAGGTGATAAAGTTTGTGAGGGTCAAATAATGACTAGTGGTTTGATCAAAGATCACTCATATTTAATCATGCATAAATTCATGACACATACAATCTTTGGAAGAAAAGATAGTACTAGGGTTTCCCCTGATGAACTATTCATGTTATGGTGCTTGAAGACTAGCATAAAAGCATATAGTACATACTTTGTTTTATGTTCTATGTGGCGAGTTGTTCAGGCTAGAAAGGCGTTGATCTCAATGGGGCATATTGTCACTGGATTGGCATTGTATTTTGTTCCATTTGAATTTGCCAAACATAAATTGGAGCCTTTAAAAGCCGAGTCCCTTGATGAAGATTACCTAGTGCGAGCTGAAATCATCACCGAATTCAATGAGTTTCATAATGTAATGGGTAGAAGATGCTATATGATCCGTCAATTGGCAATGCAACATGGAGAAATACCTTTACCCCCTAATGCAGTTGAAAAAGGAGATAATGGGAGTGAGGCTCAATCAAGGAAGCAATAGAATACCAAAAAATGGAGTGATGGCATCATGGAAAATATCAAAGAGCATATGGATATCTCTGACAATAGGATTAGGAACATGGTTATGGATTTATCCAACCAGTTAGAGAAGTTCGAGAGGCGATGTGAATCCAGAGCTGAAAGGTTGCAACTTCAAATTAATGAAATCTTTCGCATCCTTCCTCAAAGCAAAAGATCTAAAGCTATAAATGAAGCTGCAAAGTGCATCATGGTCACACCATATATTCCCCCTCCAATTTCACCAGAATAAAGGGAGTATATTGTTCTCTAATTTTCTTTTATTTATTTATTTTCTTTTCATGACTGTATGCCTATGTATTTGTTTTACTTTAAGAGTCTACATGCTTTATTTATTTATTTATTTTTACCCTTTTATGTGTTTGTGCCTTGCTCTTACACTTGAATTTTTGCAACATATATACCTTTAGAGCCTTATTCATTAATCTTAGTTTTCTTAAAGAAATGCCTTAATCTTCCCTTAATGGATCATTTTAAATTTTTAAATTAGAAGAGCAACTTGTGGTTAAGAATTTTTACATTTTAATGAACATTAATGCTTACTTTTCTATTGAACAAGTGAATCTAGATGATTAATATTTGAGAAAAGTATTTATAAGTAAGAATTTGAGGCTTCTTTAGAGTGGTTATAAATATTAAAAAAAATCAATCAAGAAGCGAGATGGAGCATAAAATGCACTCGTTTAGAGCTTAAAATTGAAAAGAAAAATCTTTTAAATGCTCCTTCTACTCTAATGCTCTTTAAGAGTAAGAGTATCCAAAGGACCCTTTTTGGAGGTTTCCACATTGAGTAACACAAGAAAGGTGGGGGATGCTGAGATTGGGAAGATATTGATTGATGAACTTCTTAGCCTCTTTATTATTGGCACAATTCCTACTTGTTTTTATTTTTCTTAAGTGTCAATCATTTTTTTCATATTTTCACTAGAAAAGTATGCTCTTAACATGGTAACAATATATTCTTAACCTTAGTTGCTTTTTTACTTTTTGAGTTTATAAATTTTTTATTAAAGGAAGATTATGGTAGTTAGTTAAGTTAAAGCTAGTTAATGAATATGATTCTTTAGGCAGATATGTGTTTTCAGGTTTTGCTTGAGGACAAGAAAATATTCAAGTGTGAGGGAATTTTATAAGTGTGAAAAATGCATTTTATTAAGTAGTCTTTATGTTAGGAAAAATGCAATTTGAATTAAGTTTATGTTTCTTTTATTCAGTTTTTGTTTAGTTGAGTACTTACTGCATGTCTTGTGTGTTTATTTATTTTTACGTATTAGTTGGTTTATTTTTGGTTGATTTTTATGTATTTAGGGAAGTCAAAGAACAGTAAAGGAAGGTTATATGGGAGCCGTGAGCACTTGAATCAAGCCTTAAAAGCAATGGAGATCAATATGCTCAAATGCTGAAAAAATGATGTGCACGGCCATGCACATTTGCACACGGCCGTGCGACCTGGTGATTAGGAAAGTCAGAGTCGAATTTAATTGCTGACTCACAAAGGACAAGAGGGAGATTTCACACAGATGTAACCCTAGGGCTGGTAATTAGGGTTTTATAAGAGGGTAGCCACCAGAAACAAAAGGAGGAGGATTATTATTCTTTTTTTTTATCATCACTTTTTAGAGATACAATTTTTCTTAGAGCAGTTTTAAGAAAACAAGGATTTTTTCTTGCTTATGTTAGTTTGGAGATTGGAGAATAAAAATTGAAGAACATCAAGCTTCCTATTTAACGAGGGGTTTATTCTATTCAATTGTTTTTATTCGTTCTTAATTTTAATTCAATGATGATGTTTATTTTCCGTTATTATTCTTCTTTATTTCTTAAAATTAACATGAGTAGCTAAATTCTTAGTTAGGGTTCTTATTACTATTCAACCATGGGCTAATCATAATTAAACCTAAGCCATTAACCTAGATCCTTTGTTATTTTTGAACTTAATGTCTTCTTAGGATTGATCACCCTTTGATTAAATATACATAATAAAACTTGATCGAGAGATGGGTTGTATTGGATTTAAACAATAACCTGTTAGATGCTTTCTTAGTTGAGAAACACTTAAGCAACTAATATTGATTAAGGGTTGGTGCTTAAACCGGGTTAACCGAACACTTGGTAGGTAAGAGCTTTAAATCTAAGAATGTCAATTTACTTGGTTAATCATAGGGTTGTCTTAGGAGGAAAGCCTATGATTCTTAAGAAACCCTCAAATTGGATTAAGGTTAGGTATGGCTTAGTAGTTAATTTATCTTAAATAAAGGTTGAATTAGTAATAAGAACCCTAGCCCTCTAAAGTGATTGTTATTTAATTATGATTTTTGTGTTTTTGATTTGGTTTAAGTTTTAGTTTAATTCAAAATACCCTTTTTCATTGTTTAAACATACAAACACATCTAGTATCATTGTAGTCAATCTACAATCTCTGTGGGATCGATATTTAATTACTACTTGTACGAATCTATATACTTGCAGAAACCTACCAAATAGTAATTTATAAAATAATTTTAAATAAACACAAGACTGAAAGAATTTGGTATTTCGTTCCCTGAATCTCCTGGTTGTGGTGCTAGCTTTCTTTTAGAGAATCAAGTACCACCAAAATGATTTGTCTAGATCATTACCCTAGGTGGCGACTCCTCATCTCCACACCATGTCTTTATGACAACAGTTAGTGTGTTATCTAAAGCCCTAAGCTTAAACCTTGTCGTCTACAGTGGCAATTCTATTAGGTACAAAAGATACTGATTCTACTTATGTTCTTTAGAATTATTTTATTAATTATTATTTTATTCTTGCATTCATTTTGCATGTCCCTATTAACTTATGAGATTAGTTTATGATTCCAGGATTCCACTAGCTTCATGGAGTTGTAAATCAGCTAACCATCACTCTTAGCCTTAACTCGATTCAACAGAGATTACCAAGCTTATCTGACTAGAGTCTATAACCCAAGTCCTAAAGGGGGGTAGTTTTCTCAAGTTTGCAAAGGATGTTGGGCCCCTCTGACCTTAGCCTATAACTCAAGTCTTAAAAGAGGGCATCTTGCTAAGGGAACCTCGACCTTTTACCAGACCTGAAGCATATATAATGGCTTAGTAACTTCCCCTAGGATTACCCAAATTGCTTATGAATGTTGCCATGAGGTATTTATATCTATAAAGGCCTGAACCTATACCTTAGAAGCCCATTTGGGTTAATAAATATTGGGCTAATCTTTTATACCTAGAAGTACTATTTCTATGCTTTTACTACTTTGAGAGATTTGGCATGTGCATCAGTTCTTGATATCCCATGTTGATATTAAGGCCAAGACCAAAAATCCTAGGAAATGAGACTCACTATTAAACATGTGTGTGGGAAGAATAAGAATGGAAGGATGAATGTTGTACACTTGATTGATAGTTGCTATTTGCTACTTGTTGCATAGCACGTGCATCATGCATACGTGCATTTCATCTATCATACTAACACTTTATTTTACAATCATAATATATTCATCTAGGTCTTCTCATATTTAGGGATAGAAAGGTGGCAAACTAAGAAGGACATATTTAAGTCCTAAAGCCATAGCAGAAGAGGTCCTTCAATGACTAGAGAAGAATCCTATTAATCCTCTTTACTTGGAAGCTGAACCAACTCCAAATAAGCATATAGAAATGGAATAATAACAAGGAGGGAACTGGACCTTAGAAGACATTAAGGGAGCTTTAATGGATGACATGAGGGCTATGATGCAAGATGAACTAAGACAGGCTTTATTTGGACTGATGCAACCTGTTGCTACTATCATACCACCACCTGCAATTAATCAACCACTTGTTGCTGCAACTATCCCACTCACTACAGATTCTCCACTTACTGCCAATAATGCTGGGGGGAACCTGTTCTTAGAAACCCACCCGCTAATGTAAAGCTTAAGGATGTTGACAACAACATGATAGAAAAGGCAAAGAGAGAATCACTTGAACTTGTACAAGACCATGAGTCTAAGTAGATACAAGCACTGACATAGAAAATTTCTAAGATGGAAGAGTTTATTAGAGGACAAGGTATGGGATATTTATTTGACTTTGATTATATGTTGCTAATGGAGGATAGTAAGCTACCTGAGAAGTTCAAAATGCCTCAACTAAAAAACTTTGATAGAATTGGCGATCCTAGGATTCATCTCAGTCAGTACACAATAACTATAAGCACTACTAAGGCCCCAATAGCAGTGATCATTAGATTATTTGTATTGTCTTTAGAGGGAGTGGCTGTAGACTGGTAGCATAAGTTGGAAAAGTCTATCAAGGTTGACTAGAAAGAACTATGTACTGCTTTTTTAAAACAGTATGATTATAACAATAGATTGGAAGTGTCCATTAGGGATTTGGAATTGATTAATAAAAAATCAAATGAATCCTTTTCTAATTTCTTGATTAGATTTATGAACAAGGCTGGATTAATAAAAAACACATTGGCTAAGAAGGATTAGGTTAGGATGATATTCTGTAACGTGTCGCCTAATTTGGTTGAGAGATTGCAAATAATGAATCCTAAAGCATTTATAGACGTGTATGACGATAGTTTGCAACCCAAAGAGATTGAGGGTGAGAAGAAGAAAAATTTTAGAAGTAGAGGAAACTAAAATTACCCAACTAAGGGCACACAATAGGGAAGTACTAACCAAGCTGTGGCGGTGCGCACAATTCAGTAGCCTAGAAGATTCTCTAATTTTAACCAACCACTTTCCAAAGTCCTAAACCATTTAATCCAAAAAGGCCTACTTAGACCCTTAACCTTTTCCAAACCACCAAACCCAAATGTTCTAGACTACGGCCCAAACAGCTACTGTAAATTTCACCAAGTAGCTGGCCACTCCATAGACACCTGTATCTGCTTAAAACATGAAATACAAAACTTGATAGATTCTAAAAAAACCATAAACCCTAAAAAGTCCAATTCCAACCCAAACACTAAAAACAACCCTTTCCTAAACTATCCAAATGTTCCACCACTAGCCATTATGATGATCAACTTAGGAGTTAGCGAAGAGGAAGTGTTGGACTCCTTTGAAAACTTAAACCTTATAGACAATGAGAAATCTCATGATGCCTCTAGAGGAGTAGAAGATTTATTGGGGCAACCCTCTGGCAAATTTGGCTTTAAGGTGTTCTATTCAAAGCCACACTCTACTAATATTCCCTTTGAATCAATTGTGCCCTCAAGATGGGGTAATGAGTTTAATAATGAGCTGATGGAAGAAGAGAGAGAATATGAAACTCCTAAGCAGCCATTGAGAGGGATTAAAGGTTTATTAGGGCCACCTACAGGAAAGTTTGACTATATAGTATTTTACTCTAAGCCCGCTTCACATGATATACCAATAAAGGAGATTATGACCTTAGGATGGGGTAAAGAGTTTGAAGATGATGATGTAAATGGAAAGAGCAATGGATCTTTTGCTTTTGAATAGTCTCAAGAGGGAGTTGAAGAATTACTGAGCCAACATTTGGGCAAACTTAACATTAAGGAGTTAAAAGGGAAAAAAAGTGCATGATGGAAGTATACAAAGATGGAAATAAGGATTGCATTATTAGGGTTGTTAACATTTGGTATGACTCTGATGAAGAGAGCCCTGGTGGTCTTGATGTATGGAGTGATAATCCTAACGCGAACCATGTCACCAGAAATGGAAAGAATTATAAGGTAGCAGAAAAGAAAATTGAGAGAGTCATAGAAAGAGAATAAATAGAGGATGTAAAAGTAGAGGAAGGGTAGAAAGACAACCTGATCTTAGAGTAGCTAAAGAAAGCTAAGGCAAATATAAGTATTTGAGAGTTATTAATGCATTTAGGCATCCACCGAAGAGCTCTTGTTAAGGCTCTATCAAATATGAGTATTAAAACAACAGTGACACCTGAGGCTATCGTAGCAAAGGTCACAAAAAAGAAGCATGGCTTGATAACATTCTCGGATGAGGATTTACCTTTAGAAGGTAGAAACCATAACAAGGCACTATTTATCACAGCTGAAGTAAGGGGAAAGAGAACCAATTTTGCAATGGTAGATGACGACTCTACTATTAAAGTGTGTCCATTAAAAATCCTACCTAATTTGGGTTTGAAAGCTAATGATTTAAAAGTTTCAAATCTCATAATCAGAGCCTATGATGATAGCACCTGGACTGTGGAGAGCACATTCCAAGCTCTAGTTAAAACAGGACCTGTAGAGTCAACTATTGAGTTCACTGTATTAGACATCCCTATCACACATTCTTGCTTTTAAGAAGGCCATGGTTTCATGCTCTAGGAGGGGTACCCTCAATTGTGCACCAGAAGATAAAATTCCTCATGAAGGAGAGGCATGACTATAGAAGCTGGAATTAGTGCAGGTGTGGTAGCCATATAGGATAAAAAAAATAAGTATGCATTCCCCTTGGTTTCCAAGTTGCTAGAATATTTGATGGAACTATGATGGACTTGAGAGTTGCAAGGATGATGGAGAATATGAATTATCAACCTAGACAGGGGCTGGGAAAGAATAAGTAAGGAAGCCCTATAAACCCTCAAAATTCAGAAGTCAGAGCGACACTAAGGGATTGGGTGCACTAAGACAAAACTTGGTCGCAAAAGAGGAAGGAAGAAGGGAAAGGCCAAGATAGATAAGCCCTTGGGGAGAATTAAGTATATGAGTGAGAATTTTATCAAGCCAGGGGAAGGTAAGTACTATCTGGGTGCTAAGGAATCTATCAATGTTACTAGAAAAGACATTCCTAGGTTCAAGAACTTCAAAGAGTAGATTATGGAGAACCCGATAAAGGATAATAAAAAGGAAGTAATGAATCCAGTAGCTGTGAAGATGAGTGATACTACTGCTAAAGAGCTACTGTGTCTGCCACCTGAAGAGGATCCACCCTAGGATTTAGGTACTATCATTAGTAATAGTTTTAGTGATTTTTTTTTATGAAGAAATTGATGTGATAACATATGGCCTTTATAAGGATGAAGATTTTATTTTTTCCATGGTCAATAATGTGAATTCTAGTTTTGCTTACTTGTGGTGTTGATCCTGATGGTTCTGTGCATTTTAATATTAATCGTATGTGCATGTTAGACATTAATTCCATTCAATTATATTCATTAAACATGGGCACAAATGATAATCCTAAGAACATTTCTATATCACATGATGTAACTCCTGAAGAGAGGGAAAATTTTGAGAGAATATTAACAAAAAGAAAGGTAGTATTTTCTTGGATTTATGAAGATATGCTAGGTTTAGATACGAAAATTGTGGAACATCACATCCTAACTTATCCAGAAATTAAACCTATTAAATAGAAACTATGTAGGCTAAGACTATAGTTGACTGACAAAATAATAGAGGAAGTTGCTAAACAAATCCAGGCTAATTTTCTAAAAGTGGTAGATTATCCTTAATAGTTCACAAAAGTACCAGTACATAAGAAAAATGGTAAAGTATGTATGTGTGTGGATTTTAGGGATATAAACAAAGCATGCCCAAAAGATGATTTTCCTTTACCTCACATTTATATGATAGTTGACAGTACGACATTGAGCGCGATGTATTTTTTTTATGGATGGGTTTTTAGGATATAATCAGATAATGATGGTAGTCATGGATAAGATCAAAACAGCTTTCATTACATAATGGGGGATGTATTGTTATAAGGTTATGCCTTTTGGATTGAAGAATGTAGGTGCAACATATCAAAGGGCAGCTACTGCTCTTTTCTATCACATAATGCATAAAGAAGTAGAAGTATATGTAGATGACATGATGGTCAAGTCAGAGACAAGAGAGGGATACTTTGAAGCTTTAAATAAGTTTTTGGCTCAAATTGAGAGGTACAATCCGAGGCTCAACCCAAAAAGATGCATTTTTAGGGTTACTTCAAGAAAACTGCTAGGGCTTATAGTTAGCAATAAAGGAATTAAAGTAGATCTAGATAAAGTGAAAGCTATATAGGATATGTTGTTGCTAAAGATAAAGAAAGAAGTAAGAGGATTCATTGGTAGGTTGCAGTATATTACTAGATTCATTGCAAAGCTTACTAATATTTATAACCCTATCTTCAAGCTTTTAACGAAAGATAAGCCTGTGAAGTGGAATAATGATTATCAAAAGGATTTTGATAGGATTAAGGAATATCTTGCCAATTTGCATGTATTGAAGCTGCCAAGGCAAGGCAAGCCATTGATCCAGTACTTGGATCTAGAGGAAAATATAATGGGGGCAATGCTAGCACAAGAAGGACTGGATGGAGTAGAATATGTAGTGTATTACGTTAGCAAGAAGTTTCTACCATATGAGGAAAAGTATGATTTGGTAGAGAAGACATATTTGATAATGATATGGGCAACAAGAAAATTAAGGCATTATTTTCAATCCTATAAAGTTCAAGCTATTTCAAACATAGATCCTTTAAGATATCTATTTCAAGAATTTGTTTTAATTGGAAAAATGTCTCAATGGCTCGTACTACTGACTAAATTTGATATAGAGTACATTACCACAAAGGTTATCAAAGGAAGAGCAGTAGCAGAATTCCTAGCTCAGAATGCAGTATAAGGTGATGAACTGTGGAATTTGGAGTTTCTAGATGAGAACTTAGCAGTCATAGAACTTCAGGAGTGGAAACTTTATTTCAATGGGGCTGTAAACAACAAAGGAGCTGGAGTAGGAGTTATTCTTGTGATGCTAGAAGGAGAAACCATACCAATGGCCAAGAAGTTAGATTTTAAGGTAACAAATAATATGGTTAAGTATGAGGCATGCATTATGGAGTGGAGGCAGCAATAATAGTTGGAGCATTGGTATTTAAGGATTCGATGTTGGTCGTCAGTCAGGCTAATGAAGAATGAGAGGTGAAAAAGGAAAAACTGAAGCCTTATATCTACTATTTGAAAACTTTAATATAGAACTTTACTAATTGTCTCTTCATTCATTTTTCAAAAGACGATAATCAGATGGCAGATGAACTGGCACACTCTCTTTGATGTGCGATAATGTGATTGGATTGACTATGAAGCCTTTGGTAATCATAAAATCAAAAGCTCCTTGTTTTGGGGGAGAGCAAACTATAGGTAAATAGGGCTTGAAGAGAAGCCATGGTTTCATGACATTTAGAGGTTTATTGAGGAAGGAAAGTATCCAGATGAAGTGACTTCAAAAGAGAAATATGCTCTTCGTGTTCTTATATGTAATTATATGAGTCACGATGGAGAATTATACAAAAGAATGCTGAATGGAATGCAGCTCAGATGTCTAAAGAAAGATAAAGCTGAAGAGGTGATGAAAGAGATTTATGCAGGAGATTACAGTTCTCACATGAATGGAATGATCTTGGCTAAGAAGATAATCAGACAAGGGTATTATTGGACGAGTTTGGAAAAAGATTGTATTAGAACAGTAAGACAGTGCCATCAATGCCAGATCTATGGGTATCTTAACCATCTTCCTCCTATGGTGCTAAATAGTTTATCATCTTCTTGGCACTTTACAGTATGGGGGATTGATATTATAGGAGAAATAAGGCCAACAACATCCAATGGGTATAAGTATATAGTTGTAGCAATAGATTACTTTTCCAAATGGGTAGAGGCTAAGTCCTTTAACACTCTGAAAGCAAAACAAATGGCAGGATTTATTGAGAAGAGTTTAATTTGCAGGTATAGGGTCCCACACCATATTATGATAGATAATGGTATCCAATTTTAGGTAGAAATGATAGAGTTATTACAGAAGTATGGGATTGAACATCATAAGTCTTCACCTTATCACCCTCAGGCTAATGGAATAGTATAAGCGGCTAATAAAAATGTTAAGAGAAAATATTCAGCTAGAAAATCTGAAAGGACTGGCTGATAACGGGACTTATATCATGTGATGTAATAAATGTACTCATTTTGGCCCTAATTAATTAAGCAAATTAAAATGAAATTTTTGTTGAATATTGCATGTCCTATCTTTATTATAAGGCATAAGTACTTAAAGGAAAAATCAAAGCATGAAAAGTCTAAAAAACTAGATCTATGAGATCACTACTCTAAATATGTCTTGATTTCTTCTTTTATGATTCATCCTACAACACTTGAGTCCTCTTGTACTTAGCAAATTTGGGTGGCTTTGCAGTTTGCATGATAACCCAAGCTTTATGGTTATCATCAGTGGTCATATTGGCATTCAAATGCATGTTTCACTCAAAGTTCCTATAAGGCCATAAGCTTCTAACCTTGTCCAGAAAGTCCTGTCTCAAAAGGGAAGCCTTCAAAGTTAGTAAAAACAGTGATAATGAATTGTAGGTGGCCATACTAATGGCAAAGATGTGAAGGGGAGAAAAAGGTAGAGAAACGTAGCTCAGGAATAGGAACACTATGATCATATAGCTCAACAGTCATGAACTTGAATTCCACCAAGGGCAGACCTATGTGATCTTGGTATCTGCAATGCCCCTCAACCAGTCAACCCATTAGTTTATACTAAGCTTATCCTCCATCTTCAATAGATGAGACTATAACTGATGAGATTAATAAGTCAAAGGGTTGGTAGGAATGATAAGAAAACTCAACTTTTCTTATAACCAGATCTAAAAAAATCTCATTAAGTTGAAAACCCAAAAGGGCAGCTTAGGCAAAAGTTAGGGCAAGCCTACTAAGTTGAAAACCTTAAAGGGCAGCTTAGCCAAAAGTTAAGGCAAATAAAAAAGAAAGAAAACAATAAAGGATTCTGGTTACACACTTGAAGGAGAAGTAAACTATCTAAAAGATGATTTTGAGTTCTAAAGTAGTCCAGTCCTATGATAGTTTTCAGCAAGAATAATGGGCATAGGGTCAACCCCAGCTTATACCTACTCTAAAATACTCACAATCTATGTGTCAGCATTTCCATGAGATGAAGCTAGCAAAAACTGTGCATAAAGACAACAAGTAATGGTTTTGTTCCAAACAGCACTATTCTTATCTTTAGTTTCACATACAGTAATGAAAGAAGATAGATAGATGGTCCCAGGGTTGTGAGCATACAGATAAATGTCATATGGGGGCAAATCAAAGATTGCTACTAGCTTATCAGGAAATTTCATGGTCAGATCAAGAAGAGCAATCATGGCAGTTGAGTCTAATGATCACCCCAAGATAGTAGCATATTCTTCAATCATTGGGCATAACTCTTGCCTATTGAATATGAACACATGGTCCTTAGCATCCTAAAAAGTTACAGTAGCATGCAAAAGTTATTGTTAATATTCAAATGCCGAAGGGATTTTAATGACTTGCATTGAAAAGGGAGACAGTTGTTCCAATTATTTCCATAAAGGCTCTTAAGGAATTTCTTCATCAATTGGAAAGATGCTTGAGTTATGATTAAAAGTGTAGAGAATGAGGAATAATGGCCCTTGTGTAGAAAAGGAAAATGAGTCCATATGAGAAAAGGATTCTATTTGCCTAATGAAAATGGATAAGATGAGGTGACAGAATCTAAAAGAGCATTATCCATTGTTAGAGGGATTTTAATGAAAGAAGTTTACCCAAGAGCAGCTACCAGTTCAAGTAATACGTAATAGTACTCAAATAGTGCAAAATCTAGAAAATAACAGTACCATAGAAATAGTCAGATATAAGCACACTGAGAGTCAAAAATAAAAAAAATCCTAATCAATCATCATGAGCTCTCGAATAGGGCCAAGGCCTCCATCCTCCAATCATGTCATCATGCTGATAAGTATCTAAAGGCCTGGCATATGAAGTCCCAGCACTATAAGGATCAATGCACAAGTTTGCAAGCTGCCGATGAAGCATCTCCTTCTCATGCTTTAGACCACTAGAATAACTTTGCACATATGGGAAATGTCATATCATATGCATAACATGCATATACTTTGCATTTTTCAATGTATATACTTACTTTCCAACTATTTATGACCTGCATAGTAAATAACCTCAGAGATAATGCAAGACTGTATAAATACTCTACCTGTGTCAGGGGAACCTATTTTGTAAAATTTTCTATTAACATCCGTGTCAAGTGTATAGATCATGCAAGAAATAAGTCAGATAGACTTATATAAGAAGTATATGTTGGAGAAAAGCTAGGAAGCTGAGCATTGCTAAAGTGCATATACTACTTAACCAGAGTCTAAATAGTAGGAGCCCAATAAAGCATAAACCTGTCCAAAAGAGAGACATCACCAAGAATAGCACCAACAAAAGCCCCCTAACAACTAGTCCAATCATGTTGAGTATAGTGTGTATGACTAGATCTGGGCTCAAATCTCTCAGTATCGGGAGCAGTCTTAGTCCTCTAAGTAGTCTTTATCTCTTCACCCATCCCCTTAGCAATAGGGGAACCAATCTCCTCAAACTATGAAAAAGAATGAGTAATTTATGGGGTCTAAAAGAATAAATGAAATGATTAGAAGTTACCTTAGCATGGTCAGTAGGAATCTGCTCTAAGAGGTTCTTATGAATGAACTACTGGTAATGGCAATATCGCTCAAGAAAAGTCAAGGCAGCATATCCCTATAGCGCCTCTCTCAGCTCTGAACCCGTTAGGTGTGAGTTATATAACATTGAAGGAGGGATATCATAAGGAATGATGTTGTGAATGTCCAGAAGACCAGCGATATACATTTGGCAGCCATATGGACTCAAGACATACTGCTCGAGCTATAAAATTGTATCTCTGGACATCATAAGCTCCCTCTAGCTAACCATATACATATGATTTTATTTTCTTACCAGGTGCCAGTCAATGGAGTTTATTTGGTCATGATAGGTCTGAAGAATATTTTTAATGCTAGACAGATGGGAAGAACCCTATCTCTGCATCAGAGGGAGACTCCTGTTAGAGCTAATAGAATTAAAACCCCATATTAGCCCAATCTCTATACTCTAAATTTAGAAAAGAAAGAAAATAAAGTAATGAATTAAAAAAAAGGGAGAGAACATACATGTAGGACGTGCCAAAATCCACACATCATGATAGCACCTCCATATACAGTATTTAGTCAATAGTAAAGATAGGCTAATGCAACAAATCCCTAATTAAGGGTAGCAATTCAATCTAAGTCATGAAGGGGGCCAAGTAAAGCAATGTTGACCTCGAGACCAGTCTCATAGAAAAGAGTCATGCCTGGCAATATGAGGAGGAGACACCTCGCCTTTTGATCAATATGATGGGGAGTAGTAGTGGGCAGATGTTTGAATCCCTCGACTAGAGATGAAAGGACAACATTTTTTATGGGATGAACCCAATCAAGTTATGCACATACTAACTCCATGCATCTTTAGGAAGACTGCAATAACTAATGTCGACAGGACTAGGAGTTCCTCGGAAGGCAATCCTAGTGATGGCAGAAAGCTCATAGCAGAAATAGTCAATTCCCCTATACAAGTGTGAAAAGTGTGGGTGGTGTCCATCCACCTCTCAATCAAAGCAAATAAAGAATAGCGATCAGATAGCCCCGAACTATCGAAAGCGCGACGATGAATTTTATAAAACTTGAGGCCTAGATCAGTTATGCCACATTCCTTGGCAGCCCGTGAATTTCATCAATCGCTAGATGAAATTCAAGAATAAAAAATAAAAAAAATTAATTAATTACATTTTTTATTGGCAAAATGGAATGCCGACTGACATTACATAATGTCGATCGAAATTAGGCAATGTCGATCAAAAAATTGGACTTCTGATCGAGATTTCAAACGTTTGATCAAACATATAGCAAACCCAAGCTAAATTTTTCATATTTTTAGGGTTTAATTTCAAAATTTCATGCATTTTCGACTAGTTTCTAATATAATTTGAATAATGTGAATACAAATTTGTATTCTAAAATGGATTGTGATTGCTAATTTTATAAATAATTTTTTGTAGAAATAAACAGAAATGAGGAAATATTACCTTATTACCCACTTCTGTGCACCTATAGAGATGTAGGTAAGTCAAAGGGAGGATGGTGGAGCTTTCTCTAAGTCTAAGACTATTCTGAGGAAAATGGGGAGACAAAATAATTGGATCTGCTAGAATTTTTGCTCCCCTATATGGTATGTGTCACGGGGCAGCCATAAGATCTGATGGATTGCAAATCAGATGTCAGATGATAAAGGGAAAATGAAACGAAAAAAATGAAGATGGAATGAGAAATGGAACATGACATGCAAAAGTGAAGTATATATGATGGAAAATATCCATTTTGATCCACCAAAACTTGCTTCCATTCAAGTCCAAATTTCTTCCTTGCAATTTGGTCCATTCATAATTCACCTATGAAGTTCATATCATTAATTAATAATTCACAAATTAGTAATTACATTGTTAGTCTATATTAAAATTCTGGATCCTCTATCAAGTATAGAATACAAAATATAATTATAGAATTTGATTTTTTTTTTTTTTTGCATTTTACGTGCATCGTCATTTTTTTGTCAAGGATTTTTAAATCTATTTTGTTATATGCTACACAGTAGTTGTAACAGAAATTTCAGATTATTTCATTACGCACTACTTAGTAGTCATAACATGAATTTCAAATTAAATATTTTATATGCTACAAAGCAGTTATAATATGAATTTTCAAATCTTTTGATCTACTAGACATTACACGGTAGTTATAGTATCATTGCTAGACGTTCCATAGGATCTATAGCATGTTCTCAAATCATAAATCGTTAAACGTCCCATAGGGAATATAATGAGAATCATTACATATAAATTGCTAAATGTCCCACAGGGAATATAGCAAGAATCATTACATATATTTTGCTAAATGTCCCACAGGGAATATAGCGAGAATCATTACATATATTTTACTAAACATCCCACAGGAAATATAATGAGAATCATTACGTATAAATCACTAAACATCCCATAGGGAATATAATGAGAATCATTACATATAAATTGCTAAACATCCCACAGGGAATATAGTGAGAATCATTACATATATTTCATTAAATGTCTCACAGGGAATATAATGAAATTTATTGTCATTAGACATCCCAAAGGGAATATAGTGTAGTTACCAGACACTACATAGTAGTTATGGTATCATCGCTAGACGTTCCACAAAAGCTATAACAAGTTCTCAAATCATATATCGTTAAATGTGCCACAGGGAATATAGCAAGGATCATTACATATATTTTATTAAACATTTCACAAAGAATATAACGAAATCCATTATCACTAGACATCGCAAAGGGAATATAGTGCAGTTCACCAAACACTACACAGTAGTTATGGTATTATTATTAGACGTTCTATAGGAGCTATAGCATGTTCTCTAATCATGAAATGTTAAACATCCTACAGGGAATATAGCAAAACTCATTTGCATATATCTCACTAGACATTCTACAAGAAATATAATGAAGCATGCTAAATATAACGTCTTACTTAAAAATTGCATAGCAATTTAAGCATCGATCCATCAATTAGGATACAATTAAGTATCCTAACTCTTTCCTTCGAAATTGTGGGCTTTTATTGCTTTGCCATAATTTTTCAAGCAAATAACGATAAAGGGGGGCAATTGTAAGCACCCAATTTCATGATGCATTTGTGCATGAATGTGATGAAAGCCTCTATGATTAAAATTTAGTCAAAAATTAACCTCTAATGTTAAATTTTGTGATTTCAAGGACTAAATTGTAACATTTTTTTGGTTTAATTGCAAAAATTGAATTTTTCAAGGGTATATTTGAAAATGTACATGATGCCAATCGATAATACACAATGCCGGTCGACATTCTAGAATGCAAAGGCACTAAAATTTCAGCAAAAATCTTATTTTTTAATTATGATTGGTAAAAAATTTAATTTATTTTTAATAAATAAATTAATTTTGGTATTTATTAGCCCAGTACATGTCTCTTATGCATATAATTTTTTAAAATTAAAATTCTTATCTTATTTGTTTTGAGAGGTAGGATCAAAGTTAGCTCTCCTATGATTATGTAAGTGGTTAGCTAGGGTTAGAATGGTATATAAAAAGAAAAGTTTGGCAGAAAGAAAAAAAAGAAGGGGGAGACTGCGTAAAGAGAGAAAAAAAAGAAAACCCTAATAGCTACTGCAAAAAAGAGTTGATTGAAAAAAACATAGAGAGAAACGAAAAAAACAAAAGAAAAAAAAAACCTTTTTAAAATAAATATGTTCTTTTCAAAGTCTGTAAATCAAAAAAACACAAAGGCAATTTTCTCAAAAAAGGTGAATCCCATTCTGAGAGGCATTCAAACAGCATTTGCATAGTATCACTCTCCTACTCCTTTCTTCTTTATTAATTCTTTCTTTTATATTATTTTTTATTTTATTATTTCTATGTTTGTTTCATTTAATTTTCATTATTTTTTTCTTTCTTTATTAATTTTAATCTTATTTTCCTTTTTGATTCTTTATGTTTCATGTTTTTGGGGATGAATACCTAATTGAACTAAGAAAACCTACGGAGAATCCATGAATAAGAGCCAAGAGTCAAAGATCCCAATTTAATTTTTATCTTGTTCTATTTAGTTTATCTTATTATTTTTTAGGTTTTTGAATTTGTTTAATTTATTTTTTACAATTGCAAGTTTAATCTTATTTTCTTTATTATTTTTAGTAGATCTTGTAATAGCCTCAATAGTGGGAATAATGAAAAGTCAAGTTTTCTCTTATTCTTAAAAAATTAATTAGTAAATTAGGTTCAATTTGGTAAACCCTAATTAAAATCAATGGAGGTAGTAGATTAATTTATGTTGCATGCTAATTAAAATTAGGTTTTTTCAGAAAAAAATAATTTAATTATATGTTTGATCTTTTTTAATTGATAGTTTTGATTTTTTTTTGTTTTAATGTTTTAGGGCTTATATATTGATTTTTGTCTGTATTAGGACCCAAGCCTATGTTTAGGCTCTAATCCATTTAATAAATAGGCTTTTAATTAGATTTTTAGGTTTACTTAATTTTAAAACCCATTTAAGCCCATTTAGATAAATTTAGATTTAGGACCATTTTTATCTAGAATTCAAACATGTAGAATTAAGCCCATTAATTTAAATACTTCATAATTTGTAGATTTAGGCCCACTTTTAAAATTAAAATTAATAGACTTAGGCTCATTTATTAACATGTAGAATAAACTTTAGTCAATTTCACTTGTAAATAAAAATGTAGAATTAGCTAAACATTAAAATAAAATTAACATAGTTTAGACCTAAGGACGATGTGCTTTGTATGCATATTTTACATGCAGTTTTATGACTAGTTTGCTTTAGGGCAATATGGATGTTTAATTAGAGTTTAATAAAATTATGTGTTAACAGAGAATAAAATAGTAATTTATAAAATAATTCTAAATGAACACAAGATTGAAAGAAGTTGGTATTCCATTCCTAGAATCTCCTGGTTATGGTGCCAGCTTTCTTTTGGAGAATTGAGTACCACCAAAATGATTTTCCTAGTTATTACCCTAGGTGGCGACTCCTCATCTCCATGCCATGTCTTTGTGATAATGGTTAGTGTGTTCTCAGGAGCCCTGAGCTCAAATAGTATCACGGTTGCTAAACTCTTAGACGTGCACTAAACCCCATCATCTACATCATCACATTAATAAACTGAAAAAATTCAGTGTGTGAGTGTGTGTGGATGCAATCATGCAACATATAATATATGATATGATACAAAGATGGAATCAAATGCAGAAAATATGTAATGCAATATATATTCTCTCCCCCACACTTAAACAAGTCAATGTTTGTAATGACTAATGAAGAAAAAGAAATAAATTAGACATGGAAAGAATGACTACCCTAAATGAGAGGAGGGTAGACAATGACCTGGGCATGGCCATTTACATGACCGTGCACATCCACCTCTTTAGTTTTACAAAATTAAGCTGTAAAAAAATAAATAAATAAATAAAATATTAAAACAAATTAAAGTTAAATGGGTTGCCTCCCATTACGCATTTATTTATAGTCATTAACTCGACTAAATTCCTATTTGATCATTAGGGAGGATTGATTAAAGATTAATCCTTTCCCATTTGAGCTCGCTTATTTGGTTTAAAAAAAGAAGGTGAAAAAGTCTTAAAATTCATATCCTTCACAACACTTTTTATTTGCCATTCTTTAGCATCCTTCTTTAGATGCCCCTTTTTCTTCTTAACCTTTTTATTTGCTTTTACCTCTTTTGTATCATGAATGAGGTAGGTTTTAAGTGGATCCTTGGGAACTTATGGAAGAACATATTTACTATAAAATTTAATTACATCCACCCAAAAATAAGAAGTCATTAATGGGGATTGTTGTGCCATTTTGAATACATCAAACTCAACCTTCTCTTCCCCAAATTCATATGTTATTTTTCCTCTCTTGACATCAATGATAGCTCTAGCTATAGCCAAGAAAGGACATCTTAGAATAATAGGAATATAAGAGTCTTCTTCCATTTCGACAATCACAAAATCATAAGGGACATAAAACTGTCCCACTTTTACTGGAATATCCTCTAATATACCCACGAGATGTATAAAAGATCTATCTACAAGCTGTAATAAAATATTAGTAGGCTTAGGATCTCCTATGCTCAATTTCCTGCATAGATATAAAGGCATTAAACTCACATTAGCTCCTAAATCACAAAGAGATTTACCAATAGCTAATTTTCTAATAACACAAGGTATAAAGATACTCCCTAGATCTTTGGACCTTATTTCTAATCACAACACTGCATTCTTCATTCATTAGTATAGTCTCATAATCCTCCCACCTCCTCTTATTAGTGATGATGTCTTTAAGGCATTTGGGTGACTGCGACTAAAAAGGGAATGGTGATATCTAATTGTTTGAACACCTTTAAAACCTTTTGAAATTGCTTTTCAAGTGCTCCACTACCCATCCTTTAAGGGAAAGGTAAACAAGGTGCCTTCATCATTTAAGGCTCTTAATCCAACTAATTACTCTTTGGCTTCTCTCCTTCTTTTGGTAATTGATCTAGCTCAGCCTTTGATTCCTTAATCTTGTGCTCAACTTCAAGCAATTGCTTCCCACTTCATAAAGTTATTACATTTACATTCTCTCTTAGGTTCTTAAGTTGACTAAGAAATTTTTCCATTTGTTGAAAATTGGAAAAGCTAGCTTATGATGCTATTTGGTGATCTAGCATCTTGTTATGTGTGGCTAATTATTCCAACATTGCATCTATCTTCTTGAAATTCTCTTCATGCTACTTAAAACTTTCTTAAAAGTGTTTGATTTATCTTTCTCTATGATTGGATGAACTTTCCATCATCATCTCAAGATTGGACTTAGGTTCGGGTTGAGGGTAAGTGCCTTTTTGCTGAAAACTCGGTGGTGCTCTGTACCCTTGATTTGCATTTAAGTTTGAATTCCCTCCTTGATTTAACCATGAGAAATTTGGGTTGTGTGTGTTAGAGTATGGATTTCCTCAAGGTCTATCATTAAAGTCATTTAAAGCATTTAATTGCTCAATGGAATAACCTTGAGAGAAAATGTTACCTCCACATACTTCATAAGATAACACCTATAATGGATAACCTGCGAAGTAGAGCTTTTATAACTACTTTATGAGGGAGTCCAATTTAGCATTTACCATGCTTAAGCTATGAACCTCATACACTCTTGCTGCTTTTCTAGGCTAATTTCTCTCTCCATGCCACTGATAATTATTCGATGCCATCTTTTCCAAGAGTGCATATGCATCATCTGTTGTTTTACTCATGAAAGAGCCTTATATAGTAATGTCTATGGTGATTTGCAAAGACTCAGATAGTCCTTGGTATAATGTTTGCATAAGGAGCCAATTCAAAATACCATGATGAGGGTAATGTCTTTATAGGTCTTTAAATCTCTCCCAAGCTTCATTAAGAGATTCTCCAGGTTGTTGCCTGAACCCTGCGAGGTCTCAGCGATATTTAGCAGTCTTTCCAAGCAGATAATACTTAGTAAAGAAGGCCTTCAAAAGTGTATCTTATGAGGTGATGGACTTTGGTGCTAATGATCCCAACCATAATTTCACCTTTTCCCTTAATAAGAAGGAAAACAACCTGAGGTGAATAGCATCCATGCTCACTCCATTGATCTTGAAAGTGTCACAAATGTTAAGGAAAGAAGCTAGATGATCATTAGGATCTTCTGATGGTAGTCCACCAAACTGATATTATAAACCATTTGGATGTATGCAGGTTTGATTTCAAAGGTGTTGGCTTTGATAGTCAACTTCATAATACAATTTTGGCTTCCTATAAGACTTAGAACCCCATATTCTTCTAAAGCTCTTGCTGCTTGGTTAGCCATTCTTTTTTAATTTTCTCATTTCTCTTTCGAATTCTTTTTGCAAGTATTTTTGATTTTTGGATTTACTTTCTTTAGTTCAAGATTATTTGATCTTATCTGCATAAACAAGAATCAAATACTTGAAAAAAAAAAGTAAGAAAACTAAATAAAACAAAATAAAATGTTAGTCTAGTAGAAATAAAAAGTGCACTAGTATTGGTATTGCCGATCTCCTCGACAATAGCACTAAAAACTTATTAGGCAATTTCTACAAGTGCATGGTTCTCAACAAGTAGTAAAGTTTGAGTATTGAGTATCACTCCCACAAGGAGAATGAGAACAAGCACTAGTCATAATTTTATCTCCATAAGCTAACATAATAGATTTAATTAAAATAGAAAACTAAATTAATTCAAAAAGATAAATTCTAAATATAAAATAAAAATTCAATAATCGAAAGATAGAGCCTATGATTTAATCTTAATTGAACTTGTTAATACAGTCAAGGCTAAATTACTTAAATTACTTAAAGTCTCTTTCGAGATCATTCAAGTATGTCAAAACTAATTACCGCCTATTTTCATGGTCAAGTAAATTAATTAAAACTCATTAAGTTCCTTAGTAATTTAATACTCCACAAAGGATTTGTCTAATTTCATGATTGAGGTTCCTAAGTTTCATAGGTCTATGAGCTAATAGATCATGCAACTTTCACTGTCTACTAATCTACCCAAAAGCATGCATTTAATTAGGCCTAAAATCAAATACAATAACATATAAAAGCAACTTGTAAAATTGACTAAACATTAACTTACTAAATTAAAACATAAAATCCAAACAAGAAGTAGTCTAGCTACACAAATCCAAACCCTGAGTAAATTATTTACACATTATGAAAATAATCATAATCAAAGATATTATAAACATGAGAACAATTATGCTTAAACGTGATTGACTTGAAACTTTACTTCTTCTTTGCTCAAAATTTCTCTGAATGCTAATTTGAATGAATTCTCTCCCTTTGAATTAACGAATTGGTCCTCTTTTTATAGCCATCTCTTGCCCTTAGAACTTTCGATTCTAGAATATTCTGATTCTGTAATCTTCTAATTTTGAAATCTTTTAAATTTGTAATCCTAAATGAAAGAGGAATATTTTTCATGAGTCCATACCCTAGCACATGGCCATGCACACGGGTGTGCACTAGGGTGTGTACATTAATTTTTTGTGCACACCCTAATGCATGGCCATGCACACGAGTGTGTACTATTCCAAATTTATGCACAACCTACTACATGGTCGTGTGGTGTGGTGTGCATAGCTTCTTCATCAGGCTTGGCTTTAATCATGTCAATGCACACCTTTTTGCACAATCGTATGGTGAAGCGTCCAGGATTCTTGATGAGCACATAGTCATGTGTTAGCTTATGTATGCAATTTATGTATACACGATCATGCACTAGCTTTAGTTCATAAAACTGCAACAAATAATTTAATTAGATATTATAATACACTTAATTATTAAACAAACATGAAAATGTATTCTTTAAAATGCAAATTAAATAATAATATGCTAAATGCAAGTAAAATTAATAATAATTGAATAAACTTATAAAAATATATTATAAAATCAATAAAAATGCTCTTAAAATTATATGTATAAATGACACATAACATGCGCAACGATTGAGATCTCAAGTATAAGAGAATATGTGGATTGGCTCAGTGGAGCGTGTGCTCTTGGGCAAAGTATGGATTGGCTTGGTGGAGCGTGTGCTGTCGAGTAGAGTATGGATTGTGCTCAATGGAGCTAATGCTCTCGAGCCAGAAATGAGATGTAACTCGATTGAGTTTGCTCTCAGTACATCAATAAAGGAATAAGTAATTAGATTGTAGTTGTAACTTGATTGAGCTTGCTCTTGGGATGGCAATCACTTAGATTAAAGAGAGCTAAAAGGTTATTAGAATTAATGGTTTAGGTGTTCTACCATATTTTCCACCAAAACAATTAATTTATATGATTTCATATGAGAATTTTATATAATAGAGAATTGTGAATTTTAAAAAGAATTTTACATAAAGATTATTGAGGAAAGTAATTGACTTTTAATATTTATATTTATTTTTTTTATCTTAAAAAGAGGTTTTTATAAATGTTTTAAAACCAACATGCATTTTAAAAAATTGATTCACTCAGTGAGGTGGGTTCATTAGTCATTATCTATGTCCGGTTTCTTATTCTCCAGCTGTTCTATATAGATTTATTTAACATTCATATTGTGTGTTAAATTCTAAACATTGTAGTAGCAAATGGTATTCTATAATTTGTCTTATGGACTTTATATATTTTGATATATATGTATTTAACTATGGTAGATTTATTATGAATTATGGTTTTATTGTTAAGTTGATTGATTTTATCTGCGAATAATTTTTAAGGCTTACTACGAGTTTCGGAAGCTATATGCTTTCCCATTCTCTAGTGCCAGTGACGTGCCTTTGGGTTCAGGTCATGACTAATTTTTACAACAAAGATACAATGGAAATGCGAAAAGTGTTAAATTTGATATTTTTGAAAGCAAAATGAAGATTTTATTTGGAAAATGATGATTTTTGACATAAAATGTAAAATCGATGCAAAAATGTAGACTTTAATATCAAGATACAATTTTTATGAATAAAATATGTAGAAAATTTAGAAATTATGTAAAAATGATAAATTTAATATATTTTTTTAAAAAAAGAAATGAAGATTTGATATAGAAAATAATGCTTCTCTGCATAAAATGTAAAATTAGTGTCAAAATGCAAACTTTATCATAAAAATGTGATTTTTATAATAAAATATAATAAAAGTGGTGAAAATGTAGGGTACGACAGAAATTATGAAAAAATACAGTTTTAATAGAGAAAGTAATATTTTTGTGATTTTCACATTCCTTGAGCTAAAAAATACTAAATAACAATTTAATATGATCAGAGTAAAGCAAAAGTTATTTAGACAGTATACAAAATGCCAATCTCACCACACAAGTCACAAAAAGTGCATAATTTACTGGCAACAATAAGATAAAAGAGAAAATGGAGTATAAGAGAAGAAAATGTCAAAATATAGAAAAATAAACATGCAAAATGATTGTTTAGTCCTCAAATTCGACTGAGCTCATTTTTTGCATTTAGAAGTTTTTGCTTTTTTGTGTGATTTTCAAGATGTCCTCATTAGATGTTGAAAATGATATGAGAAATGTAGATTCATATACCTTTAAAGCGTTCTTTCTCAAAGATGAAGTTAGGTTTGGTTTAAATCGATCTAAAAATCTTAACAAAAATGAAGAGAATAAGCTAAAAGTGTGTAAATCAAAATTCATGAGTTTTCAATTCGACAAAGTTTCAGAAAAGTGTCTAATCAGGCCCCCCCTAAAATGACAGGAGGACACATGTTTTTATAGATAGAAAAATTACACATGCACACGTGGAGTGCATGTGTACATAAGGTTTTTACATGTGCCTACATGATAAGAACATGTGCACAAGCCAGTTTGTCAATTTTTAAGCATATGTAAAAATAAAAGGAAGTGCATGGGTGCATGCAAAATGAGCATGCACACGCACCGTGAAGTGCGTGGGCACATGTAAACCATGTGCACTCGTAGTCATTTGTACTAATTTATGTGTGTACACCTTGTGCGTGCACCTTTTCGAAGGATTTTTTGAGGTACTTTTTTTAAGATTTCATAGTGCCTTTTAAAATTTTTAGGCCTATCAGACATATTTTTAGATGTTCATTTTGTCAAAAATGGCTTTTTTTTCACAGAATCAAGTCTCAATCTCACAAGACAAACATTGGTCTTATAAGTTACACACTTTAAGCAATAATTGTTCAAAATATGCAACTTATCATTTTGAGAGTTCTTATTTCATAAGATTGAAGCACAACTCAATGATTCAGTGATCGATTTGTCACTTTTAAAGTTTGGTTTAGGGCTTTTTATGTTTTTCAGATTCTTGCACGGTTTAGAGGTTGTATGAACTAGCAGCCTCTTATCATCTTAAAAAGGTTATTTTCATCATTAAGCCCTTTTGGAGAGAGTCAAAACTAGATGTATGACAAAGATGCAAGATAATGAGATGGACAAATAATACACAAAATGGAGTAAAAATGTATGAAAGAGGATTTTTAAAGAAATTGATAATAACTAAAGAAATAGAAAAGATTAAATAAATGATAGAAAATTAAAAGATTAAATATATTATAAATAACAAAATAAAAAAATAGAGGATATGAAGAAACTAAATTAATTAATTAAAACATAAATGTATTTATTAAAATAAAAGTATAAAAATGATGATTTTAATAATTAATTAGATCCTTTGATATTTACCCTCGATGTGTGCTTTAATGAAGTAAAGGTTTAGTTTGGATTTTTTGTGATAAAATCCTAAAAAACAAAAATAAAAAAATAAAAAAGGTTTTTTGACATGTAATGATTCCAATCTTAATAAGTGATATGCTAACATATTCTCTGACCCTTTAATGTCTTTGATCTTTATGTCAAATTCTTGTAATAAAAGCACTCGTCTGATAAGTCTACGTTTGACATCCTTCTTAGCTAATAAGTATTTTAATGTTGCATGATCTGTATAAACCACAACTTTTGAGCCAAGGAGATATTATCTGAATTTGTCGAATACAAATATTATTGCTAATACCTCCTTTTCTGTGGTAACATAATTTAGTTGTGCATTTGTTAATGTTTTACTTGCATAGTAGATTACATGTAGCGTTTTATCTTTTTTCTTCCTAAGAACTACTCCTATAGCATAGTCACTAGAATTACACATCAATTCAAAAGGTAGACTCCAATGTAGGGACACCACTATTGGTACTGATGCTAGTGCTCTTTGTAGACGGCAGGGTTTAGCGCATGCCCAAGTCTATTTGAGTTCAAGAATTTAAGGAACACACTAACTGCTACCACATAAATAGGGTGTGGAGATGAGGAGTCACCATTCAGGATAATAATTAGGACAATGCATGAGTGGTGATAACTTGATTTTCTAAAAGAGAGTTAGCACCACTCAGAGATAATTCTAAGTATGGAATGCTAACTTCTTTTAGTCTCGTACTTTTTTAGAATTACTTTATGAAACACTACTTTATTCTCTACATGCAATTCATATTAAACCCTTATTTTGTAATCAAATCCAAGACAACAAATCTTATAAAAAAACATGCAAATAATGCAATCATTCAAGTATATAATCCTTAAGATAGTGTAATCTACATTGATTTTAATTAGATGGGCTAATTCTACATGTTTTAATTTACAAGTGAGCCTAAAAGAACTAATGGGCTTAATTCTTATTTAATTTTAATGGGGTTTTTACATAAATATACAAAAAACCAAAAAAACTTTCAAAAAAAATATGTGACCTTAAAAACTTTCAAAACTATTGTTTCTAACATTTTTCTTTCAAATATAGCTCATCCCCTTGCCACCTTTATTTTTAGGGTTATCTTCTTTTTTTTTTTTAACATTTTTTCCTCTTTTCTGATTTTTTTAACTTTTTTTCACTTTATACCTTTTTTTTTCAAAATTTAATTTATTTTATTTTTTTAACAATTTTTTTGCTTTATACTGTTTTCATTTTTTTCTCAATATTTTTATACTATCTTCATTTATTTTTTTCCTCAGGGTTTCTTTGCTCAATATTTTTTTCTAACATTATTTTCTACTATTCTTCTTTTTTTCTCAACATTTTTTTTCTATTTCTATAGTAATATATTTTCTTTCTCAACAATTTTTTTTCTAATATCTTCATTTTTTTCTCAACATTTTTTTTAATTTTTAAAGTATTATGTTCATTTTATTCTTAACGTTTTTTTTTCTTAATATTTTTTTCTTCTAAGTCCGTTTTTTTCAAATGAATAATTATTGAATCTTAGTTGAAGACTTATTGCACGGTCATGATAAATTGTTGCAGTTCCATGCATGTATCTAGGAAATCTGATTAGCAGTGCCAATACAACTGTGTTGGATTATTGGATAGTCAATACACAATTGTGCCTCAAGGCATGCTAGACTTGGATGCTCTTTGTGTACAAAAATGCCACTTTCTTGCAATAAATTATATCATGTACCACAAACATTTTCTCTTATGGAAGCAAATATTTATAATATTGTCAGAAGTTGGGACTTATAGAAGATACATGTTTATGTCTTTATATGGGGTAAGCTTAATGTTATAGTGATTGACGTTGTACTTGGAAGAATAAAACCTTCAACCCACATTTCAACTTTCATAGACCGATTTACATGAAATAATTGGAATGTAAACTAAATAACGAGATACTCCTCTCTCCTTTAGCACCTATTCTGAACGGTCATTACTGGCATGCCTAATAATGGAGTTGGTTCCAAATATTGCCCAACAACCTCAACTAATTAAATATCAAGACAATTTAGTCGCAAAATGTGCAAAATATAAAGTCCAGATTATATGGAGAGTAAGTGATAGACCTGTTGTCATGACCCGAATCCAGGGCACGTGATCGGCACTAGAAAATAGGAAAGCATAAAGCTACTGAATCTCGTAGTAAGCCTTAAAGAAATGCGGAATAAATAAATAAAAAGAAACTTTGAAACCATACATTTAATATTTAAATTACAATACACATTATCAAACTGATTTTTCTTAATATAATTTAAACCATAGCATCATAGTACATAATGTAATTAAACATCAGTTATATAATATCATAAGTATATAATACACCCGAATAAAATATTTAGTTAAACAGTTTTCTCTACTGCAGTACACAAAAGTAATCACAACATAACTAGGTAGACCTATGTAGAATAGTCGGTGATGATGATACCTAGCGAAGAGAGGTAGGCCTAATGGAAAAACCCCAAACTCCTGAAAAAAATAAATTGAGGAGAGTCAGACCTCACTGTGTAAGTTAATAAAAGAGCTGTACGGTTTGAAAAAATTTTTGAAAACCGTATAGATGTATCAAAAATAATTTATAATATACATATATATATATATATATATATATACATATACAGCTTTTGAAAAATCTCGGTAGAACCCTAAACCCAATTCTAAATTGCCAACTATACCCACTTAATCCAACTAGACTGCCGGTCCTCGAGAGCAGAGACATCAACCGAGGCACCAAGCCACAATCATTCACTTAATCCAAACACATGGCACTGGCAGTCTCCGACAGCTAAGGCATCCACCGAGGCATCCATCCTAGTCCATTTTTAACTTTTCCACATCACTGGCAGTCTCCGAGAGCAAAGGTTTCTACCAAGGCACTCGTCCCAGTTTATAACCACAAGTCATACATATTTAGGATCCATCTTTCAATCTCCACCATGTGCACATGGTCCTGGTGAAACCCATCAGGCAGCCCGTTCTACTAAAATTCCTCAAGAACTATTTTTGAAATAAATAAATGAATAAATACATTACAAACGAAATTTCTTGACCATGTAAACAATGCTAAAAATATAAGCGCATGCAAATTTTAAAGAAAAGACATGCACAGATCAATTCATTAACTTACAGGATGAGCGAGATGGCTGACAACCACGCGTCTACCTCAAACTAGAAACTCCCGCTTTGGAACTCTCTAAAAAAATAATATATTTATTTTTTAAAATCATACTTATGGAATAAGAAGGGAAATTAATAAAATTATGAGACTCTAAAATGACTTGAGAAAAAAATCGAATAAGACTCGAGACGAAAATACCCTAATTTATGCTAGGAAGTTACGGAAGATGTCACGTTTTATGAGAAAATCTACTGAAATTTTAGCAGAGTCTCCCCTATAAAATGGACATCTCTCTGCCATAGGTAGAGCCATTTCTGCATAAAAACGCACTTCTAATATTTACAGATATTCACACTCGAGTCGGGCTCCCAAAACTACACTTAACCCCGACTGAGATCACAAACGCAACCAAACATCACAAAATTTATTTTTAAAAGAATGTGAAAATAGGCAACTTAATTTTTATAAAAATTAAATCAAATTAAATACTTAAATTTTCTTTATAATAAACTTGATTTAAAAATTAAATCATTTAATTTCCAAAAATATATATTACATATAAATATCCATAACTTAGAAAATCATTTCTCATTAAAGTTTAAAAACAAAATTTCACAAACATATATACCAAAAATATATACTAATGTAAAATATCAATTATTCAACAATTAAATAACTAAACTTACATTTCATTATCAAAATATAAATATAACCTAAAATTAATTACTCATATTAATAAATCTCTACAATAAATATATTACTATCAAATTCATAATTTAATACCAAAATATCCAAATCTCACCTAATATTCAAAAATAATACATAATATATTATTTGAACATAATTTTCAAAAATTAGTGTTAATTAGTCAAAAATAGTAAATAATTTGTAAAAAATCCTTTTAATTGCTTAAATATTATTAAAACCAACTACAATATATTATTTAGCTATAATTAACACAAATTTACATTTTTACTCCTATTGTCACGATCCAAACTCGAGGGGCACGTGACCAGCACTAGGGAATAAGAAGGCATAAGGCCCCCGAAACCCGTAGTAAGCGTTAAAGAAAAGGTAAACAACTCCTTACAATTTAAAACTTTATTTTAAAATAGAACACATTATCAAACTGATTTTTCTCAAAATACACAAATTCAACTGTTTAAATATAATGTGCTTCAACGTCTCATATTATGAATCGAATTTAAATCTTATACATAAGCGGGGTTTACATAAATAAATTACACAATTATGTTTAAACCATACAAATCTTTAATACATATACTACTGCAGCAACCTAGATTAACACACAGTACAGCTTACAATGACCTACATAAAATAGCCGGTGAAGAAGAAACCCGACGTGGAGGTAGTCTGAGGTCGAACTCCCAAGCTCCTGAAAAAAATAAATTGAGGGGAATCAGACCTCACTGAGTAAGTCAATAAAAAGAGTTGTACGGTTTGAAAACCCTTTTTGAAAACTATATATGTTCATAGTGAAAATAATTTATATTATATAAGTATAGCTTTTTTTAAAAAATCTCGGTAGAACCCTAAACCCAAAAATCTAAATGGCCAACCGGGCCCACTTATTCCAACTAGACTACCGGTCCCCGAGAAAAAAGGCATCAACTGAGGCACCAAGTCGTAGTCATTCACTTAATCCAAATTTATGGTACTGGCGGTCCCCGAGAGCAAAGGCATCTACCGAGGCACCCATCCCAGCCCATTATCATCCTTACAATCACTGGCGATCCCCGAAAGCAAAGGCTTCCACCGAGGCACCCGTCCCAGTTTAACATTCATCAAACATACAATTATTGGATCCATCTCTCAATCTCTACCATGTGCACATAGTCCTGGTGAAGCCCACCAGGTAGCCCGTTCTACCAAAAATTCTCAAAATCGATTTTAAATAAAATGAATTTAAATCTTAAATAGCAACATTAAATTAAATAAACCATACAAACAATATAAAAATATGAGCACATGCATTTGTTAATTAAAACACACGCACAGATCGTTCTATTGACTTACAAGATGAATGTGAAGGCTGACGACCACGTGTCTGCCTCGGTCTCACGGCTTCCGCTCCGAAATACTCTAAAAGAAAATAATAATTGACTTTTAAAACATGACTAAGGAATCAAAATCAAAAATCAACAAAATAATGAAATTCCAGACTGACTCGAGGAAGATCGAACAAGACTCGACAGACAGGATAACCTAACTAACAGTAGAAATTTTATGAATATCACATTTTACGAGAAAATCTACCGAAATTTTGGCAGAGTCTCCTCTGTAAAACGGACATCTCTCTACCAAAGGTAGAGCCAGACCTGCATAGAAAGTGCACTTCTAATAATCACAAACACCAACACTCGAGTCGGGCTCCCAAAACTATATTTTGCCCCGACCGAGATCACAACTCAATGAAGTATCGAGAATCAATAACATTTATTTCTAAAAATACATATTTCATATACACATATACTAAAAATAGACAACAATATGTAAAATCTCAATTATTTAAAATTAACAACTAAATTTACATATCATTATCAAAATATAAATATAATTATAACCTAAATTAAAACCATTGTAATGTATTATATATATATATATATTATTTGAAATTTAATATTTAAAATTTACACTACTTAAATAAAAATATCAATTAATTTATAAAAATGGTCTAAACCCTTTAAATATTAATAAAACTAATTAAAATATATATTTTACCATATTTAGTGTAAAATTACATTTTTACCCCCCTAAAATACATACATTACATAATGTGCTAATAATACTAAAAATAATTCCTTAAAATTATTTAATCATCCCAAAAATTATTTTCTCAAAATAAACCTTCCTAATATAATTAAAACATACAATCAACCAAAATTTTTTTCTCCCAAAAATATTATTTAATGTAAAAATCACATTTGGCATAAACTCAAAAATATTTATAAAAATAGTATAAAAATCACAAAAATTATAATTTTGAGTTCTAAAATTAATAACATTTAATAATAACCTCAATTATTAAAATTTCATAATTTTTTGCAAATAATTTTTGAAATTAAATAAAAGAAATATTAATTAATACCTAAATTAACAAACTTATAATTAACATCAAGATTCCTAAAACCTAAAAAAACAATCAATACATAAAATTAACCTTAATTATTCTAATTATTAATTGAGCTAAAATAACAACCAATTAAACTAACTAATTATCAAATAATTTCAATACAATTTATACATAAATTCAATAATCCACCAAAATCCCATAAAAAATCAAGACCATCATAATCATCAACAACAACTACAGTAAGACCATGATCTACCGAAATGTCAAGGAAATCAAGAAGAAAAAGGGAAGAATGAGGGCTGACACTCACCACGCTGCTAGACAAAACAGAGGGAGGGGAAGGAGACCTGCTGCCATCGAAAAAAAAATGGGGAAGATGGAGCAGCTCATGCGGGGCAGAAGGCAGCGACAGACCTAGGAATGAAGCTAGGCAGGCAGACTGAGGCAGGGTTGTTGCGCGAGGGAGAAGAAATGCTGTCTGCCAAGCGAGAAGGGAAGGAACACTGTCACGCGAGGAAGAAGAAAGCAGCAACTGCAACCTGGCAGCTTCAACTCGCGACGGAAATGGAGTCTCGACGGTAGGAGAGAGCTGCACAGGGAGAGGAAGGGCGGTGATGGTGACGGAGGAGGAGGGTTACCCAAGTTTTGGTGTTTTTGATGGGTATTTGTTGGTATATATATATATATATATATATATATATATATATATATATATATATATATATATATATATATATATACATATATATGTATTATACAACCCATCAACATACATACACATATAATAATTAAACCCTACTTGTATATATATCTATAATTATACATATATATACATATATCTATTTATAGGCACATACACACACACACACACACACACACACACACACACACACACACACACATATATATATATATATATATATATATATATATATATATATATATATATATATATATATTTATTTATTTATTTATTTATTTATTTATTTATTTATTTATAATTATATATGTGCATGTACATGGAAACACATACATAGTCATAAAATTTAATATAATTTAAAATAATGATAATAATAATAATAATAATAATAATAATAATAATGATAATAATGATAATAATAATATATAAAATAATAATATATATAAAAAAATAATAAAAATAAACAATGAAATTTTAAACAATAATTAAATAATACTCACATATATTAATGACCCTAAAATAATATAAACATAAATAAAATATAATACGATGAAGAAAAAGTAATTATTAATAATATGATTTGATAAAAATACCCCTTTTTATTTAAGTAATTATATAGGGTATTACACCTACAATACAATAATATGCATAATATGCTATTATTACTCAAAAAATTCCCTAAAAATTATACAAATGCCTAAAAATTATTTTCTCAACATATATATTATTAATATTAATTAAAACACATATTTAAACCAATATTCCAACAAAAATCCAACTCTAACCTAATTATTCAATTTTGACATAAACTATAAGTATTCCTAAAAATTATAGAATATCCTTAAAAATTATTTTCTTTATTTTAAAATTAATATTAATTCATAATAACACCAAAAATACCAAATTTATAATTATAATAATTAATTTACAAAAATTAATAAAATAATAATTAAATATTCAAAAATTCACAAAAGTCAAAATAAATTCCAAAAATCATACAAAATTCATAGAGGTAGATTGAGCTACTAGGAATCACATTTGTAAAGGGAGTTTGCATGAATCAAGCTAGATCAAGCTAAAAAAAAAATTTTTAAACCCTAAAGCTCAAAACAAAAATCAACCAAAAACTCAACCAAACTAAGATCAAAGCTTAAACTAAGCTTGGAATGAGTCTCACCGGTGCAAGAGGAGGAGAACGGCACTGGAATGGCATGGAATGGTGGCCGAACGAAGCTTGGCCAGTTTTAATGGCCAACTCTCGGTTTCTCTGCAAAACGGACTCCATTGGCGCCTGGGAAGAGAAGGGAAGGAGGCAAGGGGAGGGAGAAGATGACGGAGGATGGTGGTAGTCTAGCAGAAGGCTGGGAGGCACAGTGAGGGTGGTGGTAGGGGATGTCGCGCGGTTAGAGGGAGGATGCTACGTTTTTTTTTTTTTTTGGTGTTTTAGGTGTATATGTATGTGTGTGTGTGTATTAACCCCTAATTATACATACTATATATGAAATAATTAAATAATATTTAATAATACAGAAAATATTAAATAACACTGCATATCTCATATTAAAATAAATAAATTTAAAAAATAATGTCAGTCATGACACCTGTCCACCAACTTTTTCTTTGATTATGCGAACTCATTAGTTAAATAATGCATGTTAATTAACTTTCATTTGCAAGTTCATTGATATTCACTTGTAAATTCATTGATTCTCACCTACATATTTATTGACATTTTTGGACCTGCAAGTAAAGATTATTAAATCTACAAGTTTATTGACATTCACCTACATATTCATTGACATTTACCTACAGGTTTACTTCCAATCTCATTAAAAAATTAAAAAGTATTTTTTATTTATCAAAAAATTATTTTTTTTCTTTTTGTTATTTTAATTATAGTGGTTGAAATTAATTTTTTATTCGTGATTTTAGTCAAAAATAAAAGTTTTATTCATTAAAAAATTATTTAATTTTTTATTTTTTAATTATAATAAATAGAGTTTTACTTGTGTTTTATAATTTTAGTTAAATATTGTAAGTTCATTACTTAAATAATGTAAGTTTATAAAATAAAACATGTATGTTCATTAGATAAAAAATTAAATAAATGAATTTGAGAAACGAATATATAAAAATTATAATCAACCTCCAATCAATAAAAAATTTACAATTAATAAATGTTACAACTAATGAGCATATCTTTTTAGACAGCTAATGAGCTTTCTGTAAAGCATAAAGCAAATGAGGTAAATAAAGAGAATAAACCAACTGAATAATACACAAATAATCCAATAGCGTGGCTTATTATTACAGTGAAACAAATGTTGCTCTCACAAATTGGATTGCAAGGAAGGACGGCCTACAATGTTTGAAAAGCGAGAGAAATATCCAAATTTTTTTAAAAAAAATAAAAATATAATTGACCGTTGGTTGATATTGCAATGTAAATAGAAATCCATAACATAACAATTCCTTTCTTGCAGACTCATGCACCTTGTGAATTTCTATTTTTCACTTGAATTTCATTTCCTTCAAATTCCTTAATGCTCCATATCTATTTTATCTTATTTTTTTAACCTTGAAAACTACGGAAAACACATAAAAAATATCTAATAGATACAAAATCCTCAGTGAAAACCAGTACCCATATTAGATTCTAATTAAATTATTTACATATCCTAAGTAAATATGCATTCACAAATAAATCCTTTTCAAATAATACAATCGATACTAAATCATAAATAAATGACATAACTTAATTACATCTAAATATGACTTAAAATTCCACAAAAAAAACATTAACATTTAAACAAATAATACTCAAAATATATCAAAATGTACATATTAGGTAAAATGTATGAAATATAAATAAATAATTATAATATTAAATGATAACAATAAATATAATAATTATACTCAAAATAAATAATTCTAGTATTAAATAATTCTAATAATGCCAGTGTAGAATGGTAGTGCTTCGGCTGCTGTCTCAACTACTTTTGCATAAAATGCCACTAATTTCTAATTTCTTTTTTTTTCTTTGTCTGCCAACCATTCATGAGCATATATATATATATATATATATATATATATATATATATATATATATATATATATATATATTCTCAATCTCTTTTCCCCTAAGGTTAAAGGTATAATCAAGTCGAGTTGAGTTGAATTTTAATTACTTTAGACTTGTTTGTTTATAATTGAACGGAGTTTCGTATGTCATTTAATGTTTACAAGCTGTTTATGAGTCTAAACAAACTTAAAGAAAATTTAAAAAATACAAAATATAATTTGAAATTATACATTAAAATTGAAAAAAATTATTAATTAAAAAAATTATAATATTTTTTATAAAAATTATTATTTTATTCCATTAATATATTTTTTAAAATATTTTTTACATTAAAAATGTCACGACCCGAACCCGAGGGCACGTGACCGGCATTAGGGAATGGGTAAGCATAAGGCCCCCGAAACCCGTAGTAAGCCTAAAGGAAAAAGAAAATAAAACCATTCACATATTAAACTTTACTTTAAAATAAAACACATTATCAAACTGATTTTTCTCAGAATACACAAATTCAACTGCTTAAATAATAATGTATTTCAACATCTCATATTATAAATCAGATTGAATCTTATACGCAAGCGTGGTTTACACAAATAAATTACATAATTATGTTTAAACCATACAAATCTTTAATACATATACTACTGCAGCAACCTAGATTAGTACACAGTACAGCTTATAATGACCTACATAAAATAGCCGGTGAAGAAGAAATCCGGCGTAGAGGTAGTCTGAGGTCGAACTCCCAAGCTCCTAAAAAAAATAAATTGAGGGGAATCAGACCTCACTGAGTAAGTCAATAAAAGAGCTGTACGGTTTGAAAACCTTTTTGAAAACTATATATATTTATAGTGAAAATAATTTATAATATATAAGTATAGCTTTTGGAAAATTTCGGTAGAACCCTAAACCCAAGTCTAAACGGCCAACTGGGCCCACTTATTCCAACTAGACTACCGGTCCCCGAGAGAAAGGGCATCAACCGAGGCACCAAGCCGTAGTCATTCACTTAATCCAAATATATGGCACTGGTGGTCCCCGAGAGCAATGGCATCAACCGAGGCACCCATCCCAGTCCATTAATAACCTTACAATCACTGGCGGTCCCCGAGAGCAATGGCTTCCACCGAGGCACCCGTCCCAGTTTAACATTCATCAATCATATATATCACGGATCCATCTCTCAATCTCTACCATGTGCACATAGTCCTGGTGAAGCCCACCAGGTAGCTCGTTCTACCAAAATTTCTCAAATCGATTTTAAATAAATAATTTGCATTTAAATCGTAAATGATAGCATTAAATTAAATAAATCATATAATCAATATAATAGAAATACGAGCACATGCATTCTTTAAACAAACACACGCACAGATCATTTTATCGACTTACAGGATGAATGCGAAGGCTGACGACCACGCGTCTGCCTCGGTCTCACAGCTTCTGCTCCGAGATGATCTAGAAGGAAATAATAATAATCGACTTTTAAAATATGACTAAGGAATCGAAATCAAAAATCAATAAAATAATAAAATTCCAGATTGACTCGAGGAAAACCGGAAAAGACTCGACAGACAGGATTTAACCTGACTAACGGTAGGAATTTTTACGGATATCACGTTTTACGAGAAAATCTATCGAAATTTCGACAGAATCTCCTCTGTAAAATGGACATCTCTCTACCAAAGGTAGAGCCAGACCTGCATAGAAAATGCACTTCCAATATACACAACCATTCACACTCTAGTCGGGCTCTCAAAACTACAATTTGCCCTGACCGAGATCACAACTAAATTATTCAAAAGTAAACAATTAAATTTGTATTCCATCCCCAACAATTATAATTATAATTATTATCTAAAATTTACTCTACTTAAGTGATTATGTCAATTTAATTTATAAAAATTATCTAAACCCTTTAAATATTAATAAAACTAATTAAAATATATATTTATCATATTTAGTATAAAATTACATTTTTACCCCTAGCATATGTATAAATTACATAATGTGCTATATATATAAAAAAAAAAATTCCTTAAAATTATCTAATCATTCCAAAAATTATTTTTCTCAAAATAAATCTTCCTACTATAATTAAAACATACAATCAACCAACAATTTTTCCAAATATTATTATTTAACCTAAAAATCAAATTTGGCATACACTCAAAAATATTTATAAAAATAGTATGAAAATCTCAAAAATTATAATTTGAGTTCTAAAATTAATAACATTTAATAATAACCTCAATTATTAAAATTTCATAATTTTTAATCAAAATTTTCGAAATTAGCCCAATTACCCATTAAATACTTAAAATTTACGTAACCCTCTAATTAACACTAAAAACTCTAAAATCTTACATAAAATTAATATACTAAAACAATTAACTATAATCACTTTGATTTCACTAACTAAACCAAATAAACCCAATAAATCAACTAAAAAAAATTAAAATAAATAAATAAATATTATAAAAAAAATTCTGTAAATTAAGAAAAATTAGAAAAATATTTAAAAATCCAAATTGAAGCAATTTATGGGCATAATCCAACATATACTCAAAAACAACCTAAAATCAACATTAAAAATCTAGCAACAACCAGAAAACAACTTGTCAACAACCTAAGAACAACTCTGCGCAACTCACCTTCAACCTTCAATTCCGGCGCCGGTGGTGAATTACAGCGGCGGCTCTTGGCTTGGACGGACACCTAAGACGATGAGGGAAGTTGGGGAAGCTTGGGTGGGGTTGGATCAGCTTGGATCAAAGCTGACAGAGAAAAGAAATGAGGAATGGCAGCAACAGCTCTTCCCTTGGCAGCTTGGTGCAACAGCAATGGTGATTCTGATGGTGGCAGGACGAACGGTGCAATGAAGGAGGAGGGAGAGATGGTGAGGGATGAAGTGGGAGAGGGTACAGGGCTTGGGAGCTTCTATTTCTCTTCTCCCTATTTTTTTTCTACTTCACGTTGTTTATTTGCTTTCTTTCTGTGTTCTTTGATTTTTTTTTTTTTTCTTCTGGTCCACTTCCCATCACTTATATATATATATATATATATATATATATATATAATACTATAAACTATTAATATATAATAATATATTATTATACATATAGGTGTGTCTAGGTAATTATTAGTGTGTATATATATATATACATACACTACATGCACTTATATAAATACAAGTTATTTTAATATACACACATCTTAAATAATATTTAACCCTAAATATAATATATATATATATATATATATATATATATATATATATATATATATATATATATATATATATAAAATACCTCCATTAGATATAAAAAATAATAATCTTTTATATAATATAACCTAAAAGTATTTATTAAAGATTTAAATATAAAATTACATATTTAATTAAAACATAGGGTATTACAAAAAATTTATATATTATATATTTAAAATCAAATTACTAAACATTAAAATTATAAATTTATTTACGAGCTTTACGAACTAAATTTTGTATAGATTAAATACGACTCATTTATTAAATAAATTTTAATATATAAATTTAAAAAAACTTTTATCGAACCAAACATTGAACTACTTGTATGCAGTTTGGTTCATTTACACCTAGCTATGGCTGTATCTTTACAACTCAAAATAAAATTCCTTAATAATGTTCATGGATTGTACTTGTCCCATGAAAAGGTGCATATGCATCTTTCTCCAATTATTTTAGCGCCTAATTCGTGATTCTTGCCACAAAAATAATAGTTCAGTTGAGTGTTATTGTTGTTCTTTTTAGTGCTTAATTTATGAAAGTTGCACAAAAAAGGCTTACTTCAATCCGAGGATTTTATTCCAGGTGACATTCTTTTATCCTATTGAAATTATATAGTCCAAACTCCAAAACAACTAATAAATTTATGATTAAATCCGATAAGATGTCATCATCTGACATAAATAAAAAAAAATTATAAATTACGCAATTCTTAAATTTTAAAAATAACTAAAATCTTACGATAATTACATGTGAACAATTTAAATAACTCAAAAAGAATTTATAAAATTAGGTTCATACAAGTCTAGTTATATGTAGAGATTTTTTCCCCCATTTGAAGCTAGGTTTTATTCCGAACAGAAAATATTACATAATTGAACTTTAACGCACTAGATCAATGTAAAAATTAAATTATTTTTTTAAATAACTATATCAAGGAATGAATAAATTCTCAAAAAATTTACTTCCTGTTTGTAAAAAAAAAAAAAAAGAAATTTAAGATCAAATACTATATGTAAAAAATAAAAAGAAATCAAAGTTCATTATTATTTCATGGAAAAACTCCTATGCTATTTTTCTAAATCAACCTTTTACACTTTTATAATTATTTCGTACTGAATTTATTCATTTTTTTTTTTTACATTAAACTCAAATTCATCCGTTAATGTTATAAATGTTGAAAAAAAAATATTAAGTGAGTATTAACAATCAATTATATGTCTAGGATGGCAGTATCCATTTCATTAAGTGAGATTTGAACTAGTTTATGACCATTTGGTATTAGAATAATATGAAAGATATGGAAAATAGAGAATTATGTTGTGAGATCTGCATTGAAAAATTGCTAGAATAATAGACAAAAAGAAATAAAATAGAAATAAAATCTCGAATTTTCAGTGATATTTCCCTTTGCAATTAATGATGCATGCTTAAGTCCTAAGATAAATTACTCTTGGGATACAAAACTACATTAGGGTAATAATTGCTACATTTTTTCTTTAGTACTACATTGCTTCAAAATAATTAATAGCTTTTTAAGTAGAAATTTACTTTTAAAGAGAAGTACTTTTCTTTTACAAATTTATTTTATATTCTAACAGAAAATTTTTGTCTAAATTTATAATTCTTAACTAAAAGAGATATTTTTGATAGAAAACCATCAATTTCTCTTAAATTTTAGGACAATTATCAATTGAAAATTACTTTTAAAATAATTTCAATTTGTTTATTTGATTTCATAAATTGTGTCAATTCTATTCAATTTTATTTGAAGAGTCTAATTATATTCTAAAAATTAATTTTAGAACTCTATAAAATAAAATTAACGCTTATTAAAAATTTTGTACTCTTCTTCTTAAAAAATAAGTTGTAAAAAATGATTTCCAATTCTAAACTTACCACTTCGGATATAACTTTTTTTAAAAAAATTTCTAAATACTTTCACAAATTTTAAACTTTTTCACATAAAAACTTATATTTTAATTATTTCAAAATTCATTTCTCAAAATTTAACCATGTTTTTCAAATAATTATTTTTCTTTTAAAATTCAGGACAAAATATGAAGGAATGCCTTTCCTCAAGTTCACTTTTAAAAAAAAAAAAATTCTCAAGTATATGTTAGATGATTTATAGCTTATAAGAAGTCTAGTTATCAAAGCATATCCATTTTTAATAATAAAAACATAATATTAAAATATTACAATATATAACTACTTTTTATCTATTGTGTATTGCTCAAATGTAGCAGTGGTTTAATTGTGGAGTTATGTTTAGATGGGTTGGGGGTGCGGGGATAACGCCCTATGATATGGTACATGTTGATTTTGTAATATGTACCATACCTATTCTATCATATATAGAATATGTATTTGTAATCCTAGGATGTGTTCTAAATAGTAAGAAAACTCTAGTCGCTCGCTCCCGAAAACATAGGCACATTGTCAAACCTCATTAGATCTCTGTGTCCATTTTTCTCTTTTCTCTTTTCTTTCTTTACTCTTATTATTTTATGTGCTATTTCACAACAACTGGCATTAGAGCAGTTGTGATGGCTCTAAATTCTCAAGCAAAATTCAAAGTGGGGAAATTTAATGGAACTAGTAACTTCAGATTGTGGCAGACACAAGTAAAGAATTTATTAGCACAATAAGTGATTTTGAAGGCGCTACGGGCCAAGAAACCAGAAGGCATGGATGGTCTTGATTGGGAGAAGTTACAACAGCGAGCAACAGGTAGCATACGACTATGCCTGGCAGATGAGATTATATACCAAGTTATGGACATTAAATCTCTAGGAGAGGTATGGTAGAAACTAGAGAATCAATATATGTCCAAATCGTTTACGAATATGCTACATCTTAAGCAATGGTTGTACAAGTTGAAGATGCAAGAAGGTTCAAATTTAGCACAACATGTCAATGTCTTTAATAAGATAATCACATATTTGGTTAGGGCTGATGTGAAGATTAAGGACAAGGACAAAGTAATTATACTATTATATTATTTATCGCCATCCTACGAACACTTGGCGACTACCCTTATATATGGAAAATAATCCATTAGCCTAGCATTAATGGCTCTTAACCAATGAAAACTGAATGCAAGTGAAGAATCTCATGGTGAAGGATTATATGTGAAGGGTAATCTAGATCATGGCAATAGACAAGGCAAAGAAGGTTCTCCAAGCCGAAGTTTAAGTTAAAATCCAAAATTTAAAAAGTAGTTTAGTACTTTAAGTGCAAGGAGTATGGTCATATGAGGAAAGACAGTGTATGAAAAAGAGGGCAGAATAATGATAAGAAGAATGATGACTCGTCAAAGTTTGAAAATGTGGTTTAGGATGATGATTCAAATTTCAGAGAGATATAATGTCAGATGCAAGAAATCAGTTCATGGATTGATGGATTCTTGATTCAATAGCATATTATCACATGACACTTAACAAGGAGTGGTTCATAAGTTCCTTTGGTGTTGTCTATTTAGGTGATGATAAACCTTATGCTATTGCCAGTATAGGAACAATTAAACTTCATATGCATTATGGTATTGTTAGGACTTTATGTGATGTTAGGCATATATCAGACTTGAGAAAGAATTGATTTCCCTAGGCTCATTACATACTAATGGTTTCCAATATAAATATGATGATTATAGGGAAATTATGAGAGTAACTAAGGGTATATTGACTGTGATGAAAGGGAAACAAATTATAGGGAATATTTATAAACTATTAGGGAATACTATTGTAGGTGGAGTTGCATTAGTTGTGTCAGGTGATAATAGTACAAAACTGAGGCACATGCATCTAGGTCACCTTAGTGAGTGTGCGATGATTAAATTATGTAAACAAGGTTTGTTAAAGGGTGTTAAAAGCTATAAATTAGAATTCTGTGAATATTGTATACTTGGAAAATATTCTAGAGTTAGATTCATGACTGGTCAGTATACAACAAAGGGAATTTTTTATTATATACATTCTGATGTATGGTGGCCTACTAGATAACTGTCATTAGGTGGGTCTCAATACTTTATCACTTTTACTGATAATTTTTCTAGAAAAGTATGGGTGTATTGTTTGAAACAGAAATTTGAGGTCTTTTCTAAGTTTAAGCAGTGGAAAGAAAAAGTGGAGAGATAGATAAGGAGAAAAATTAAATATTTAAAATCATACAAGGGGACAAAATACATAAATTCACAATTTTAGAAATTTTGTAAGGAGTATGGTATTCAGAGTCACTTTTTAATTCGTAAGACACTATAGCAAAATAGTGTGGCAGAAAGGATGAACATATCCATTATTGAAAGGGCAAGGTGCTTGAGATTGAATGTAGGGCTTCCTAAGAGTTTTTTTAGCAGAAGTTATAAGTATGGTGTGCTACCTCATAAATAAATCACTATAAGCATCATTACGTGGGAAGGTTGCAGAAGAGGTATGGACATATAAACCAGTTGATCTTGGTAATTTAAAGATTTTTGGTTATCTTACTTATGTGCATATATCCAATGATGAGAGGTTTAAACTTTATCCAAAGTCTAAGAAGTGCATCTTCTTAGGCTATATGAAAGGTGTAAAAGGGTACAAGTTTTGGGATCCAGTTTTAAGAAAGGTGGTGATTAGTAGGGATGTAGTATTTGATAAGCAATCCAAGTTACAATAGAAAAATCAAAGTGATATGCCAACAAGTGATGGAAGTAGTTCCAATTCAAAGGTAGTGCAAGTGAAGTTAGAACCACAAGTCCTAAACAATGAAAGGGCTAAAAATTCTAATTCAAGACCTTCAAGCTCCACTTCAGGTGAAGAACAATACTACAGTTTTGTCAAAGATAGAGAGAGACACACCATAAAGCCTCCTAGCAAATTTAGGTATAAAGAATTGGCTTCTTTTGCTCTCTTTATTAACAATGGAGATCCATCAACTTTTCAGGAAGTTATGCTCAGTAAGGGGAAAGATAGATGGATGGGTAATATGGTGGAGGAAATGGAATATTTGCATAAAAATAAAACATTAGAGCTTGCTCATCTACTTGAGTAAAAAAAGGCTACAAGGTGCAAATGGGTATACAAGAAGAAGCCAGCAGTATCGAAAAAAGAAGGGGAAAATTTCAAGGCTCGGCTAGTGGCAAAAGGGTACTCACGATATAAAGGGATTGACTATGATAAAATATTCTCTCTTATGGTTAGACACACTTCAATTAGGACAGTGTTATCTTTAGTAGCCAGTTAGGATATGCACTTAGAACAGATGAATGTGAAGATAATATTTCTTCACGGTGACCTAAAGGAGTATATTTATATTAAGCAGCCAGAAGGGTTCACCCAACTTGGGCAGGAGCATTTGGTGTGCAAATTGAAAAGGTCCTTGTATGGGTTGAAGCAATATCCAAAGCAATGGTGCAAGAGATTTCATTATTACATGATTCATATTGGCTATAGGCACTGTTAGGATGATTGTTGTGTTTATGTTAAAAGCCTTGATTATGGTTCTTTTATTTTTCTATTATTGTATGTTAATGATATGCTTATTACTGTTAAGTGTTGGCATAATGTTATTGAGTTGAAAGCTAGGGAAAGAGTTTGACATAAAGAATTTAAGTGCTGTAAAGAAAATCCTTTGAATGGAGATTCACAGGGATAAGGGCTTTAAAAAACTATGTTTATCTCAACAAAAATATATTGAGAAGGGGTTGAATAAATTTGGGATAAGCAGTGCTAAACCAGCGAGTACTCCATTAGCGAGTCACTTCAGGCTTTCCTTATATCAGTGCCTGAAGTCAAATAGAGAAATTAAAGACATGGAAAATGTACCATATGTGAGTGCATTTAGCTGCTTGATGTATGCAATGGTTTGTTCCAGACCCGATTGGGCTCATGCTGTTAGTCAAGTCAGCAAGTTTATGTCAAAACCAAGCATACAGCATTAGGAAGCAATCAAATGGATATTCAAATATCTGAGGGGCACAATAGGTCATGGCATCATGTTAAGTGGTCAATAAGGTGATCCTTCAGTTGTAGGATATGTGGATTCAAATTATGCTAGTGATATGAATGGTAGGAGGTTTACATCAAGGTATGTGTTTACTCTTGTAGGAGGACCCATTTGTTGGAAATCCATAATTCAGCCTTTAGCGGCATTATCTACAATTGAAGTTGAGTATATGTCAGTAGCAGAAGCTACTAAATAAGCATTATGGCTTACAGGGCTAGTAAAGGAACTAGATATTGAGCAAGGTGGAGTTTGGTTGCATTATGATAGTCAGAGTGTTATTTATTTGGCAAAGAATCAAGTGTATCATGCTAGGACAAAGCATATTGATGTGAGGTTTCAAAAGATTAGGGAGTTGATTACATCTAAACAAATATTACTACATAAGATTCACTCTTCTGAGAATGCAGCTGATATGTTGACTAAGCCAGTTACCAGTGATAAGTTCAAGCATTGCTTGGACTTGTTGAATGTTACTAGATGCTAAAGAAGCATGTTCCCCTAATCCATTTGGTATAAGTTAAACTTCAGGATTTCTATCTCCTAAGGGGCTTAATATTCGCGCAATGTGGAAATTGTTGTGTACGGCTCATATGTAACAGCGGTTTAATTGTTGGGGTTATGGTTAGTTGGGTTGGGGGTACAGGGGCAATGCCCTGTGGTATGGTACATGGGTGATTTTATAATATGTACCGTACCTATTCTATTATATATAAAGCATGTATTTGTAACCCCAGGATATGTTTTGAATAATAGGAAAATCCTAGCCACTCAATCTCGAGAACATAGGCATATTGTCGAATCTTGTTAAATTTCTATGTCCATTTTTCTCTTTTGTGTTTTTTTTCTTTACTGTTGTTATTTTCTATGTTATTTCGCAACACTATCACAAAACTAACACTGACATAATATATTCATATTTTTATATAATTCCATATCAAGATTAAAAATAAATATTTTCAATAAAAAATATATATGTTAAAACTACATGCTTATATTTATAATAATATATTAGACATCATTAGAAAAATTAAATAAATATTTACACTACAAAGGCACAATATATTAATTTAATTAAAAAAACATTTTTTTTTCAATTGAAGATTTTTAGTGTCATAGTAATTCTTTCATACTTTTAATTTAGAAATTATTAAGTCGATTTTTAATCAAGTGTTTTAGTTTAATAATGAACATGAGATGAGTCATATTTTGATAAAAAAAGATTAAAAATTTTAGAAAATTGTTTATTTTGAAGGGAGTACACAAGAATCTCCCCATTTTAAAACTGATGAAGTATATGTGTATAAATTTGGAGTCTTAAAATTTTGAACAATAAAAGGAAATGTAAAAATTCTTTAAAGATTTTTTTTTTCTAATTTTGAAACCCATATGTATATAATAAAACTGTTAAAAAAGTTTGTTGTTTGAATAATAATAATAATAATAATAATAAACTCTTGGAAAAGCATGTTTACATCAATTCAATTGAAATTTTAGAAAACTGAAGAACTTACTTCGTTAAAGTTAAAAATTTGAAACTTCTATATATTTGTACGTATTCATTACCTTTCAACCTAGAATTTTGACACTCTGATTAAGTCTACCTCTTCGTTCTAGAAAAGGATAAGTCAATTACATTGTGATCAAGAAATTGCTAAGAAAATTTTGTATGATTTTAACTCCAAATATTAATCAAGAAAAAGAAAAAAGAACAAATAGAAATCAAATTTGAAGCTTTTCCTGCTGTATAGGCTGCTGTTGTTTGAAATTTCATCATTTTATGTTACGTTGGTGAAATTGGATACGTAGGTGCATGTAACACTATCAACAATCGAGTCTCCTCCCAGAATCCAGATAACAACTCCTGAACCACATGCAAGTATCAGAGTGAAGTTTAATTGAGACTGGCTTGTGGTGGTCATTCGCTCATTGACAATAAAATCCATCAACTGTGTAGATTCATTACAATTGAAGTTTTCCAATATATATATATTTCATGACAACAACTACCACCCAACACGACAAATATTTTGAAATAATTAATTATTTTTACATCCAAACCCAAAAATCCAACAGAATCCATCTTATTTCTACCTTGCAATAAGACAAATATAACCATCAAAAAGGCACATGAACCATTCATTACCCATGTAATAAAAGGGGTTGTTGCCTTGTTGGCTTAGATGGGTCCTTCGCACCAAACGTTTGTACCACACATAAACTATATTGCCCCTTAACTTCATGGAACTGTTCTGTTAAGCATTTATGGTACAGATAGCTGACATGAAGTAGCTTTGTTTTTTACTTAAAATTTCTTTTCTAGGTTACTAATTATTCTCTACCTATAACCAAACCAAAATTGAAACTGACTTGATTAGATACCAGTTCATGGCATGCAGCTGTGATTTTCTTAGCCACAGGCCCTTATGTGTGAACCTAAATTCAATGACAAACAAAAAAATGTTTAAAATCTTTCGGCATAATTTTGTTGGCTTTTCTCTTTGTCTTTTCATGAAATTTTCTTTTGCTATCGGCTCTTCATCAATATATAATTTCTTCCATAAACAAAATGTCACCGGCATGCGCCGTTGAGAAATGAACTTTTTTGCTATTTGCTAATATAATCAAAGAGAATGTGTGTGAAGTGTGCTATTATCCAGAAATCATTTCAGTTTTATTTTCAGTTTTCACGTATCTTGGAGAATTGGATAGCTAACTAGTTTCACGTCGTTCTCTTGACAATGCTTATTTAATTGACAATAATAATTTTGAAAAAAAAAGAAAAAGAAAAAAGAGAGGTCTACACTTTGATATGTATATTACAATTTCAATCATAAATTTAATTTAATTTTGAATTCAAACTATAAAAGTATAATAATATCGAAAATTACTTAAAATTCTATAAATTAATTAATTACAATTAAGTGTAAAAATTACTTTAATTTATTATATATATCTAACATCAAGAAAATAACCATAATAAAAGCAACATATATCTTTTGTTGTAAACAGACTACCTTTTTTTATTAAATGATCTTTAATAGAATTTACAGGCAATATCAATAATCTCTTAGAAAAGCAACATAAATAAAAAAAAAAATAGAATAAAGCCTCATTTTAAGGAACTAAAGGGTGCAAAAGTTACAATATTTTGCCGTTCCCTTGTGGATAATTAAGTAATAGCATTTAGGTGGTTGTGTCACTTTCAAAGGAATTGGTCCTTTCCATGGAAAGTTGAAATTCACAAAGTTTTGAGGGCAACCACTACTTAGCTTCTTTGTTTACTTCATTGGTCAAAAGAGATACGATCCTGACCTTCTCTCCCTCTTCCTAAGGTCACTGGAACAAGTTTCTGCTGACCCAGAATGGTTCACCTAATTTTGATTGATATTAGAATGGTTCATAGTTGATATATTCCAAAGAGGAATTGGTAGGTCTTCCAAAGAGGAATTGGTAGGTCTATCACCGTCAACAATTACACTATAACAAGGATACACGTTGTCTATTTATTTTAATCTCTCTAAAATTATAGTTTAGGTCCCTATAATTTATTTTTCCCTTTCATTTTTGCCCTCTAATACTGAGAGACTATTTATTTGAAAAGGAATTATTTTTGAGATTCCCTGCAATATACTAATTCTTGTCGCAAATAGTTTTAAGAAGCATTACCTTTAAACTATATATATCTTAGTGGGGGTAACACAGAGACATAAAATTCTCACTAATCTTCCCACCTAGATAGTTGATCCAGTTATAGGTCCGTAATATGGGAATGTTCATTACAAATTCAAAAAAAGCACTCAATAGCACCCACTACTACAACTCTTTTGTTCAAGCCGTATATAAAATGCTTGAAATTTCTATCATAGCAAGCGCATTAATTCAATTCTTTGAAAATGGGATCAGAATTTTTGTAAATTCTGATAAGAAGAAATCCATTTTCTGGCCTATCTCAAACAAAACCACAACAAACATAAAAGAATACTAGAAAAATCTAACAGAAGATTGGCTCTGACTGTTGCATAAACCTTACATTCCTGAAAAAGGAAAAGTATATAAATATCAAGCTCTTTTTTTTTATGTGGAATACAATGCAAGCAAGTATGCAGCCATTGAGATAAATGACTGGGGATTTAATAAAATATGATTGAAAAAAAAAAACACATTAGTCCCTATTTTCTTCTATTGCATTATATAGTATATATATTTTTTTCATTATAGATCTCCCGTCATAAATGCCAAAAACTCCTCACTATACACCAAGGAGCTCAAATAAACAACATAAACACCAATTTAACAAAAGAAGAAAAACATCAAAACAAAAATGTCACAGGACCGGAAAACTAGTAACAGCAAATGGGGCAACGTATTAGTCCATTCTCATTACAATCAGGACAACGTTGAAATCCATACTCACCTTCTTCTTCTAATTCATTCTCTGCTGCTGCCGCTGCTGCTTCTTCTCCTTCTTCTTCTTCTTCTCCTTCTTCTTCATCAGGTTCATAATATATCTTGCAACTCCCATTACATGTTTCACATGGCAGAAACCTAATATCTCCACAAGCCTCACAAGCTCGACCACCACCACTACTGTCATCCTCCAACATTTCACACCCTTCAACTGCCTTCTCTAGCTGTCCTTCTTCATGCATTCGCCGTATTTCCTCAGCTCCACCAATGTATTTTCTTCCAATAAACACTCTTGGTAGACCTCCACTGTTATACGCTTCTCCGAGTAGCTCTTTCAACTCTTCTTTAAATCCCGAATGCATCGACACATCTCGCTCATCGACTCGAACGCCTAGGAATTTTAAGATTACCCTCACATGGCAGCAATCTTCGTATGTTTTTCGTACGCCTCTTAGGCTTGTAAAGTACACCACTAGCTTCTCCTTTCCACCTTTACAATAATCTTTTATGACAACGTCACTGGCAACTGAGGGAAGCGATTGCTCTTCTTGTTGTTTCTCACTGTTTTCCAATGGTTTAAGATAGAACGGATGATTGGGAGAGAGCTCTTGAAAGGATTTTCTAAATGTGGACATTACTTGGGGGTCGAGCTCCAGACATTTAGAATTAGCGTCTTCATCTGCAAGTTGAAGCCAAAAGGGCTTTTTGTTAATCTGAAATTTATTCGGAGACAATGTAGGATTCACTCTTGGGCTGTCTTGAACTGGACCAGGATCACGAGAAAGATCAAAAGAGAAACTCCGAAACCGATGAGGCAAAGAGATATTATCCTCTTCTTCAAGCCCTGCCATTAATTCCCAAGTATTGATCGTCTCGGGCTCTCCCGGCGGCGTCCTTATGGGTGTTTTTGGAATAATTTTGGGAATTTTGTCTTGGATCATATTAGACCAAGTCTTGGCTTCAATTAGACCAACTGAAAACTCTTTAATTTTCATTTCTTGATCATTCTCAATCCCATAATGGATATGGCAATCACTTGTGTTGCCTTGATCATTGGCTTTGGCAGCAAAAATATCAACAGCTGTACTGATATTGATATTATCCTTACAATTTGAGGATGAATCAAGAGCAATAGAGCCTAAAGTTGTGGAAGTGAGCGCCACCACATGATAGCTATCGCCTTTCTGCTGTGGAGGATGGACAACGTGCATTGAGTAGCTTCGGGGCACCGGTGAATAGGGTGCGTTGCAGTGCCGGCATCTCTTCCTTTGTTTTGAACTTGCACAGCCCATTTAAATCAGACACAGAACAAATTCAATAAACAAACAGAGCAAACAAGTTTGGATGAAGGTTGAGAAATGGCGTTAAGGAAAACTGCTAGACAGATCCACCAAAACGAGTAAAAGATGAATAGAAAGTAGAAACAGCTAAAAACTGAATTGGGTTTTTGGTGGATAATGAAATCGAGCTCTTTGTAACACAATACAGACCAATGTATGATCTAACCCAGAAGCCAGGAATTGAAGAGTAACAAGGAACAGAACAGAACAGAACAGAGAGCTCTTTTTGGAGAGAAAGATAAAAAGGAGAAGAGGACAAGATAGAAGATTAATGGTTTCAGAGATCTTGGGATCTCCAAACACCCTGTGAAATGATTGCATAGACGAGAGAAAAAGGAAAAAGAAACTGGAAGGTGAAGAAATCACGGGAAATTTTTTGATATAGAAAAAGGAATTATAAGAATTTGAAACGAAATGAGGAAATGGTAAAACGAGAGAAATTCAATTCTTTTGTATCTAAAGTCAAACAATTTGAGCGTAGACTAAACGATAAAATAAAACACCAAAACGCAAAACCAACATCACCTCCACGACCGTCATTTGATTCACACTTGGGTCTCTTTTCTTTTCTGTGTTTCTTTTTTCCTTTTTCGGTTTTGGCTTTTTCTCTAAAATTATAGATGAGAAAAAAAGCAAGAAATGGATGGTGAGTGGTCACCCATACACACGAATTGGAAGTGAGGAAAGGAGAGACTTTTTAGTTTTTAAAGCTCCAATGGAGAAAGGAAATGCCATCGTCAAATATGAATTGCAATAAGATATATAACGCTATTTTTGGGCTCACCCAAAAGCTCCATTTTTTTCATTTCATTGCTTTTATATGTATAAAAAGTAAGTGAGCTTACCATATATATATATATATATATACACATGGAGGAAGGAAACACAAAATTATAATAAACTATTAACTTATTATTATATAAAAAATGAATAATTTAGTTATTTATTAATAAAAATTAAATTAAATTAAATTAAATTAATTAGGATATAATTTTAATTTAATATAAAGTCTATTTCCTTTTTTTTTTTATTAGGTTAACTTCTATTTTATCTCTAATAAAAGTTAAATTAACTAAAATATAGATATTTAATTGAAAGTATATTTTTTATTTAAGTTAACTTATATCTTATCCATAACAAAAATTCTAATTTAATTGAAATTGTATTTTCTATTCTAATTAGATAAACTTTAGAAAAACTAATTATAAGAAGTATTTAAGTAATATTATATAATTATTCAAATAAAATATTTATGAAAATTGTAATGAATTATAACTATATTAAGTCAATGTCAAATTGTTATATAAATAAATAATAATATTATTAGTTTTAATTAGGTTAATTTATATTTTTATCTCTAATAAAAGTTAAATGAACTAAAATATAGGAATTTAATTGAAAGTATATTTCTTATTTTATTTAGGATAACTTTTATCTTATCTCTAACAAAAACTTTAATTTAATTGAAAGTATACTTTCTATTCTAATTAGGTGGATTTGAGAAAAACTAATTATAATAAATATTGAAGTAATATCACATAATTATTCAAATAAAATCTTTATGAAAATTGTAATGAATTATAACTATAATAAGTCAATATCAAATTGTTATATAAATAAATAACAATATTAATAAAACTTTTATTATTATTATTATTATAAGTTTAATTTTTTATTTATAGGCAAAATTACAATAAAAATTTTCACTCATTATTATATAAAAATTAGATAATATAGTCATTCACTAATAAAAAATAAATTAAATATAATTTTAATCTAATAGAAAGTCTATTTCCTATTTTAATTATGTTAATTAACTTCTATTTTATCTTTAATAAAACTTAAATTAACTAAAATACAGGTATTTAATTGAAAGTATATTTCCTATTTTATATAAATTAAGTTATATCTTATCTATAACAAAAATTCTAATTTAATTGAAAGTATATTTTTTATTCTAATTAAGAGAACTTGAGAACAAATAATTATAAGAAGTATCGAAGTAATATTATATAATTATTCAAATAAAATTTTTATAAAAATTGTAATGAATTATAACTATATTAAGTCATTATCAAATTGTTATATAAATAAATAACACTATTAATATTTTTAAAACTTCTATAATGATAATAATGATAATAATAATAATAATATGTTTAATTTTTTATTTACTCTATATCATCAGTCAAATAAATTTTTTATTCACGTGTGAAATACGTGGTTATTTACTAGTATATATATAGGGATTTTTACATAAATATATCGAAAACTAAAAAAAATTCAAAAAAACTACTGACCACAAAAACTTTCAAAAATGTTTTTACAAAATTACTTCTTTCAAATATAGCTCATTTCTTTTGCCACCTTTATTTTTAGGGTTATCTTTTTTTTTTCCAACATTGTTTTTCCTTTTTACTGTTTTTTAACTCTTTTTTTACTTTATACTTTTTTCAATATTTTATTTTTTTAACAATTTTTTTACTTTATATTGTTTTCATTTATTTTTTTCGCAATATTTATTCACTCAATATTTTTTTACTGTCTTTATATATTTTTTTTCTCAATAATTTTTTGCTCAACATTTTTTTCTATTTATATAGTACTATATTTATCTTTTTTTTTTTCTAATGTCTTCATCTTTTTTTTTCAACTTTTTTTAATTTTTAAGGTATTATTTTCATTTTATTCTCAACTTTTCTTTTTCTTTTTTCTATATATTTTTTCTCTTAAAACCTTTCTTTTTCAAATGAATAATTATGAACTAAACATTTTTAATTGTTGTTAAAAAAAAACAATAAATATCTTTAACTGTTATAACAATTATAAATAAAAAAAATTTCTACTTTTATATTTCTAAAGAATACGGATTTTATTTTATTTTTTACTTTAACTTGTTTATTAAAAAGTCCAACAACTTTTTTTTTTCAAAAAAAAAATTATTTGATACTTATTGATCATCAATATGCAACAAGTTTACAATCATTATGATGTATTTGTAATATCAACAAAAAAATCGGAAAAAATAAAAAAAATCAACAAAAATAAATAAACCGAAACAAAAAAAAAACTAAAAACAACAACTGAAATAACCAAACAACAAAAATCAACAAAATATTATGTTGTTGATTGTTGTTGTTTGTCAATTGTCAATTGTCAATTGTTAATTGTTGTTGATTTTTTTTGATTTTTTACTATTTTAAAATTATTTTTTTCATTATTAATTACAAAATTAAGGTCATAAATAAAATTTTTACTTTTCTTAGTATTAATGATAAAAATAATAATTTTTTTATATACATCTCATAATTTTTATTTTTTTTCTATTTTATTTTTTTTTTAACAAAGAGAAACAACAAAAATAATTGAAATCTACAACTGAAAATAACAAAAATCAACAAAAGTAAAAAAAAAATTACAGTTGTTAATTTTTATTTATTTGTGTTGATTTTTATTGTTGTTCATTGTTTTTCTAGTTTTTTCTTCATTAATGATAAATTTAAGACCATAAATATAATTTGTACTTTTATTTGTATCAATAATAAAAATAATAATTTTTTGATATATTTCATAATTTTTTTGTTATTTTTTTATTGAAAAAATAATGATTGAATATTATGGGTAATTTTTACTTTAATTAGTTTAATTTTTAAATTATAAATAATTATGAAAAAATAATTATTGAAGACTATGAGTAATTTTTTGTTTAATTAACTTAATTTTTATATTCTAAATAATAGTAAGTTTCAAAATTTTTTAAAATTGTTATTTAGAATATAAAATTTAATTATTTCAAGTATAGAAATAAAATAAATACATACAATTAACTTAAATTAAATATGCATTTAAAAATAATAAATAGATAACAAATTATAGAAAAAATAAAAAAATGAAAAACACAGACGTGAATTGCAGTAATTGAGAATAAGGTATAATCATAAATTTGCTCTTTCACTTTAAAATTAGAGATTGTTGACAAGTAATAATATGTTTTGCAGTAAATATCTTTTAATCATTAGATCATGTAACAAGTTCTTTCAATTTTCTGTTTTGAAATAATCTCAATTGAGGTGTGAATCTCGCCCGTGAATAATTATGTTTGTTTTAATGATTTTGATTCAATTTTCAGCCTCTTTTTTCGATTGTGTATGCAGTGTAGTGTAATGTGATGTTTCCTTAGCTTTGAGCTGATTTTATTCAGTTATGCTGCTTCATGACGGGGAATTTAAGTGAGACAGAATTTTCTTTTGAGATATGGTTCGTTAAAATCACAATAGAGATGGAATAGCAGATGACGGCAGCTAAAGTGAGGCTTCTGGTTAATACTTGGTACATGTATGTGTACAAGTTTATGGTGCAAAAAGCATGTGCATTGTTCTGTTAATAGATAATAATATAATAATTATTTAGTATTATTTTTCAACTAAAACACTACTATATATACTATAATACTAATCTAATAATTTTAAAAACTAATCTTATTGAAACTAAAAAAATTTTAGTAACAGAAATTAATTTATAACTAATCTTATATTTCAATATTCATTTTCAAAAATTTAGTATTATTTTTTGATTGAAATACTATTATATATATTTTAATACTGCTCAAATTTTAAAGGTATTTATATACTATATATTTTTTAACTTTAAATCACTTAAATATTATTTTATTTTTAAAAAATTTAAAAGTATAATAATATAATAATTATTTAATATTATTTTTCAACTAAAACACTACTATATAGACTCTAATACTAATCTTATTACAAAAAATTATGGTAAAAAAATTAAATTTATAATTAATCTTATATTTCAATTTTCATTCTGAAAAATTTATGTGTAACATCATTAAATTTTAGAATAAACCTTTATACTATTTATTATACTATTAAATGTAAATTTTAGTATATATATATATATATATACCTTATAATTTAATTTTTTCACTAATAAAATATATTAAAATATAAATAAATATTTTATTAATAAATAGTTCGTGTAACACACGGATATACAGCTAGTGTTTTTTAAGTTGGAGACTCTATTCTCAATATTTTTTAGACGTTTAGCCATTGGAAAAGTAGAAAAAAAGTACCTAGAGTTTTACATTTTATTAATTAAGGAATAAGTACAAATAAATACCTTGTGGTTTAAGCATTTTAGTATTAATATCTAGTGATTTTTTTTTGTGACACTTTGATACTTTGTGGTTTCATATTTATAGTACTTAAATGATAATTTTTGTTACAACTTCTGATTTCTCTCCCTTCAAGCATCCAAAAATAAAATTTTCAATACAATAAGATAGTAATAATAACATAAATAAAAGAAAAAAATAAAAACAAATTTTTATTTTTTTAAAAAAATTTCTAAACACTATGAACAATAACACTATTACTAAAATACATGTTAAAATTATGAGAATTTGATTAAAATTAAAAATTAATTTTTTTGGATGTTAGAAATAAGAGAAATAATGAGTTGTAACAAATTTTGTCACTCAAGTGTTATAAATATTAAACCACATGATACTAAAGTGTCACAAAAAATATCACAGGTCTCTAATTCTAAAACGCTTAAATCATAGGGTATTTATTTGTACTTATCCTTTAATTTTAATGTCTAATTTATTTTATGACAAATCAATATCATGTGTTTTCACATATTTTATGTTATATAATAAAAATAAAGGTCAAAAAAGTAAAATTCTAAAATCATGAATCATCTCGGTCCAAAAAAAAAAATCGTGAATCATCAATTATATATACTAAGGGAAAAGGTCCAATTTGCACCCTAAATTTTTGACCTAAGAACACATTGGACCCTTTATTTTTTTATTACTCAATCGGAAGTTGTTTTGGAAATCTAAACATATTAAAACTTCACTGATTTTTTTAATACAATTAAGTCCTATAAACTAATAAAATCTAATGTTAACGGATACTAACAAATACAATTAATAATTTTTTAGAAATATATATATATATATATATATATATATATATATATTACTACATTTTAAAATCTTTTCAACCTAATTTTTTTAATTTTCTTAAATTTTTAAATATTTTAAAATTAAGTGATATAAATTTCAAAAAAATGATCAAATTTATTCGTTAATATAAATAGTAAATTGATAATTGACCTAAAATTTAATTTTAATGGTTGAATAAAAATTTTTAAATTTACACAATCATTTTTAAACCTACACAATAATTGATAAATAAAATTTTTTATTCAACTGTTAAAATTAAATTTTAGGTCAAATATCAATTTGCTATTTATATTAATGAATAAATTTTGTCTTTTTTTTAAAATTTATATCACTTAATTTTTAAAATTTAAGAAAAATTTTAAAAATTTTGTTTTATAGGTTGAAAAACTTTTAAAATTTAATAAGTAGGTTATATATTTATTTCTAAAAAAATTATTAACTTTATTTATTAGTATCCATTAAAATTAATTTTTTTATTAGTTTGTAGGATTTAATTGTACTAAAAAAATGTTATACGATTTAATTGTAATTAGTAAAATTCCAATATATCTAGATTTCCAAATCAGAAATTGCAATTGGTAAAAAAAAAAAAAAAGTCCTCTTTGTTCTTAGGTAAAAAATTCAAGGTGCAAATTCTACCTTTTCCCTATATACTAAAAAAAAAATAAAGATTGATGATTGATAAAAGCATTAGTAATTCCTAGAATAACATGAATATAGATATATAAAGCCTAGGTATTGTTGGGTACCGTGATGCAAACGCAGAGGAAAAATTAAAATTTTGTCACGTTCCCAAGCCTGGATCCATGTAATTCGACTAATTGATTAAATCTAGGGTTTTTAAAATCTTACCAAAATGTAGAAGAGGCAAGATTCTCTGGAAGGATGAGAAGAGGTTCACACCGGTGACACCTTACCTCGAGCTTTTTGGCTTGGTTGTTCGGATCAAGACGTCTCCAAAAGGATACGTCCTCTATAGATATCCACATGAACAACCCTTCACAAAATGAATTTGAGTGTGTGTGCTAGCAACCTCTTGACTGTCTCACAAATCAAGAACAAAAGGAAAAACTCTGTCTTTGTTTTCTAAGAGGAAAGAAAACGAATTTGGAGGCAAAAACAAGTGTGTGAAACCCTAGAGAATATAACATATTTATAGACTCCAAGTTAAGGTTTCACTTACCAATAACCTTTTGGTAATTTTCCATTTATTATATTCTGATTTTGTTTAAAAACAAATCAAAAATAATATCTTATTTATTTATTTAAAATAACATTTATCTTAAATAAATAAATAAATAAATAAAACACTTTAATTATTTATTTCCACAGAATTTATTTTGGGCTTATTAAACCCATATCCGTTTTGGGCTTGTTCTAAGTGTGTGACCCTGTAGGTTCACATAACATTGGCAATGGGCCTAAATCTCTATTTAGGCCTATAAGTCATAAGTGGCCTCTAGCAAGACATTATGACTACCCAAGTCATGTGAAGTCAATAATTCGACATAACCTAATTACAGTGAATTTTATTGTCCCTTTATCACATGATATCTTAATTGAACATAAGGCATAGAATGTCATCCTTATATAGTTCAATATTATGACTTGATTCCAAGTAGACTGAAAATGATAACTCTTTATCAATTCATTTCAGCATGACCATGCATTTTCATTCAGTCTATCTCATCAAGGGGCCTTTAGATATCTTTCTCATATTAATGAGGGATAAATTCCTTCTAAATCACTCACATTCCTCACATAACTAATTTTATATCCAACAACATTCTTTTAATCATCCGGTTAAAGACAATGTTAGAATGTGTCAAAACATAAAATAGCTATGTAGAAATCCATGATGATTTCAAGGTCAAAGGACCGAAATAAAATTATTGCGATAAGAAATACTTATGACAATAATCTATGTAGTATTCTCATAGTGGGTCAATCCAGTACATGATCTCTCATCATGTACCTATGAGTTGACTTAATATCTCATATTTATGATTAGTAAAACATAACCATCAGTCAACATCATACTAGCCTTAATACTTTAATATTCATATAATGAATAAATGGTTAGGGATAATTAGAATAGAACTCTTATTTTAATCTAAAGGTTTTACTATCAAGTCACATATTTGATGGCCTTAGTAAAAATTAACCATTCATGTAATTATCATAAAATCAAATGATAATATAATACCTCTTTATTAATAAAATAAGAAAGTCAATATATAATCACAAATGATTGACCTAGTGCATATCACTAACAGGTATTACTAATAGCAATATTATATTTAAAATAAAATTAGAAACAAAACTAAATTATAGACAAACTCTTAATTTTATGGGTTTAAAACACTATCAGTATTGGGTATCACTCTTTGAGTTTTGCTACGATTATACAAAACATTTTTGCGGGTATAATAAAGGTTCAATTCTTTGCATTTTGCACTTAAAAGAATCTTGTTCGAAATAAAATCCAGAGAAGATTCAATTTACCCTCAATATTTAGTGCGAGGTTTAGTTAGGCCCTTCATCTATTGTTTTTACCTGACGTTACTCAATTAAGTTATTTGCCTCCTTCCAAAAAGTTTGACTTCTAAATAAATTATAAAAAATTCTTAAAATTATTTGTATATCAAAATATATTAAATTTTAAAATCTTAATAAAAAAATTGTTCTAATTATATAATAATAATATAATTTTTAAGAAAAATGTTTTTATTTAATTATTAATTTTTTAAAATTAAATTATATATGTAAGCTAAAAATTAAATTAAAATTAAAAATTCATATATGTATAGCATTTTGAGAGCAAAGAGTCCTCGTTACTCCTCATATCTACCCTTATGTATTAATACTATATTTTAAATGAAATACTTAATATTGAAATTTTAGTAAATTACTTCAGTTATAGTAAATTATAGTAAACTAATTTCTTTATTTAATATATTTTTCTTTTTTAGAATATATAAAAAGTTTAACTGTTTTTGAGATTAAGGACTCGTCTTTGCCTATCCTCTCTTGTCCCTATTAGCTAATATTATATTTTAAATGAAATGGTTAATATTGAAATTCTAAATATTAATTCAACTGTACTAAATTAAATTTTGATTTTTAAGATATTTAAACAATTCGAGATTAAAGGCTTCTTTTTGCCCTTATTTTCCAATGCTATCTTTTAATGAAATGCTTGAGGTTAGAATTTATTACTTTGGTCGCAATTAATTATTTTTTTATATTTTATTTAACTAATTTAAAATAGAACTCTCAAAAATATAAAAATATATAAAAATGAAATTTTAAAATTTTTATGTAATTTAATTATTTGAGCTAAATATAAAATATAACATTGAGCTAAAAATAATATATATATATATATATATATATATATATATATATATATATATATATATATATTTGTCTGCACAATAACCTTAATGTTCACATGAAAGTTTATATACTAAGTCATTTGGTTATAGGTGGTTTCGGTCGTAAGTTTCAAAGAGGTTGTAAGTCTATTGGTTTAGCCAGTGAGTTTGTAAGTGTGTAACCCATTATGTAGTCATTATAGTTACCATGTATCAAATTCTTAGAAGAAGCACTTCCTCTTCCTCTGCTTCCTCTTCTACTAAAGTTCAAAAGGATATAGTCAATAGTGATGAAATCACTATTGAAAACTTTGAAAAATGTATATATGATTTCAAATTTAAAGACTGTAGTAAGGATCATGTCTATAAGACTCCTAGATTGAACCTCTTCAAGTTTGATTATGTAATCAAGACTGAAGAAAGAGATATCTAGTTGTCTAAAGCACAAGATCTCATAAAGTTATTCTCTTATACCTCCTTAGATAAACATAAAGCAAAAGGTTTCCGATATATCCATATAGGACTTGTTCAAGTAGGTATAAAGCCCCTTAAAAGAAAAGGCCTAAACACCTCGATCGTAGTTGCTCTAAGAGACATGAGGTTTAAGAGCTTCCAAGACTCCCCTTTTTAGGAACTATAGACTCCAGTCTCTATAAAGGCCCTATATCATTTGATTGTTATTCAAACTTCACTGTTTCTCTCAATGATCCAAATCTTTTAAAGTCCTTGGTTTTACAGATCTAGACCCATAATTATCATATGAATGATGGATCTATTCCAATTGCATTAATTGTTAAAGTTCATTATAAAGCCATGATGTTTGCTTTTAACACTAAGAGTTGGTTTTATAGTAAAAAGGGTGAAACTTTACTCCTCCAAACAGACATGACTAAAGCAAATGTGGTTATCCTGAAACCTATCCAATGGAACTAAATAACACTTCCGCAAGAACAAATCCTTGAAGAAGCCATTGAGCTAAGAACTAAAAAAAAAGAAAAATTTATTCTAAATACCCATATAAAACATGTAACCTAGTTCCAAGATGGTAGAGTAAAACTCTACTTTAATATAACTTTTTCTAGCTCTAGATTCTCTAATACTTTATTATCAGAATCTTTTGATCTAGGAAGAGTATCCCAAATACCTGTTGTCATAAATCTTCCATATCATAAAGACCTATAACCAAGCCAAAATATGCCAAGAACCATATACTTGTTAGAAAATGACCAAGCAGATCTACATCCAAATCATCCTCTCATTATCAATCTACCATATACTGCCCAACTAGATATTCAACCTCTGATCTACCTTCTACATCTCTAAAAAATGTAGATTATAGCACAACTATACCTAGACTAGTTTTTATTGAGCCTAGACAGGAAGATAAATCTCCTTCTCCTCCTATTTCTCCAACTGCCTTAGCCATCACTGAAAATATGGCCCATGAATTGAATTTCTTAAATAAAGATTTCACTCATGATAAAGTCCTATTGCACAAAGATTTTTATGCATTTCATAATTTAGAAAAAAAAAGAACTTGGTTCTTCAAGCATTTTCTAAATAATAGAGAAGTCATTCAAAATCAATTTTATGATTTTATGCAGCAAAATAAAGTCAACAAATTATATTTTGAATGGTTTGAGATTTATGCTTCAGAAAATAATATTTATTATCCTTTTAAAGTTTTAAATCTCGTCACTTTGAGAAAAAAGGTAAAAATTTGGGAAACAACCAATGGTTAGAATATAGAGTCTGAACATCCTTCTCTTAAGATGATCAAAATCCCTATAGGAAATAAGACTGTTGATGCTAGTCTTTACAAAAAGCCTCAGGATAGTGACTCCCAAAACCTAAAAAATATAATTTCTCAAAATAACTTTACCACTACCCATCTAAATAGCATAGGTAAATAGTTAACTAGACTAAAAAACCAAGCTTAAAAGCTTGTAGAACCCTTAGGAACTATAGTTACATCTGAGAAAAAACTAAAGTATCCTATGTTCAAACCATAGAAGATCTCTAACAATACTTAGGAAGAAATTAAAAATAATAAAATTGAATTTTTACATGATGTTAGAGAACAACTCAGTAGACTCGACCCTTCGAGTGCCTCTAAAGAACCTATAATTTATGACACCCCATAGTCTGTTAACTAGAGTGTTAGTGTTCTTAATAAAGATATAGATTCCACTTCTGAAGATAATGCGTTCCAAGAATAGTCTCCTGAAATTGATAAAATTCATTGGCCCATTATCCTTTTTTCTAATCCATGATATGTCCAAGTTAGGTTGCCAGAAGTAGAACTTGATCATCAACCTAATGCCCTAGTTTAGCCTATGTTTAGTGCTAATTCCATTTACGAATGGAACATAGATGGCATTTATGAATATCAAATCCTTAACTCTCTTTAACATACGACTATGGCATTTAATTTTTATAAAGCCCAAATTGGAACTATCGATAAGTCTGTCATAGAACTTATTATTATAGGTTTCTTTGGTCAATTGAAATGCTGGTGGGATTATCATCTCACTAAACAACAACAGCTTAAGATCTTGCATGCTATCCAAACTGATGATGATGGTCTTCCCATCTTAAAACATATAGGAAACCCCATACAGGATGCTGTGTCTACCTTGATATTAACCATAACACAATATTTTGTAAAAGATTCCTCTCATTTAAAAGATAAAAATGGTCTTCTTTCTAATCTCAAGTGTAAGAAATTGAGTGACTTCCAATGGTATAGGTTAGCCTTCCTTACTATAGTTATGCTTATGGAAGATTTTAACCAACCTTTTTGGAAAGAAAAATTTCATATAGGATTACCAACCCTTTTGGGAAAAAGAGTTAGGCATACCCTCAAAAAGTCTTATGGTACCTATATTATCCTTTATAACTAGCTTACTTATGGTGAGTTGATAAGCACTGCTTAACATAAAGGTCTTAAAATCTACCAAGATTTGAAACTCCAAAAGCACTTAAAGTTAGAGTTGAGAAAGACCAAACAAGAATTAAGATCTTTCTGCAAATAGTTTGATTATAGCCTTACCCAGAACCCATCTTGTAAAGGAGATTATAGTAAGAAATCTTTGCAACCTTCATCTAGGAAATTTTCTAAGAAATATAGAAAATTTTCCAAGAGAAAGGATCCTGAAGAAACTTATTACAGAAAACCTTATAGAATAACTTCCAAGAAGAATAAAGTTAAAAAAGGAAAAAAAATATAGTACAAAAGATGTTACTTTCTACAAATGTGTCAAAAGGGACACATATTTAAATATTGTAGAGTCTCTAAGAAACTTCAAGAATTAAACTTAGAAGAAAAAACCTTGAACAAGCTTTCAACCCTTTTTATAGAAACTTCTAAGTCTAAAACCAACTCTGATGAATTCCTAGAAATAGGACATCCTCAAATAGATGAAATAGTAACTACTTCCTCCTCTTCTTCTAATAGTGATTATAGTGTTGAGGGTAAGCAGCTTAACATGCTTAATAAAGAACAAACCTTGATCTTATATGTTATCCAGCATATAGATAATCCTAATATCCAAAAGAAATATCTTGAACAACTCAAACAATCCCTAGAAAAGGAACCTGAATCTAAAGCTACTAAGTTACCTTTCACTAGTATAGGTATATATGACCTTACTACCATTCTAAATAGAAAGAAACATAGTAAAAAACCTTTAGGAAATATCCATGAACTTCAGGGAGAAATAAAGACCATAAAGACTGAGATAAAACTGTTGAAAGATAAGCAGCAAAAAAATTCTGAGTTAATCCAATTTCTTATCACTAAACTTGCTAAAGAATATAGTGATAATGATGAGACTAAGGATTTAGAACCTCAATCTTTAGCTAACTTTGATAAATTCCAAGGTGATTTTCTTTGTGCTCTAAACCAAATTTCTTTAAAAAAATATATCATAAAGATTTCTATTGTCTTTGATAAAGATTTTCAAATTGACACTATTGCATTATTTGATACAAGAGCTTATTTAATTTGCATAAAAACTAATATAGTCCCAAATCATTTTCAAGAACAAATTAAAGAAAAGCTTTCCTCTATAAATAGTTCAAAGATGCATATAGATGGTAAAATAGAAGCCAATGTTTTAAACAATGGATTTCTAATAAATACCTCTTTTCTTTTAGTTTTTGATATAAGTTATACTGTGATTTTAGTGATGCCATTCATTAATTTGATAACTCCCTATTTTACCACTTATAACTCCATTGATTTCACAAATGATAAAGTTCATATATCTTTTCCATTTTTTGAAAAACCTAAAACTAGGACTCTTAACCTTGTTAAATCTCATTTCATTTATAAAAATAAGATTAATGCTTTAATATGAGGAAAAGAGACTGATTTGCATAATTTAAAGCAAAATGTTCATTTTTAAAAAATTGAACAACAATTAAAGATAGATTTGGTAAAATCAAAGATTTTTGAATTTTAAAATCTTATCATAAACGAAGTCTGTTCTAATTTTCCAAATGCTTTATAGAAAAGAAAATAATATATAGTTGATTTGCCTTATGAGCCAAGGTTTAATGAGAAATATAGTCCTACCAAAGCTAGACCAATTCAGATGAATGCTGAACTAGAATAACATTGTAAGAAAGAAATCCATGATCTTGAATCCAAAGGATTAATTTCAAAATCTAGGTCTCCTTGAAGTTATTCAGTTTTCTATGTCAATAAAGCTTTTGAAATAGAAAGAGGTACTCCTAGGCTTGTAATCAACTATAAAACTTTGAATAAAGCCTTGAAATGGATTAGGTATCCTATTCCAAAAAGAAAAGATCATTTACGAAAGCTTCATTTTGCATTTATATTTTTCAAATTTGACATGAAATTAGGATTTTGGCAAATATAAATTGATAAAGAGCATCGATATAAAAAAAATTTACTGTCCCATTTAGTCAATATGAGTGGAATGTGATGCCATTTGGATTGAAAAATGCACCATCAGAATTTCAGAGAATAATGAATGGCATATTTAATCTTTATTCTCAATTCTACATTATTTATATTGATGATGTGCTCATTTTTTTTAACTCCATTGAACAACATTTCAAGAATTTAAAGACTTTTCTTTATATAGTTAAAGCTAATGGTCTTATTGTCTTTGCTAAGAAAATATCCCTTTTCTAAACTAGAGTAAGATTCTTAAGACACTATATCTGTTGTGGCACTATTATCCCCATAGAGAGATCCTTAGAATTTGGAAATAAGTTCCCTGACAAAATTCTTGATGAAGTTCAGTTGCAAAGGTTTTTAAGAAGCCTTCATTATGTCTTAGACTTTGTCTTAATATTAATAGGATTGCCAAACCTCAGCATGATAGGCTTAAGAAAAACCCAGTCCTTTGGATTGAAGATCACATAAAGATTGTCAAGCATATAAAGTCCCATAACCTTGAAATCCTTTATCTCTATATAACTGATCCTAAACTCCTTAAAATCATTAAGATAGATGTTAGTGAGTTAGGTTATGGTGGTATTCTTAAACACATTTCCAATGGAAAAGAAGTTGTATTCAATATACTTTAAGACACTGAAATGATACACAAAGGAATTACTCCACTATTAAAAAAAAGTTATTTCCATTGTCATATGCATATTAAAATTTCAATCAAATTTATTAAATTGGAAGTTTTTACTTCGCATTGATTGCAAATTTAGAAAATAAGTTTTATAAAAAGAAGTTTAAAATATTACATCAAAATAAATTTTTGCAAGATGACAAGTTATTTTGAGTATCTTTGATTTTGATATAGAATTTATTAAAGGAGATATAAATTCTCTACTAGACTTTCTGACTAGAGAATTTTTACAAAACAGTTAAAGATGGTTTAAAAAAAGAAAGAGAAAGATAATGATAAAGTTGAAACTTCTATTCCCCCTCCTCTTTCTACTGCTAAACCCATAAAGTCATAGTTCGATATAGTAAACCAAGAAGAAATAAATATAATTGAAAGCACAGGAAAAAGCCATTCAAATCCAGTAATGGATTAAATCAATCTCCAAAATCCCTGAACTTCGTAAAGCTATCCAGAGTACCTTTTAGCCTCATATTATTATACATTATGATAATGATGACAACAAAGGTATATTAGGTAAAGCTCCTTAACTGATTTCTAAAACCAAGAAAGGAGAGTCTTCCTCCTCTAAAACCCTTTCTCAAATTATTTTAACTCCTATGGCTACCCAAAGTAGTTCACAGATTGTTTTATCACATTCAAAACTCCCATCTTCCAACTTTTTGATAAAGAATTCTATTCAAAATATTTTAACTATTGAAGATGGTTTTTATTATAAATATCCTTTTATCACAATGCAAAATCATTTCCCAACAGATTGGTTTTTTAAACCTTAGGATCTTTCCAAACCCCAAACGTATTATCAAACTATTTTAGAATTTATTAGTTCTGCTAAATTCAAACACTTATACCATAAAGGCTACACTAAATCTTCTTATTCTACCTGCAAAATCCTCAAAGTGTTTAATCCCTCTGATTAAGGATAAGAACTCTTTAGGCCAAAAGCCTTCCCTCTTAATTTCATAACTAAATTAGACTTTTGCTATTCATTCTTATAGTAGGATTATGAACAAGCATGGTTTAATATCTTCTTAATCCAAAAGTCTTTCAATACCTATACATGGTTATTTTTCCTCAGTGATCATGCTGATATCACTAAGTTTCCTGTATGGTTCACTAGATGGTGGAATAATTATAGTCCAATGCCTGATATCCTCCCTCCTAATATTCGTTAGGGTTTTAACCTTTTCACTTCTCACTATAAGCCCTACCCTTTTGAGAAAAAATTCACCCTCCTTTGCCTCTATTGCTTAAAATTCTTTATTCTTTGGGTCTCATAATGGTATATTGACTTCTATATTAATAAATATATTATTATTCTCCAAAGAAAAATTCCATAAAAGATCTCCAAAATTATAGTTTTAAAGTGGCTTAAAAAGCATGGTTTCCTTGGATACTCTCGTGCTCAATCTCAAGCACAATCTAGCTTCCATACTCAAAAGTCACATGCCAGTGCTCTCCTTGCTGCTGTTAAGATAGACGAGGAATACTTTAAGATCATGTAACAACTACTTCACTTAAAGCAATCTTCATCCCCCAAACCTCTTAAAACTCAGAACCCTTTATTGATTTAGGTAATGACAACGAAGATGATTGTTTTGAGATTTTCCTTTCTATAAAGCCCATAGGCTAATAAAGCCTTTTATTATCTTGTACATATTTTATATAGTTTTATTTAAGCCTGATAGGTTGAAATTCCTTTTGGATGGCCCATGAAAAAGTTAGGGTAAAGTAAAAAAAAAGTATTTAAACCATTTTCTTTTTCTAGGTCATCCTTATGATAATGATGTTTTGCATCGTCTATGACAACCATCAGGAAAATTTGATTACTTTATCAAATATTCTGCTCCACCAACTACCTTTATCCCACTTTCCTCTATCCTACCATAAGGTTGAGGTCCCTCCTTTCACTTCCAGGACTGGGTTGGATTATCTCTAAATAAAAGAAAGGATGATGACAAATAAAAAGCTTATTGGTAGACAACATACTATTCCTCAACCACTAAAGCATCAGGAATAATTATACTTGCCACTAGTTTTATACCTATGCTCTCTGTTACTCCCCCGTGATTCTAGTTACATCTTAGAAGACCCTCTATAAAGGTGCCTCTTCTTCCTCTGAAGGTAGGAATTTGAGTTATATAATTAAAAAATATAGAAAACCTTAGATATAGAATATGGCTCTTAATATAGCTCTCTCTTTGTAATAAAAAAAATTCTGTAAAACATATCTCAAACAATAAAGATATAGTTTTTTGTTTTCCCTTTGCTTTCTTTTGGATATAGAACTTATGTATTTCCCCTTTACTTAGATTAATAAAGCCTCTTTATAAGTTCATCTCCTACATCTTATTTCTTTAAAAGTCTTAATCTATTTCATTAAAGATTTATTTATTTTAATCTACATCCTAAGTAGAAGAATGTATGCTTTACGCTTGCTTAAGAAATTAAGGTCCTGCATACCAAAAATTCTGTAAAATTCTTGCTGCACTTTATTCTAGTAACCTCTATGTCTAGCCTGTGACTAGAGCGTGAGATTGGCATAGTGATTTCTTATCATCTTTGCATTTATATTCATGAACTATACACCCTTTGATCCTCGGAACTATTACATGATCTTGAAGTATTCCTCTTTTGTCTTCGTAGCAGCAAGGAGAGTACTAGCATGTAACTTTTAAGCAAGGAAGCTATATATATATATATATATATAATATATATATATATATATATATATAATCACTCATAGTAATGTCAATAGATCCATCTGAGGTAGCAATAGTAATAACAGAGGATCTAGATTGAAAGGAACACTTATATTTAGAAGATCGACCCTTTGGTTTTAGGGGGCGGGTAGGACAATTTTCAATGACACATCTACATTGTTGAAAATATTTACATTCAACAGTGGGACAATTAGAAAAATTATGACCAGTTTAGTGATAATTCTTATAAAATTTTGGTCCATATGTTTAGTACTGTGTCTTGAACTATGTAATTGTGAGAGTAGCATTAATTTGTGGAGACCTATCAAAGCAAATATGTGTCTCTTTAAAGATGATCTCTTGAACATCAATTTCTAGAGTAAGAAGAGGATGGTGATGCAATAATGAAGCTCTTACTACTTTATATTTTAGGCAAAGAGGTATGAGAACTTAAATGAGATGGATATGATCTTCACTAATTATAGCTGGATCTAATTAATTCTAAATAGGTTGTACTTGGACAATAAAGTCATTCACTAATTGCCCATGTTCTTATTTGATAGTATGTAGAGTGGTCCACAATTGGTAATAGTGAGCAAGTCTAGTGACTTTGAATCGATTAGTTAAAAATCCCATATTTCCTTAGTAGTGTCAAAATCAACAGATTGAATATGAATAAAGGGAAAAGTAGTGTTACAAAATCATATGATAATCTAGTATTTTTGCTATCCCAATCTTTAAGTCGTTTAGTAAACTTTGCACCAGATTCATCTTTTTCTTACACAAGTTTAATAATATCTCCAGTAACTACTTACTAGAGTTTACACCCAATTCAGAAACTTTTTGTACCTTGTATCCAAATATTATAGTTTAATATGGTCAAAATAGTTGTAATTGATTTGGAGACATCAACTTTCTCTATGGAAATTTATAAAACAGATCTACAAATGAGTTTGACAAGAATAAGAAAATAAGAAACAAATGAAGTAAAGGTATTGTTTTTGGAAAGAAACACAAAAGAACTTAGACAACACTAAACTTTGATACCATATTATGAATAAAGATTATGTTATTAAATTGTATGTATTGTATATTACAAAAGGATCCATTTATAGTATACAAGAGTAAAGCTAAAAGTGGAAAGAAATTTTACAATAGGAAGTAACCTCTATAACAAGGAAAATCCATATAATAGGAATAAATAAAGGAATAGTGAAATGTCATGGTCAAAATAAGAATATTATCCCAATCCCTATAATCATGTTAGTAATATAAAAATTGGATAATTTAGTCATTTACTAATAAAAATTAAATTAAATAAAGTGCAATTCTAATTTAATTGAAAGTATATTTCCTACTCTAATTAGGTTAAATTCAATTTTATCTTTAGTAAAATTTAAATTAATTAAGATATACTTAATTAATTTAATTGAGAGTATGTTTCTTATTTTTAATTGCCTTTACTTCTATTATATATCTAACAAAAAGAAATTAAATTAATAAAAACCAAATTCTAATTTAATTGAAAGTACACTTCATATTCTTAATAGGTTAACTTTGATTTTATATCGAATAAAAAATAAATTAATTAAAATATCATTTTAATTTAATTGAAAGTATGTTTTCAATTTTAATTAGGTTAGCTTTTATTTTATCTATAACAAAATTAAATTAATTAAAATTTAGAAATTTTGTTAAAAATATATATTTAACTATTTTAATTAAGTCTACTTATATTTTATCCAATATAAGTCAAAATAGATATTAGTCTTACTAAATTAAAATTAATAAGTAAATAATTTAAATAAAAATTTATAAAATAATTAATTATAAAAATATTAATGTCAAAAATATTGAAAAGATTGTTGGGTTTAAATAGAGAATTATAAAGTATGCAATAAATTACTATATTATATCTCTATCGAGTTTTTAAAATTAGATTATCATTTAGATAAAAATATTGAAAGAATGTTGTATAATTATTCAAATAGAAAATTTATTAAAATCATAATAAATTACTATGTTATAATGTAACAATATCAAAATTGAAAAATTAGATTGAGATATAAATAGAATAATACTCTTATTATTTTTAGATACATATTAAATTAAAGTTTATTAATTTTAATAATTACAATTAAATAAATTTAATTTTTTTGTCATGTATCTGTAATCATATTTTAAAAAATAAAGTATATAATTCATTTTAGAGTTGTACTTCTATAAGAAAAGTAGTACAATTATTGTTATTAGATATTTTATAAAATTTAATAAAAAAAATTTGAAATTAAATTAATTAATATTTGTCATTTAATTATTATTTGAACTTAAGAAATTACATTAAATTACTTTTTGAGCAAATAAAAGTACTAATATTTAAAATATTAAAGAATAATGTGTCATTGTTCAGATAAAAAAGTTTCTAAAATTATAATAAATTATAAGTTTAAGGAGGTTGTAATATTTAAATTGTTATATAAAAAAATATAACCTTTTATTATTTATTATTTTTAAAATTTTTATTAAGAAAATAACTGATGATTTTGTATTATCATATACTTAATTATGAAATTAATATTTTTATTTTATATAAAACTAGTTTTAGAGTTGAGAAATATATTAATTCTAAAAAAATAATATTGAAAGAATATCATATAATTATTTAAATAAAAATTTTATCAAAATTGCAATGAATTATAACTAATATCAAATTGTTACATAAATAAATAACACTTTTATTATTTTTAAAACTTTTATTTAATAATAATAATAATAATAATAATAATAATAATAATAATAATAATAATAATAATAATAATAATAATAATAATAATATGTTTAATAGTTTATTTACTATTATGAGTTTAAATTTTTTTTATTTACATGCAAAGCATGTGGTTGTATATAGAATAAGAATAAATAATAAAATAATTATACTTAAGAATTCATAACTCTTTAAACAAAATAAATGAAAGAAAAAATAATTAAATTTTAAAAAATAATGTACTATTGAAAGAATTCTAGAATGAAATTTCTTCCATTGCATTGTTTATTTGTTATACTTCCCTTCATGTTGATTCTTTCTTTCTTTCTTTTTTCTCATATTATAATTAATTATACTATTTAACAAATTTTTGCTTATTTTAAGATAAAATTGAATACTGATAAAAGAAAGTTTTCATAGATATTTACAAATAAAATAATATATTTGTCAATGTAAATACTATCTTAGTATAATGACACGAGACTAAATTGAAATTTTATTTGGCATTTTAGGTTTGATTTAGTTAGTTGAACATTATATTTTTTATTCACTCAGATACTCACTTAACATACAACGATGTGCTATCTAAATTTTTAGCTTTTACGAGAGTAACTTTTCAACTCTCAATTGTAACATTATAGTTTATGAGAGTAGTTACTCACTTATCTAAATTGAAAATAAAACACTAAATGCAAGTTTCCTATTTTCTTTGTAGAAAAAAAAAGATTGAGAAAAAAACTTACCCAATGTCATTGGAAAGTCCATGCGTGCTCACCCAAGTTAGAGATAAGTGGAATGGTTTGGCCATGCACCATACCATGGCTGCTCTAGCAGCAAGGAAAATGTCTCCTAATAATAGCAGCACTAGCCTCAAGGCCATCCCAGTCTCCAGTGATACCCTTGAGAATTGCGAGGTTACAATCCTTTAGAGCACTAGCGCATTCCATAGAAAGATAAGAACCAATGTAAAAAATATATGAAAGTAATATGAACCCTAAAAGGGATTCAAAGTGCAAGCATGAAGTCGAATGATGAAGGATTCAAACTAATTAGTTTAATTTCATATTTCAAAATTAATTAGCTTGATTTGGACAAATTTTTAAGTATTTTTCTATTTTAAAGTTAATAAGGAAGATTTAAGAAGATATAAGAAGATCCAAGGATATTTTAAGTCAAAGCCAAAAGTTAAAAGTCAAAGTCAAAGTTAAAGAGTCAATAAGTCAAGGGTTAAAGATCAACATGCTTAGTTATCATGAGTTGTAAATTTGACTTTTCAATGATGAGTTGTCATTATTTACCTAATTTAAAAGAATACTCCTTATTTAAGAATTTTTCTTTATAGGAGTCTTTAGGAATAAGTAAAAAAACTTTTTCCTTTAAGGATTTTACATGCCTATTTAAAGGTTTTTCTTGTGTAAATGAATTTGGAGTATTTTGATCAAAAAGTGAGGTTTTTCCTTAAACTTTGTTCTTTTGAAACTTTGCAAGTTTACTTGAATTTTTTTACTTTTACCTTTCAGTATAATTACTAGGTTAGATTAGACTTAGAATTGTGTGATTTTTCATCTTTTAATAACTAAGTATCTTACTTCAATTTAATAAGTAAGGGGTTTAGTTCCATCAACATAATATGTTCTTGATGATCTTAGGCTAGATTTCAAAGTTGGATGCACATTATATATTTGTTATAAGTAGGGTTCATATAAGAAAGCATAGAGAAATATCTCAAAGAAGAACTTAAAAAGGATGAAAGAAGCTTTGGAATTTAAAAAATGAGTGAAAGTGACCTTTTTAAGAAACATGACTCATGGGTTAACCAAAATCCATGTGTGTGGGTTATACCGAATATTTTTAGAAGTTAAAGGTAAACCAATAAATATTCAAGTGCTATTTGACATGATTGAATCCATTTCATCTCTAATTACATATTTCTAAAAATTTTCATTCCTCAAAGCCATAACCTCCTTATAAGTTTTTGAATAATATTCAATTTGAAAAATAAAAGGTATTATATTTACAACCTAATTTCCAGCACCTTCAACAAGGTTGAGAATTAACATCTTCCATTCCAAAAATTTTTAATTTATGAATTCTACTACTTCTTGGTTCTATAAATTATTTATTAAAATCTTATAAAGTAGATTGTTCTTTAATTCTATGAGATTTTTCTTTAATTGTATAGCTAAACAAGTCTTGAACTTTATTTTTTATGTTGATAGATGTTCAAAAATTATATATCTCCTAATCTAATGATAACAATAAATTATAAATTTAGAAGTTTATAAGTGATACCCCATATCACTATTCATGCAAAAGGTAAGCCCAACACTCAAAATCCTATGAGGAGCTACAAATTCATATGGAAAGAGGTAGTTTACTTTACCTCTAATAAGGAAAGCTAGTCCTCAAAGGATAAGGATTATCAACTATAGAAGTCTAAATCTAATTAGGTTTGAGCTATATATATATATATATATATATATATATATATATATATATATATATATATATATATAATTAGGTTTAAACTAAATGTTTGTTTGTATATATCTCTAATCTCTTCTCAAGTTACTGATTCTTAACATTCTCTACTTTATATTTTCCCCTAAGGACTCCAATGCTTAAGTTAATATGGTGTATATATATATATGTCTAATCAAGTTTGAGCTAAATATCTCTCTCTATATATCTCTATTCTCTTCTCAAGTTATTGATTCTCAACATTCTCTACATTTTATTCACCCACAAGGACTCCAATGCTTAAGTTAGTATGGTGCATATAAGATAATATATACATCATACTAACTTAAGCATTAGAGTTCTTGTGGGAGAAATTCTACGATTCACCTTAAATCTACTTATGCATGTAGATTCAAAGAATCCATGAACAAGTTAGTATATATATAGGCATTGGTTAACCCTATTATGGATATAATCAATGATATGGTTAGTAAAATGTCAACATGCAAAGAATCTATGATTAATGAAGGGGAAAGCATGTTAATGCAAATATGGATCAATCTTCCCTTGATGTTTTCCTCCTTAAAAGCCATGATCTCCCAACCCTATCAAACCTTTAGTTATAGAGGCTTGACAAGTAAATAAGGAATTCTCTAAAGGACATCATTAAGAATTGAATGAATTATACTAATTCATAAATATATATGGGGTTGGAGGGTTCTTTACCAAAATTTTATTTTTGAAAAGAACACTATGCCAAAAAGTTTTGGTGTCTAAAGATATACAAGAATATGTTTAAAGAAATGTGGGGCCTGATGCTAGGTTAAAGTGCATAAATTATTTCACAGTCTTTTAAATATTTTATTCTATCTCTAGTCCTTTCTATGTCCCACTTTGTTATTGTGATGTGATGATTAAGTTCGGATGTATTACAACCACTAAAGTAAAGTGAGTTTCATATAGTGATAAGTCTTAAATACTGTTCTTCTAAATTGTGAAGTCTAATAGTCTATTGATTGATTTGCCAGTATATGTTTTGTAATGTTCTTCTAATACTCATGAAGTGTCTGAACCAGATTCAGGTGGATTAGGTTCACTAGTAGTCTCAGTAGATTCTTCTTTAAATTGTAAATATGGAATATTAGGGAAATCTCTAATTAAGACATCTAAAGAATATGCTAAAGCCTAAAATAAAAGTAGTCTTCTAGTTACTTCATTATAATTATAGTCTAAGTCATGATTTTTAGTATGATTATTGTCTTCTACGTTTATATAGTGCAAATTTTATTGTTTAAACTTAGTTAAACTATCAACGTCTTATAATTTTAATAAATAAAAGTTTTCAAGAAATTTTTCAATAGTGGTCATGTATAAGTACTATGGAGATTATAAGCAAATATAGCATAAACATGTATTGTGCAGATCAAATATATCAAAAGTAGGATTCAACAATTTAGAATACTTAAATAAATATTCAGAGAGTTATCATCATTCCAATAATATTTATAATAAAATTTCTATATGCCTTAACCCTAGATAAACAAATAATCAAAATAAATCAAAATTCCAAAATAAGAAACTTATATAATAACCCTAAATATATCATCATAAATTCTTTCCTTGTGAAAATTCCTAGAATTTTCTACCCATTCATAATACCTTGCATGGAGTACTTTTTACGACCTTTCCTTATGGCCTTTCTTTTCCTGCTAGTATAATACTTAGGACTACTACAAGGAACTGAGGAATTTTTGATATATCATGAAGAGTTCTTATCTAAGTTGTGCTTATTTTAGAATTCTTAGATAATTTAGTTCATCATACGAGGATTCAAACATCAAGAAATTATAAAATAAATACTTGGAATGAAGAAAAATTTCTTTTCTTTATCTTTTCTTCCTTAGGTTGAACCTTAAGGAGGTTTAGCCACACATTACAATATTTAAGCCAAAAGTATAAGAGAAGTGATTTCTTCCCAGATCACTTAAAAGTGCAAGGAATGATTTTCTCTTATATTGCTCTGTTCGTAAGGAACTTCGCTTGAGAGACTTCTATCTATTCGATGTGTAAAACTATGAAATGAAGCCTCCTTATATAGGTGGAGGAAAAGGAAAGATTACATAAAATACCTCGAAGTGGAGGGGCAAAGAAGGAAAGTAAAATTAAAGTTTGTGGATGCTTTGTTGATAAGCATTAGTACAAAAAAGTCTTCACATGGGTTGGTCCACATTGTCATTAGTGGAAGGGTCCACTATTTGTCTTCCGTTAAGTGATGAGTCATTTTCTTGGGCATCTTCTTCAGATGATGATGTCTTTTCTGTCTAGCATTGCTGCTTTTTAAAAAGGGATTTATAAAGTCTAACAAGTGTCATGAATTCATGAGTTCCTTTGATAAAGAAACTAATGAAGCCAGAGTCTAATATCCCTTTAGTGATAAATTTTTTTTCATAATGGTTACCATTGCAAAAATTATAGTCATCAACATCAGGATGGTCATTATTGAAGAAAAAGTTGTTGGCGCTTTCTAGTGTATGAGTGCTTTTTTCTATGAATTTTTAGGAAGAGTCTAAGAACAATCATTATGAGTGTGTCTTTTGGGAATGTCTAAGTATCTTGGATGTCCATGGGGATGGATAAGCATCATAAAGTAATAGGGCTCTATGGATCCATTAATGTTTTCTGAAGGAACAACAATTATTTTTGTGTGTACTGCTCCAAGTCCAGCTACTTCAAGTAGTGGTGTTTCTAACATTTCAGGAATTTCAATAATGTTTGAAGCATCAATGACCCATAAGTTAATGAGAAGCCCATGTTGGTAAAAACCTAGTGGGCTTATTTCTAATTCTTTAAATTTTCATCCAAAAGGAAAGTTGTCAAGTTGAGTGCCACAAGTCCTGAATGAGTGTACTAATTAGCAATGACAGGGTGTATTTTTTCTGCAAGACTGGTGGGTATTTTTGCAAGGAAATCATGGATCGCAAAAATATATATACCTATAGTAAATTCCCTCTTTCAATGCATTATAATTTTCAAGCTGGTCTTTATGGCATAGTTCTAAAAATTCTTGCAAAATCAGGATTTTAGTCTATGATGTGGTAAGTATGTCATCAATCCAACTGTTAAGTGAGTATGGAACATTATTATATTCTTTAAAGATCATAGTTGGTTCTTATGTTTTTTTAGTAGATACAGTGTGTTTGGTGAGGGTGTCTAAATATAATGTGCCAGGTTTAAAAGAAGATAGGTTGGGTTGAGAAGTTGGATCCTTGATGTATGGTCTTTAAATAAGTTCACGAGAAGTAAAGTATTTAGTATTTGGAGGAAGGTAGTCTTGTAAATCTTTTTGGGCATTTTTGAAATCATAAAAGCCCTTAAGTCTACGTGTTTTAAAAGTACTGTCAAATTTGGACATTTATTTGTGGACTTCAATTCTTTCATTAATTTCAGTCTAATTGTCATATGGTCCTACGTATGGGCTGTTATACAGAATATAACAAGAGTATTTTTTGCCAAGAGTAGTTTATGAAGTCTGAACATTTAAAATTTCCATTTTCTTAGATCCTCCTTTTTCTTCTGTAGGAAGATTCCAAATATTGTTTATCAGGCATTATTGAGGACCATTAGGGTAATGTCTTCTTGTAAAATTAAAAATGTGTGAGTCTTTAAAGACAGGAAATTCTTGTTGTCCAAACTTCATTGTAGCAAGAGTTACATTTGTTTTGATTTAAGAAATAAGTTTTTTAGAACCCATGTCAGATCCAGATGGATAAGTCTTAAAGTTTGAGACTTGGGCCTGATTTGCCAAATCTTGTTCAAGTAAGTGTTTGAGGAGTTCTTCCTTAGTCAAATGTCTGTCATGCATTAATACATATCAAAATATTAGTCTTGATAAATTGTTTACAATAGTATTTTTTTGCCGTCTATATGTTCAAATGATGGCTCAATGCCTTTATTAGTGATTAAATTTACAAAATTTAACCACCTATTAGCATTAGTCTTTTTCTTAGTCTGTTTGTTGTAAAACTTAATAATAGCTTCACAATTAGTCCTAATAGTAAAATGCTTGTCACAAATATATAAATAAAAATTTTCAATTCCATTTATGACAGTAAGTATTTCAAAATCTAGTGAAGTAAGTCCCTTTTCTTTATAGATACCAGAAGAGTATCTACAAATCTATTCATCAGTCTTTGGAGAATATTTATGAGGTTTAGCATATAGTACTGCACCCCATCCTAATTCACATCCATCAGTCTCTACAATCATATAGTCTATATTTAATGGGAGTCTAAGTAAAGGAAGATTTTGTACACATTTTTTTAATATCTTGTACAATTTTAACATCTTTATTATTAAAGTGTCTTTGACCTTTGATAGAAGTCTTATTATATAATGGGCCTTTTAGTTTAGAAAAATATTTTATAAAAGGCCTAGCATAGTTTAAAAGTCTTAAAAAGGCTTGAAGTCTTTTTAATTCCTCAATTTTATCCAAAAATTCTAAAATTTTCCTAGTAATATGAGGTTGAAGTTTTATTTTTCCTTGTCCAATTTCTGATCCAAGGAATTATATATGTCTTTTACTAAGGACCATTTTCTTTTTAGAAATAATCATGCCATGGTTCTCAAATATGTTAAAAATAGTGTGTAGGTGTGCAATGTGTTCTTTTTCTGTTTTTGAAAAAATAAGAATGTCATCAATATACACATAAGTAAAAGTATTACATTGTCTAAAAGCTTTATCCATCTTTCTTTGACAGATTTACGAAGCATTTTTAAGTCCAAATGGCATTACAAGCCATTCAAAGTGTCCTTCTAGGCAACTAAAGGTTGTTTAGGGGATATTGTCTTCATGCATCTTAATTTGCCAAAAACTTGATTTTAAATCAAATTTACTGAAAAATTTTGCATTTTGCATTTTGTTAATAAGTACGTCTTTGTTTGGTATTTTATATCCATCTTCATGTGTATTGTCATTAAGACTTTTATAATTAAATACCATTATAGATTGTCCTTTTTTTAGTTCTGATTCTTTTTGGACAATAAAGGCTAGTGATCTATGTCTAGAAGTGCTTTGTCTTATTATTCATAAATTTAGGAGTTGGTTGATATGCATTTTGCATTTCCATTTCCCAAGTATCAAATTTTATTTTTCCTACTTTAATAGTTATGTTAGGATTAATAATGTCTAATTTACAAGTTATCTTGTTTCTATCCCAATGTTTTGTAGGATTTTCTCCTATAGTCCCAAGCATTTTTAGTCTACTAATAATGTCATCTAGTTTAGTATGTTGTTCTAAAGTTTTTCTGGCTTTAGAGAAATCTACTAAGTCTAATAAGTCTATATCCATAAGTTCATTTTATTCTTGGATGGGTTCTTCAAGATCATTTTCATTTCCTATTAGAAATGTGTCTTGTTTATTTTTACACTGTCCCTTAATTTTACAAGTACAATTTTCCAAGTCTGTAGCTTTTATAAAGTTTGGGAGTGGAATGGGCACCCTATAATTCTCACCACACTGCATGAGCATATACTTTGATATTACAGGGCTAAGTATAGGTTTTCTAATAAAGAAAACATAGTCATAAGTAGCAAATAATCCACCCATGTATCCAAAAAAAATGATAATCCTATAATCATTTTAATGTATTGGTGGTTAAGAGTGTCTACCCAAAAATGGATAACTTTACATGCTTGACTATATTGGTTATAGTTGTTTGTAATTTTTAAGTGTGCATTCATTATGTATTTATGTATGCAGAAAGCTATTCCGTCATAATGTGTGCTTTTCCTTCCTTGAGGATGGTGTTTAATAGAGTTTTTATCTAAAAATTCTATAATTTTTAAGTCTACCATGTTTTTAGAGGCTCTTGTGTCAATCAGGGCAGGAAGAACTATTTCTTTACCCTTAATATTTAGTATTATAGAAACCTTAAGTTCAGTAAGTGGTGTCTTATTATAGATTGTTGGTATCTTATGATACACTATTTTTTTTATTGTCAAGTCAAAGGATTCTAAGGCCATAAAGGTGTGACATTTTAAGTCTGAGGAATCACTTAGTTCATCAATTTTAATTCCTGTACAAGGTGGTTTCTCAAATTGTTTTCCTTTTTTTTTAAGTTTTTGAATCTCTTCATTAAGTATTTTATAAGAGTCTTATAAGATTGCAACCCTACTTTCTAAAGTACTTAGTCTTTGATTACTTATTCATGTATAAGATGTATAATTTGTGTCTTGTCTAGGAAAAGTAATATGAAAATGTTGTTCTAAACATATTTTGCATATTTCTACCATACATTTTATACATTTAGCACGTATTGTCATGTGTGGATAATGTCTACATTTAAAGCAAGGATTTTTATCCGATCCTACTTTAAAGTGCCAGTCATGTATGCAGTCTATATCAGTATTTTTATTATATGAAAACATAAAATTTGTATTTTCATCTTCAGTTTCACTTGAAGTAGTATCAGTGTCATAGTCTTGGATTTTATCTGTTTCTTTTACAAATTAGTTTATAAAAGAATAGTCTTTAGGAGTCTTTTCTATTTCTTCATATATATCTTATGATATAATTGAATAAATAGAATGTGTTAAACATGTCTTCATCAACATGAATTAAATTCATGTTAGTTTGTTTTATAATCTCTGCATTTCTCATGTAGAGATTATGTTTATAGGGGCATTCTTTAACAAAATGTCCTTCTTTATTACAAGCAAAGCAAGTAAGTTTATTTTAATAAGTTTTATCAGTCTTTTATCTTCTAACATGTCTATCCTTCTTAAGATAAGGTTTTATTTCATAAGATTTTCTTATCTTATAGGATTTTTTTAGTCTTTTTTGATGTTTTAGGAGTTTTACATTTATGATGCTTTTTAGTCTTCGTATATCTAAATTTAAAAACCTTAGGAGTATGTATGTTTTACAATATCCAGTATTATGTGTCTTAAGTTATTTTTGGACAGCTATAGCTATACATTTGTCTTTAAGTACTTGCATTATGTGTCCTATATTGTCCCATCCTATAACTATGTTTGGTGGAATTTCTCTAAGTTTTTCTTTCCCCTTATTATGTATTTCTAAGCCTAATTCTCATGGAAGTTTAAAAAATAGTCTATTTCCTAATTCTTGAGAAAAGTAATTTCTTGAGATTGAAGCTAAGTGCATATAATCATAAGAAAATTCTTTTACATATTCCTATGAATTAAGTTGAAGTTATTCTAAGTCTCTTAAGGCTTGTTCTTGTCTTATTTCAGAACTTATAGTGGTTTCTTGTCCTGTTATCATTTTATGTATTTGTCTTATAAAGTTTAGAATGTTTGGTCCTAAGGAAATAATATGTTGGAGTTCTTCTAGGTTTTCTCTTTTGTAAGTCTCCTAAGCTCCACTAACACTCTCTCCTAGTAATGTCTCTCCTTTACTTATCATAGCTTCGCTAGATGTTATGTCATAATCATGTTTTATGTAATGTCTAAGAACTAATGCAGACCATTGTTCTATATAAGTATCCGATTCTCGGGGGTCTACTGTTGCAATATTCAGAAGTATTTGTGTTCCAAAGTAATAGTCTTTATTAGGAATTCCTCTTTGTCCTACATTCTATCTTTTAGGAAGTATTCTGTCAAGTTGTATTTCTGTTGTTCTCCTATTTGGAATACCTATTTCGTAAATTGTAGTGTAAGAGTGTTCTATACTAAACTGTGTGGGAGTGGTCCTAGATATTGGATTTCTCCTAGTCTATGCATTTGTTGGTGTATTTGATTGTTCATTAGCTTCTGGTGGATTCATTAGTATTTTATTTGTTTCTTCTATTTATATACTACTTAATGAATCTATGTCTAAGTCTATTGTCTCTTGGTATTTGATAATTTCATCAATCTTATTAAAAGATTCTTGAAATTCGTCAATATAGTATGAATTGTCATTTTTTATATTAAGTATATCACTATCTAGGTTTATACCTAAGTTAGTAAATGTTAAGTATTCTACTTTTCTAATATTATAGTCTTTGTCTAACTAGAATTCATCTATTTTAGGGTCAAATTCGATAATTCTGGATAAGTACATTTTAATATATGTCTTTTTTCTTAATGCAGATTCACCCTATAACTTTCCTTTAACAAGTACTGGTGAATTTTCATTAAGTTTAGTTCTTATCATTAAGTTTGTGTGAGATGTTGATTCATCATCACTATTTTCATATTCTATTATAGATTTACCTTTTTTGTAGTCTGTAAACCTAACACTGTAAAAGTTGTCTGTATGCTAATAGTATTCAGCACTAGTAGATGTTAAAGTTTTATTTATAGGTCTTAGATATCCTAAATTCCATTCTAATCCTGCTAGTGTTTCAGAATTTATTTGTCTGGGTGGAATCATTCTAGTTTCGAAAGTTGAAATGATGTCTACAAGTCCTCTTACATCTAATTTATAGGATGTTGCTTTGTTATTCATGGCCTTTCCTATAAATTGTATTTCCAAAAGGATGTTGTCACTTATCAAATCTTGGTATCCTTTGGTAAGTATTTTGATTTTAATGTATTTTTTAAAATCATTTATCATCATATTAAAGTCTGGGGCAATATAATTTATACTGCCATTTCTCTTCATATTTTCTTCCATTATTCCTATAATGGCTTTATCAAAGTTTGAATGTCTAGTGTCATATAGCATTAAAAGTACCTTAGTTCCTATTCCTACTCGGGCTAAATTTCTTATGCCTATAACTACTAATCCAAGATGGATATAATTAGGTCTCCTATAAGTCTTGAGTTGGTTACTACCCTCTTGAGAAACTATAGGGATAATAACATTTTGTCTGTCAAGGCATGCTATCCTAACATTTTTTCTTAATGTTATAAGAGAAGTTCTTCTCATTAATGTGTCTATGTAACCCTGTTGATAAATAGTCCTAGGTTCAGAGTTCTAAGTTGTCTATCTAAAAAGATATTGATAGCATTTTCTAAGCCAATAGTTTGTTCTAAGGTTTGTGTTGAGTTTTGTCTTCAAAATAACCATGATGTCCTATTATCTAGGTTTTATTCTCTAATAGTTATGGAACTTCCTGTGAAAGGCCTAGTTTTAGTCTAGGTTTGACTAAAAGTACTCATTGTGTCTTGGGTTTTCCAACAATAAGAAATTTTTTAGTCTGTTTTTGTTTTGGATCTAAACTATCTTTTTTCCTTTGTCTGTTTTGAGTTTTAAGTTGCTAAGTCTTGAAGATATAATGTCAAGTTCAGTTTTAATGTCCAATGGGCCTTCAGTAAGTTTAGAACTTAGTTGCATTTGTCTGAGTTCTATTTTATCTATTCTTCTATGTAATTGGGCCAAGAGTGAAATGATAGTGTTATTTTGTCTAGAAGTGCTTGTACTTTAGAGTTTTGAGTATATCCAGTGTCAAATTGGGCTAGAGAGTTGTTATAAATTTGTGTGTATGTTACAACATCTTCATAATAAGTATTTTTATACTCATCCATTAATATCCTAAGACAGTCTTTTTAAGGTCATTAATCATTTCTCTTATTATGAGTATTTGTTCTTCGAAGTGTGTCTTATTAGAATCAATTTGTTGCTCTAATTTTTTAAATATTTATTTAGTCTGTATTTCAATGTCTCTTGGTTTATTTTCTATCATAAGTTGAGATAATGGATTAATGTCTTTTTTATTTGGTAAGTTTTCAATCTTTAATAAGTCAGGTCTTTTATTAAAAATGTCTTGAGTATTTTTAAGATAATTGATTTGATTTTGAAAATCTACCAAATTATCTTTAGTTTTAGTCAAGTTATTATTAAGTAATTCTATAGTCTTACTAATTATGTCTAAATTATTCTTTATAGAATTTCCTAATGATATTATTACGTTTGTAATAGTATTGAAGTGTGAGTCTGAAGAATGCAAACATTGTTTAAATTCTTTAGTATGTCTATAAAAACAACTGTGTTTTGTTTTATCTAAGGCTATTATAGTCTTATCCTTATTGTATATAGCCAAGTCTAAGTATTCAAAGTTTTTATAGTCTGAATAATCCAGTTTACGTATAGTCTTACTTTAGTACTATAAGGGGTTGGGCGGTTCTTTACCAAAATTTTATTTTTGAAAAGAACACTATGCCAATACATTTTGGTGTCTAAAGATATACAAGAATATGTCTAAAGAAATGTGGGGCCTGATGCCAGGTTAAAGTGTACAAATTATTTCATAGTCTTTTAAATATTTTATTCTATCTCTAGTCCTTTCCATGTCCCACTTTGTTATTGTGATGTGATGATTAAGTCTGGATGTATTACAACCACTAAAGTAAAGTGAGTTTCATTTAGTGATAAGTCTTAAATACTGTTCTTCTAAATTGTGAAGTCTAATAGTCTCTTGATTGATTTGCCAGTCTATGTTTTGTAATGTTCTTCTAATACTCATAAGGAGTCTGAACTAGATTCAGGTGGATTAGGTTCACTAGTAGTCTCAATAGATTCTTCTCTAAATTGTAAATATGGAATATTAGGGAAATGTCTAATTAAGATGTCTAAGGAATTTGCCAAAGCCTGAAATAAAAATAGTCTTTTAGTTACTTCTTTAAAGTCACAGTCTAAGTCATGATTTTTAGTATGATTATTGATTTTATGTCTATATAGTGCAAAGTTTGTTGTTTAAACTCAATTAAACTTTCAATGTCTTGTAAGTTTAATAAACAAAGTTTTCAAGAACTTTTTCAATAGTGGTCATGTATAAGTACTGTGGAGATTATAAGCAAATATAGCATAAACAAGTACTGTGCAGATTAAATATATCAAAAGTAAGATTCAACCATTTAGAATACTTAGATAAATATTCAAAGAGTTATCATCATTCCAATAATATTTATAATAAAATTTCTAGATGCCTTAACCTTAGATAAACAGATAATCAGAATAAATCAAAATTCCAAAATAAGAAATTTGTATAATAACCCTAAATATATCATCACAAATTCTTTCCTTGTGAAAATTCCTAGAATTTTCTACTCTTTCATAATACCTTGCATGGAGTACTTTTTACGACCTTTCCTCATGGCCTTTCTTTTCCTGCCAGTATAATACTCAGGACTACTTCAAGGAACTGAGGAATTTCTGATATATCATGAAGAGTTTATATATATATATATATATATATAAGCATTGGAGTCCTTATGGGTGAAATTCCATAAGTTCACCTTAAATCTACTTGTGCATGTAGATTCGAAGAATCTATGAATGAGCACCATTTATGGAGACATAATCTTATTCTTATTTTTTTTCCTTTTAATATGCTCTAGCATTGGAATGGGTCAAGCGTAGAAAGATGGTTAATCCCATTTTCATTATAGATATAAATAACGATATGGTTAGGAAAATGTCAACGTGCAAAGTATCCATGCTTGATGAAGAGGGAAAGCAGGTCAATGTAAATGTGGATCAATCTTCCCTTCTTAATGTTTTCATCCTTAGAAGCCATTATCTCCCAACACCATTAAACCTTTAATTATGAAGGCTTAACAAGCAAATAAGGAATTCTCTAAAAGACATCATTAAGAATCAATTTAATTCTACTAATTCAAAATAGTGGTTATGGAAAAGATCTACTTGATTGAACATTTGGAGCTATATAATGAACAAAAAATGAAGGTAATAGCTCCATGTTAAACATTAATAAAATTATGTAATAGTGCAAAATATTCTTATTTTATGAGGCATGAGGTCTCATCTAATTTGTTAATTTGAATTGTCTTCTTGTTGAGATTGCATTAAGATTGGAAAATAAGACTAAAAGAGGAGATGCTAAAAGAATAAAGGGCAAAGATTTTAGATTTAGCCATATTATGGAACTTGCCATTATTTTCATTGATTGTGAAATTGATCTTCTCTTTATTTATAGTTTCATTACTCGATCATCCATATGCATATGAATGGTTATATTAATTTTAGTGTCTAAAGGTTTATTATGGATGCTAGAGCCTGAGCAATGTTATCTCCTTAGGTTCACTTCAACTTGTATTCCTGAGTAAAGCATGAAACTGTCATTATTTATGACGATGCTATAAAGTAGTTTGTTGGTTCCATTATTGATACACTTGAGATTAGTACCAATTATTTGGTTTTCGATATGGTTTATCTAAAAAATAATGAGTTGTTGTTTGACTATCTTTGGCTTAGGCTATCTTTCTTTGGGCTAATTCCTAGCTTAGACAATGTTAATTTTTATAAATGGTAGATCATGTTGGCAACATAATTGTAATAAATCCTCCTGTATTGTGAGAACAATAACATAACCCCTTTTGCTTCAACATTGTATTATAGTATCACTGTACTCATAATTATCAAAAAGATAATATAATCCATGAATATGAAGAAGAAAACTATGAATGGTATTTAGACATATCTGAAGTAGAAATTGTAGAGCTATGCTTATTTTGTCACAAAAATTGCAATTGTAATGTTTGTCTGCACTCTAATGGCTTGTTTAAGACATCAGAAAGGGACATTAGTGATAGTGAGAGGCTTAACATCTATAGTATTTGCTTAAGTCCCTGCTTCCTTTTTTTGGAATAAGATTATGAGGAGCATAATTGAAAGGTACAAAACACCCAAAGCTTCTTGAAAAATTGACTAATTAGTAGAAAGAAAAAGTGGAAATCCTTATAATTTGTTAAAGACAATGAAACATCAGACTCCCAAAATTGCAAAAAGTAAAGTAAAGAAAGTAACATAAACTTGGTTGTTCAAAAGAAGAAAACCAAGGAAGAGGTAGTAAGTCAGTAGAGGCATATATTTTTGAGTCCAATAAATTACCATTAGGCAAGAACAATTAAGCATGTAGAAGAAATACAGAGACGAGTTGAACGACCTTTTGAGTTATGCAGTCTTCTTGTAGAAGATGGATGTCAAATTCTAAATCGAAATGAAAATTTTGAGGTTGACTAAAATTATGCTTAATTTGAAATTGGAGCGTCCTTTACGAACTTGAGGTTCTCTTTTTAACTTGTAAATAATGATTGATACATTAATGTGATGATGTAGGCATTATTATCACACTATTGAGATGAACAATGTGAATGAATACGGGTATTTTAACACTATTGTTATTGTAGTACTCGATCAAGGAATCAACTATAAACAAATCCCATCCATTCTAATAAAAAATGCATTGAGCTGAAATATAAGTTATTTAATGTCAAAGAACATGACCATACTAGTCTTAATAAAGTTTTGCTTATCCAAAAATAAAAAGAATGGTCTCCATTGACCTTCAAATGTAAAATTTGGGATGTTTTCAATAAATCCTATGCTATTATGGCATGTCGTCTTTGAAGTGAGGTGAGTAACTCTTAATCTTCCAAAGTGATGTATCATTAAGTCTTTCTTGCTAGAAAAGGAACAAACTTCTTCAAATGAACCCGTTGCAATTTATGCATACCAATAAATAAGTTTTCTTTCTTAGTTATTTATTATCATAGAATAATTATGACTCATTATGCAAGTGTACTTTTATAGCTACATATAGATACATATTCACTAAAATAAAAATAAAGATAAATCATCATTAAAACCATAGCTATATGCTTGCCAATCACATTAGTATATCGTTATGAATACTTAAGGACTTGCCATTCATTGCTAAAGGAGATCAAATGATAGAAAAATTCTTATTTTTTCTTCTTTTGTTGTTATTGCAGCTAAATAAAGCAACTTTATTACTTCTGAGCATAGATGCTACTTTAAGCACCTTATTAGGCCTACATCACTTAATTAACCATAATTCGAACAATCTAGCACTCTAATTATCTTATTTGACATCAACGGAGCATTGATAATGCTCGTTTTCAACATCAACATTGCATTGTCTATGCTCAGAACCTCAAATGACATCAAACATAGAGTTACGTTAATTGATAAGCTCCAATCCTTTGTTATTTATTATAAACTAATTATGATTCATTTTTGGCGTCTGTCATATGGGCATATAACAAAGACTTGACACCTGACATCACTTTACACATGCTTAGTTCGACACTTACCAACACTTATTTATTATTAGTTTAACATTACTCAAAGTACTCAAAATCATAATCCCATCACTATTTCATGCTTGGTTTGACACTATGCCTAGTGCTCAGAATAATAATCACCAACACTATGCATGCTCGGTGTTATGCTTACCTATTAGCACTCTGTGTGTGCTTAGTCTAATACTTAATATTATGCATGCTTGACACTATACGTGCTCACTAGCACTCTAAGTGTACTCAATCCAATGCTAAGCACTACATGTGCTTGATCTAATACTTAGCGTTAAGTGTGCCCACCAGCACTCTACACATGCTCTATCCAAAACTTAATACTATACATGTGTTAGTGTTATGCCCTAGGCCAATTATGTAGTGACTATAATTTGACTTTGTCATATTTCTATTTTATTAATAAAGAGACATTTTTATTATTATTGGCTAATTCTAATATTATCCTTGATTAGTTAATTCTACCTAAATTCATTAAGTATGTGATTTGATAGTAAAACTCTTAGGTGATACTTCAATTTTAATTGAAATTTCCTTAGTTGATTATAGTTGTGGGAACAATAATAAATAAAGACTATAATGGGTTTGATTAATTATTATGTTTTATTGATCATATATATGAGATACTAAGTCAAACTCATAGGTACATATTTAGTGAAATGATGTATTGGATTGACTCACTATGAGAATAGTATTATTTCATAATAGTCTTATTTGAGTCCTTTAACCTGAAATCACTATAGTTTTCTACATAATAAGTTTTGTATTTTGACACATCCTTACGTAATTTTTAATTGGATGATAAAACAAGTTGTGATTGAATATAGAATAAGTTATATGAAGAATATGAGTGATTAAGATGAAATTTATCCCTCATTAATTATGAGAAGATATCTGTGGGCCCTTCGATGAGTAAAACTGAGAAAATGCATGGTGCTAGAATGAGTTGATAAAGAATTATCAATATTAGATAAAGAGTTATCAGTACTAGTATACTTGGGATTGAGAATTAATATGATTGAACAATAGAAGGATGACATATTCCATTCCTTATGTTTAATTAAGATATCACGTGACAAAAGGGCTATAATACACACTGTGGATTAGGTTATGTCAGATTATCGACCATCACATAACTTAGGTAGTCATAATGTCTCACTAAAGATTAATTATGACTTAAGGACTAAAATGGGAATTTTAGACCCATTGCTAATGTTGTGTGAACCTAAAGGGTCACACACTTAGATTAGGTTCAAAGCAGTATTGGGTTAATTAACCTAGTGATAATCTCTCTGAAAGAATAAATAAATATATATTTATATATATTTATATTCATTTATTTATTTATTTCCTTATTCAATTAAGGTAAGGGTTATTTTAATTAAGTAGGAAATAATTCTAATTATAGAATTAGAATAAAAATAAAAGAGGAAGCTTAGACTTACCAAAACTATTTTGGTAAGTAAGCGGTTTGGGAAACCCTAGATGTGATGTCTATATATACGTTTCTTTCTCTAAGGTTTTATAAGTCACTCCAACTCTCCTCCTTCTACCACTTCTTTTGTGAAAAAAAAAACATAGAGAGACCAAATAAAATAAAGAGTTGTCTTAGAAAAGGTGCTAGCACACCATCTTTGCTTTGGATTCCTTATTCCCTTGGATATTGGTAGAGGGCATAGCTTTATTGGCAGCATCTTGATTCGACAAGACCTACATAAAAAGCTTGAGTAGGGTGTCACCAGAGTGAACCCCGTCTCTTCCTTCTAACCATCTTACCATAAGATTGTCTAGTTGGGTGTTTGAAATCCCTCTTTAATTGATTTATTTGAATTACATGGATTTGGGTTTACGGTTTTTGTGAATTAAATTTTAATTTCTGCTGCATTATCATAAAAACCCAACAATGGTATTTGAGCGACTTGTAATTCGATTAAATTGTTTTATTATGTATGTGATATATACATGAGATGTGAAAAATGAGTTTTGAAATATATGTGATATGTTTGATTTTGAAAATTTATTTTGAAAATTTCAATTCAATTGTTTATATGATAATTTAATTAAATCCATATTAAAATAGTTATATACATTAATGTGATTAATGTTATGGTTCTTTAATGTGATTAAACAATTTTTATTGAAGAAAATAATGTTTTTACAAAAGCAAAATTTCAATATATAGTGGTGCATGGTTGTGCACACCTTGGTGGATGGTTGTGCATGCGAGATTTTTTTGCCGAATGCAGAGGTGAATGGTTGTGCACCCTAGTGCATGGTTGTGCACATCTTAGTGCACAGGCATACCTGCAAGCATTTTTGGCAGAATACATTATTGAACGGCTGTGCACATCTTAGCACACAATCATGCATGATGATAGATATGCAATACATAGATGTATAAAATTGTTTAAGTGTTGAAAGAAATTTATATATTTTGAAAAAATTAATAAAAGTGTAATATGTTTACAAGACGCTGTGCCTTAACCCTGAATGGATTCACTACATAATTCGTTTATATCATAGTGATTAATTTTAATGAAAATTAAAGTATTATGATCCATGTGTTTAGTGTTAAAATGTATGGTGCATAGTATGGCCCTTAAGACCAATGTGATTGGATTTATTTTATTCATTTTATAGGTTTTAATTTATTAAATACAACTTACGAGTCATTTTTCATATATTGTAATTTTATTTTATTTAATAGAATAGAATATTATAGATTACAATATATAATGTAATGTAAATCAAGACCCCAAGGAAATAGAATATTATAGATTACAATATTGGTCATCTTAAGGAAATATTCCAAGAGAAAGCTAGAATTGAAAGGTTTAACACCATCAAGGCATTGCTATCTTGTAAATTGATTGTTGGCACTTTAGTGGCTCCTCATATTCTTAAGATGAAAGTTCATCTTGAAAATCTAAAAAGGGTTGGTCTTAAGATAGAGCAAGAATTAGCCATTGATATTATTCTCCAGTCTTTGCCAAAAACATATGATGGCTTTATTATGAACTATAATATGCATGACATGAACAAAACTATTTCTGAATTGCATAGGATGCTTAAGACTGCTAAAAAGAACATCACAACTACTAAGGAAGTTTTAATGGTCAATAAAGGGAAAGGTATAAAAAGGATGGGAAAAGGTAAAGGCAAGATTAAAGTTTCCAAAGGCTTTCAGAAGTCCAAGCCCAAGCCTAAATGTTCACCCTAAGCAAAACCACCTAAGGAGGGAACATGTTTTTTTTTTTTTTTGCAATGAGTCGGGCCATTAGAAAAGAAATTGTAAGCTTTATATGGATGATCTAAAGAAGAAGGTTAGTGTGACTACCACTTCATGTATTCATGTTATAGAAGTCAATTTATCTACTTCTTACTCTTGGGTATTAGATTCTAGTTCTGGATCTTACATTTGCACAAATGTGTAGGGTCTAAAAAGGAGTAGAATCTTAGCTAAAGGTGAAGTAGACTTACAAGTTAGAAATTGAGCAAGAGTTATTGCTTTAGCTATAGGAACTTAACTTTATCTAGTGGACTTATTTTGAGTTTGGAAAACTATTATTATGTACTTGCTATAAGCAGGAATATAATTTATGTTTCTTATTTAGACATGAATGGTTTTCTATGGATATGCTCCATGAAGTCATGGTCTTTATGTTTTAGACATAGAAGACACTAATGAAAAGTCCATCTATAACATTAATACAAAGAAATTTAAATTTAATGATTTAAACACAACCTATCTTTATCATTGTTGCTTAGGTCATATAAATGAGAAACACATTTTAGAACTCTATCAACATGGACTTTTGAATTATTTTGATTTTGAATCATTTAAAATATGTGAATCTTATTGATTGGGAAAGATGACTATGCCACTTTTTACTAGACAAGATGAGAGAGCTAATGACTTCTTGGGCTTTTACATTCTGATGTATATGGACCATTAAGTTCTATTATAAGAGGAAGTTATCAATACTTCATTACTTTTAAAGATGATTTCAGTAGATATGGATATGTTTATCTAATGAAACATAAATTTGAATCTTTTGAAATGTTCAAAATTTTCAAAAATGAAGTACAAAATCAACTTGGTAAGATTATTAAAGCACTAAGATTTGATCAATGTGGTGAGTATTTAAGCCAAAAGTTTATTGATCATCTTAGAGATTATGTAATAACTTCATAATTGACTCCACTAGAAACACCATAATGGACTAGTGTATCTGATTGGAGAAATAAAACTTTATTGGATATAATTCAATCGATGATGAGTTAGTCAGGTCTTCTAATTTCCTTTTTGGGGGTATGCTCTAGAAACTGCTGCATTCCTTTTGAATAGAGTTCTATCAAGGCAGTTGAAAAGACACCATATGATATATTGAATGGGAAATCTCACAGTTTATCTTTTTTTTTAAGATTTAGAGATCCGAGGCTTATGTGAAGTGTTAAATTTTAGATAAATTAGCACTCAAATCAGAAAAATGCTTTTTTTTGTGGGATATCCTAAAGAAACCAAAGGATATTACTTTTATAATGCTTATGAGAACAAAGTGTTTGTTGCTTGAGGTGGTTTTTTTTTGGAAAGAGAATATATTTGTAAAGGAACTAGTGGGAGTAAGGTACAACTTGAAGAAATTCAAGAACTAGAGAATAACATTATACTATATATGGAACCTCAACTAGATCAATTAGTAGTTGTTGAATCTACACATGTACCACAAGGTCCTAGAAGGTTTGGTAGGACATGTCATAATTTTAGGAGATATGGATTTCTTATAACAAATAAGAATGATGTGATGATAGTGGATCAAAGTGAGCCCACAACCTACTAAAAGGCCATGGACAGTCTAGACTCCGAGAAATGGTTAGAAGACATGAAATCAGAAATGCAATCTATGTATGATAATCAAGTATAGATTGTGATTGATCCACCTAAAGGTTTAAAAACTATTGGGTGAAAATGGGTTTTCAAAATGAAAACTAACTTGGATGGCAATGTGCATACCTTTAAAGCAGGGCTAGTTGCAAAGGATTTTAAGCAAACACATGGTATAGACAATAATGAAACTTTTCTTTAATTGTTATGCTTAAATCAATTTGAATTCTCCTTGCCATAGCTGCATACTATGATTATGCAATATGGAAAATGGATGTCAAAATGGTTTTCCTTAATGGAAACTTAATTGAGGATGTGTATATGATAAAGCCAGAGGGTTTTCTCAATCTTGAGAATTTTGGAAAGGTTTACAAGCTTCAAAGATCCATTTATGGATTGAAACAAGCTTCTCAGAGTTGGAATATTCATTTTAATGAAGTAGTTAAAGAGTTTGGATTTATAAAAAATAAAGATGAACCTTGTTTTTATAAAAAGTTAGTAGGAGTGGAATAGTTTTTCTAGTGCTATATGCTGATGACATATAACTTATTGGAAATGATATTCCTACTCTACAAAATGTTAAGTCATGGTTATGGAATTGTTTCTCAGTGAAAGACTTAGGTGAAGCCACCTATATTTTAAGCATCAAGATCTATAAAGATATATCTAAAAGGTTTATTGGCCTAAGTCAAAGCACTTACATTGACAAGGTACTGAATAGGTTTAGTATGCAAAACTCTAAGAAAGGATTCTTGCCAATGTAATATGGCATTAGTCTTAGCAAGACTTAGTGTCTAATGACACAAGATAAGTGAGACCGTATGAGTAAAATTCCATATGCTTCTACTATTGGATTCATTATGTATGCCATGTTATGCACTCGACCAAATGTCTCATATGCCTTGAGCATAACGAGCAGATACCAGTCAAACTTAAGTGTCACTGGATACCAGTTAAGAATATCCTTAAGTATTTAAAAAGGACTAAGGATGCATTTTTACTGTATGGTGGGCAGGAAGATGAGCTAGTTGTAAATGGTTACATAGATGCCAACTTTTAATATAACAATGATGATTTTCGATCATAGTCAGGTTATGTGTTTTGTTTAAATGGAGGGGCAGTGAGCTAGAGAAGTTTAAAGCAAGATACAATTACCAATTCTACAATATAATCTGAGTACATAGCTACCTCAGAGACAGCCAAGGAAGCTATTTTTATTAAGAAGTTCATAATTGGATTAGGAGTTGTTCCTAGTATATCATATATAGTGGACTTGTATTGTGATAACAATGGAGCCATAACATAGGCTAAGGAACCCATATCACATCAAAGATCCAAACATATACTTAGGTGTTATAATCTCATTAGAGAAATCATTAAGAGAGGAGACATGAAGATATGTAGAGTACCAATAGATGACAATGTTGTTGACCCACTAATTAAGTCTCTTCCATAGGCTAAGCATGAGAGTCATACTAGGTCGATGGGTATGAGATACAATATTGATAGGGCCTAGTGCAAATGGGAGATTCTTAGTGTTATGCCCTAGGCGAATTATGTAATGGCCATACTTTGACTTTGTCATATTTCTATTTTATTAATAAGGAGCCATTTTTATTATTACTGCCTAATTCTAATATTATCCTTTATTAGTTAATTCTACATAAGGTTATTAAGTATGTGACTTGATAGTAAAACTCTTAGGAGATACTTGAATTCTAATCCAAATATCCTTAGTATCATAGTTATGGGAATTACAATGAATAAAGACTAATATGAGTTTGACTAATGATTATGTTTTATTGATCATGTATGCGAGATATTAAGTCGAACTCATAGGTACATATTTAGTGAAATAATGTACTGGATTGACCCATTATGAAATACCACATGGATAATTGTCATAGGTAATTCTCATAATAGTAGTATTATTCAAGTCCTTCGACCTGAAATCACCATGGTTTTCTACATGATAAGTTCTTTTTTTTTTACACATCCTTATGTCATCTTTAACCGAATGATAAAATAGGTTGTGATTGGATATAAAATAAGTTATGTGAGGGATGTGAGTGATTAAGATGAAATTTTTCCCTTATTAATTATAAAAAAAATATCTGTGGGCCCCTCAATGAGTAAGACTAAGAAAATTCATGGCCATGCTAGAATGAGTTGATAAAGAGTTATCAATATCAGTCTACTTCGGACTGAGAAATAATATGATTGAACAATATAAGGATGACATATTCCATGCCTTATGTTCAATCAAGATATCGTGTGACAAAAGGACTATAGTACACACTGTGGAGTAGGTTATGTTGGATTATCAATCTTTACACAACTTGGGTAGTCATAATGTCTTGCTAGAGATCAATAATGACTTGTGGGCTAATACAGAAATTTTAGGCCCACTGCTAATATTATATGAACCCATAAGGTTGCACACTTAGATTAGGTCCAAAGCAATATTAGGTTAATTAACCCAATGATAATCTCTCTAAAAGAATAAATAAATATATGAATAAATAAATATATATTTGTATATATTTATATTCATTTATTTATTTATTTTCTTATTTAATTAAGGTAAGAGTTATCTTAATTAAATAGGAAAAAATTCTAATTGTAGAATTAGAATAAAAAGAAAAGAGGAAGCTTAGACTTACCAAAACTGTTTTAGTAAGTAAGTGGTTTAGGAAATCCTAGATTTGATGTCTATATATGCATATCTTTCTTTAAGGTTTCATAAGTCTCTCTAACTCTCCTCTTTCTACCACTTCTTTTATAAAAAGAAAACACAGAGAGAGAAAAAAAATAAAGAGTTATCTTAGAAAAGGTGCTAGCACACCATCTTTGCTTTGGATTCCTTATTCGTGTGGATACTGGTAGAAGGTGTGGCTTTATTGGTGGCATCTTGATTTAACAAGGCCTACACAAAAAGCTCGAGGTAGAGTTTCATCGGAATGGACCCCCTCTCTTCCTTCTAACTATATTACCATAAGATCGTCTAGGTGAGTGTTTGGAATCCCTCTTTAATCGATTTATTTGAATTACATGGATCATAGTTTGGGAAATTAAATTTTAATTTTTACTGCATTTTGCATCACGGAAACCAACAACGTGCCCATAATGACTCTTCATGTGCTCAATCCACTACTCACCAACACTATGTGTCCTCAATTTGATCCTTACTAGCACTCTATGTATGCTTAATCTAATACTCACTAGCACTATATGGTTGATCTAATATTTACAAGCACTATGAGTGCTTAGATATTCTAAAAGCTCAACATCGAAGTACAAGAGACAAAATAACAATAACCATTATTCTAGATCAGTCGAACATAAATATCTAAGCAACAATCAGGGGGACTCTTAATACCCTATATCATTATTAAGTCCCTAATGTAGGCTTAACACTCCAAAATCCATGAGGCGTTCTAAATCCATATGGAAAAAGGTCATATACTTTACCCCTAACAATGAAAAATTTCCTTCAAGGACAAGGATTATTAATAATAAAAGTGCAAATCTAATCAGGTGTGTGTGCGCGTATAATATATATACATATATATTATGAGCAATGAAATTTTCATGATGTTGATTTTCACTTTGTGGTAGTTTTATCGAAATAGACATCCATTCCATTTACGAGATAGGGACAAATAGTTGGTGTCAGGGGGATGTGAGACACTTTATGTTTTTGGAGTCGCCATTAGATATATATATATATATATAATATATATACATATATATTATGAGCAATGAAATTTTCATGATGTTGATTTTCACTTTGTGGTAGTTTTATCGAAATAGACATCCATTCCATTTACGAGATAGGGACAAATAGTTGGTGTCAGGGGGATGTGAGACACTTTATGTTTTTGGAGTCGCCATTAGATATATATATATATATATATATATATATATATATATAGTGAGCATCCAAATTTTCATGATTTTGATTTTCACTTCATGGTAACTTTACTGAAATAGACATTAGTTCCATTTATGGGATATGGATAAATAGTTAGTGTCAGGGGGATGTGAGATGCTTTATGTTTATAGAGTCACCATTAGATTTTTAAAAAATTGGGAAAAGATATAAGGAAAGGCATCGGGTCACTCAACTAGTATGATCCACAACAGAGATTCCAGAAGACTGCATCTACTTTTTTACTATTTCTCATTATAATACTCAATAAATGGCTACTACAACACCTTAGTTTCAATAACGATAGCTATATAAACACATTCATAGAGCATATGATAACAAAAAGTAAAGAAATAATTTGCAATCATTACATTGCTTTCCTAGTAAATACTTTTGAAAGAGAAAAAGTGCAATAATATAAATCTATCCCTAGATTTAGAAATGCACTTGCAAAATAGAGGTTAGCACAACTATGTGTAGTTCTATCCACTTATTCACATAGACAGTAAATAAGTAAGAAACGTTTGATTAATAATTGAAAGAGCAAATATATGCCTATAGTTGTGTGCACTTGCATGATTTAAATGAAGTAATTACAAAAATGATAAAAGAATAAGAAAAATGCATGGTTGCATCACTGGACCACGAAATGGAAGCTCTAGCCCTAAAATATGACTTTTATATTAAAAATGCAATACAATGTCAAAACTATGCAAAAATAGTGATATCAATATTTATTGGATGCAAGATATGAACTTTATGTGAAAATGATGATTTTCATATAAAGCTGTAGAAATGATGTAAAGATGCTAGCTTTGACATTAGAATGTGATTTTTTATCGAGGAAATATGCTAAAAATGCATGAAGATGACAAATTTTTTTATTTTTTGAAAGTGAAAATGAAGACTACGTATAAAGATGATATTTTTGAATATGAAATTCAGGATTAATGTAAAATGTAATTTTTATTATAAAAATGTGATTTTTATGATGTAAAGATTGAAAAGATGCATATATATATATATATATATATATTCATATTTTTAAGCTAGGAGATGCAAGATGATAGTTTTAAATTTATCAAAATAAGATAGAAAATTATATAGATAGTATGCAAAAAGCTAGTCTCACTATATGATTCATAATAATTTCTCAATTGTTGGTGGCAATAAAAGTAAAATAAAATGCAAAAATACAAAAAAATAGATGTGTACAAATGATTATTTGGTCCTCATGTTTGACTAAGCTTGTTTTTGAGTTTTTTAAAGCTTTAGCTTTGTGTGATTTTCAAGCTGTCCTCATTGCATGTTAAATGCAAGTTTGTATACGTTTGAAGTGTGCTTTGACAAAGATAAGGCTAGTTTAGTTCAAGGTTAGTCTAAAAATCCTAAAAAAAATGTAGTGAATGTGCTAAAAGTGTGCAAAACAAGAGTTTTATGTCTTTAATTTGGTAGAGTTTTAGTGTAGTGTGTGATCAGACCCCCCCCCCCTCTAAAAAGGGAGGAACACACTAGTATTTATAGAAAAAAATTGGGTTTTTGCATGTGTATGTGCATTTTTGCACGTGTCTACATGTGTGTAAATGACGGGGTTTAGTGTGCATCCAAGATTTTAGCAACTGCAACACTGTTTGAGCTTAGGGCTCTAGAGAACACACTACTATATCACAAAGACATAGCATTGAGATGAGGTATTTCCACCTAGGGTAATAACTGAGACAAATCGAAAGTGGTGGTACTCGATTCTTTAAAAGAAAGCTAGCACCACAACCAGAAGATTTTGGATATGGAATACTAACTTCTTTCAGTCTCATGTTCATTTAGAATTACTTTATGAATTACCATCTTATCCTCTATTCACATGCAATTTCAGATAAACCCTTATTTAAACAATTAACCTTAGGCAAACAAGTCATGAAAAATACATATAAGTAATGCATTCATTTAAGTTCACAATCCCTAAGTTAGTCTAATCTACATTGATTTTAATTAAATGGGCTAAATCTATATGTTTTAATTTACAACTAACCTTAAAGACTAATGGGCCTAATTGCTATTTAATTTTAATTAAGTGAACCTAAGTCTATCTATTTTAATTCTAACGGGCCTAAATCTACAAATTATGAAGTATTTAAATTAAGTGAGCCTAGTTCTACATGCTTTAATTCTAGGGTGATCTTAAATCTACAAGTTATGGAAGAGGCTTAAATTTAATAGGCTAAGTCTAAATAATTATAATTATCCTAGGCGGACCTATGTCTAAATTAACTAAATGAGCCTAAATTATCTATACCCTAAATTTAGTTTAATTATGGGCCTAAAGATGCATTTTAATTAAAATATAAACTTCATTAATTGATAACCTATTAAATGAAATGGACAAATTAAAAATGAGCAAAAAAGAATTAGCTAAACCTAAAATTTGATAAATGGGTTAAAGCCTAACATGAGATTTGGCCCAAAACACATTAAAATAAATAAACAACCCCAAAAATAATAAAAAAAAATCCAAACAATCAATTAAATCTATTTCTAAAAAAACCTAATTTAGTTAAAGTGATCTTACATAATTAATAAATAAAATAATTAACAAGCAACCTTAATTCTATCCACTTAAATCTAATTCAATTTTAATTCAAAACCCTAATGATCTCTATAGCTATTAATTTTAATTAATTACCTTATTAAAACCCTAATTTTACTAACTAATCAATTAAAATAAAACACATAATCACATACACATGATTCCACTATTCCCATCATTGGGGCTATTACAATTATCTACTGAAAATAATAAGAAAATAGAAATTAATACAACCTCGAAAAAACTAAATAAAAAAACCAACATAATAATTAATAAATAAATAAAAACCCTGAAAATTATATTTGGCTACAAAATTCAATGCATGACATTCCATGGATCTTTATGGATTTTGTTCCCTAAGTGAACTCATTATGTAATTTTCTCCATAATCACCAACACAAGTACAAAAATAAACAATGGTTTGTGAATAAACAAAAAAATAATAAAAAATTAAATAAAGCTAAAATTAAATAGAGAAAAAATAATCAAATAAAAAAAATAGAAGAAAGTAGGAGAGGAGATGAGGGTATGTATGCAGTATTGATTTGCTCCTCAAAAGTGGTATGAATTACCATTGGTTTTTAGATTAGATCTTGACTGCTTGATTTTTACTCCCCAAGAGTCTACAGCCTCTTCCTCAAATAACAAATACTTCTAAAAAAATCTTTAATTGAAAACTACATGAAAGGAAAAGGAGAAGTCTCCAAAAAGTCCAGAAAAGAGGTCCCCCTAAAGAGAGTTTGAGCTGGGTTTATATAAAAAACCCAGTTAAAAGACGTATCATACTATGACTTCCTCTTTTCATAGTGATAGAGTTTGATTTTAAAAGGACTTTTTTTTTCCTGAAAAATTTAGATAAATCCTAGAAAAGGTATTTAACAAATTATTTGACCAATCAAAATTCACAAAACAAAATTTTTATTTACTGTAAAATTAAAAAATAGATAGAAAACGTTTAATTCCGACTAAAATTATATAATTCCAATTGAAATTACATAATTTTGAAAAGTTTTATGTAATTCTAATCGAAATTATGAAATTCCTATCGGAATTTTAGAATTCTGATCCTTTTCTTACTTTTAATTATAAGAAGACCCCTGAAAGAATTTAAAGTTTTCAATTGGGTCCTTAAAGAAAACATCACAATTAAGTCCTTAAAAAAATTAAACTCTTTTGAAAATGCACTTAGGCTTTTGAGGTTTCAAACTTCAAGTGTTGAAGATCTATTTAAAATATTTTCATTATTAGAGTTTTCTGTCGCATCCACACTTCATCATCCTGAAATTGGGTGCTTACAGTGTGTACTTAGAAATAAAGTTGGTTGTGTGTGCATTTGTGTGTGTGGGTTCATGTGTGGAGCATAGCTACTCGCACCGACCTCATGATCACACACACTTGTGCTTGTAAACAACACTCTTTTAGTCATTTTTGGGGGGTCATTTTTGAATTTTTATAGTGATTTTCAATGTTTTTGGGCCTTTTTGATGCATTTCTAATGTTCATTTTATCAAAATCAACTTCTGTTTTCATAAATTTGAGCCTCGATCTCATAAGATAGCCATTGGTCTAACAAATTGCTCATTTTGAGCAACGATTGTTTGAAATAAGCTGCTTGTTATCCCAATAGTTCATTTTTTATGAAATCGATGTCTGACTTAATGATTTTGTGACTGATTTCACATTTCAAAGGCTTGGTTTGGGAATTTTAGGCTCTTTAGACTTTAGCAAGCTTCAGAGGTGATACAAACGAATAGACTTTTGTCATATTCGAAAGATTGCTTTCATCATCAGACCCTTTTAGGGACAATCAAAATTCAATATATATATATATATATATATATATATATATCTTCTTAAGTTATTATATACACCATATTAACTTAAACATCATAGTCTTTATGGGAGAAATACCACGAGTTTACCTTAACTCTACTTGTGCATGTAAATTCAAAGAATATGTGAACATGTTATCAATAAGCCTTAATGCTAGAAGCTTAACCCACAAAAGCACATTTAATCTCTCCAATTCCTAATTTGGTCCATTTTGGATCATTATTCTTATAATAAGCTAGATACTCCCAAACTTTAAAATATCGTATATTAAGCTTTTATAAGAATTATATTCACTTTATGATATGTATAAAAAGAACAACATCCCATAAATTAAATGGCAATTTATCATGTAACATCATAAACATTTATCACTTTCAAATAATTCTATTTTTTATTTTTGTTAAATCATTTCATTTTAGAGTTCTATGTATCGAATATTGATCAATAATGCCAATTTATTTACAATATTACTCTTCACCTTTATCACTTCTTATGATCTTGATTTTTTTAATTGATTTTCAACTTCAATCTTTGTGCTTTAATAGACACGAGAGAGAAAAGGAGGGAGAGAGAGAATTCATTAACGAATTTAATAGAAATATGTATTTTTTTCTTCTAGTTAACCAATCATTTAATTCACAAACATTCAAATGAAATAAATCAAGAAAATTAATACTTCTTTCAACACTTTGAGAAGACTTTTTAATATTTTTTCATTTAGCATGCAACTCACTTTTTTTTTTTAAATTACTGACATCATAAAAAATTATTCTGTCTTTAATTTCATACAACTTAAGCCAACATATCCCAATATTTGATGTCATTAAATATTCGAGCCACAAATATAAATATAAATATAAATATTATTATTATTATTATTATTATTATTATTATTAAATAGTACATAAATTATCAAGTATAGTACATAACTTAAGTATTCCAACGCACGAATAATTTTTCTAATATATATAAAATTTCAAGCCAAAATTAATTTGCCCAAGGCATACACAAACTTAATAGACACTATGTTCAACAAATCTGTACTGAATAAGATTTCTATTCATATTTGAGACATGAAGTCCACTAGTAAAAATTAATTTCTTACTTGATGTAAAGACAATTTCAATATCTTTTTCCCTCAACCTTGAACCTTCCTTGTTGTTGCGTTTTGTTAGGGTACATATTACAAGAGCAAATGTAGTTTTTGTTGTTTATTACAAATTCCTTTACAGATTTTGAAGAGAGACTAGCCATCGAAAATATGTATTGCCACATATGTGTCATATAATTAACCATGAATCTTTTCTTGTATAATATAAATTTGATTAATTGTGGCTACAATATCATCATTTTGTAGTAAGAAATTGGATTATGATTTTCTATCCTTCTTAAATATGCACTCTTTAATAAAATGGCTAGATTTTTCACATGCAAAATAACTTTCTTTTGTAATCTTCTTGACCTTTTCTTGATTTATAGTTAAGAATTTTTTTGTTTGTGTTATATACTTTTATTCAAATCATTAAAAGGTGTATCCATAGGATTGGCCTTACTAGTATCAATAAAAGTACTTTTGTTATTATCACTTATCTTCAGTTACTTTTTAATTTAGAGATGTTTCTATAATTTCTCTAAGGTTTAATCTTTGGTATCATTGAGAAGTTTCTTCTTATAACCTTTACAAAATGAAGATACTTTTGTAATAATTATCCTTATTTGAAAAGATTTAGAAAGTTTATCCTTTACAACCTTTATTGATTAATTAACACTTGAAACTTATGCACTTGTATTACAACAAGCATATTATCATTGAAATTTGGAAAATTTTTTGTATCTACTTCATTTGCTTTCTATTTAAATCATTGATAAATTTTATTCTATAACCTTTGCAAGATGAAGACACTAAAAAGATTAAGGAAGTTCAACCATTATTTCCTTGAATTGATTAATTAACACTTGATGTTTATGCACTTATAATAGGCTCATATCATCTTTGTTTACTTTATATGCTTAAATATTAAATTGTTTTTGTATCTATTTCGTCTACTTTGTATTTACACTCCAATTCATTTTAAATGTTCATGGTTGACTTTTCATTTTTGTAGATATCATATAGTTGGTTTGGTAGTGTGTTCAAATTATTTCCTTTACATAATTTTATCTTCCTCTCTTTTCTTCCTTAATACAATGGCAGTTTTATTAATATCGTTGTTTAGATTATAAATCAGAGGCAAATTAAGATCAAATATATAAAATACTTTTAATATGAATAGCATGAATTTAACTTTCCTCTAGATTGAAAAAATTTATTCCATTAAATTTGTTAAGAGAATTAAAAAAGAAATTATAGGAGTAGTGAATTATTACTTTATTTTATATGACAATAATACAAGACATTACAAGCTCTTTATATATAAGAGGAGCTAATATATAAATGAAAATAAATTTGGTAGTTAGATTGGTAAAGAGCAACAATTAAGGGATTTGATATCCTTAATCAAATGTTAGATATTTAACATAATTAAGAAATTTGATATCCTAGTTGAATATTAAATATTTTGACATCCTTTTTTAAAGTCAAGATGATAAAGAATTGGAAATCTTGAGTTTGTGAGTTGAGTCTTAAAAAATCATTTTAGAGGATGAGCTTTAATGAATATGTCAATCATTTAATCAATAAAAATATGTCAGTCATTATCTTTTTGCCAGACACCAAAAGAGGTTATAGTGGCACTACTTGACACTAAAGGAGTTTATGGTGGCATTATCTTTTTGCTTGACACTTGAAGAGGTTATAGTGGCATTGCTTAACACCAAAGGAGGTTATAGTGGCATTATCTTTTCACTTAACACTTGAAGAGGTTAAAGTGGCATTGCTTAACACCGGAAGAGGTTATAGTGGCATTACCTAACACCGGAAGAGGTTATAATGGCATTACTTCCTAACATTCAAAAGGACGTTAGAACCCTTGACATGGCTAGAGAATGTTATGGGTATTCATTGTATTTCATACATATGCTTGCATATCATATGCCTGATTGCATATCACTATCACATGCTTGTCTCACTTAATTACATCCTTGCATGAATCCCATAATTACATGTTGCATGAATCTCAAATTGCATCCTCGCCTGAATCCCAAAAACTGCATATTGCATGAATCCCAAAATTACATCTTGCATGAATCCTAAAATTACATCTTGCATGAATCCTAAAATTGCATTTTACATGAAATCCTAAAATTGGATCCTTAAATGAATCACAAAATTGCATCTTGCATGCATCCTAAAATTGCATGTGTCCCGAACAACATCTTGCGTGGTGATCGAATCACAAAACAATAACAGTAATTAAATCACAGACCAGGACCCAACTTTATGAAAAAATAAAAATTGATTTTGATAAAACGAACTTTAAAAACACATTTGAAAGGCTCTAAAACCTTCAAAAGTGGTCCTGAAATGGTCTAACACAACTTGAGGATTAGCACATGTTGCTTAGAAGTGCGTGTAAAGCCAAAAGCACCCCTAGGTGTCACGTGCTAAAATCAAAGCCAAACCAAACAAAATGAATTTCAAAAACACATTAGGAAGGCTCCAAAACCTTGAGAAGTGGTTCCAGATTAGTCCAAAACAACTCGAGGATTAGTGTGTATGACTTAAAAGTGTTCATAAACACCCCTATATGTCATGCGCTAAAATCAAGGCCGAATTTGACAACATAGACTTCAGTAATGCATCCGAAAGACCAAAAAACCCTAGAAACTAACTTTAAAATAGTGAGTGTAAACCCCAAATATAGTGCATAAAGCACGAAAGTTAGCATAATTGAGCACGAGGGCGCGTGGCCATGTATAGTCATGCACACTTCGTATGGCCACGCGCTCTATCCTAGGGACGTGCACTTGACCACACCTATGCTCTCCTCTTCCCTATATTTCTTACTATAAATAGGTGCCTCTACACCCTATTTTAAAGGGGGGAGAAGATGGAAGTACACACACACTTAGAAACCTGTTCGATCGAAGGTGCTAGAAACCCTTTTCCCGATAGTTTTTGCTCTCTCACTGTCTTTTTCTTAGGAGATTAGACTTCTTTTCCACCAAACCAAGCCTCATCTTTGTCAAAGCATGCTTTAAAGGTATAAAAACTAGCATCATTTTGTCTTCATTTTGAACCTCTCAATAAGGAAAGCTTGATAATCCCTTAAAGCGAAAGCTTCAAAACCCACATAAGCTTAGTCAAGTCCGAGGACCACACAATCATTTTAGCACATTTATTTTATCGTATTGCATTTTATTTTATCGTCGCCAGTATTTGGGAATATTGTTGTGCTTGTGTGATGAAACTAGCAATCTTGCATGCTATATGAATAATCTATGCTTTATTATGCTTATTTCATATGATCATTTTGCATCCTCTAGTTCCAAAACATGAAATCACATCATAAATATCAATAATGTGAAACTTCATATCTCATAATAGAGTCATAATGTTTATGGTCTAGTGATGACATCATGCATCCCCTATATTATTATCATAGCATAAATAATCACTGCAAGCATGTGTGATCATCTACATTTCTCTTACTCTTTCAAATGATCAAGTGTCCATTGCTTTTCCCATTATTCATGTGATTGAGTAAGTTATGTGAATGGTCATATTTGCCTTATAAATCCATCATATCTAAATTAGATTTACTTCTCTACAAGTTTGTTCCTTTTATATGTATTTTATTAGAAAATGATGTAATAATAATATCCTTCAACTTTATTATCTTTCGCTATCAGATGAATTTTGTGAATGCTATACAAACTATCATTACCAAAACTATAGTGTTTCAGTAGCTATACATCGAACATCATATAATGATAAATAGTCAAAAAGTATTTATGATCCCCCAAACCCCAAAATCTCTGCTTGGGGCAATACTTGCTAAGTGACCCGATGTTGTCCCTTTTCTTCTCCTGATTTTTTAAAAATCGGATGGCGACTCCACAAAATAAAAAAAGTGACTTGTCCCTCTCGAGACCACTCATTTATCTCTATTCAATAAAGTTGCCATGTCCCTTAGAAACAAAAGAACTAATTCATCTTGAAATTAAGAGAAACAAAACAACACAAAAGAGGTCACTCACATAATGGATTTAAAATTTGTTATAAAATATTAACACAAATTGAAACTCTAAACCTAATTTCTTCGTTCTACAAACACAATATCTCTTACAGGCTACAGTCACACCTGCTCCCTCTTATTTCATTTTCATCTTGGATACTGCACCACCCATTTTGCCTAGCTCCTTCATTGTTGCTCACTCTTTTGTCTTTCACCACTGCTCACTCTTTTGCTCTTTCACTTTGTCACTCCTTCATCTTAATTTCTTCCTTTTTCACACACTTCAAAGAGATTTACTTCACCCTTGCCCATTCACAACTGGTTGCTCCTTTGTAGGTATGATAAATCATACAAGAAGAAAGAGAATAAAGCTATTTTCATCTTTCATCTGCAATAAGAGAACAAAGTAGTGAACTGTGATTGTAGAGAGCTCTTACAAAAATGGAATGAGTGTCAACACTAAACAATGGCTAATTCAACACTCACAAATCACTCAATTCTACCTAAAAAACAATTTCCATATTCCAAAATTTAGTCTTTTAACTTTTATGTAGTGGGATTGTTATTTCAAGCCTTTAGGTATAAATTGCTTTTTAGTTGGAGAAAAAAGTTTTTATTTTCCTAGTTTTATTATTGTTTTGGTTCTATATGATTACAAATGTTTATGTATATTTATTTTTTAAAGTTTTTCCATGTGGGTTTTTCATTCAAATTAAAAACCAATTCTCAATGTGAGTTTTTTTTTTCAATTTTATTCTTATTCCAATTTCTAGGTATGTCTCCAAATGGTTTCTTTTTTTCAAATGTGTGTTTACTTTGATGTTTGATAGGTAAGGGCTTAAGATTTTTTGTTAGCAAATTGCTTATAAGAGAGTTCTAAGATCATCCTGATAAACTTCCAACTTAAAATTTGGTAAATGAACATAACAAGGTAAATTTTTTTTGTGAGTAGATGCTTGTGTTATGTTCCCTATTAAATTTATGGCCTTGGGGCAGAAAATAATATGCATAAGTTTCTCACTATTTTCACTAAAAAAAACTGAATCATATTGTAATCCTAGTTCTTTACAGAAATTAACATTTTATGGGTGATTCTGTTGGTTGCCATCAAAAGTTTATAATGCTTGGTTCAAATTGCCATTACAAGTTTGCTTATGTGCTATGTAAATGTTTTAAGGAGTTGAAAAGCTTGTAGTTCATTTTTAGATACAAAGATTGGATTTAATATTCATTAATGAAATATAAAAGATTAAACCATCAACAATATAGTTAAGTACATTGCACCTTCTCCTTTCAAATGATGAATAAATACCTTGCACATTAGTGTATTATGGGTTGATACACATGAATAGGAGATAAATGTTTTACTAAACAAAAAAGATAATGGTGTGAAGGAAGAAGGTTGCCAATAATATAAAATAAGAATACCCTCATGTCAGTGTTTGATTACTGTTTAGACTTGTTTTACTAATTTTTCATATTTCTCTTGCAAGTGATGTTAGGCATATATGTATTTGCTATATTATTTATTATTTATGATGATTCCATTGCTAATATCTTGAAGCAATAAAATTCACTATTGCACCATACATTGTTGGCTCTCATTTATCCACCCTCATTCATAAAGTTTACCACTAGGTTTGTAAAAAGTTCTTTTTAAAAGCAATCAAGAATTTACAAATAATCTAATTTTTGTTAGTAATTTCTTTATTAAATTATCCATAAAAAAATTTTAGGAAAAAAATTGTTTGAGGATGATTTGTCATTTTAGATTATTCCTTGGTATGCTTTCCTCTATTGCAAAATTGGAAACTATGGCTTCATGATGCCTTTGTTACTAGTTTATAGGTTTTGATAATGGATTGTATAAGATTTTTGATGCTAACATGAGTGATATGCATTCTATACAATGTGCTCGTGAGGCCTTTAAGGATGAGACAAGCTTTAGTTAGGTTATCACCACCTCCTACTACTACTATACCACTAGCTACTGCCATATGACCTGCTACTACTATCCCACCTGTCATGGATGATCTACCTGTTAATAATGACAATGTTGGGGAACCACCATAGAATGTTGGTAGGAATGTGCTTGTTGTGGAGATGAAATTTGAAGATGTTGAGAACTACAGGGTGGAGAAAGTAGAGAAAAAATCACTTGAGCTGGTTTATGAACTTAATTCTGAGCTGGTTTATGAACTTAAAGCAGATGCAATCACTTACTCATAAAATGTCCAAGATTTAATAGTTGATAAAGGGCAAGGCATAGGTTACTCATTGGACTTTGATGATATACTATGCATGGAAAGTAATAAGTTTCCTGATAAGTTCAAAATGCATCAACTACAAAACTTCAATGGTTATGGAGATCCAAAGATACACCTTAGCCAATATACCACCACTATGAGCACCATTAAAGCTTCATTATCTATAGTCACAAAGTTGTTTATACATTCCTTATGTTAGTATAGGGGGTATGCCCTAGAGGCCAATCATATATTTAACATTGTAAATTATCCCAAATGGCAATAAAATAATATTATATTATTTAACGTATTCATTTAATTGAATATTTATCCATTAGCATAATGTTAAATAAATTTATTATCAAGAATTGATAATATGAGCTATAAATTTATTTAGTACATATGCTATAAAATTGTTCATCGTTGATTAATTAATATTTGGGTAATGTTAATTAAACTATCACCTCTATCTATTTTCCTTGATTTGTATGTGATACTAATATTAGGAGGTAGTGAGTCTCATACTACTTGACATGAGATATCATAATAAACATGTGGATACTCATGTGATGGGTGGATCGAACATGACATTAGATTTGTGATTACGTGGATATTTACTTATAGTCAATAATTACAATCTAGGTTATAATGGTGCATATAGTCCTTTGACCTGAAGTAACATGCTCATTCACATTAAAGTGGTTAGGGTTTATTATTGCTGACATACTTGTGTTAATCATACATGAGTATATGTCATGTGCTGGCTCTAGTTGTTTAAGTATATGGATGAGTGTTCAACTAAGATAGGATTCATTGCCTGGAGTGAACTAGGATAAAATCCTATGCTATCTAAGTTCTTTATTGACCAATAAGTTCCTGGGCAGGACAAATATGACCCGAACTAAAAGAGTTTCAGTATTGGTTGTATTTTATCAATAATAAAGCTTAAGATGAGGTCATATGATATAACTATTAGATTTTGACTAAACCATGGCTCTAGGCTATATTGGGATCTTCTAATGAAGGGATTTTAGTGCATCGTAATTATAACCAAAGGGTTCATGTGAATCAATACATGCATTCATTTCTAATTGGGTAATTGTGATATCGATGCTAGGAGTCACTCACAACTTATGAGAACTAAATGTGCATAATTGTGATTTTCACATTTAGACTTCAAAAGAGTTTCAAATAATGTTAAGTGTTGATATTATCTTCTCATTGCCAATTAAACATGAACCTAGTAAGTCACACTAAAAGAGTTTCACCAAATCATCATCAATTTTAATCTAATTATTGATTAAAGTGTTTAATCACATAATTAAGATTAATGGAAATGGATTTATGCTTTAAGCAATGATTCTAGCATATCATGATATCCAATTCAAGTAAAGGGTTTAGTTATTAATTTATACTTAATTAATATGAGATATTAATTAAAGTATTAAATTAATAATATATAGGTTGTTTTTATTTTGGCTTGGATTAATGGCCTAAGAGTTTGGGCTTAGGCACAAAGAGTTTTGGACCAAAGATTAATCCAAAATAATGAGAAAGCTCATGAACCTAATATTGGCTCATTTGTATAATGGATTGGGCTTGGGCCAAATGTTGGCCCAATTACTAAACTAAATCCATATAAAATGATGTAGTCAAAATTGGCATATTAGGCACATTATCTTTAATATGTAAAATGTTGACTTTGGAAAATGAAAAGGTTAAGTTACATGTACTCATAACATTGATAAATGTGAGAGGATGAATGCAAACATTATACATAAGATGTATTTTCTACATTCTTCTTTGTACGTTAGTGAGTTCCTTATACAAATTGTATACTTACTATGTTAAGTTGCATGCTTGTGATGTCATTGATGATGTCAAGAGGTGTGCCTATGTTGTCATGGATGATGTCAAGAGGTGTGCTTATGATGTCATGGATGATGCCAAAATGGGTGCTTATGTTGTCATGGATGATGTCAAGATGTATGCTTATGATGTCATGGATGATGTCATGAGGTGGTTGCTTTCTTTATATAAATGGCCTAAGAAATTTACAAAGAATGGAGAGAGATGCCAAAAATAGAAACAACATTTAATAAACATAAACCCAGTGTTCTTGTAAGGAGATTAAATTAGTGCAAGATTTGTGAGGGTCATTTGAGAGGGCACTTGCTACTAACCAAATCAAGGCAAGAAGGTAATTAGTGAAGCTTTGGTGTTTCAAGCTAGAGGCCTAACACTTGGGAGGCTAAGCATTTGATTCAAGAGTTGAACCAAAGAATCCAAAGCCTGTAGAATACTTATGGTCTATATCAAACTTAGGAGATTGTAAGTATTCTTAAACTTAGAGTTCCTAAGTTGTTATTTTACATATTGATTTATAGTTTAGCAATGTGTAAAATGCAAAATGGATCTATGGGAATGGAAATCTTTATGTGATGAAGGGTTATGCAAGTGAAATTTTTGAAATTTCACCCTATCTAAAGCATGTACTCACCACACTTAATTATTGCATAACCATTTCCTTTTAGTGGTATCAGAGCAATGGATAGTAGCACATGATGATGCGATGCATGAAATTTGTGGACTATCCAATTCCTGGGAACTCTCACATGTGATCATGTGATGAAGCATGGCTCTCCACTTAGGAGCACAAGTGTTGCATGCTCTAATAGGTATATGTAGATGTCACCTCATAAGATGAGATCAAGTCCACATAAGTGATTCATTCACCTTATTATTCCCTTTCAGTGGTATCAGAGTAAATTTTTACACTTTACACATGCTAAAATTGATTAATAATTGCAAGTTTTATAAGTATGATTATTGTTAGTTATAAGTATTGTGGCTAAACATGTAAAAAAAAAGGTGGTTGAAATTAATCTTGACATGCAATAGTTGTATCCTACTTGTTTTATGCTTGAGATATATACTTGGAATGATCATCAACTTATATTACATCCTTGGTTTTGTAATAATAATTAATTTTTATTATTTGGTATGCAAGTACATGTTAATTACATATAATTAGGATGTAATATTCACTTTGGTGTGCCAAGGATTAAATGTAACTCATAAGAATTGTGTTTGGAACTTGAAGTGTTCAAAATTAGAGATCCATGGAGATGGTAGAACCATTTTGTAACTTATTTTTAAGAGTTAAAATAGGTTTAGGAAAGTCCTATGATCACTCCTTATTTGTGCATCCATTTTGCATGTTCTATGTATATATGTGATATATGTGTTGTAACATGCTGCATGCAAATATGATGTATGTAAATAAATGGATGTTATGCCATATATATATGTGATATATATAATTGGCTAATGTGCAAAGTGATAACTCAATTGAAGGCCTAAAAAAAATCTTCCAGATTAAAATTAGGTCTTGGCTCTCCATTAAAGCAATGACATGCATAGTTTTGGATGAATATACTTTGGCTATTGATACATAAGGGTGTATATTTATGCTAAGAAATCTTTGTAGTGTTCATTATAAAGCATGAGATGTTGTGAATCTATAGACATGCTACATGATAAGAATGGAAAATAGGCGTACCTGAGGTGTGTAGTGTTCAAGTCTATATCTTACACTGATTCATTGGTGTGGACCTAACTAATGTAAAGAGACCAAGAATGGCAATTATGTGTACTTGAGGTTTCTAAGCATGAGGAGCCAAATTGATACAAGAGGTTGCTACATAAGATGTGATGGACAAGAGTTATCCACTTAATAAAAACTAATATTCTAAGAATGGCAAAGTGTACCTAAGGAATATTAGTAACTCATTAAGAACTCAATCAACCACTAAAAATCCATCCAACAAGGGATTTCTATTTCCTAATTTAGAAGTGTAGGATTCACCAAGTTAGTGGGTGGCCATTATGATTAAAGACCAAATCTAATGGAAGAAATAAACAATGTCATTATAGCTAATAATCTTGTTATATTTTGCAGCAATTTGATCATATAAGGTCATCAAACCCACTAAGCATCATTCTCAAAAACCATAGACCTATGAGACCTAATTTTATTGATTGGCTACAAAATTTAAAATTGTTTTGGCCTCTGAATATATTTTATATGTTTTGGAACAAAGTCCTCCTAAACCCCTTCCACCAAATGCTATGTAAGAAAAATATGACACTCTTACAAAATGGAAAGATGATGACTTACAAGCACATTTGTTAGTGTTATTTGCATAGTTTTATATTTAATTTCCATAGGATGTATTAGTATTTCATTATATTTTATTTAGTTTATTATTTTTAATTAGTGTTTTATTAGGATTAGCTTGATTTTACTTCCTTTTGAGTTTCCTAGTTAATTTATGTATTTTTGGTATGCTTTTGTAGGAATTTTTTTTCCTAAAGTGTTCGGGATTCAAGCCTATAATTAAGGAGCTATTTTATGGAGTTATTTTCCTAATTGGAGGAGGTTTTGAAGGAGAAAAATTATCATTTTGATCCTTAGATGAATTTAAGGTATTTTTCTCTATAAATACGAATTTTGGCTCTAAGTTAAAAAGGAGAGGGGGAGCCAAGTTAAGAGAGCCATTTTGGGATTGAAGAGCTCAACAAGGATTGAAGATTGAAGCACACTTAAACCTGTTTTATCTATTCTTCTTATTCTTCACTGTTGTAATTCTTTTTAAAACCATGTTTGGCTAAACTTTATTTTAGGGTTTAGGTTAGGAGTAGCTATTCTATGATATGATTGAACACAAGTTTTATTAAATTGTTTCTCATTTAATTTTATGAGTTGCTCTTCATGTTTTGTATTCAATTAAGGATCCAATTGATTGCATGTTTATGGGTAGATTCACTAACGAGAGTTAGGAGAATTTATTAGCTTTAGACTCATAGGACTTAGACCACTCAACCATAATAATAGGCGAGCTCTTTGAGGAACCATAATAGTAGGCAGAGGTCTACGGTGGTAAACTAATAATTGTTAAGGAATTTAATAAGTTTTGATTAACTTCTTAATCACGAGAGTAGGTTAAACATTAATCTTAATATGCTAAATTAAACTCGAGAGAGTCTTTAGGTATTTTAGAATAATTATCCTTAACTGAAATCAATATCTTTTGTTTGTTAATGTGTTGATGATCATATTGGAATAATGAAACTAAATCTAGGTTGTAAGCTTTTAATTATTTGAATTTAATTTAGTTTATATTACTTTTTTATATTTTATTTGCTAAATTACTTTTATTTGACTTGCTAGCTAAGAAAATATGAAAAAATATTAGTACTCAATATACAATCCTCATGGAAATGATAACTCTTTATACTGTAATTCACGATCCGTGAGCTTGCTGGTTTTGAATGCAATAAGTTTTGGCGTTGTTGCCGGGGATTGGTAATATTGATATTAATTTAATTTTAACTTCTCTTAGACTAACATTTTATTTTATTTTCTTTGCAAGATTGATAAGTAATTTGTCATGGACAATGGTAGATTTTCTTATCAATTTTTGAGTTATAATACATGTGATATTGTATATAATGTATAACATATGCAACTTAATTATTTTTCACCTTCTTTTCAAGTTTTTAATTGGTGTGGAGAGAACCATAATAGGGTGTGTTATCCATATTATTCATACTCACCTCCATAACCTCACTACAATGCATTTTGGAGTAATTATGTGGATCACAATTGGGTTATCAACAAGAGTCTAATTTGAATCATTAGGCAATGTTTGAAAACTTTATTCAAGAAGTAACCAAGAAGTATGAGGAACACTCATTGGAGATCAAGATGAAACAAATCATGTCTGTAATGGATAAATAAAAAAAAAGCTTTGGTTACACAAAGAGAAGCTCTAACGAGGCTCAAGTTGAAAGCAAATCAAATTGCAGAAATTCAAAAAAGATGCTTCAAAAAACTTCAAATGTGTGCACCCATAAATTGCTCAATGGAAACACAAGCAAAAAGTGTGTAGGATGATGAGAACACTTTAAGTCAAGATGATGAAGTTACTTTTGAGTTGGTCATGATGAGTAAAAATTAATCACAGAGGAAATTAAAAAAGTCTCTAAGTATAAGAATCAATTTATAGACATCAAGGATGATGAGGTTCAAAGTCACTGAACTCATTTTAATAATGAGGTGGATGAGAAAAATTATAACAATCCTTGAAGTTATATGGGATGAAGATAAGCCATGTATAAGTGATAATACATAAATTCTTCAACTAATTAAGGTCGTATGTGAGGGATCCATAAAAATGTGTTGGATTGTTTGAGAACCCACATGAATTGTCTTATATTCTTTAGGCAATTATAGAACAAAAAATTTGGCATGTGGAGTCCGCACTTTATTACCTAGCCATAAGAGAGCCTAACAAAAGAAAGAAAAGGAAGATTCTTCCAAAAGCACTTCCTCATGTTCGATTGCATCATTAATACTACATAATCAGGGGTCAAGCTAATGACCTTAAATTAGCACTATTGGGAGGCAACCCAAATTTATTTTATTTAAATTTATAGTTTATTTTATTGTTGTTTGCATAATTTTTTGCTTTTAGTTCTAATATTATTATTTATTTTTTTGTGTTTAAATTTATTTATTTACTTTTTTTTATAGGTTTTTGTTTTTTGAAAAAAAAAACTAAATTTTCATCCAATTGCATTACCGTGTTGAAAGCCATGCTCACAAGAAAAATTTTGTTGATTTTGAGCAATAGCAAGTACAGCATGGCACACAGCCTTTAGGTAATCGTGTAACAAAAAAAATTGATGTTTCTTACCAATTTTGTTTGATGGGCCTAGTTGGCCTTTTACCATATTTTTTTTTCTTCTTTTATATTCTTCCTTACGTTTCTGTTTCTTTCCTTCTTTGTTTATTTACTTTTCCTTTTTTTTTGTTTATTTCTTTTTCTTTCCCTTTTTGTTTATTATTATTATTATTATTAGTTTACACATGCACACACAACCACTTTAATTTTCTTTTATTTTTTCTTATTTTTTTCACTTTTATTAAGTCACTTTTTTTTATTAATTTTTTATTAACTTTTGCTTAATTTATTTGTGTGTTTCTTTCTTTAATTTTTAATTTTTTTAATTTTTAATTTTTAATTTTGTCTAGGTGATGCTCTTATCTCTTGATCTCTCATGTGCTTATCAATTTCCCACCACCACGAGGTGAAAAGTAAAAGCATCACACTAGGGGAGTATTAGTTTTAATTTATTTTTTTCTTTAATTCCTTTCAAATTTATTTTATTTTATTTTTGTTTGTTCTTTGTGTTTGTTTGATCTTTTCACATTGGGGACAATGTGAAATTTAAGTTGGGGGGGGGGGGTACATTTGCATGTATTTCGCAATTTAGTTTTATTTTATTTTTATACTTTTATCTTTTATGTTATTTTAATTTAAATTTTTTTAGAATTATATTTTCTTTTACATATTAGCGTATACATATTTAAATTTTTGCACCCTATCCTTATAATAAGTATAGCATATTGAATGTGATTTTCTTGTAAATGTTTCATAATCTTTTGTTAATGCTTAATTTGTGATTTTTAAGTTAGGTTGATAATTTGTGATTAAGGACTTTTGAAAATTTAATGAACTTAATGGTTACTTGCTTTTGAGTAATTGAATTTTATGAGTTGATAGTTAAGAAAAATACTTGTAAGTGATACTTAATTTTTTATTCTTAGTTGATCTTTGAGTCTAGCATATGAAATGGTAGCTTCATAAAAAAATCTCTCTTTTAATAAGGATATATTATAAATCTGCTCCAATGCTCTAAATAGAGGAAGAGTATCCAAAGGACCCACTTATCAATATCCATGCTTAGTAGTACAGGAACAACAGAGGATTACTAAGAGTGGGAAGGTTGGCTAAAGGGAATTAAAAAAATGCAAGATGAAGTGTAAAATGCACTCGATAAAAAAAAAGAAAAAAATAATGGTGTGGCTATCTTTCATATGTTAGAATTTAGGGGTTGCTAAGGGTTGAGTGAGTAGTATTACTTGCTTTTATTTTTATTGTTTGTCAGCTTATATGTTTTCAAAAATTCAACGGTTAAGTTTGCTCTTCACTTGGTAAAACTTACATATTTAACCTTGAGTTATAAGTTTTGTATTAACTAAAGATTGTGGAGGATGGATGAGTTAAAATTTATCAATGTGCTAAATTCATTGTGATGATAGGTGTTCTCATATGTTTAATTGAGGGCAAGTAAAGGTTTAAGTGTGGGCGAATTTGTCAGTGTCAATTATTGCATAGTTTTTCTATTTAATTTTCATAGGATTTATTAGTCTTTCATTATATTTTATTTAGTTTAGTATTTTTAATTAGTGTTTTATTAGGATTAGCTTGATTTTACTTCCTTTTGAGTTTTCTAGTTAATTTATACATTTTTTATATGCTTTTATAGAAATTTTATTTTCCTAAAGAGTCAAAGATTTAAGCCTATAATTAAGGAGCTATTTTATGGAGTTATGTTCCTAATTGGAGGAGGTTTTGAAGGAGAAAAATTACCATTTTGATCCTTGGACGAATTTAAGGTATTTTTCTCTATAAATAAATAATTAAGGCTCTAAGTTAAAAAAGAGAGGGGGAGCCAAGTTAAGAGAGCTGTTTTGGAATTAAAAAGCTCAATAAGGATTGAAGATTGAAGCGCACTTAAATGAGTTTTATCTATTCTTATTCTTCTTCATTCTTTTATTATTTATTTTATGTTTATAATTATTTTTAAAACCATGTTTGGCTAAACTTTATTTTAGGGTTTAGGCTAGGAGTAGCTATTCTATAATGTAATTGAACACAAGTTTTATTAATTTGATTTTTAATTAATTTTATGAGTTTCTCTTCATATATTTTATCCAATTGATTGCATGTTTATGGGTAGATTCACTAATGAGAGTTAGGAGAATTTATTAGCTTTAGACTCATAGGAGTTAGACCACTCGACCACGATAGTAGGCTAGCTCTTCAAGTAACCATGACAGTAGACAGAGGTCTATGGTGGTAAACCAATAATTATTAAGGAACATAACGAGTTTTGATTAACTTTTTAATCATGAGAGTAGGTTAAACTTTAATCTTCACATGCTTAATTGAACTCGAGAGAGTCTTTAGGTATTTTAGAATAATTACACTTAACTGAAATGAATGTCTTTTGTTTGTTAATGTGTTCATGATCATATTGGAATAGTGAAACTAAACCTATGCTCTAAGCTTTTAATTATTTGAATTTAATTTAGTTTAGTTTAAATTATTTTTTATATTTTATTTGCTAAATTACTTTTTTTTACTTGCTAGATAAGAAAATATGTAAAAATATTAGTACTCAATATACAATCCTCGTTGGAACGATAACACTTTATACTACAATTCATAATTCGTGTGCTTATGGGTTTTGAACGCAACAATGTTGCATTATATGGGCTTCTATGAGTAATGAACTTCATAGGCAACATGAGAAGTACACTAATGTAAAAGAAATCCTGCTTAACATACAAGAGTTATTGGGTGAATAAAGTAGGACTGCTAGATATAAGGTATCTAAGTGACTTTTCCATGCTAAAATAAAAGAAGGTGAGGATGTTAGAGCTCATGTGAATTTTATGATTTGTTCTATTAAGGAACTTAAGAGTCTAGATTTCATGATGAATGTTCAACTCCAAACTGATTTGATCTTATAGTCCCTTTCGGAGTCATTTGAGCAAACCACTACCAATTTCCATATGAATAAAATTGAGTGCACACTTATGGAGTTGTTAAATATGCTTATGATAGCCCAAAAGGCCACTCACAATGAAAAAGGGAGGGAGGTTGCTTTGATTTCCTCTTTTAGCAAGACTAAGAAGAATAAGGGTAATAAAAACTAGAAAGCTAAGGAAAAAATCCCTAAAGCTTTAGGAGGTGTGAGCAAAAACAAAGGCAGAAAGAAGGTTGAGAATAAAGGCAAAGGAAAATGTTTCTATTGCTAAGGAGAAGGACATTGGAAAAGAAATTATCCTAAGTTTCTTAAATCATGAAAAGGAAAGGACAAGATTGGAGAAGGTGAGACTTTCTCTAATTTATCTATTTCTAAATGTTCAAAAATCTCATCTAATGCATAGGTATTAGATACCAGAGCTAGTTCTCATATATGTTCTTCCTTATAGGATCTAGCAAGTAAATGAAGGTTGGGCTCAAATGAGGTGACTCTAATGGAGATGGAGCAAATATTGCTGCTAAAGCTATAGGAACCACCTCTATTGACTTAAATGATCATTTTTTATTATTGAATAATGTTTTATATATATCTAGTGCTTATAAGAATATCATATCTATTTCTAGTTTGACTAGAAAAGGTTATAAATTTTTATTTGAAAGAGATGTTTGTTCTATCTATTTTGATAATAAGATAGTTGACATGGGTTATGTATTACATGGTCTTTATTATATTGATAATAAATCCACTAATAAACAATATCCAACCAATGTGAATGTTGTGAATATAATGCTAATTGACAATGCTTCTAATCCAAAATATCTATGACACTTGAGATTAGGTCACATTATAAGTGATAGAATCATAAAGTTGGAAAGATTAGGAATCTTGAGAAATCTTGAAACCTCAAGCAATTGAACTTGTGGAGCTTGTATCTGAGGAAAAATGACCTTATCAACATTTATTGGACAAATGGCAAGAGCTAAAGAAATTTTGGAAATGATATATAGTAATGTATGTGGGCCATTTAATCAAATGGCAAGAGGCGAATTTTTTTACTTTATTACCTTTATAGATGATCTATCAAGGTATGGACATTTATATTTAATGAAATATAAAAATGAATCCTTTGAAAAGTTCAAGAATTCAAGGTCCAAGTAGAGAACCAAACAGGAAAAATTATTAAAATCCTACGGTCGAATTGAGGAGGTGAATACTTAAGTACCGAATTTATTCAATTCCTTAAAGAACATGGCATTATTTCACAACCAACTCCACCCGGCATACCTTAATTAAATGGTGTATTCGAAAGGAGGAATCAAATTCTATTAGATATAGTTCAATCAATGATGAGCTATGCAAATTTTCCTACTTTCCTTTGGGATTTTGCATTATAAACTGCTACTTACATTCTAAATTGTATTCTATCTAAGTCTATTTCTACCACACCATATGAGATATGGCATGGTAAGACACCAGTCTTAAGCATGTTAGGATTTGGGGATGCCCAACCTATATCAAAAGGTTAAAAAAAGAAAAATTGGATACAAGGTCAGTTCAAGGTAGATTTAATGGATATCCTAAAGATATTTTAGGATATTATTTTTATCTTCCTACTGAACAAATTGTTATTGTATGTAAAGACACCATATTTCTTAAGAAAGAGTTTCTTCAAAAAGGTGGTAAAGGAAGGAAGATAACATTAGAAGAGGATTCTTCTAATGAAGCCAATCAAGTTAATCAAATGGATGTTAATTAAGAGTTTAATCCCACTAAAAATATCATCATACTAACTCCTAAAAGATCTAGCAGGGTATTTTATCTGTCGGAGAGATATGGTTTTCCATATGATATGCAAGAGTTACATATTCATGAAGAAAGCAATCATGATGATGATCCTACTACATATGAAGAAGCTTTATATGATAAAGATTCTTTAAAATGGCTTAAAGCAATGAAAGCCAAAATGGATTCCATGTATGCAAATCAAGTATGGACACTTGTTGATCCACCAAAAGGTATTATACCTATAGGTTGTAAATGGGTCTTCAAAAGAAAGATTAGTGCATATGGAAAGGTTGATACCTATAAAGCAAGGCTTATAGCAAAAGGGTTTCACCAAAGGCAAGGGGTTGACTGCAAGGAAACCTTTTCACCAATAGTCATGCTCAAATCCATTAGAATACTTCTTGCTATAGCTACACACTATGATTATGAGGTTTGACAAATGGATATCAAAACTACTTTTCTTAATGGATTTATTGAGGAAGAAATGTATATGGAGCAACCCATGGGTTTTGAATCTGAGAAAGGTTCCAAAGTGTGCAAGCTTGATAGATTAATTTATAGTTTAAATCAAGCTTCAAGGAGTCAGAATCCTCATTTTGATGAAGCCCTTTGATCTTTTGGTTTTATCAAAAATGAAGATGAGCCTTTTGTATACAAGAAGGTCAATGGGAGCCAACTCACTTTCCTAGTACTCTATGTTGATGATATTTTATTAATTGGGAATGATGTTGGCATGCTTACAAAAGTGAAACTATGGTTGTGTAAAACTTTCTTTATAAAAGACTAAGGGGAAGCTACCTATATTCTTGGCATTCAAGTTTGTAGAGATAGATAAAAAAGAAGGATAGGTTTATCCTAAAGTCTTTACTTGGAAAGGGTGTTAAAGAAGTTCAACATGCTTGATTCCAAGAGAGGATTGTTACCATTTAGGCATGGTATCCATTTATCTAAGGGTATGTCACCTAAAACACCCAAGGAAATGGGGCTAATGGATAAAGTTCCTTATGCTTCAACTATATGAAGCTTGATGTATTCTATGTTATGTACTAGGCCTGATATTGCTTGTGCTATTAGTATGACTAGCAAGTTTCAATCCAACCTAGGTATGGAACACTGGATAGCTGTTAAGGCAATCTTTAAGTACATAAGAAGGACTAAAGATTTGGTCTTAACTTATGGAGGAGGTGATCTACAAATAGATGGTTTCATAGATTTTGATTTCTAATCAGATGTAGCAATAGAAATTCTATCTTTGGGTTTGTGTTTATTTGTAATGAAGGAGAAGTTAGCTAGAAGAGTTCTAAGCAAGGTGTCACTGCTAATTCCACTGCAAAAGCTGAGTATATAGCTGCATCAGGTGCTACTAAAGAGGCTATTTAGATTAAGAAGTTCATTAGCAAGCTTGGAATTATTCCTTCCATTGAGTCCACGATTCCTCTCTATTGCGATAATGATGGAGCCATTGCTTTGGCAAAGGAACCGAGGTCTCACCAAAAATCCAAACACATAGAAAGACATTTTCATATTATTAGGGAACTTTTTAGAAAAGGTGATATCATCGTGCAAAAGATAGCTTCAGCTAAAAATGTCGTTGATCCACTTACTAAAGCATTAACGCAACTACAATGAATTGACATCTTGAGAAGATGGGTCTAAAATATTGTAGTAATTAGCTCTAGTGCAAGTGGGAGATTGTTAGTATAGGTGGTATGCCCTAGAGGCCAATTACATATTTAGAATTGTAAATTATCCCAAATGGCAACAAAATAATATTCTATTATTTAAAGTATTTATCTAATTGAATATTTATCCATTAGCATAATATTAAATAAATTTATTATCAATAGTTAACAATATGAGCTATAAATTTATTTAGTACATATGCTATAAAATTACTCATAGTTAATTAATTAATATTTGGGTAATATTAATTAAACTATCACCTTTGTCTATTTTCCTTGATTAGTATATGATACTAATAGTGGGAGGTAGTGAGTCTCATACTACTTGACATGAGATATCAGAATAGACATATGGATACTCATGTGATGGGTGGATCAAACATGACATTAGATTTGTGATTATGTGGATATTCACTTATAGTCAACAATCACAATCTAGGTCATAATAGTGCATATAGTCCTTTGACCTGAGGTAACATGGTCATTCATATTAAAGTGATTAGGGGTTTATTATCACTTACATACTTGTGTTAATCATACATGAGTATATGTTTTATGGTGGCTCTAGTCGCTTAAGTGTAAAGATGAGTGTTCAACAAAGATATGATTCATTGCCTAGAGTGAACCAAGATAAGATCCTATGCTATCTAAATTCTCTCTTGATCAATACGTTATTGGTCAAGACAAATATGACACGAACTAAAAGAGTTTCAGTATTGGTTATATTTTATTAAGAATAGAACTTAAGATGAGATCATATGATATAACTATTAGAGTTTGACTAAACCATGGCTCTAGGCTATATCGGGATCTTCTAATGAAGGAATTTTAGTGCACGATAATTTTAATCAAAGGGTTCATATGAATCAATACATGCATTCATTTCTAATTAGGTAGTTGTGATATCAATGCTAGGGTCACTCTCAACTTATTAGAACTAAATGGTCATAATTGGGATTTTCATATTTAGATTTGAAATGAGTTTTAATTATTGTCAAGTGTTGATATTATCTTCTCATTGACAATTAGACATGAACCTAGTAAGTCATGCCTAAAAGACTTTCACTAAATCATCATCAATATTAATCTAATTATTTATTAAAGTGTTTAATTAAATAATTAAGATTAATGGAATTGGATTTATGCTTTAAGCAATGATTCTAGAATATTATGAAATTCAATTCAAGTAAAGGGTTTAATTATTAATTTATACTCAATTAATATGAGATATTAATTAAATTATTAAATTAATAATATATATGTTATTTTTATTTAGGCTTCGATTAATGGCCTAAGAGTTTAGGCTTAGGCATAAAGAGTTTTGGACCAAAGATTAATCCAAAATAATGAGAAAGCTCATGAACCTAATCTTGGCCCATTTGTATAATGGATTGGGCTGGGGCCAAATGTTAGCCTAATTACCAAACCTAAGTCCATATAAAATGATGTAGTCAAAATTGGCATATTAGGCACATTATCTTTAATGTGTAAAATGTTGACTTTGGCAAAAGAAAAGGTTAGGTTACATGTACTTATCACATTGATAAATGTGAGAGGATGAATGTAGACATTATACATAAGATGTATTTTCTACATTCTTCTTTGTACAGTAGTGAGTAACTTATACAAATTGTATACTTACTATGTCAAGTTGCATACTTGTACTATCATTGATGATGTCATGAGGTGTGCCTATGATGTCATGGAGGATGTCAAGAGGTGTGCTTGTGATGTCATGGATGATGTCAAGAGGGGTGCTTATTATATAATGGATGATGTCAAGAGGTGTACTTGTAATGTCATGGATGATGTCATGAGGTGGTTGCTTTCTCTATATATATGGCTTAAGAATTTTACAAAGAATGGATAGAGACACCAAAAATATAAATAAAATTTAGTAAATATTAACCCTAGTGTTCTTGTAAGGAGATTAAATTAGTGCAAGATTTGTGAGGGTAATTTGAGAGGGCATTTGCTATTAACCAAATTAAGGCAAGAAGATTATTGGTGAAGCTTTTGTGTTTCAAGCTAAAGGCCTAACACTTGGGAGGCTAAGTATTTTATTCAAGAGTTTAACCAAAGAATCCAAAGCTAATAGATTACTTATGGTCTACATCAAACTTAGAAGATTGTAAGTATTTTTAAACTTAGACTTCCTAGGTTGTTGTTTTACATATTGATTTGTAGTTTAACTATGTGTAAAATGCAAAATGGATCTATAGGAATGGAAATCTTCATATGATGATGGGTTATGCAAGTGAAGTTTTTGAAATTTCACCCTATCTAAGGCATGTGCTGATCACACTTATTACATAACCATTTCCTTTCACCTTGGAGGGTATTACTATGAACTGGTATCATGGATTAGAAAAGTTTATTAAGGCTAACTGGAGGGAACTATGCACTAGTTTCCTAAAATTGTATGATCATAAAATTAAGTTGGAAGTGTCCATTCGGGATCTGGAATTAACTAAACAAAAGCCAAATGAATTATTCTTTGATTTTCTCATTAGATTCATGAACAAGGTAGGATTAATGAAAAATAAGTTGGCTAAAAAGGATTAGGTTAGGATGATAGTTCCAAATGTGTCACTTAATCTAGTTGAAAAATTACAAATGATGAACCCTAAATCTTTTGTAGATCTCTATAATGATGGATTATAAGCTATTGAGAATGAGAAAAAGGAAAACATAAGAAGTGTAATAAAAAGGAATTACCAAAATAGGGCACACAATAAGGAAGCATTAGTCGGGCTGTGGAAGTGCATGTTGTTCAAACACTAAGGAGATTCTCTAAATTTAACCAACCTTTGTCCAAAGTTCTAAAACGCTTAATGCAAAAAGGCTTGCTTTGACCATTAACCTTGTTTAAACCATCAAACCCAAATGTCCCTGGCTATGACCTAAAGAATTACTGAAAATTCCACCTAGTAGTTGGACATTCCACAGACACCTATATTCACATAAAAAATGAAATTCAAGACCTCATATATGTTGGAAGAATCATAGACCTAGAAAACTAGAGCACCAAAAATAATCCTTTCCCATACTACCAAAATATACCTTCCCCAACCATTATGATGATGAACTTAGGAGTTAGTGAGGACAAAGTACTAAGCTCCTTTGAGAACATGACCCTACAAATTAGTGAGAAATCTTTTAATGCCCCTAGCGATGAAGGAAAGAGTGTGGAATCTTTAACTCCTAAGAAACCTCAAAGAGGAGTTGAAGATTTGTGAGGCTAGCCTTCAGGAAAGTTCAATTATAAAGTGTTTTACTCTACATAATTTTCCTATGATATTCCCATTGAGTCAATTACAATAGGAGGTTGGGATGATGAATTTGGAGTTGATGATGAACCATTAAGTAAGATGAGTAAGAAATTTAAGACTCTTGAGTAGTCATAAAGAGGATTTGAGGATTTATTAGGTCAGCCCTCAGGCAAGCTTAACTATAATGTGTTTTACACTAAACCACCTTCTTTTGACATACCCTTTGAGTCAATTATGCATACAATATGGGGTATTGAGTTTGATAATAAGAAGTTGCTAGAAAAGAAAGAAATATGCATAGTTGAGGTACATAAAGATGAAGTCATAAAGATAGTTGGCAAGAAGATGCAAGAATAGCCACTATGTCAGCCACTTGAAAGATAGCTACCATGAGACTTAACATCCCTAGCATTTAGAATAGAAAATAATTCTTTTATTATTTTCTTTAAATAACATTTTGGTTTTTTTAGAACTTTTATTTTATTGATCAATGATATGAATTTTAATCATGCTTAATTATGTAATGTACATCCTAATGGTACTATGCATTGTGATATTGATCGTATCTGCATGTTTAACATAAATTCAATTTAATTAGATTCATTCAGTATAGGCATAAATGAAAATTCAAAGAACATTCATATATCACATGATATAACTTCTAAAGAGAGAAAATTTAAAAAAAAAAAGAAAAAAAAAGAGGAAAAAAAAGTAAGAAAGCACATGAAGGACCAATCAGGTAAACAATAAGAAAAAAAGTCAGAGAGAAATAATTAGTGAGAAAATCTAAAAGGACTAACTAATGACAGGAGTTGTATCATGTGATATAATGAATGTACTCATTTTTCCCCTAATTAATGAGTATAATTGAATTTGAAATTTTTGTTCAAAATTACATATTTTTCTTTATCATACTATATAAGTATCTGAATGGAAAGACTAATCAGTTGACTTCTACTCCTTTACTTGCTCTTCCTAACTTTTCTAAAATGTTTAAAATTGAATGTGATGTTTCAGGTTTAGGAATTAGGGCTATTCTAATGTAGGATGGATGACCAATTGCTTATTTTAGTGAAAAGTTGAATGGTGTAAGCTTGAAGTATCCTACTTATGACAAGGAGATATATGCCTTAGTTCATGCTTTATAGACTTGTTAGCATTATTTATTAACTAAAGAGTTTGTGATACATACTGATCATGACTCCTTGAAGCACTTGAAGGGGTAAAACAAGCTTAACAAATAATATGTTGGGTGGAGTGAATTCATTGAGTCGTTTCCTTATGTCATCAAATATAAGCAAGGTAAAGAGCATGTTATAGCTGATGCACTTTCAAGAAGGTACACTTTACTTGCTTATTTGGATGCTAAATTATTAAGATTCAAATACATCAAAGAGCTATATAAAAATGATAGTGATTTTGGTAGTGTTTATCATGCATATGCAAGTGTTGCCTTTGAAAAGTTCTATAAGCATGATGGTTACTTATTTAAAGAGAAACAATTGTGTGTTCTTAACTATTCTATACATGAGTTGCTTGTTCATAAAGCATATAAAGGTGGTTTAATAGGGCACTTTGGTATAGCTAAGACTTTGAATGTTTTACATTATCACTTTTATTGGCCTAACATGAAAAAAAGGATGTTGCTAGAATTTGTGATAAGTGCATTATGTGTAAACAAGCTAAGTCAAAGTTAAAACCACATATGGTTTGTAAATGCCTTTACCTATGCCTAGTTCACATTGGGTTGATATTTCTATGGATTTTATGCTTAGTTTACCTAGAATTAGGCATGGACATGACTCAATATATGTTGTTATAGATAGGTTTTCTATAATGTCCCACTCTATAGCATATAGAAAAACTAATGATTTATTCTTTAAAGAGGTTACTCGTTTGCATAGCATGCCTAGAGCAATTGTAAGTGATAGAGATGCTATGTTTTTAAGCTAATTTTAGAAGACATTATAGGGTAAATTAGGTACTAAACTTATATGTTCTACAACATGTCATCCATAAATTAATGGGAAAATTGAGGTAGTTAATAGAACTTTATCTCAATTACATAGAACCATGGTTAGGCATAATTTGAAGTCATGGGAAGATTGTTTGCCATATATTGAATTTACTTATAATCATAATATGCATTGTTTTACTAATTTTAGTTCCTTTAAGATCATTTATGGTTTTATTCCTTCAATTCTATTAGATTTGATTGCTTTACCTTTAAGTGAATAAGTAAACATAGATGGAAAGAAGAAGGCAAAATTTATGAAGTCCTTACATGAAAAGGTGCAAGCAAATCTTAAGCGAAAGAATGAGTAATATAACAAACATGCAAATAAAGGGCTTGTGGAAGTTGTATTCGAACTAGGCGATTGGGTTTGGGCATATTTGCATAAAGAAAGATTTCCCACTCAAAGGAAATTTATATTGATATTGCCTGGTGATGGACCTTTCCAATTGTTAGAGCATATCAATGACAAGGCATATAAGATTGACTTACCCTATAAGTATGGTGTAAGTGCTACTTTTAATGTTGATGATTTATCTCTTTTGATTTTAATGAAGGTGTTGATTCAAGGATGAATAATCTTGAGGAGTGGGGAATGATGTAACCAAGCTAAGAAAGGCCACCAAACCAAGTGATCCATTGCATTATGAGGCAATAATGACAAAATCAAGGGCAAAAAAGTTTAAACAAGCATTTAATTTATTTGTCCTTCATATTACAAGCAAGTTGGTGGATTTTCCTGCAAATGTGAGCTTAGAGCTAGATGATGAAGAATTTAAGCTAATTAGCTTAATTTCCTATTCTAAAAATAATTTGCTTAAATTGGATGAAATTTGAGTCAATTTCTATATTAGAGCCAATGGAGTCAATAAGGAAGATACAAGAAGATTCTAGATGATGTGAAAAGATTCAAGGATATTCTAAGTAAATTCAGTAAGTCAATAAGTCAAAGTTAAAGAATCAATAGTTAATGTCAAAGAGTTAAAGGTCAACATCCTACATGACATTTGCCATAAGTTATCATTTTACTTAGTTGTAATGAGTTATCTTTTTACTTAGTTTTCATGAGTTTTCAATTTGACTTTTCAATGGTGAATTGTCACGAGTTGTCATTAGTTGCCCCATTTTTAAGGAATCCTCTTTAATTAAGGATTTTTGTTCAAAAGAGTCTTTAAGAATAAGTAAGAAAACCTTTTTTTATGATGTTTACATGCCTATATAAAGGCTAACATATGTAAAATGAATTTAGAAAATAATGGAGACAATTTTAATTAATTAAATATACTTGAATTATTTCACTTGTATCATAACTTTATTCTCTTAAATCTTTGCAAGTTTACTTGAATTGTTTAACTTTTACCTTTCATTACAATTGCTATATTATATTAAACTTAGAATTGTGTGATTGTTTATCTTTTAATAACTAAGTACCTTAGTTCAATTTAATAAGTAAGGGTTTAGTTCCATTAACACAACCTTTTTCTTGATGATCTTGGGCTAAGATTTTAAAGTTGGATGCGTATTCTATCTCTATTATAGGTAGAGTTAGTATCATGAATGTTGATTTACCTTTTTTTTTTCAAAATTTGTATTAAAGAAACTAGTGTTCTTAGAAAATATATACATTTTCATGAAAATTAATGTGAGTGTGCATGAATTAGATGTGTGCTATACATGTCTACGCTTATGACCACGCACCTGAGTATGTGGTTCATGCACTCTCAATGATATATATATAATTGATCGGCAATATATAATACTAAACAATAAATATAATGCTTGGAAAGTAAATTGCAATAAAAGTAAATATTAATAGTCAGTAGAGTTAGTAAAGTTAGTAAAATGAGAGATTGAGAGCTTTAAGATTGAGTAATCAGATATATATATATATATATATATATATATATATATATATAATATGCAATGCATGATCCATACAAGCGTGAAATAAATCTGAGTTGCATACAAAGGATGAAGAATGGTGCAAGCTGGGGTGCATGCAATATGATGCAATATCAAAATTCATGCAAAAATGATAGTGATGCATGTCATAATTCGTTAAAAAAAATCCATATAAGAGATCTAAAAATGATTCACACACATGGTAGTGATATGTGTAGATGGCGTGGTTTAGCACACATCCAAGATTTTAGCAACCATGATACTGTTTGAGCTTAGAGCTTCAGAGAACACACTATTATATCACAAAGACATAACATGGAGATGAGGAGTCACCACCTAGGGTAATAACTAGTGAGTGGTGGTCACTTGATTCACTAAAAGAAAGTTAGCACCACAACCAAGAGATTCTGGATACGGAATACCAACTTCTTTTTAGTCTTGTGCTCATTTAGAATTATTTTATTAATTACTACATTATTCCCTATTTACATGCAATTTCATTTAAACCCTAATTTAGCATACATCTAACTCCAAGGCAACTAGTCATGAAAAAGCATACAAACAATGCATTCATATATATCGCAACGTCCTTAAACTAGTCTAACCTACATTGATTTTTAATTAAAGTTAGATAAATCTACATATTTTAAAAAAGTAATGGAAACTAAAGGTGGGCCTACATTTTAATTAGATTAGTGAGCTTAAGTCTACCTTTTTAATTTTAAAGATAGTGGGCCTAAATCTACTAATTTTATGGAAATGAGTTAGATGGATTTAATGGACCTAATTATAATTAATTTTAAATTAAATAAAGTGATCCTAAATCTATTTATTTTAAAAACGTTAATTTAATAGACTAAGCTAAGTCTAAGTTAATTTTAATTAAACTACGGTGGGCCTAAATCTAAGTTAACCTAATATGCCTAAATTCATTTTAAGTTAATTAATCCTAAAACCAATTTTAGAGGGCCTATAATTAGTGAATTAAAACTTAAATGTGGACTTGGGGCCCAAAATGAACAAAGAAATGTAAAAACAAGCCTAAGTAACAAAATAGAGACAATAACAAATCCAACATGTGTATTGTGATTTCTAGCCTTAATTTTATTTACATATAACCTAAAATTAATCTAAGGCCACCATTGATTTTAATTAGAATTTTACCAAGTGAACCTAATTTATTAATTCATTTAAAAGTGCAGAAAAGTAAAGATTTCACCATATTTCTCACTATTGGGGCTATTACAGTTCCTATGTTCAATAAAACTAAAACTAATTAATACAACCCATAAACCAAAATAAATAAAAAAAACACATTAGACAATAAAAATACAAAATGAAATAAAATAAAAGTAAAACCTAAAATCTACATGAACTAATAGAACAAGGATTTTATCCATGGCATTCCAAGGACCTTCATGAATTTGGTACTGGTACAACGATGTTCTACTCCATAATACGTTTAACTCTTGTATTAGAATAGAGTATGCAGATTGATTTTTATCTATGGCTTTAATTGGACTTCTTTTTATGAAAGAAAGGAACTAAAAAAATATTTCAATGAATGGGTTTTTTCTATTTTGCCTTTTTCATTAAAAGAAGCTCTCTCTTTTCTTTTTTCTATGTAAAAACTTTTTCAGGAAGAAGGAGACGTCCCATTACATGATAATTAATCTTTTATAAAAAGACCTAAAACCCTAACCTCCTGTGATTTTTGATAATCACAAGAGGTATATAATTTAATTTTTAAATTTTAATCCAAAACAATATGATAATTATCAGGATTATTTATTTACTTTATCAATAAAAAAATAAGAAATCAAAAATTTAAAAAAAATAAAAATTTAATGCGGAACTTAATCGAAACTACGCATATCTAATTGGAATTGTGTATTTCCAGTCGAAAATACATAATTATTATTGGAATTACAGAATTTCGATAGATTATCTTCTTTTCTTTTTAATTTTTAATTACAAAATGACCCTTGAAAAAATAAAAACTTTTAAATAGATCCCTAAAACATTACAATTAAGTCCTTGAAAAAGTAAAATTAAGCCTTAAGATTGAAAAGTCAATATCCATAACCTATTTGTAACAAATTTTCATCATTGGAGTCCTTTATCTCATCCACACTCGACTATCTCAAAATTGGGTGGTTATAAAATGCAAATAAAAATGATATGCATTAAGCACATGAGAATACATGAAATGCATAAATGCAATAAGCAAGGAAATTGGTTAATAAAAATGATCAATAAGAGAATAATAGAGGGCTAGTGATAATAATCAAAAGATAAAACAAAAAAACTTAAAAATCATGAATAGCCCTTTAAGGAGTACCAATTTAACCAATAATGGCCAATTAGTACTCCTAGGATCAAAATCAATAAAATGCATAAATAGTCATATATATGAACACTATATACATATAACTTTCAATAATCACATATTAGACTCAAGAATTATCACAAATTGAAAATCAAGGATGAAAACAAAAGTAAGTACACAAGAATCAAGGCTCAACACAAATAAACATATAACACATAATATCACTTCACATAGTTTCAAGACACAAATGCATAACATTAGGATACCAAAATTAACATATAATTAATTCATATAACATATGTGAGCAATGTCCATATCAATGCCCGACATGTCCTCATATGTCCATGCAAATACTTTAGAATACTTTTTAAATATTTTTTCAATTTCTTTCCTCTCTTCAAGGGTAACATCTTTAAAATATGTAAAATGCATGGATCATTCTTTGTGGAAATATTAAATGGTTTAGTGCATATAAAATGAATGTTAAATATGTTTATGTTTTGTTGAATCCTTTGCACACTACCTTTATAAAAAAACATTAAACAAGTAAGAAAAATTTTATTTTATTTTATTAATTTTGGAATTTAATACATCATAATTTTCAAACAAAGAAGTAATTAAAGATCATTATCAATAGAGACGTCTTTAATTAAGAGGTCATTAATGCTTAACTTAAGGAGGGCAATGATCTCAATGTAGATTAGGGTTTTAGTCTTCAACTCCAACTATAGATTTTTCAAAACCTCTTGAATATCATATTTAATGATCACGTCTAGCATAATAAGGTTCTCACCCTAAGAGAAATTAATGACATTAGTAAAGATTTCAAACGCTCCTTATCCCCATCTTTCTTTCATTTCTCAAACTATCCCTAATACACTTCTATTAAGCTTTTAATGATGAAAAGAGTTGACTTCTTAGTGCCATTGTCTTTTTTAGGATCATTTCCCAGACCGTGCTTGTTTATTTGGCCTTCAAATGTTGGGAATTCAATAACCTTTATATATATATATATATATATATATATATATATATATATATATATATATATATATATATATTACCTATACCAGTTCTAAGTACGTATTGCATCTTTTTCATCATAGTTGCAACTTTGGAATCTACCGAATCTTCATGGATTACTAACTCTTGGAAGTTTGATAGGACTACATTTAAGTAAGTAATGATACTATTGGTCTCAATTGAGATAATGATTACTTTGCCTTTTAGTGGAAATTTAATTTTTGATGGACTATTGAAGGGATGCCTCCCAATGAATGGAACTAAGGTCTTTCGAGTAGCAGGGCAAAAGTAAGAGAAACATCTAAGGTAATAAATTCAGTCATAAATTTAATATCTCCAATAGTGACTACAAATTTAAAGGTTCTGACAACTTGCTTCTTAGAATAGTTATATGCTTGAATGATCATATTAGACTCCTTGAAGTCTCTAATATTCAATCCAAATTTATGCAGTAATCTTAGAGGATAAGAATTGATGGTGGACCTATCATCAACCATGACACATAAAGTTTTCTTAGATTTCACTACTGCTTGAATAAACAAAGGTCAATTATGAATTATCTCCTTAGCTAGTAGATCTTTGTTAGAGAAAGTAATGGCATTAACATATGTTTACATTAAAGAGACAATCATCTCATAAGGTGAGGCATTTGTTATTATCTTAGCATTATCGAGTGCTCAAACCAATGCATCTCTGTATTTCTTCAAGGCCATGAGCAAGTACTATATGGTAGCTTAGGCTTATGTTTTCTTCAGCTATTTCAATACCACATCATCTTCTTTTCTAACTATAACTGGATCACTTTCTTTAGCTACTTCTTTTCCTTAAGTTAATTCTCTTTCCTTTTTAGGTGGTTGATAAACTCTCCTAATTCTAATTACATTATGGATTATAAATTGCATCTCATCAATTGATTGTTCATTACCACTTGGCTTTATTGTCATCTTATTGACTACTAGAGTGTTGTGATTCTTTTTATCTCATATGATGATCTCAAATTCTTCTTGTATTGAATTTCCCTTAACTTTTTTATCCATTTCCTTATCTGAGCTGTACAAAATGTTGATACCTATAACTTATGGACGTTGAGACTAAGAAACCCTCATTATTCCATCTTCTTCATTAAATTCCTCTCAGCATCATGAGGGTACAATGTCTTCTCTATGAATGTAGGAAAAAAATGGTGCTATATCCTTCACTTTATAATCAAACTTCCTAGATGGCTAGCCTAGTAGATCCCATATTTTTAGTTTCTCTTTCATAAGCTTAAAACTATCATTAAAATCAGTATCATATGGTGGAGGGTAATCAATTACTTCTCCATTCATGGAATAAGCCATATCCCTTGCACCACTTTTCATCATTAGATGTGGAGCAAAACCAAGATGGATTTAAATGTATTCATAAGTAAATGGTTCCCATTCATCATCACTAAAGTCATAAATTATGCTCAAGAACTCAACTTCCTTTATCATGAGGAATTATTTCTCTTATTTGGCCATTTTTTCTTTTTAAACTCTTGGACCTCATGGATTGATTGCTTGATATAACTTTCAAGTAAATTTGACTAAATGGTGTTAGTTATGGCTGGAGGCATATTTTGGTAATTAGGAAGTGGGTTCGTTTTGACATTAGGTCTTTTTCTAAAGTCAATGAGGCTTTAGACAATTTTTTTTAAGGTTCTACAAGTTTCTGTAGTATGGCCAAGCATTTGGTGAAAATGATAATATAGGTTAAGGTCAATTTAGGGTAGTAATGGTTTTGGTTCATAAGGTTATAAAAGCCTCTTCTTTTGAAGTCTTTGGAATAATTTAGAAAAAGGTAGGTTGAAGTTACATTATTTTTTAGGTCTATACGAGCACAAGTATTGGTTTATAAGGCTCTTTAAAAGGTATTTTGAGGTTATTCAAACTCTTAATCTTCAATCTTAATTCAAACTTGAAATTAGGATAGTGGGTAAACAACATTTGCTTTCTAAAGTGTAAGGTGTGGGAGTGCACCTTTGATCACTAATTCAATTTGTACATCTTCAGGTGTGTGATTTCTCATTCTCGCTACCTTAGAATACCACCTAGCCATATAATTAGAGAATGATTCATAAGGTCTTTACTTTGTGGTTTCTAAATCCATTCTAGTTATATCAAGCTAGGTGTTGTATTCAATTATTTAATGAAATTTTAACTCAATACAACTAATCACTCTTAATTTCCCTCGCTAAGTGCTCCTCAGCCTACTAGGCCAAGTAGCCCTCAGCTTCGGATGAGTGGCTTCATCCTCAAGGTTAAAGAACTAAGCCCTCAGCCCTTCCTCCAATGATGTGAAGAAGAAGCAGACAATTTGTTATTCAATGAGCTTCGTTACAGCCATTAAAGTAGTATATTGCCTCAAATGGACACTTGGGTCATCACTAGTACAATCAAACTTAGTGAAGTTTGGCAGCTAGAAATAATTTGAAAGTGGTTCTTTAAATAGTCCCAAATCTTTGAAACTCTTAGACCCATATGAACCCTTGTATTTGACTGTAAACTCAAGTTGAGCCATTATGTTAGTAAGCAATTTGACTTCCTATGTCAGTTTAGGCTTATTCATGTGTGCTATCTTTGTAGGTGGCTGTAATGGTCCATTTCTTAAAGCGTGATAATATTCATCATCATTTTAATGTAAACTGGAGTGTGCATCACATTCTTTCCTTTATCTACTTTAGAGTTAACTGAACAAGAATCCTCATTCAATATACCAACAATGTTATTTCTATCTCAAGAATTACATGCTTAATTATTGGCAACTTTGGTTTGGGCTTGAAATATCTCAGCCATAGTGTCATTAATAAGCAATTTATGAATCCCATCTCTCCACCTATCCTTAAACTTTTAGCTTCATTTACCATTTGGTTTGCCCATATTGGTACTATTGCTATAGCTTATGCATATTACTAATATGCTTCAGGTGGTATCCTTTTTTCCACCCTTTGTTGAAAGGCTTATGCAAAGCTATGATTCTGCACATTAGTGAGAAAAAGAAATAGAGTGAATATGTATGCATGATGTGACTCTGCAAAAGAATAGGATTAGTGTGTATACATGGGGTGCTCATGCAAAAATCTTATTTATGATGGTGCAAAATTGCTGTAAAAAAAAGTGAGTTAGTATATGCTTTCTATATGTGTGATTTCAGGAAATTTAAGAAAATTGGTTAGCATTTCCTATATAAGGAATAAATCAAATACAAGAAATTGCACCATTCTGACCTTATTTCTCCATAAGGTCAAATAATTTCATTTTAAAATGGATTTTGACTCATAGTCAATAGAGGACTATAGTTCTGCACTCAAACCAGACTATTTCAATTTACTAAGACAAGATAGAAAAGATAAAACAAAGGATGTTTTCAATATAAACCCAAGGTAAATGTATAATGTTGGCATATAAAGTATACTACAATATCACAAATGATGTTCATAGTTCATGTGTACTTGTTTACATAGGAACTATGGTCAGCATAAGGGATCTTAACCTCATGCATGCTAAGTTAACATTCAATACATTTACTATAGGCCATTTAGAATTCATTTGAAGGTTTATCATTTATTTCATTTCAAATAAAGTATCCATAATCTAGTCAAGATTCTTGACATATTTTGATAAATTTGAAAAAGATAAACAAGTAGTATTTTGTAGGTTTTATCATTAAGAGATATCATTTAACAATCTTCATAGACTATTTGTACTAAAGTGTATGACTCACACCATGCCTTGTGCTTACAAAAGGTTAATGAGAATCATATGATCCTTAGGATGTATAATCCATTACAATTAATGAACTAATATCAAATGGTGATGGAAACTATAGAGTATCACAACATTTGTAAAATTTTAGGTTAAGAAAACAACATCAAGATAGGTTAATTATGCAAAAGCCAAGTGGGATCCTAGGGAAAATTTATATTGGTTTATTTATATAGGTTGAGTTAAAGGTGAAAGGATAAGGGCTCCTTTAGTGAGAATGCCCCCCATGACTAAGGTTAACAAACTTCAGTGAGTGAGTCTAGCATCTTTTGATAATGCATGGAACAAGTTAAGGCCAAAAGTGATGAACCCGATGTGTGATGTATTGTGCAATATGCACTAGTGAAGGCCTCTATATGATCAAGTATTATATAATAAGAAATAGCTATTTTTAATTTGACCTTTCAAATTAGTATCCCTAATAGAGTCTCCAATGTGAGAGACCTCTGTTTTAAGATTATTTTGTCCTTGAGATTTTCCAATTCATGTCACTTTAGTGGCTTGTTTGTTGAGGGACATTCTGTTCCATTTTTAGGATGGGGTCATGTTTTCTCTTATGAGGACATGAGACTTTTTTATTTATTTATGGAGCCACCACCCGATTGCCCTAGAAAAATAAAGAACAACATTAGGTCACTAAACGCGTAATGTCCCCAGTACAGAGTTTAGGTCCAAAAGGCCACATATACTATTTATCTATTTCCCACTATAAAATATTCATCACATGGCTATCACGTCACCCTAGTTTCAAAATGCTAGTTTGTACATAAACACGCACAACATATAATGAGTGGAAAATAAATAGTTTAGTTACAATTATTTACATCATTTTCATAGTAAATACATCAAAAGAGAAAAATGTGTAAAAGTAAATCCAACCCTAGATCTATAATACATCTACAAATATAGGTTAGCACATGTTTATATCTTTTATTCATCCATAGATCACACAGATTCAATAAGAAGTAGTAAAAAAGTTCAAAATGCAAATATCATGTAGAATTGACATGGAATGATGAGATTAATAACAAAATCATAATGTTTTGTAATAGCCTAAAATATTAAACTGAGTTACTAGAAAAATAAGTAAAATAACTTAAAATGTATTATTTTGACATCATTGGACCAAAAGAATAAGGTTGTACCCAAGAATGTGATGTTTATAATAAAAATGCATATTACAAATGCAAATTTGATAGTTTTTGGATTCTAATCTTTTATTGACGCTATACTCAATGTTATTGCGATAAAAAAAATTTTGAATATGACAAATTCCTCATATTCACTATAATTAAACAACAAAGTTAGAACAAGAAGCAATTTTGATATGAAAAATGATGATGAAATATGAACAATATGCAAACTAAAGTTTTGTGATGAAAATGATGACTTTTAACACGTAATACTCGTATTTCAGTAAAAATGTAGATTTTGATATAAAAATGATAAAATCAAGAAATTTATATCAAATTTCACAGAATTATTAGCATAATTGCATTTTTAGCTTTTATGTGAAATAAAATGCATGAAAATACTATTTTTGATAGAAATATGCAAAATGTGAGTTTAATAAGAAAAATGGAGAATTTGCATTTCAATCATGCAGAAATATTTATATATTAAAATGTAAATTTGAAGAAAATCACATTTTTTTAATGAAAATGCTATAAAATGCACACAAAATACTCAAAAATGCAAATTTTATTAAGGAATGTTATTTTCTCTAAAAAAATCACATATTTGGTGTAAAGAGAATGAAAAATACAATAAAAGGAAATGAAATCAATAAATGAATGTTCACATAGCACGCAATATGGATAGTCTCACCACACAAGCATAGAATTTTCATAATTTGCTAGTAGTATAAAAAAAGAGAGAATTAGAGTAGAAGAGAATAAATGCAAATTTGACAGAAATTAAAGATGCAAATATAGTTATTTTGGTCCTCAAAGCATTGACTAAGCTCATTTTTTAGGAATCGAAAGCACTACCATTATGCATTTTATTTTTGAGCTACCTTTGTTGAAATTGAGTGAAAATTATGTGTAATGCAAGTGTTGTTACCTTTAAAGTATTCTTTGATAATGACAAGGTGAGGTTTAGTAGCAAAATTGGACCTAAAGTTTACTAAAATCAAAAGAAAAGTAGGCTAGATATGTTTAAAATAGGTGTTCCAAGTCTTTAAACCAATAGAGTTTCATTACGGTTTCAAAATAAGGTCCACCTGAATGATGTGAATAGCACTATTTATAAACACAAATGTGAGAGAGTGCACATGCATGATTCACATGCATTTAACATATGCTTCACTTGCATTTGAGCATGATTCATATGCGCAAAGCACTTAATTGAGCAGTGTACACATAAAGGGTGTGTGACAAGCATTTTTGTGTGAAATTCAAGTTTTACATGCCTATTGTGTGTGCTTCATATGCTGGAGTTCATGATTCATGCACACTCTCTAAAGCTATTGTCTATCATTTTTTGACTCAAAATAGGTTCTTTAGGGTTTTTGAGGTTTATAAAGGTGTTTTTGGACTTTTGATTCAATGAATTTATCATTATTTTCAATAAATCTTAATCTAGTCTAATGAAATGAGTCTCAATCTATCGCTTTACATGTTCGAGTAGTTGTGTTCTTATAACGATCACCTAAAGCATTTAACATACTATTCCAAGGTTTAAGTTCTCTATATTAAATCTTAATCGATTGAATCAATAATAAAATCATCATCTTAATAGTCTAATTTAGGTTTTAGGTGTTACAATTATTTAGTTTAGGGTTTGCACACTCCTAAGCAATGGCGACATGTGTTCTTATACTGATTTCAAAAATAATTATGTTCTTATGACGATCACTTAGAGCATTTAATATAATATTCCAAGGTTTCAATTCTCTAGATTAGATCTTAATAGATTGAATTAATAATAAAATCATCATCTCAATAGTCTAATTTAGGTTTTAGGTGTTACAGTTATTTAGTTTAGGGTTTGCACACTCTTAAGCAATGGCGACATGTGTTCTTATACTAATTTCAAAAATAATTATGTTCTTGTGACGATCACCTAGAGCATTTAACTTACTATTCCAAAGTTTCAGTTCTCTAGATTAGATCTTAATCGATTGAATCAACAATAAAATCATCATCTCAATAGTCTAATTTAGGTTTTAGGTGTTATAATTCTTCAGTTTAGGGTTTGCACACTCCTAATTAATGGTGACATATGTTCTTATACTGATTTCAAAAATAATATCATCATCGAACCATTTTTAGGGTCTGTCAAAATTAAAGTATGACAATGCCATACAAACATTCATAAGGAGTTTAGTTACTAATTATTAGAAAGGGAATATGGTTAATCGTATAGACAGTTATAAGATTAGCTTCACCCTAAAATAGATTACGACAAGACAAAGAAATTAAAAAAGTATATAGCAATCCAAAATGTGTTTATGTTTTCTTTTTGCATAATAATTTATTAAGAAGTACTTGGATAAGACTAATGAATAGTAATGTTATGTTTGAGAAGAATACTGAGAAGTTTAATTTTGTTTAATATATTCTATAGCATTATATGTTCAAAGAGTTTTAGTGACATAAGAAATTTATGTCTTAATAAGAATAGAAAAATTAGCATAAATTTAATGTAATTAAGAATGATTTTTCATAAAATAAATCCAAGTAAATAGAAAGTAATAATCTAAAAAGATTATAAAATAAGTAGCACCTCTAGTAATGGTTATAGAAGATGGTCCCCAAATATTAATGTGCTTAAAATCAAAGATAGTTTAACAAATATAATCAATATCATTAAAAGGTGAAACTCAATGTTTGCTAAGTTCATAAGAAGCACAGTTTAAATTTTCATGCTTAATGTTTCTTAAAATACTAGTAGGACATGGTAATTTAAGTTTAAAAGAAGAAACATGAATGCCAAATAGAATTGAAAATGGAGGCAATAGCCATAGACATATATTAGATTGGAAGGTGATGAGAGAAAGTTTAAAAATACATGATCAACCATGCACTTGTCCTAAGGATTTGCCTCATTTATGGAACCTACATATAACAACCATGATAAGTAAAATTTAAATGAAGTTTAAGGTCACACAACTATCTAATAGAGATCAGGTTAAGTGATATTTAGGAATAAGACAAACTTCATATCAGGATAAGTTTGCAATAAAAATTTCACTAGTATTACTAATAGACATGCATGAATTATCATTATATGTATAATGGGAAAAAAGATATTTTTATATTTGAAAACACGTGAATCAATAGTCATGTGATCACAATAAGTAGAGTTAAAGAACCAAGATGAGAAAGCATATGAGATGATAGATAATATAGAAGAAGTGGTATTACTACTAATTGATTCAACTAAGGATTGTTTTAAGGTATCCATGTCGCTAAGAATTTCACTTAAAATAGAGAAATTACTAAAAAAAAAACCTTAATGGTAGCAGCTATAGTATAAGTAAAGGCCTTACCATACTTAAATTTTATTTTTGGATTGCAACTTTGTAGAAATATAATATGAGATGCCCTAGTTTATGATAATATCTATAAGTTATGTTTTATTTTCAAGTTATAAGGACTGTGTTAATGGAGATAATAAGACTAGATTAATGACATTTCAAAGTAGCAATGCAAGCCTCTTTTACTAATAGTTATGTAACCATAATCTTAAGTTTGGAAAATGGACCCCTATATAATAAAGAGAACCTAACTACCTCAAACTCATCATTTAGTGCCAAGGTAAACTAATAAACTTGAAAATCATCTTTTTATCATTCATGAAGTGCATCATTACATGGATTATACCATTAAGGTTCAAACTGTGATAATTCCCCCTTAGATTTCACACATCTCAGGTAAAAAATTATTAATGGACTAAAATAGTTTTTTTTTATGCATGCGGGTGAGAGCACTATAAAGTTGAAAATGATTAATACCATTAGCACTTGAGTGACATTTAGCCAACAAATCCCAAACTTGTTTAGCAATCTCAAAACATCAAAATTAAATTTTGATGAATGAAACATATGTGCTATGAATCTAAGTACGAATTTGTTTATTTTTAGTTTTCCATTTCTCAATTGTTGATTATATTTAGACTTTTTATCTTAATCTTTGATTGGTTTATTAACATCACAATAAATATAACACTAAAGTTTTTGGGTTTTGAGAAAACTAGACATCTCTTAAGACTCGTATATATAGTTGGATCTATTTTATCGTAAAATATTTGATTTCTCCATTAACTAAGTACAAGCATGATGGAATAAACTATTATACAATATAGGATAATTCTAGAATAAATAACTAAATAAAGTCTTATCTCAAATTCGTATAAAACTAACATAGGCAGATACATTTGAATTTATAAGACAGTGGAGGAATACAAGAAAATGCTCAAATAATATAGTAGTAAAAATCACTAAGAAATTGATAAAAAAATTTAATATTCATAAAAGCTTATAATAATATGTTAGGAGAAATAGGAAAGAAATTATAGGAGAAGAGATGTCACATCTATTTCTTTGATATATTAGTTAGATAGCAAATGTTGGTTTTATTAATTAAGTATTTATTAATTGGTGATTTAGTTAAAATAAGTGTGAAGGGGCTTAAATGGAAACAAGCTAAAGACTTGATTAAAAAAAGAACAAGGTAAGATTTAATTAAAAATAAAGAAAAGTAAGGGAGGATTTAAAAGGAAGGATTAAGAAGTTGGGGTAAAAAATAAAAGTGTGTGAATGTTAGGTGTCTATAATTGGTGATGCTTGATACAGATGTTCCAAAGTAAAAACAGGGAATTCCTCTTCTTCAACACCTATTTTCTCAAGGCTAAAAAAATGAAAGTTTTTGTACAAAAAAAAACATAGAAGGTTAATAGGAAGTTGAATGCTTCATAGAGAAGAAGAATGAAGAAGAAGAGTAGAGAGCAAATAATAAAGGAAAAGAGTGGTAGAGAAGAGAAGAAGAATGTATGAGAATCAAAGAGAGTTTTTGCTAATTCAAGATTTTAAGGGAAATAGCAACTTGATTAAGAGAAAATAAGTAAATTTTATACATCATTCACAAAATTTCTATATTGACAAAATTGCCACTATGTTTTTTTATTGCTCAACAATGATTGTCGCCCTTACTAAAAATGACACTATTTTTGTGTTTTTACATGTTTTGCCCATGAAAGTGCCTTAGGGGGGTGAATAAGGCTAATGAAGGACTTTAGAAAAATGAAAACAAATTTAAGGAATGAATAAGATTTGAAAGAGATTAGATTAGGAAGAAAAATGAACATAGAACTTTAAGGAGTTCAAATTCTTAACAACCCTACATCTATACCTAACTTATACCTACGTTAAGATTTTTCAATACCCACAATCTTATTCACAAGAATGAGATTATAAGAGTTTGAGGCTCACTTTTCAACCTTACATAAATAAGAGTTTTAAGGCTAACTCTTCAACCAAACAAATAAGAGTTTCTAGGCTCTCTCTTAAACCAATTCCTAAGTGTTTTAATGGTTAAACACTTAAACCAATTCCACAAGAAATATACCTCACTTCCCTTCTAATCTATCCCAAGAATTAGATAAAGATAAAGTCCTATTTCTATCACATAACCAACTCTCACAAGAGTTAATCAATACAAAAAATATTGCTACAAAGAAAAATGAAACTTAGCTTAAAGATTTTTATGATAGTCAAAGAGTAATGTAATGTGCTTTCTTCTTATCACAACTCTACTGCACATATATATAGATCAAGCTTTAAAAATATGGTTATTGAAGCTAATGATTATGTCTCCAATGTCTCTTTTTTTCAAAAAAAAAATTCAAAAATATGTTCGTTAGGTATTTTTGAAGTTTGTTGTCACCATGGAAGCAATGCTTCAATTGCAACCTATTGTTGAGACAAGCTTTCTATCACCATAGCATCCTTACTTCAGTTACAGCCTATTGTTCATATAATGTCTCCAAAGTCTCTTTTCTTTATTTCAAAAATATGGTCGTTAGGCTGTCACCATTGAAGTAAAGCTTCAGTCGCAGCCTACTGTTTAGCTTAGCTTTTTGTCACCATAGCAGCCTTGCTTCAATTGTAGCTTACTATTGAGCTCACCATGGCAACCTTGCTTCAATCACAGCTTACTATTGAGCTGAATTTTGACTTGGCTTTCTTTAAGAGTAATATTGAACCTATGCTTATAATCATACTCAAATAAAACATATTAAATGCTCAAAATTAAGTTTATTAATATCAAAATTAAGATTGATTATTGATTATTGATAAGGTGAACAATCACCCCCTTTTTTACGTTGACAAACTTATTTTGAGTTTGAGAAGGATAATATAAAGTGAAGTGTGTAGTTGCTTTGAATCCTAATAAAGTATATCAATTATACTCCCCCTAAATTTATTCATATTATAAAAGTAATGAATTTAAGGAAAAAGGAATTCAAATAATGAAGAATATCAATGGAATGACAATGATACAAATTTTAAAAATAATGATACGAATTTTTAAAATAATGAAATTTTAAGAATCTCCCCCTTTGTGCCAAAAAAAATATCAATTAAACAACTTTTAAGAAAATCTCAATTAAAAAAGATACCAATTAAAATATTTAATATATTTCTTTATTACTTCCCTTTTGGACATGATAAGAAAAATAAATTTATAAATTATTCCCCTTAACAAAAATAGAAACAACAAAAAATATATCATGAGGGAAATAAAGCATGGCCTAACATGACAAATGTGTTAGAAACATAAAAATGTGATAATCATTAACATTAATGCTAGGCAACATAAAAGTAAATAATTTCAAACATATGAAAACAAATTAGTACACTTACAATGCATGTAGCACTACTTAACACATCATAAAAATAGTGCATATTTCACATGATCATATAGAGCTTAGTTCTAAAAAAAAAGACCAAGAACTAAAATAATGAAAATAAAGCTTTTTATCACATATAAACATATTACAAAACTATCCATGCTTACAATGTTACTATGCATGCATAAAAAATTATGTAAAATAAATTCAAACAACTATGCATAAAAAATTTCATTTAAACTCAAATATTTCTCCCCTTTTGTCAAAATGCAAAAGGAAATTATAATAAAAAAAATTTAATGAGAAGGATAGAGTTATAATGATACTAAAATATCGATTGAAACAAGACATAAAAATAACAACTCTTGGCTTATATCCATAAAATATCTAAAAAATAAATCGAACCTCAACTGACACAAAATAACTATAAAAACAAACTAACATCTTAAAGCTTAGATACAAAAAATATATTGAAAATAAACCAAACAAAAACTAATGAAAAAAAAAATAAAACATAAAAATCTAGTCTTATTGAGGATGAGGTGGAATTTAAAAAATTATAATGCATATTTAAACATATATAAATGCATGACAATTAAAAAAATGCTAGATTTGAATAATTACTTTATTGAAATAATTTCAATAATTAAATATTAAATAATAAAAAAAATTTAAAATTATTAAGATCAAAATCAAAATATTTAATAATTAAAGTAATCAATAAGCACAGCATGATTTTACATGAAAATAGTCCAATCATTAATTAAGATAGCATTTGTATTATCACATTTGATTGGAATGTGATCAAGTTTATACCATAGTCCAACAATTGTTTTTTTTTTTTTTTTGCCATAAGACTTATGAACAACAAAGACTTGCTACAATATATTCAACTTCAGTAGTGGACAAGGCAACTGAAACTTGTTTCTTGCTAAACCAAGAAACTAAACATTGTCCTAAAAATTGACAAGTTCTGGAAGTGCTCTTTCTATCTAATAAACTACCAGCAAAGCTAATTACGTCAAAGGAGGAACTCCTAGGATACCAAAGTCCTAAATGCATTATTCCATAAAGAAATTTGAAAATTCTTTTAATTGCATTCAAATGAGACTCTCTAAAACTTGATTGAAATATAGTACACAAGCAAGTAGAAAATATGATATTCGGTCTGCTTATAGTTAAATAAAGAAAGGATCTAATCATACCTATAAAATGCTTTTCATCAACTAGTTTACCATTCTCATCTTTGTTGAGTTTGGTGGAGGTACTCATAAGAGTCTTACTTGATTTAGCTCCATCCATGCCAAACTTCTTTAGAATGTCCCTAGCATATTTAGTTTAATTGATTAAAATCCCATCTTTGAGTTACTTGATTTGAAGTCTAAGAAAGAATTTAAGCTCACCCATCATGCTCATCTCAAATTCTCCTTGCATCAACTTAAAAAATTCCTCACATAAGTAATGGTTAGTATCACCAAAAATAATGTCATCAACATAAATTTGCACAATAAGTAAATCATGTTTGGATTTCTTTATGAAAAGAGTTTTGTCAACTTTTCCTTTTGAGAAACCTTTCTCCAATTGAAAGTTACTCAATCTTTCATACCAAGCTCTTGGAGCTTGTTTCAATCTATATAATGCTTTTAACAATTTAAAAACATGATTTAGAGAATAAACATTTTTCAAACTTAAAGGTTGAATGATATCTACCTCCTCTTCAATGAAACCATTTAAAAATGCACTTTTAACATCCATTTGATAAAGTTTAAAATCCATGAATGATGCAAATGCAAGTAGCATTCTAATAGCTTCTAACCTTGCAACAGGGGCAAAGGTTCATCATAATCAATGCCTTTCTCTTGATTATAATCTTTAGTTACTAGTCTAGCTTTGTTCCTAGTTATGACACCTTGTTCATTCATCTTATTTCTAAACACCCATTTGGTGCCTATAATAGGATGATGTTTAGGTCTAAGAACCAAGGTCCAAACCTTATTTCTCTCAAATTGATTTAACTCTCCTTGCATAGCAAATACCCAAAATTCATCACTCAAAGCATCATTAATATTTTTTTGTTCAATTTGAGACATGAAGGCTAAATTAACAATAGACTTAAGTTGAGATCTAGTAGTTACCCCCTTTGTAATTCACTTATGATGAGGTCTTGAGTATGTGCTTTCTTGAATTGTCAATCCTTTGGAAGTTTAACCTTTAAAGTAGGTTAAGATATCTCCTTATTGTTCTCCTTACTTGGACTTTCAAGTTTTAAAGGCTTACTAGCATTTTCTTTTTTAGTGTTCATATCCATATGCTCATCTACAAAATTAACAACACCACAAACATCCTTTCTATGATTAAATAAGTTTAATTCATCAAATACAACATGCATTGACTCTTCAACTAGTAGTATTATTTTATTAAAGACTCTATATGCCTTACTAGAAGATGAATAGCCTAGGAAAATTCCTTCATCAGCTTTAGAATCAAATTTCCCATGATTATCCTTGGTATTCAATATAAAGCACTTGCATCCAAATACTCTAAGATATGAAATTTTGGGTTTCTATTATTCTAAAGCTCATAAGAAGTTTTATTTAAAATTGGTCTTTTAAATACTCTATTTACAATGTAGCAAGACATGTTAACAGCTTTTGCCTAAAAGTTTATAGGTAAATTATACTTATAAAGCATTGTTCTAGCCATTTCCACTAAAGTTCTATTTTTTTCTTTCAATTACCCCATCTTGTTGAGGAGTTCTAGGAGACATAAATGTATATGAAATACCATTTTCATTACAAAAGGTTTTGAAGAATTCATTTTCAAATGTGGTTCTATGATCACTTCTAATAAATAAAATACAAAAACCTTTTTCTTTTTGAAAATTTTTTAAAAGCTTTAAATGTATCATTCTTATGAGCAAGGTAACACACCCAAGTGTATCTAGAGTAATCATTAACCAATACATATGCATAGTGCATTCCACTGAGACTAGCAACCCTAGCTGGTCCAAACAAATCCATATGTATAAGTTCAAATGGCCTAAAGGTGGACACTACATTTTTTACCTTAAATGAGGACTTGGTTTGTTTTCTCTTTTGGCAAGCATTACAAGGTTTATCTTTAGTAAATTTTAGCTTAGGTAAACCAATCATAAGTTTATATGTACAAAGATCATTCAAAAGTTCAAAATTTACATATCCTAACCTTCTATGTTGTGTCCATGTGTCATAGGAAATAGACATTAAGCATTTAATGTCTTTGTTATCAACCTTATTCAAGTCAATTACATAGACATTATCTACTCTTTCACCACTAAAGATTACTTTGTCTTCATCAATACTACTAATAAAGTAATTTTAGGATAGAAAGTGACTTTATTTCCCATATCACATAATTGACATATACTAAGCAAATTATATTTAAGACCATCAACAAGCAATATATGTTGTATAAAAAGGATTGAGGATTACTGATTTCTCCAATGCCTATTATATTTCCTTTGGCATTGCCTCCAAATACGACATGTCCTCCATCTTTTGCATCAAACTTATTGAATTGCTCCTTATCTCTCATTATGTGCCTTGAATATCCACTTGCTTTTTGTTATTGTGGATTTTAAGCACACCTACATAAAATAATTTAAGTGTTCTTTTGAACCCAAACCTTTTTTAGTCTAGGTTGGTTAGCCTCAAGATAATCCAAAGGATGCAAATTCATGTGTAGTCTTCTATAAAAGCACATATTGTTTGTGTGTCCTTTGATTATCCAATATGAACATACACCATTTTCAAATTTATTTCTCTTAAGATGATATGGTTTCCTAGTGTATGAAACATGCCCTTTGTGTTGTGGTGGTGTGTGTCTCCTAAAATTATTTTGAGTCATAGTATAAGACATACATTGATAATGACAATGTGTATTTTGATAAGTTTGTGCAACATGTTTAGGTGCATTATGTTGTGCAACATGCTTATAAGTGTTGTGTCTAGTGTACATGTAAGCATATTTGGGTTGTGCTTTTCTAGCATGAGACTTACCCCTTGGTGTCATATAGGATTAAGTTTTATGAGACTTTCCTTTACTATTTGACATATAAGACTTATTCGCTTTAAAAGCTTGAGTCTCAGTTGGTTTAGAGGTAGAATGAATGGAATTACATGATACCTAACAAATTTAATATATGATGATGAAGAAGAAGTGGCCATTCCATTAGCATATATAATTCCATGAGTATTTCCATGAGTATTTCCATGAAATTTGTGAAAGTCAGTGAAATTATCTAAACTCTTTTTTCCTATTTTGTATTTGGATATGGAATTTTTTAACTCTACTTCCTCATTAGAAAGCTTATGATTTTCATTACTTGCTTTCTTGAGTTGCTCTTCTATAGAATTAAAAGATTTTAAGTCACTAGCAAGTTTATTATTTGATTTAATAAGACTAAAAAATTTATTTCTTAAATTTTCAAATTCCTTGGTTAAGCTAGTTAATGCATGCTTATAATGCTTCTTTCTAAAAAGTAAGCTTTTTCACTTAAGTAAGAGTTTACTCAGAATAGAGCCCTCATTATTATCATTATCATCATATTCTCAATAATCATCACAAGAAGAGTTAGAAGTATATGGTACCTCATTTTCATCTTCAAGTGCCATAAAGTAGAGGTTGTCAGCTTTTTATTGCTCATCCTCCATCTTTGATTCAAAAGAGTTATCCTAAGTGGCTTTAAAAGCTATTCTCCTTTCTTTTCTTCTCTTGCCTTTATGCTTAAGCATTGGACATTCACTTTTAATATGTTCGGGCTTCTTGCATTTATAACATAAGACTTATTTATTCTTTATGAAATCACTCCTATCAAATAATGGTTCAAAGGAGTGAAAAGAAAATGATTCACTCCCCATGATCTTGAATTCTAGCAACTAAGTACCTAGAACCCAAAATCTGATACTAATTGAAAGTGCCTTAGGGGGGTAAATAAGGCTAATAAAGGATTTTAGAAAAATTAAAATAAAATTAAGGAATGAATAAAATTTGAAATATAATAAAGTAGGAAGAACAATGAACACATAAATTTAAAGAGTTTGGATTCTTAATAATCCTATGTCTCCACCTAACTCATCCCAAAGTTATGATTTTTCAATACCCACAATTGTATTGATAAGATTGAGATTATAAGAGTTTAAGGCTCACTCTTCAACCTTACACTTAAACTAAACAAATAAGAGTTTTTAGGCTCACTCTTAAACCAATTCCCAAGTATATTAATGGCTAAACACTTAAACTAATTCCACTAGAAATATACCTCACTTCTTTTCTAATCTATCCTAAGAATTAGATGAAAATGAAGTCCTATTTCTATCACACAACGAACTCTTAAAAGCATTAATCAATACAAAGAATATTGATACAAAGAAAAATGAAGCTTAGTGAATGCTTAAAGAGCTTTTTGATAATCAAAGAGTAATGTAATGCATGTTCTTGTTATCATAACTCTAAAGCACATATATATAGATCAAGTTTTAAAAATATGGCTGTTGGAGCTAATAATTATGTCTCCAACATCTCTTTTTTTCAAAAAAAAAAATATGTCCATTGGATATTTTTGAAGTTTTATGTCACCATAAAAGCAAGGCTTCAATTGCAGCCTACTATTGAGAAAAGCTTTCTATCACCATGGCAGCTTTGCTTTAATTATAGCCTACTGTTCATATTATGTCTCCAACATCTCTTTTCTTTATTTCAAAAATATGTTTGTTGGCCCATCACCATAGAAGCAGAGCTTCAGTCATAGCCTACTATTGAGCTTGACTTTCTGTCACCATAGCAACTTTGCTTCAGCCGCAGCTTACTATTGAGCTCACCATGGCAACCTTGCTTCAATCACAGCTTACTATTGAACTGATTTTTGACTTGGATTTCTTTAAGAGTAATATTGTACCTATACTTATAATCACACTCAAATAAAACATATTAAATGCTCAAAAATAAATTTGTTAAGATCAAAATTAAGATTGATTATTGTTGAAGTCAATAACTTATGTTGGAGTCATTTTTGGCTTTTATTTGTTTATTTTTTCATGAAGTTTCAGAACTATTATGAGAAATTGTTTTTGTTTTTTTTTCTTTTGCATGTTTATGGTTTGTGGACCATCCTATGAAAAATTTGCCACAGATTTGTATTCTAGCTTCAACTCTATAGTGTTTGTGATATATATTTTACATTAAGTAATATAAAAAATATTTCATTAATTTATTTATAATTAGTTTTAGATTTATGCTAAATTGTTTTAGGTTTTTTTTCCCTTTTCCATGCTTATAGTTTGTTGATTATGCACAAAGAATTATTTTTTAAAAATGCATATTCAATCAAATTAGAATACTTTTTTTATGTTAGAAATAACCATATTTTTTTAATATTAATGTTTAAATAATTTTCTTTGTAGGGTTATAATGAAGATAAGAACATAGATTGATGCTACTTCCATTTTATATTATTTACTTTTTTTTTATCTTTTTTTGGATTTCTTTAACTGATTATCAATTAATAAATGTTGACTTAGTATCTGAAATTCAAATAAAAAATACTTTTTTATTATTAAATGTTATATTTATTAAAATATATAACCCATAATGAAATGTGAGTGACCTTCCTAGTTAAATATAAATCTCACACTAAAAACTATCAAATATAGTCAAATCAAATATATAACATTTCTAGAACAAAATATTCTAATAAAGCATTACTCTTAAGGCTCTCCACTGCTTGATTCATCTGTTATACCCCAAACAATCTTCCAAACAACTACTCATAATAACATGTTATTTTGAAATAAAATATATATAAAAAAGTGGTGAACATTTTTGAGAGAATACTTAGTAAGTTAAATAAAGTACAAATAAAGATTATTCAAAGAATAACATCACATTACGATCCCAATAAACAAATTACAAAAGTAAAAAAATTGAAATCAATAATATAGCTAAAAAATATTTACATGTATTCTTAAATGATTAATAAACACTTATCATTACCCTTTATCATGCCACTAGGACAAACATTTAAAATAACTTGAACATCTAAAGTTAAAATTTAATTTCTTTTTATAATTCAAGAAGATTTATGATTCCACGCTCTTTAGCTATGGAACAAATATTTATAGTTGTAATAATATTCATTTATATGATTTTCATGTTATACAATAGGCTCTACAAAGATATAGTCTTGTAATCTCTTATAAGATTTATAATCCTCTTCATAATTTATTAGAGGTCTAAACATTTGTTTCACATTAACAATTCTCATCATCATATACATCTCAAAAATTTACATATGACTTAGTCTTACATGTCATCTCAACATCTTGAGCTCATGCTCAACTTATTCCAAATCTTAAACCTTTATTGCTCATCACATCATTTAAATTGACCTTTAGAAAATATTGTAATTTCATATATAGCACCATAAGATTTAGATGTATTCTCATTAACTTTGGATCACTACACTATATGGACAAATAGATATTAGTATGGTTAGTATTTTCACCACATTGAAGGTTATGAAATTTTTTCATTCATAATGTGCTAACTTGGCCTTAGAGGTTGCACCCACATCATGCTAGAGTATTACGTCCTAAATAAGGCTTTTTTAATCTCGCATTGCTTATTTGGAGCTAAAGTTACATTTTTGTTAATTTCACTTAAATGTTGTACCCTAGTTACTTCTCATCTCACATGGTGGATTGCTATATCATGGACACCTTATACCAATTTTCCAAACCCTACCATGTCCTTAAAATGGGCTTACGAGTTATCTCTTAGTGCCATATGTGCTTATGCACATTGTTGTATCATTCTTTTAAAGTTCTTATGTATCAATGTATTAGTGTTATTATCAAACATCATTCTTTATCATAGTTATTTCTATAACCTTTTTATATTCTTAGTTGTCATTTATACACTAATTCAAATTTGATCGTGAAGATTGTACATTTCTCAAGTAGGAATTAAGTGTTCATTTTGGTATCATTGATGTCTTTATCATATGAAAATTCTCATTGTCGCTTTACAAAAATATTATCACATTTATATCAAATGAATAATCAATGAAATTTTACAATTTTGATGTGAAAGACTAGTATAATTTCCTATAATCAATGTTAACTTTATCATATATAACATTCTCAATTGAAATTTTTCATATTTTTATATCAAGGTCAAATTGAACATTTTGACATTGGATTAATCACATAATGAGACTTTAATGTAATTTTTGAATTATTATCTTTAATTTTAATAAGTAGTTGAATTTTCAAGTTATATTAGTTTAACTTGTAATGTAACTCATAGTATTTTAAGGTCCATTTGATTATGAGTTACTCATGCAAATATAGAGTGAACACATCAATTTGATTAAAAGCTCTTAAAATATATTTAATGTCCTTGTTTGGCTTTTGTATACTAGCTTCATATGTTTTCAAATATTGTCTACATAAAATAGATTAAACCATAAGGCTTTGTTTAGTATTCTTATTCTAATTTCAACTTTTACTTGTTTTTCCATTTCATCAATTCACCACACAAGGTCAATTCTTTATCTCTTGATAAGTCTCCATGTGAATTTAGCCCTGTATAAAGCTTGGTTATATCATTACATAAGTTTAATTATGAAATTTTATCTCAGTTTTGGTCCAAGTATGCTTCTAGCACCTAGCCACTGTGGTGCCTCCTTAATGACTAAAGCATTGTCTCAATATACTGAGGTGCCTCCTTAGCACAAAGGCACCCCCTCAACATTGAAGGATCGCCTGATTGTTTAAGAAGCCAAATTTTGCATAGAGGTGATGCCTTTGTGCTCTGTGATCATGATTCCACTTATGATACAACATTCTACATTTTAACTTACTCAAAACCCAAAATTTCCAATATTATAGATATTAGCACAATCCATAGATTCTTATGCATACATACAATCCCTTTTTTATAAAGTATTTTCTTTATTTTAAGAGATAGTTTAATGAATAAATGAAGTAAAATTGGAATCAAACCACTACAACTAACAATATATAATTTTTGCCTAGCATTTCAAAGGAAATAAAATGACAAAAGAATAGTCCAGTATAATATGGAAAAAACTTCAAAAGAACAATATCAGTTGGGGCTTTTTATTAATTATAAAATTTTAAACATTTAAAGTTTTAAAAGAGAAACAATATAACTAATAACAAATTTGATAAAGTAAAGAGAACATCAAACTTCCACTCAATAATTCTAGCAATGCAAATCCTTAAACCTCCTTTTAAGTGCCTCCTTTCTTGATTAATTGATTCCCTAAAATTAAAAACTAAAAGCCTAATGAATCTATTTTTAAAATTAGGAGTTATTAATGCATAATAATGATGAAATCCTCAATAATGTGAATCCAAGTACTATGAATAACAAAATATAATCCTAATCAAATGAGAGATAAATGGAGGCCTAAATAAAAATGATAAACTCATTAAAAAAAAAGTGGAAAATGTATCAACACCTACTTCTGTGCAAATCTAGTTTAAAGATCACATGATGCATAAAAAAAATAAGTCAATCAAAGAAGCCAAAGCTACTAGTGTGACTGCACCAATCCCTACAACCTTACTAGCCATGAATTTTGTACAAGATGCTTTAAATGCTTGACTATGTCGGTTGCAACTTGTTTAATACATGGGGTTATAGCCTACTACCACTTAAGACTTGTCTTTGGACCATTTTACAACCTAAAAACATATTAATAGTATCTTTTTGTATTAAAGTCTATTAAAATTACTTACATTCCCATAAATGCATATTAGTGGGGTAACTAATACATTTAGTGGAATATTTGTAGTTAATATTATAGATTTTTAGTTATGAATTTTTAAAAGTTTATGTGAAGTGTGAATTTTTAGAGAAAAATTGTATAAATTGATTTAAATTGGATTTTAGTAAATTTGTAGTTAAATTACTGTGTATAATGATAATTTTAATTTTAGAAGGCATAAAATAATTTTATTAGTTAAATTAGTATTTTTATATATTTTGTTAATTGTAGATTAATTTTTCCGAAAATAATATAATGTATGTAAATATTATAGTATTTGATTATTTGATTGATTTAATTGATATTAGTACTAATATACATTTGTTTTTCATGAATTTCTGAAATTTTATAATTTATAATTCTTAAATATAGCTATTATATGTTAAATAGGGAATTTTATTGGATTAAATGAAAATTTGGATTTTTGTATATTATTATTTAAAATAATTTTATTTTATAACTAAATTAGATTTTGATAAAATTTTGCCATGTATTTTTATGATTTATATTAGTTTTGGTAGTAGTGTTTTGGTGATGTCGGTCGAGAATTGTACATAGTTTGGGAACCTAACCCAAGTATAGAACTGTGTTGTGGATAGAAGTGTATTTTCATACAGGAACGGCTCTACTTTTAATATAAAGATGTCCATTTTACAGAGGATACTGTACCAAATTTTTAGTAGATTTCTCATAAAACGTGACATCGACCTATATCGAATTTCTAATTTTAATTGACTTTGTGTCTTTGGTCGAGTCAGTTTTGTCAATTCTATTGTTTTCATAATTTTTTAGAATTTTCATGAATTTATTTTATGTTATTTTATGAGCATATTTTAAATAAATATTTTTTATTTTAGAGAACTCTAAGATACAAGGTATAACACTTGGGCAACAAAGAACGTGTTGCCCGACACACTTAACCTGTGAGTTAATTTTATGAAATGTGTGTTGTGTATGTTTTTATTATATTTTCAAATAATTAATTATAATTAAGAAATGATTATACGATTAAATTATGAATATATTTATAATGTCATATGCATGATTATTTATTATATATTTGCTAGTATGAAATTGAAAGTATGTTTAAAGGAAATTGTTTTGTGGTGTGTATTTGATTATTCATTATTTAATGATTTCTTTACTTATTTATTTATTTTATTTATTTATTTATAATTTAAATTGATTTGGAGATAGTGGTAGAATGTAATACCTAGTGGATATCACTAGGACCACGTGCACATGGGTGAGATCTTGATTTATGTGTAATGTGAAATAAGGTCGGTGGAGCGTGTGCTATCGGGCAAGTGTAAATGGTTAGAGCTCGGTGGAGCTAGTGCTCTCAGGCTGGAAAAAAGGATGTAACTTAGTTGAGCTTGCTCTCGGGATATCACTATGGAATAAGTGAAATAACTGTGGCAGTAATTCGGTTGAGCTTGCTCTTGGAACGACAGTCACTTAGATTAAAGAGAGCCGAAAGGCTATTACATTTAAGTTTTAGGTGTTCTACCAGACTTTCCACAAAAATAATATATTTTCTTATAGGAATTTTATGTTAAATTGATTTAAAAAGTATAAATATATTTTATTTAAATAATCTTATAAAAAATAAATGATTTTAAGAATTATTATTACTTTATTTACATTTATTTTGAAAAAGCTTTCAACAAATGCTTTTATAAATCAATATGCATTTTATAGAATTAATTCACTCAGTAAGGTATGATTTCTCTCAACTTATTTTTTTCAGGACCTCATAGTCAGCTCCATAGTGTTCTCTTTCTCCACCGGGTTCGTTCTTCACTGATTGCATTATGTATATTAGACTAATATATGTATTGTATAACTAAATTCTAGACATCGTAGTAGTTATTTATGAACTTGTGTTATTTGTATCCGATATTGAAATGATGTTGTATTTAAAGGATATTATTAAATTTATTTGATATTATTGGTTTATCATTGGTTTATTGGTAAGTGTCTTGTTTTATTTTGCGAAAAAAATTTTATGGCTTACTATGGGTTTTGGGTACTTTATCCATTCTCATTCCCTAGTGCCGATTATGTACCTTTCAATTCGGTCATGACAATTCACCAACACCGCTTATATCTTTTTTTTTCTCTTTCCTTTAAATTTTAAGATTTTGGCCAGATCTTCTTTCCCATGCCAATAATGTTTTCGACCACCTCATGCCAAGCTTGATAGCTCGTTCTTTTCATCTCGAAGTGGGCTTCATTTCCCTTCAATCAATTTTGGGTTCAACTCTAGTAAGCCCTTTAATTTTGTGAAATTGTGTTTAGGCTATTTTTGATTAATTTTTGAAATTGAGTTAAATTAGGTTGATTTATGTTAAATTGACTTTAGATTATTGCTGTAGAGGTTGAGAGCTTTCCAAATATGTGTTTAGATTTAATTTTGGGAATTATTTTCGAAATGATACTATTTCGGGCTCAGTTACTGGTCACATATTGTTTCGAGCTCTAGAAAATTATATTTTTAATAAATTCTACTAATTATTTTAAGCATATTATGTGAAGAAATTTTATTGAAATTATGTTTCGATTATTTATTATAAATTTTTGAATGTTTATGTAAAAATTGAATTTTTGGAAAAATTATCATAAATTAGTAAATTTTGTATTTTAATTGAAATTCTTATTAATTATTATGTTTTAGATAATTTTTGAGTAATAAATAGTATTAAAATATTTTTTATGAATTATTTATTATTTTTAGCTAATTAAAAATAATTTTCAAAAATATATTCAAATAAAACTTTTTATCTATCATTTTTATGATTAAATGGATTTTTAGCTATTTTTATTATATATTTGGGAAATTTAAATAATTACCGGTAATTTATGCTATTTAATTTTGAATATTTGAAAAATGGATTTTTATTAATATTATTTTATTATATTGAGATTTTATTAATTATTTTGAAAATAAATATCTTTAATGTTTTATCATTTAAATAAATTGAATTGTGGTATTTTATTGATTTTTATGGATTTTAGTGGTTTTAATATTTATTATTTTATTATTTATTTTGTCACGACCTGAACTTAGTGACACGTGACCGGCACTAAGAAATGGGAGAGCATAAAGCTACTGAAACTCATAGTAAGCCTTAAAAGAAAAATCGCGGAATATTTCAACTTTGAAACCTTACAATAAATAATAAAATAATAATGCACATTATCAAACTGATTTTTCTGAATATAATTTTAAACCACAATATCAGTGCATAGAATAAAATAAATAAACCTCGGTTATACAAGTAGTATCTCAATACATACATTATAAATACAAGAAATTTTCAATAAAGTATATAGTTATACAATTTTCTCTACTGCGGTACATGAAAGTAATTACAACATAACTAAATAGAACTACGTAGAATAGCCGGTGACGAAGCTACACGGCGAAGAGAAGTAGGCCTAACAGTAAATTCCTAAACTCTTGAAAAAAAAATAAGTTGAGGAGAGCCAGATCTCACTAAGTAAGTTAATAAAGAAATGAATGCGATTTGAAGACCTTATTAAAATAAATTTTATGGAAATATAATATAATATAATTTTTTTTCAACCATTTGGTATACATATAATAAATCCATTTTTCTAAAAGAGAAGAAATAAATATTTAAATGTCTTTTTAAATCATTTCAGTATAAAAAAAACTTAGTAGAACCCAATTTATAAATTTTTTTAACAGTTATAAGACTCACTTATATCCAAGACTGCCGGATCCCGAAAGCAAGGCATCACCAGGATACATAGCCGCAGTCATATCTCTTAATCCAATATCACTGGCAATGTCTGAGAGCAAAGCATCACCAGACCTTCAACCCTATTGTTTAATAAATAAGCAAATATTATACTACTAGTGGTGTCCGAGGGCAAAGCATCATCAGATCTTCGGCCCCAGTAATATAATTAAATAATCACATATTTTACCGATGCACACACAATCCTGATGAAACCCATCAGCTAGCCCGTTCTACCATGGTTTATTTAAAAATAAAAGAAAATAAATAAAATAATGAAAATTACAATAGATAAATAAATACAATAAAATAAATCAACTATAAATTAAATCATGCAAGATCATATGAATAATGCTGACTAGAATCTCATAAAATTAAATTCATAAGAATTTAATATAATTTGAATTAAAAATCTGACACTCAAATCAAATATTAACTTACAAGATGAAGGTGCTTCTTTGGTACGTCGTGTCCGACCTCGACTGGTAGATGCGACAGGAGGTGTAGCTAAAAGACAGAAAAAGGAAATGACAATCAGAAATTAGAAACCTAACTTCTAGAGTTTCTAAAGAAGACTCGATTCAAACTCAAAATGAAAATTTTAGGATTGACCCAGTGTTACATTTTACGAGAAATCTACTGAAAATTTAGTAGAGTTTTCTTTGTAAAATGGACATCCCTCTACCGAAGTAGAGTCAATCCTGCAAGTAAACACACTTCAAAATTCACAGTGGCACAACACGTCGGGTTGGGACTCCAAACTACAGAATTCCCAACCGAGGTTCACCAAAAATACAATAAGCAAAAACTAAATATTAATTTAGTAAATCACCAAACATAATAAAAATTAATAATAAATCATAATAATATAATTTATTTAATTTTTAAAACACTAAATAAAAATTATTTTCCACCATAATTTAGTAAAATTTCAAATAATAATATAATATTAATAACAATCCAACTTTCCAAATATTCAACATAAAATAGACAAATTCAACTATAATTGCCCATCTAGGTTAAATATACTATAATATTAATTAAAAACTCATTCAAACCACAAAACAATAAATAATTTAATTTTGAATAAATTTTCAAAAATAGTTAGTATCAATTAACCAAAAATAATAAATAATTTATAAAAATTATTTTAATACTACATTTTATCTCAAAAATATCTAAATCATAGCATTTAATTATAATATCAACAAAAAAACCCCATTTACCTATTATATCAAAATTTACATAATATAATAATTTCTAAAAAAAATTAGATAAATTATCAAAAATTATTTTATCACTACTAAAATTACTAACATAATGTACTAACATTAATAACTCAAATATTCAGCCAAAAATAATTAATTAACCATATCAACATAATATACATAAAACTTAAAATACCTAAATAAATTTACTAAAATTCCATAAAAATCTATTTAATTAATCTAAAGTAAATTTTATATATTCTTAACCAAAATTAACTCCAATAACTTAAATCAACTAATATACATACATTAATCAATCAAAAATTACCCCAAATAATTAAAATAAATTCTACAAAAATTAAATAATTAACTCATAATCAACAAAAATTAACCAAATCAACTAACAAACAACTAAATCTAACTAAAAACTAACATAAAGTTAACCAACTACTAACTCACTTCAAGCTCAAATCATGGCAGGGGAGGGGCTGCTATTGTAAGCCCGAGTTGCTGCTGCTTCCGGCAACAGTAGGTGATGGCGGTGGTCATGCTGGTTGTCACGGCAGAAGGGCTGGAAGCTATTGTTATCGTCTTTCCTACTACTTCACACGGCTGCTGCTTCACTTGGCTATTGCTGCTACTGCCTTTTCCTGATGCACTACAGAGATGACACTAAGGGAAGAAGAAACAAATGGAGAAGGAATGGGGTGGCTGCTAGTTCGAGCGCACGGAGACAGGGGAAAAGGAAGATGGCGTGAAGAAGAGAAAAAGAAAGAAAGAAAGGGGAAAAGGAGATAGGGGTTGACCGAAATTTTTGGTCTGAAAATCCTAAGCCACACACACACACACACACACACACATGTGTGTGTGTGTGTATATATATATATATATATATAAAGTAGGTAATTTAAGTATATAATAATGTTATTAATGAGTATTTATGAATATTTGAAATGCATTTGCATGCATGATTGGTTCTACTTTTAGTAGAGAGACGTCCATTTTACTAAGGAGATTCTACCAATTTTTTTTATAGAATTCTCATAAAACATGACATCGGGTCGATCCTGAGTTTTGAATTTTTGATCGAGTCACTTCCTAGATTGAGTCATTCTTTAGAATTTCTAGAAGTATAAAATTAGGATTTCGATTCTAATATTATTATTATTTATTTATTTTTCTATAATTACGCTAAGACCGAGACCTACAGGATTAGGCCAGTCTAGTCTTTTTAAAGGAGTGCATAACTATTAGTTGTTATTATTATATGTATACATTGCATGTATATAATTATTATGAGCATCCATATGTTTTTAATAAATATGAATTAAATTATGCTCATTTCATTAAATGATATTTATTATTGTTAATATTTATATATATGTTTTGATATATATAATTGAGAATAATTATTCTGAATAATGTATACATTGCATGTAGAGAAATTATTGGTATCTATGTTTTTAATAAAACATGAATTTTATTATGCTATGTTGCATTAAATATTTATTGTTATTGTTAATGTATATGTATGTTTGTTTTCATATATATATATATATATATATATATATATATATATATAGTTGAATATTTATTTGTATAAATTGGATGTTTTACATATTTAATATGATTTCATTTATTTAATTATTTTGATAAAATATTTTGGAGGATGCCATCTAGTAGGCTACGTTAGAACTATTGCATGACATTATTGTAGATTTTAGGTTGAGAATCTCATTATTTGATTATGAAATGGAATATTGAGATTAATGGTTATTAAAAAGGGTGACTGCATATCCTCAGTTGACCTAGTGTATTCGGGGCTAGTCATGCCAGTAATGAGATTACGGATCCTTGGTTGACCTAGTGTATTCGAGGCTAGTCTACTACCTTGAGTTAGATAAATAAATATTTGGAGTTATGGATAAGTTTATTGGCTAGTGAGGTTTAGTGATCGAGATTGCGGAATATTTTAGGGTTCTGCTCCGTTCCTCCACCTAAATATTATTGCATTTATTCATTTATCAAAATTATGATTTGGAGCATCTGTATGTAATGCATGTATAAATAAATAAATATAAAAATATAATATTAATATACCAATGCTTGAATGTATGTATTGTTAGGTTACATGCATATATATAATAGTAATTCACTCAATGAGGTCTAAGTACCCTCAATATTTTTTTAGGACCTTGTACTTCAGACCTCCCTAGTAAAACTGTTCACCGAACTATTTCCTCTCTGGCTAATTTATGTAAATATTGAACCATCATTTTCCTTTTATTTTAGTAATCGTTGTAGTAGTAGTGTTTATTGTTATAGCATTGTGTTGTGTTAGTTAGAAACCCTGTATTTGAATATTGTATGAAGATATTTTATTTTTATGATATAAAGATTTATTTATATATTAATTAAAGTATTAATTTTGGTGTATTTTTGTGTATATTTGCATGAGTTTTTATTTTTAAAGCTTGCTAAAGGTTCCAGATTTGAAAGAATTCCCATTCTTTAGCGTTGGTCATAACTCTCCAGTTTGGGTTATGACGAAGTTGGTGTCAGAGCCTAGGTTTTAGTGTTCTGGACCTAGGTTAGTAGAGTTATGTTTTCTTTAAAACTACTGCAGTAAATTAGGTTCGACTATTTCTTTGAAAAGCCTTCATTACTTTTTGAAATTCTGCATAATCGTTAGGGTGTTTATTTGTTGTCTATTTATTGTTTATGATTTTCTAAATTGTATGTTTTGCTTTTGTTCTTTTCCAATTGTGGCAAGCATAAGTCACTCCATTGGTCAATAAGACCGATAACGGAGAGTAAATAAGTTTCTACCCTATATGCAACCAGTTAAGCGTAGGGGTAGAGGTGGATCTAGAGGGCTAGGTAGTCATTGTAGGCAGTGGGAACAACAAAATAAAGAGCTTATGGCTCAAGGTTTTGATGATGCTACCTATGCACTAAGACTTTTATAAGGTGCATTGCCGATACCTCTTACCGTACAACAGCTACAACCTCTATTTCAGTAGAGAGCTTAGGATATGTCAATTCTGCGTATATTCCATGTTTTGAATCTTGTTGATTTCCATATTTTTTTCAAGTGAGGTGAACGCAAACTACTTTTATCATAGAGACAATATATATTGATAAGCAGTCCTTTCAAGTTGAAGTTATGATTCTAGTTTCAGCCCTTACTACACCTATTTAGTATAAGGATAGGTCAGAGGCAACTGTAACTCAAAGGTCATAGTAGTTATTATAAAAGGTACAGGCAACCTTTGAACTCGAACTTGCAACATTTGTGGCTAGGATAGCCAGGGTTAATAAGGACTTGATAGCACTTAACCAAGCATGACAATTGTTTTGAATATGCTTTGATGAAGGAATTAGAAGATGTCTAATGTAAATGAAACACTTTTGTATTTTTAATAGTGAAGTTGTCAGTTTTAACTACAGTATAAGATTAGTACATGCAGTCAAATTAGCTTTATATGACTAATGTGACATGATTGGAGTTTAAAGAGTAATTTCTAAGATACTTCCATCCACCTTCAAGGAGGGATAATTACACGTGGCGACTATTACACTAAGTAAAAGAAGATCGGTCAATTGAGAAGAATACCCATGAACTCTTCAATCTGTTGCGTCATGTTGTAGATGTGATACTGTATAAGTGGAGTCTAGTAGAACTATGTGTTACAGGATTAAGTTCAGTATATTAGCATCTGAGCTGAGGATTGAAATTTAGAGAGTTATTCGCGAATTCATTCCTTTTATATGTAATTAACTTAATGTGATTTTGAGAATGGATTTTAATATATCCTTGGAATGGATGGGTTATCTTAGCGCTATGTCATTATTGATTGTCAAAGTAAAGAGGTAATTTTTAGATTTTCGAATTATGAAGAATTTAATTTTATGGGTGATAAGAGTTATGCACCTCAGAATCTTATCTCCACTATCACGACTAGGAAGATGATGAGAAAAGGTTGTCAGGGATACTTGGCAATAATCAGAGACATAACAGTGGAGAAGACATCCATCTTAGATGTTCCAGTAGCATTTGAGTTTTCTAATGTCTTTCCTAATGAGTTGCCAGGTTTACCACCTTAAAGAGAGATTGAATTCTATATAGATGTGGCCCCATCCCAAGCACAGCTTCTATTTTGATACTGCCTTATAGAATGGCTCCTACAAAGTTAAAGGAATTAAAGGAGCAGTTGCAAGATTTGCTACAAGGGTTTTATTAGACCTAGTGTTTCTCCTTGGTCTGCACCAATCCTATTTATGAAGAAGAAGGATGGTACATGATATAATCCTCAAAAGGGTAAATTTGTGAAGTCTACACATCAATAAAGTCAAGTACAAAGCTTGGACGAATTTTTGGGTTATTTTCTATTTTGGAGTCAATAAGGAAGATTCAAGAAGATTCTATAAGATGTGAGAAGATTCAAGGATATTCCAAGTCAAAGTCAAGAAGTCAAAGTCAAATTGATAACTCATGACAACTAAGCATTGAAAAGTCAAATTGACAACTCATGACAACTAAACAAATAACTAATGACAACTAAGCTTTGAAGCATGCCATGTCACATGTCAAGTTGGATGTTGACCATTGACTTTGACTTTTTGACTTTGACTTCTTGACTTTGACTTGGAATATCCTTGAATCTTCTCACATCTTGTAGAATCTTCTTGAATCTTCCTTATTGACTCCAAAATAGAAAATAACCCAAAAATTTGTCCAAGCTTTGTACTTGACTTTATTGATGTGTAGACTTCATAAATTTACCCTTTTGAGGATCGTATCATTCCCTCCCTCTTAAAGATGATTCATCCTCGAATCATACCCATCTTGTAAAGTTGGTATATTTGGATGTCCTCCAGGATCGAATACAAATACCTTGGTAGAGTACTTCTCCTTTGAAGGAATGATGCACATAAGCAGCTTTATAATAACTGGAACTTGAAGACTTACTCAAAATGCAGCACTAGTATTCACAAACTTATAAATGTTGAATCCTTGTTGTTTCCTTCTAAACTTAAAATGTGAATATCTTAAGTTCTTCTTGTTATAATTGAAAACTCCATGGATTCCCTTAAAAGAAATAAAATGTTGTAGCTCTTTCTAATACTTCATGTAAGGAATGAAATCTTCAAAGGAATTATTGACCTTATAATGCATTACAACAACATCATCAAATGGATCTTCATATGGCACAAAGCTTTGTAAAACAACTTTCAAAACACTAGAAAAAGAAAGATTAGAATTGTTAGTATCATCATAATGAATAACCATCTTCTTATCTTTCATAATGCTTTCAATCTCTAGTTTCCTCTTTTCTACACAAACTTCCAGATTTCCCTTTTCATGGTTTATATACTCTTTATGATCATAATATGCTTTCTTGACAACTTCTTGACTAGTTATTCCTTTTACAAGTTCACTAGATTGCTCAAAGCTTTGTGAACACTCCTTATTAGCTTCAATATCTCTTTCAAAAATCTACAATTTCTCATTAATTTCTTTAATAGGCCGCACACACTTGCCATTATCTTCATCTTCTTGCAATATTTCATTATGGCTTTTGGCATTATTTTTCTCTAACACCTCCATAATTTCTTCATCAACTATTTTCTCTTCAAAATCATTGTTCACACTTTCTTCATTAACCAAGACATGAATGTTGTCATCCTCCTTAATAACCTGATCATCTGCTTCAATGCATAATTGCTCTTCATATTTGTCACCATGCTCACTCAACCCAATTTTAACTCTTAACTCACTCAACTCAGTTTTAACACCCAACTCCCATTTTTATTTTCTCTCATCATGTCTCTCAACAACTTTAACATTCCTTGTACTTTGTTTATGCCCTTCAAAGTGATTATGCCAATCCTTATAATAATGATTTGGCACAAACCTCTTTCGCATGATAGTCTTCATCTCTTACCATGTAGAGATAGGTTCTTCTCCACAATACCTCCTTGAGACTCCTAATTTATTCCACCAAGCTAGTGCATGGCCCATGAATGCACTGGTTACAAGCTTGACTTTCTTTTCCCCGTAGTAGTTGTGGCAATTAAACACAAAACCTATCTTCTTTTCCCATGCTAGATATGCTTCAGGATCACTTCTGCTATGGAAATTAGGTATCTTCATCTTTATGCTCCCAAGGTTGTTATCTTGCTTATTGTACCCTTGAATGCTTTGATTAACATACTCATCATTATCCTCATGCCATCTCCCTCTACAAACTTGTCTAGGTGTGATTTGAGTCGTATTGTTAGTGTTATTGGTGGTGGTTATAGCTTGGCTTTGCTCTAACCTCCCTATTTGCTCTCGAACCTTTTGATTGTTGTTTAACAATTAACTCATTTGTTCTTGCATTGTCTTCATAAAGAGCTTCCATTCAGGATCTATCTTAGCCTCCTTTAGATCTGCCATGTTATAAACAAAGAAAAAAAATAAAACAAACTCACAAGTAACACTCCCTCACGTGTTTACACTCAAAGAATGTCACTTAATGCTAGTGTTTCACTCAATTAGGCTTTTACCCTCTTATAAGCTCACCACTCGCCTTTTACCTCTCAATTCCTTTCTTATAGTTCTTATGGAACTTAAGTTACTAATTATCAAAATTAAGCTCAATACAAAACAAACAAAGCAAAATTAAACTCAAATTTGACTATAAGAGCCAAAGAAAATGCAACAACAAAGATTATACCCAAATAAAATGAAAACAAGAAATTTTGGAATAAGTGTTTAAACTACCCTAAACACAACTTAAGAAGAAGAGTAGAATATTCAGAATTAAGAAAAAAGCAAAGGTATTTAATTTAGAATCAAAACAGAAAATTGGAATGGTTTTAGGCTAAATTGAATTCAAATTTGATTAATTCAACCTTTTTTCACACTTCAAAGCCTTTTTTTTCCTTTTTTTTTTGTTTTTTTATATAACAGATGCAAAAATGTCCAAATTAAGAACAAACTCAAATTAATATGATGTATTTATGACAAACAAAGACTCTTAAGATGTAAAACAGCAAGAATATAAATGATTTTTTTTTTGTTTAAAGAATAAAATAGGTTAAAATATGAAGAAAAGAATGAAATTGACTCAAGATAATAAAGAAAATTGAATTTGATCACAATTATCACAAAGAAAATAAATTTATATCAAACAAGACAAAAAAATGAAAGAAATAAGAAACAATGATTTTTTTTTTGAATTAAATGCAGAGAGCCTAATAAGGTGATAGTAAGGAACAAGTATCCTTTTCTAAGGATAGATTATTTGTTTGATAAGCTTCAAAGTGCATAGTTCTTCTCCAATATTGATTTGAGATCAGGCTATCATCAGTTACGGATAAGAGAAGCCAATGTTCCTAAAATGACATTTTGTACTAGATATTGCCACTATGAGTTTTTGGTGATGTCATTTAGATTGACTAATTCCCTAACTACTTTCATAGATATAATGAACAAGGTATTCAAACCATATGTGGATCAGTTTATGGTAATCTTCATTGATGATATACTGGTGTATTCGAAGAGTATGGAAGAACATGTATATCACTTGAGGATAGTACTACAAACATTAAGAGAACATTAGCTTTATGCTAAATTCTTAAAGTGTGATTTCTGGACTAAGAGTGTATCATTTCTTGGTCATATGGTGACTAAAGATGGTATCCAAGTTGATCCACATAATATTGAAGCAGTATCTGAGTGGCCTAGATCAATGATAGTCATTGAGATTCAAAATTTTCTAGGTTTGGTTAGGTATCATAGGAGATTCATTCAAGATTTCTCAAGAATTTCAGCACCCATGACCCGCCTAACTCAGAATAATGTAAAGTTTAAGTAGTCAGATGCTTGTGAGAATAGTTTTTGGTTGTTAAAGGAGAAGTTAACCATAACTCCAATGCTGACTTTGCCGAATGGAGAAGATAAGTTCATGATGTGTTGTGATGCCTCCAAAGTCTGCCTTAAGTTGTGTAATGATGCAGAATGGTAGGGTGATAGCTTCTTCTACCAAGCAGTTAAAGAAGCATGAACAGAATTGTCCTACTCATGACTTAAATATGGTAGTAGTGATATTTGCTTTTAAGATTTTGAGACATTATTTATACAAAGTGACTTGTGAGATCTTCACAAATCACAAGAGCTTGAATTACATTTTTCAGCAGAGGGATATGAACTTGAGACAGAGAAGATGGTTGGAACTCCTGAAGGATTATGACTGCAATAGTCTTTATTATCCAAGCAAGGCTAATGTGGTAGTAGATGCCTTGAGTAGAAAATCCTCAGGTAGTCTTGTTCATATTAGTGTGGAAAGTAGACCTTTGATCTAAGAGTTGCACCAATTAGTGGATTAGGGGTTGATGATGAAGATGAGAAAATCAAGAGGACTATTAACTCAGTTCAGAGTTAGATAAGTACTGAGGGATAGAATCAAGGCAACTTAAAGCTGAGATCCTATTTTGGTTAAACTTGAAGAGAATATGCGATTAGAAAATTTCATTAATTTTTCACTAAATGATGAAGGTATTTTATGGATCAGTGGAAGACTAAGTGTGCCTGATGTGGATAATCTGAGATAGGAGATCCTAGAAGAAGCACATTTTATTGCTTATAGTGTACATCCAGGTGCTACAAAATGTACCACATCATTAGAGATCTATACTGGTGGGATGGTATGAAGAAGGATGTATCTAATTTTATTACTAAGTGTTTGACTTGTCACAAGTGAAAACTGAACATTAAAAGCATTCTAGGAAGCTTCAGCCTCTTCTTATTCCTAAGTCAAAATGGGAGAGAGTTGTTATGGATTTTGTGGTAGGATTATCTCGCTCAAGGGATGTATATGATTCCATTTGGATAATTATGGACATGTTACCAAATTAACTCACTTCCTACCAGTAAAGCTACTTTTTCTATGGCTAAGTTAGCCAAGCTATATGTTAAGCATATTGTGTGCCTACATAGAGTACCTATGTCTATCGTATCTGATAGAGGTTCTGTGTTCACCTCTCAATTTTGGCAAAAGTTGCAAGAAGTTATGGATACTAGTACTACTTTTCACCTTCAAATAGATGGTCAAACTGAGAGGACGATCCAGAAACTTGAGGATATGTTGAGAATGTGTGTAATGGATCTTGGAAGTAGTTAGAATGATCATCTATCATTATTAGAGTTTGCTTACAATAACAACTACCATAGCAATATTGAAATGGCACTGTATGAGGCTTTGTATAGGAGAAAGTGTAAATCTCCTCTATGTTAGAATGAAGTGGGAGAGAGACAGCTTTTTGGACCTGAGATTATCCAAGATGCAGCTGAGAAAGTTGCTTTAATCAGGAGAAGATTAGAAACCGTAGCTAGCATACAAAAAAGCTATGCATATTTGAAGCACAAGGATGTTGAGTTTTAGGTTGGAGATTACGTATTTCAGAAGGTGTCACCGATGAAGGGTGTGATGAGATTTGACAAGAAGGGAAAATTAGCACTGAGATATATTAGACCGTTCAAGATTCTTGAGAGAGTTGGCATAGTTGCATATTGGTTGGCTTTACCTCCAAATATGTCACAAGTGCATCCAATGTTCCATATTTTGATGCTAAGGAAGTATATTTAGACCCTTCACATGTGTTATAACCCTAGAGTGTGGAAATGAATGAAGATATGACGTACGAGAAAGAACCAATAGCAATTGTGGATTCTTAATTTCATAAGCTACATTCAAAACAGATTCTAATGATCAAAGTGTTGTGGAGGAACAATAACTCAGAAGAGTACACATGGAAGACAAAAGCTAAGATGCAAATAGCGTACCCCTATCTTTTTCCTTAATAATTTCTTGTACTCCTTTCTTTTATTTTGAAAATTCAAGGACCAATTTTTTCTAAGGATGGAAGACTCTTATAACTTTAATTTTTATAAATAATAAAATTAAATTTCTGGGATTTGCAGTATTAATAATTATTTTATTAAATTATGATATTTGATTATTAGTGAAATTTATTTTGAATTTTTAGTGTTGAAAATTATTTTAAAAATGTTAATATTATTATTTAAGTAAACTATTGATTATTAATGCAATAGTCATTTGATCCCCTTCCCACTACTTCTTCTTCTTCATCTTCTTGATAATTTACCATTACCGACAGTGTCTTTTTTTTTTCTTTTTCCTCTAAATTTCAAGATTTTGGCCCAATCTTCTTCCTCTTGCTGGCAATGTTTCTAGCCACCTTAGGTAGAGCTTGATAGCTCATTCTCTTTGTCTCAAAGTGGGTTTCATTTCCCCTCAATCAATTTTGGGTTTCAACTCCGGTAAGCCCCTTAATTTTATGAAATTGTGTTTAGGCTATTTTTTATTAATTTGAGAAATTGTGTTAAATTAGATTGATTCATGTTAAATTGACTTTAGCTTATCATTGCAGAGGTTGAGAGCTTTTCAAATATGTGTTTAGATTTAATTTTGGGAATTATTTTTGCAATGACATTATTCTAGGCTTGAGTTGCTATTCACGTATTGTTCCAAGCTCTAAAAAATTATATTTTTAATAAATTCTACTAATTATTTTAAACATATTTTCTAAGAAAGTTTATTGAAATTATGTTCCGATTATTTATTATAATTTTTTGAATATTTATGTAAAAATTGAATTTTTGGAAAAATTATTATAAATTAGTAAATTTTGTATTTAATTGAAATTATTGTTAATTATTATGTTTTAAATAATTTTTTAGTAATAAATAGTATTAAAATAATTTTTTATGAATTATTTATTATTTTTAGCTAATTAATAATAATTTCTGGAAATATATTCAAATAATACTTTTTATCTATTATTTTTATGATTAAATGGATTTTTAGCTATTTTTATTATATAATTGGGCAATTTAAATAATTATTGGTAATTTATAGTATTTAATTTTGAATATTTAAAGTGTGTTTATGTGCAGGATCGGCTCTACTTTTAGTAGAGAGATGTCCATTTTACTAAGGAGATTCTGACGAATTTTCGGTAGAATTCTCGTAAAACTTGACATCGGGTCGATCCTGAGTTTTGAATTTTTGATCGAGTTGCGTCCTAAATTGAGTAATTCTTTAGAATTTCTAGAAGTATATAATTAGGATTTCAATTATAATAATAATAATATTTATTTATTTTTCTATAGTTGCGCCAAAACTGAGGCCTACAGAACCATACCAGTTTAATCTTTTTAGAAAAGCACACAATTGTGAGTTATTATTATATGTATATATTGCATATAGATAAATATTATGAGCATCCATATGTTTTTAATAAATATGAATTAAATTATACCCATTTCATTAAATGATATTTATTATTGTTAATATTTATATACATGTTTCCATATATATAATTGAGAATTATTATTTTGAATAATGTATGTATTGCATGTAGAGAAATTATTGGCATCTGTATTTGTTAAAAATTATGAATGTTATTGTGTCATGTTACATTAAATATTAATTGTTATTATATATATATATATATATATATATATATATAGTTGAATATTTATTTGTATAAATTGGATGTTTTATATATTTAATATGATTTCATTTATTTAATTATTTTTTATAAAATATTTTGGAGGATAGTTGTAGAACGTGCCACCTAGTGGGCTATGCTAGAACTGTTGCACGATAGTACGGTAGATTTTAGGCTGAGCATTTGATTATGAAATTGAATATTGAAATTAATGGTTATTGGAAAGGGTGGTTGCAGATCTTCGATTGATCTAGTATACTCAGGGCCAGTTATGCCGATAGTGAGATTGTAGTTCCTCGGTTGATCTAGTATACTTGGTGTCAGTCTACTACCTTGAGTTGGATAAATAAATATTTGAAGTTATAAATAAATCTGTTGGCTAGTGAGGTTCAATGATTAAGATTACGAAATATTTTAAGGTTATGCTCCAGTTCTCCACTTAAATATTATTGCATTTATTCATTTTATCAAAAATATGATTTCGAGCATCTGTATGTAATAGATGTATAAATAAATAAATAAATAAATATAATATTATTACACCGATGCTTAAATGTCTATATTATTAGGTTGCATGCATATATATAATAGTAATTCACTCAGTGAGGTCTAACTCCCCCTCAATATTTTTTTCAGAACCTTCTACTTCAACCTCCCTAGTAGAACTATTCATTAGACTATTTCCTCTCTGGCTGATTTATATAAATATGGAACCGTCATTTTCCTTGTATTTTAGTAATTGCTACAGTAGTAATATTTATTATTGTAGCACTGCATTGTATTAGTTAGAAATCCTGTATTTGAATATTGTATGAAGATATTTTATTGTTATGATATAAAAATTTATTTTTATATTAATTAAAGTTTTAATTCTGATGTATATTTGTATACATTTGTATGAGTTTTTATTTTTAAAGCTTGCTATGGATTGCAAATTCGATAGAATTCTCGTTATTTAATATCAGTCATAATTTTCCGATTTAGATCGTGATACTAATATTTAATTTTAAATTTAATTTAAAATGAGTGAATGAGGATATTAATTTACATTCCATGTGTATAATAACCTTTTATAGCTATTTGGGTTTACACTTGCAAAGTTGACGATTTTGCATCACTTAACTTGTTTAAAGCTACACTTGCATTCACTCCCATACCCACAAACTTGCTATTTTCCTTCTCTTCTTCTTCACTCTTTAAAGTAGAGCAATCTAGTCCTACTTCGATATATATATATATATATATATATATATATATGAGATTCTTTCTTTTTTTTTCCTTTTAGTTGTAGTTGGGTAGCAAGTGTCCAGAACATGCATATCACATGCCATGCAAAACGACACTTATCCCCAAATAGCCACTTATGCAGACACCTCACGCACCAAGCCTCCAATGCTTCACTTTTCCCTCCTTTAGTCCTCCCTTCCATTTTCTTAAATCCAATTAAGTTTTGCCTTAATTTCAATTAAGTCCTTCCACTCTTATTTTAACCAAATCACCACTTATCAATATTTAATTTATAAAATGCATCGGCTAACATTTCGAGGACACAAAGGTGACATATGATAAATAGTGTAGAATTATATAAATTATAATAATGAAAATATAAAAATTATAATTATTAATTATAATTCATATGTAACATATAATGCATTATAAATAAGAGGTTTTGTAAAATATTTATATATGAACATTAGAATAATCTAATATTTTATATATTTTTTAAATTTAATGATAATTATTCTAAAAATTGTTTAATTTTTATTTAAATGTATCAAATTTTTAATTCCGAAACGAAAAAAATTGTCTTTATCAATTTCAAAAACAATTTTTTAAAAAAAAAAATACTATCGTTTTGCTAAATATACGAAAAAAAAAAACTCATATACTTTTTTTACCAAAAACGTTTTATCTCCATTCATATAATATACATATAGATTAGTAATTTATAATTAGTATTATTTATTAATTAAAAATATTTTAATATAATAACTTATTTTAAAAATAAATATTATAAACTAAATAGATTGATTTTTTTTTTTTTCTGAAAGAAAGGGTTTTGATCATTTTTATATGCTATTTGAAAGGTATTATGATTCTTTCTATCCAAAATAGGACCTTAGAGTATTATATTATAGAGCTTTTTTTTTAAAAAAAAAAAACAAATTAACAAACAATAGTTCATAGCAAATTGAAAATATTAATAACAACATTCCAAATACATAAAAAAAAAATATATATGATAAGTTATATGTAATGTAATTAGTAAGGTAATTTAGTTATACTTTAAACATTTCATTCCATTGTAAATTATAATTAATTTTTATGAATAATAATAACGATATTAAAATATACTATAGTAATAATATGCTTATAAGTTTAGTAATTTTTACTACCGTGAAAGAAAATTTATGGTAAACTATTAATAACTTATAAATAGATATATGTCCATAAAAAGTGTCAAATTGAAGTTTGACAAGCCCCTTTTTATTAATTTAAATTTTTAACATAAAATTAACTTAACGTTTAATTTATATTCATCTTTCTTGTTCACATTTTTAAATTTAATAAATATGTCATTCCTTTTATTCTCATAAATCATGTTTTCATATAATAATATATTAAAATATAATATGGTCTTTTCCAACAATTCAAAGTTTTAAAAATAAGAAACAAACAGAATGATGACTCTTTAAATTAAATTATATATGTTTGTTCGTTTTGAAACGATAAGACAATTGTGTGTGTATATATATATATATACAAATAAAATGGAATTAATTCAAATATATTAGTAAAATGAATTAATAATTAACTAAAATTTATAAATTAAGTAATTAGTTTTTTATATAAATATCTATGGTTAGTAGTACAATTAAAATAAAATAGAAAAGTACCCAAAAAAATCCTATAGTAAGATTATTTTTTTCCATAAATATCTATAGTTGTAATGTTTAAATAATGTGCGTATTTGATAGTAATGTTATTTACTAAGAAATATAGATTTAATTAACTACAATTAACTCATAATAAATAAAAATAAGATATATTTAATTTTGTTAGAATAAAATGAAATATTTATTTAAAATAAAATGAAATGATTTTTAAATAAATATATAATATTTTAAAAATATCCAAATTGTTATATTTGTAGTAAATTAATTACAAAATAACTCTATTGTTAAAGTTAATATTATTTTGCCATTTTATTATAAAATAAGTATAATATTAATCAATAGTGTATTAAATTGTTAAAATATAAAATTATAAGCCTCTAAATATTAAATAAAAAATCACGGATCCTTAAGTAACAATATATTTAATTCCATATACTTTTTTATAGTTAACCTAATAAAAATAATTTTAATTTAATGATGAATAATTTTAATAAAAAAAAAAGTGTAAATTGATTAATTAATTTTAAAAATGGAAAATCCACTACAATAAAGAAGGTATACCCTATGAGTGGTAGTAAACTCCAAAAAGCATTGTTGTACACTCTCAGCAATAGTATACCAGTACTAACCAGAGGAGTTAGGAATCTACAAAAGCAAGCAAAAAAGTCAACCATCATTCACTAAATAAAATGTAACACAACCAAGAATAAGTGGAGAATATGAACATGGGTAGCATCAGCAAGAGCAACACCCAACTGAGGAAAGTTAGGTCTAGGCAAATTGAAACTCACTACTCTACCAAGTATATCCGTCCCAAATAAAGACAAAGACAGTTGAACTATCGAATCCCCAAGAATAGTAGTACTAGAAGCTACACCACTAGCATAGGCAGTCACCTCAGTATGGAATATACCCTCATCCTCCTCAAAATGAGATACAGATCTCCTCAAACGTCATTGCAGATAAGTTCTCACAACTCACGTCAATTATAGTTTATGACTAATAAATTTTGCTATATGCTTGCACCAAAATAGGAATAAAGGCTTACCGGATTAAAAGAAGTGACCCTTGATGACCAGCATAATGGTCTAATCCTTAAACCTAAAGGACGAGATGCATATGCCTAAGAAGGTGGAGGTGAAGGAAAGGTCCCACTAGATAAAACATTAATCACTTAAGGGATTAATACATCAGCATATGGCAAACCCATACTCTCCAAGAGGCTCTTATAGGGGAATCCTATCATAATAGCAACAAGATCATCACCGTAAAGCTTATGGCCCTAAAACAAGTAACTAAGGGATGGGATGGGAACTCTCCTCATATATGGGCCATCCCACCAACGATGGACTCGCTCACCCAAATACCACACTCTACCAATAAGGCCAAAAAGCAACACTCGTCTCTCCGTCAGCTGCCATGTAACCACTATCTTTGTTGTCCAATAAGACCTCGCCACCCACCAGCGAAGAAAGATATGCTCAAAGGGTAAGGATGAATAAAAAATCCCTAAGAAAGCAATAACCAACATAGCAAGAATTATACATACCTTATCGGAGGACAGCTTCCCCATTAGTCTCGAGCTATCATGCAATCCTTAATCAAATCAGTAGTCTTCCTGATCCATTGAGAATAATGAGGGAAGCCATCCTCCTAAAAATGCTCGACAGATGGATAAAGGAGAATCCTGAACTTATATGCCTAGATTTATCAAAATCAGAGGGTCAAAAATAACAAACCCAAAAGGAAAATAATAGACAAAAAAACTCCTACTCACGTCTAACACAAACAAGCATCTACAGATCCTCGAGCCACCTCAGCATGTTGCGTCAAGGCTTGAGTATATATAAGCAAAGGCAACAGCGCCCTAACAATACCTTAACAAGCCATCTAGATCTCTCAAGACAAATAACAATCACATATCACCTATACCCAAAGGGTTCAAGAAGATAACATCACTCAGTAAATAAAATAAAAAGCAACGAGCCAATTACTCTATTAAGACAAGACCATCATTGTACAAAGTATACATAGACAAAACAAACTCTATATAAGAATTGAGACGCGGCCAACCAGATTTCATAGGTGTCACCACCACAAGCAAATCCATCATGAGGTGCCTCCTCACCACAATAGTAAAACACTCCTCCTTACTAAAAGGAACAGGCTCTCTAGAAAAGCTAAAGCCCATGATAGCCGTAAAATCCAAAGGGGTAATAGTCATCTCCTTGATAGGCAGATGGAAAGTATGCGTCATGTCCATCCATTACTCTATCAATGCATACATGGTAATCTGATTCGATGCATATGAGTCATAAGATAATGCAGTAATGACTCTATCAAAGCCCTTCTTGGCAATCATCTGCTTCACATACATCGGGAGACCTTGATAATACATGCTGACTTTGTTGAAACTACCAGGTAGTATATTAGCATACCTACAGGCTATAAATAATAGGTACACTATCAATAGATACACTATCAAACAATAACTACTAAATACTAACATATCTCTCTCTCTGTCATTTAATAGGATCAAAATAATAACAAAAGTCAAAAAGAAAAGCATCAAGATAACCACTAACAGATGATCACAATAAAGTTATAACTAGATAGACAATTATAAAAAGAGCTATAGAGCTACAACTACAACAACCTCACACAGTAAAATAAACAACAAAGCAGCCAATGAACAAGCTTCAAAAAATAAAGGCAAAAAGGGCCTACCTCGTTACGATGATGCACCCAAGCATGAGTCTCCAAGCTATAAACAACAAGGATTGGATCTCCCCAAGAAAGCCTAGATGGTTGAGAACTTTGACCACTAGATGTACTAGTCCTTTACAGTAGACAACCTAACTCCAATGGCCTCTGCAAAGTCACCCTCAAGATCAAGATCAACATTAATAAAAATGTCCTCTAGACCCTCGAGAACATTGGGGAATTCCATTTTACACAAAAGAAAATGGAAGTACAAAAGCAAAAAACATAGCAGATAGCACTCGAAACATAAAAAAGGGTAAAGAAAAGTTAGAAAACACCCAAATAAGTTTGGATAAAGCCTCCCTAAACCTCAAAAATAGTTTTTTAAATAGGCCCAGAGGGGGGGAAACGCGTGAACATGCACCAAGCGCATAACCACGCACCTCCCATGTGTAGTCACGCGCACTTCCCCTTTTCACGTGCTCTTTTGTAGTTTTACATGGACTTTGAGACTTTGCACACTCACTTCTACAGTCCTAAACTTCCATTTGAGCATAAGACATGCACCAAACTCATATAAAAGTACAATGATATGGACTCCATCTGTCTAAAGACATTGTGCGTGCATTGCTTCCTTTAGGAAAATCAATATCTTACAAAAGAAGAAGAGTAAGGAAAATCCACTGTATGGATAAATAATGGCATCACTGCTGCATCATTAGTGCATCACTGCTGCATCATTAGTGCATCACTGCTGCATCATTAGTGCATCACTACTACATCATTAGTGCATCACTATTGCATCATTATTGCATCATTATTGCATCATCACTGCATCATTATTGCATCATCACTGCATTATCTCTACTACCTCATTCACATTGCTTAAAAGCCCTCTCACATTGCTTAGAAGCATTCTTATTGCTTAGAAGCACTCTCACATCGCTTCACATTACTTAGAACCACCCATATCGCTTAGAAGCACCTATATCACTTAGAAGCACTATCATATTGCTTAGAAGCATTCACATTGCTTAGAAGCACTCTCACACCACTTAGGAACACTCTCACATTTCTTAGAAGCATTCATATTGCTTAGGAGCATTCTTATTGCTTAGAAGCATCCTCATATTACTTAAGAGAATTCACATTACTTAGGAGCATTCTCATAGCATCTTCATTTGCATAACACCTAAAAAGGTTATAGTGCATTTTCATTGCTCAATGGCATGTTCATTCGCATAAAACCAAAAAAGGTTATAGTCACGTGTTCATTCACATGACACCTAAGAAGGTTATAGTTGCACGTTCATTCATGTGACACCTAAGAAGGTTATAGTTGCATGTTCACTTACGTGACACCTAAGAAAGTTATAGTTACATGTTCATTTGCATGACACCTAAGAAGGTTATAGTTACCTCATTCATGTGACACTTAAAAAGGTTATAGTTGCATGTTCATTCGTGTGACACCTAAAAAGGTTATAGTCACATGTTCTTTGACGTGACACCTAAGAAGGTTATAGTCGTATTTTCATCGCTTAGTAGCATCCTCATTCACGTGACACCTAAAAAGGTTATAGTCGCATGTTCATTTTTATGACACTTAAAAAGGTTATAGTCACATCTCTTTTTGCTTAGTAGCACCCTCATTTGTGTGACACCTAAGAAGGTCATAGTCATATAAATCCCAATGCATTTTACATGAATCACAAGCTTACATATATCCTAAATAGCACCTTGTATAACGATCAAGTCATAGAACAATAGCAACAAACAAAATGCAACAACAACAATCAAATCTTGATAAGATGTCTAAAGATAACTTATAAGTAAGTACCTCTCTCCTTACTAAAATGTTTTTTGCATCTTTATATTTGTTTCACGTGTATTGACACTAGCGCCAGGTAGCTATGCAACACACATGAAGCAAAGGGCAATTATCATACCTCAAATTTGACTGTCCTAAAAAAAGGTCCAATGATGAAACAAATCCCTAAGATGACTAGAGTCTACTCGTTCGTAACACCTTCTAAGTGTGCAACCTTAAAAAAACCTAACCATTAGTGTGCAAAATCAATCACTGAACCATTAAGTTGTGCTTTAACCTTATAAAATATGAATTATCATAACAATGACAGGTTTATTTTGAGAAAACTCCTCTCAGGATACTCGGTTTGTTAGGCTGGTGCATATTTTATTAGATTGATACCTAACTTTGTGAAAAAATAAAATTTGATTTTGATAAAATGGAGTTCGGAAACAAGACTAGAAGGATCCAAAACCTCTGGAAGTGGTCCCAGAATGGTCCAACACAACTCAAGTATCAGCGTGTATCACTCAAAAGTGCACGTAAACACCCCTAGGTGCCATGTGCTAAAATTAAGGCCGAATTTGGCAAAAAAGACTCCAAAAATGCATCTAAAAGACACAAAAACCCTAGGAACCAACCCCAGAATAGTGCATGTAAAACTTGGGAAGTGTGCGCGGAAGGCCAAAGTGCGCGTGAAAGCACACACATGCACGACCACATGCACTTGGCGTGGACACCCGTAAAATCCTAGTTATACACGCGTGACCATGCCCCTACCACCCTATTCTATCCAATTTTCATTATAAATAGACCCCTTCACACTCCATATTAGAGGGGGGAGTAAGTGGAAACCCATACGCACTTAAAAGTCAATCTGATCGAAGGCATTGGAAACCCCTTTCTAAATAGTTTTTACTCTCTTATAGCTTTTCCCTTAGGTTGTTAAATCCCTTTTCCACCAAATCAAGCCTCATCTTTTTCAAAGCAAGCTTCAAAGGTATATAATTTAGCATCATTCTGTTATCATTTTGAACCTCTTGATGAGGAAAGCTTGATAATCTCTCAAAGCTACAGCTTCAAAGCTCACATAAGCTTAGTCGAGTCTGAGGACCACACAATTATTTTAGCACATTTATTTTATCGCATTGCATTTTATTTTACTATCATCAACATTTAGAATACTGTTATGCTTGTATGATGAGATTATTAATCTTCTATGCTATGTGAATAATTTATGCTTTATTATGCTCATTTCACATGATCATTCTGCATCCTCTATTTTCAAAATTATGAAATCACACCATAAATATTAATAACATGAAAAAGTTCATGTCCCAGCATAGAGTCATCATGCTTTCGGTCTAGTGATGACCTCATGCATCCTTTATATTATCATCATACATCATTAAAGAATAAATAATAACTACAAGTATGATCATCCTATCATTCATCGAGCAAGCTATGTAAATGGTCAATCATATTAGATTATCTTTTCGGAATCTTTCCTTTTTTTATATGTATTTTATCAAGAAAGCGATGTAATAAAATTTCTAGCTTTATTATCTTATCTGATGTACTGTGTGAATGCTATACAAACTATTATTACCAAAATTAGGGTGTTGCGATAGCTATACACTAAATATCATAAAATGAGAAATAATTAAAAAGTAGATGCAATCCCTCGAACCCAGAAATCTCTACTGGGGACAATACTCGCTGAGTGACCTAATGTTGTCCCTTTCTTTTCCCAATTTTCTAAAAATTTGGTGGCGACTCCATAAAATCAAAAGCATCTCATCCCCCCAAGACCAATCATTTGTCTCTATTAGGTAAAGTTGCCATGTCCCTTGGAAATGGAAAGACCCGCTACATGTCCCAAACAAAATAACCATAACAGGTTGCTCACATTTGTATAAGTGATAAACCAGTGTATAAAGAAGTGTGTAGAAAATTAAATACATCTCATGTATTATGACTACATACATTCTCTACATATAACCATGTAACCTAATCCTTATCTTGCTATGGACAATAATATACACTTAAGAGATAACATGCCTAATATGCCAAATTTACCCTGGTCAACATTTTACACATAGAAGATAATGTGTGCCTAACATGAAAAATTTGACCATATCCTTTTAACATGGACTTGGGCTTGGTAATTGGGCCAGCACTTTGCCCAATCCCAATTCGTCAATCAAATGGGCCTATATAACGTTAATGGGCCTTTTTAACATCTTGGACTAATCTTTGATCTAAAACCCTTTTGGGCCTAGACCCAAACAACTTGAGCCATTAATCCAAATTCAATTAGCAACAACATATATTATTAATTTAATACTTTAATTAATATCTCATATTAATTAAGTATTAATTAATAATTAAATCCTTACTTGAATTATATTTCATGATATGCTATAATAATTGTTTAAAGCATAATCCAATTCTATTAATCTTATTTAATTGATTAAACTCTTTAATCAATAATTAGATTAATGTTATGATGATTTGGTGAAACTTTTTTAGGTATGACTTACTAGTTTTATGTCTAATTGGCAATGAAAAGATAATATCAACATTTGACATTATTTGAAACACCTTTCAAGTCTAAATGTGAAAATCCTAATTATACACATTTAGTTCTTATAAGTTGTGAGTGACCACTAGTATCAATATCATAGCTGCCCAATTAGAAATGAATGCATGTATTGATTCACAAGAACTTTTTGGTTATAATTACTATGCACTAAAATCCCTTTATTAGAATATGTTAATATAGTCTAAAGTCATGGTTTAGTCAAACTCTAATAGATATATCATATGAACCCATCTCAAGTTTTGATTCTTGATAAAACATAACAAATATTGAAACTCTTTCAAACTGTGTCATGTTTGTTATGGCTAGAAACTTATTCATTAATAACAAACTTAGATAACATAGGATTTTATCTTGGTTCACTCTAGATAATGAATTCCATCTTGGCTTAACACTCATCCCTATATTTAACCGATTAGAGCCATCACATGCAATATATTCATGTATGATTAACACAAGTATGTAAGTGGTAATAAACCCTAACCACTCAAATGTGGATGACTGTGTCACCTCAAATCAAAGGACTATATGCACCATTATAACATAGATTGCGATTGTTGACTATAAATGAATATCCATGCAATCACAAATTTAATGTCAATGTTCAATCCACCCAGCACATGAGTATCCACATGTGTATTATGATATCTCATATCAAGTAGAATGAGACTCACTACCTCTCACTATTAGTATCGCATATCAATTAAGGAAAATAGACATAGGTGATAGTCAAATTAATATTACTCAAATATTAATTTACTAACTATAAACATTTTTATAGCATATGTACTAAATAAATTTGTAAATCATTGATAATAAATTTATTTAACATAATATTAATAGATAAATATTCAATTAAATAAATACTTTAAATAATAAAATATTATTTTATTGCAATTTATGATAATTTATAATGTGAAAATATATGATTGGCTTTTAAAGCAAACCACCTATGTAATAGATGCAGCAACATATCGGTGCACCTTAGCAATCCAAGTGAAACCGAAGGCAATACAATAGCCAAACATTTCGTACGAAAAAGCTATAAAAAACCAAAATATAAAAACACATTAATCTATAAACATTAAATTATATGAAGGAAATTAAAAACATAAAAGAAAGAAAGATAACAAAGAAAGGATTACAGGCTAAAATTAATATCAATCTCCTGTTAACACCGTTAAACAAAAGCTATAGCACTGTTTAGAGACAACTATCGAGATACTTCTATTAGATGAGTCTTAATTCATCATTTTTTTTCATTATCTATGCATCTAATTGACAACCTTCTTTTTAAAAAATGACACATCTGTGTGATTTTTTTAATTACTTAATATATTCATATTTTTCGATAATATATACAATTTTAAAATGTATCATTGAAAATTGACCCACAAATATATCATTCAAATTCTTTTAATTTATATTTTTAGAAATATATTTATTTAGATATTTTACAAAAATGGATTGAAAAGTAATTACTAACAATGTCATAAAGACTATTTTTATTTAAATGATATTTTAAATTTTAATTATAGTATATATAATTTTTTTAAATTAATTATTAAACTATACTTTGAAAAAGAAGATAAAGCAGTATGAAAAATAATTTTAAAAAATTAAAAGTATTAAAAGTAGAAATTAATTTTTAAAACATATATTCAACCAATGACTATCGGACACATCATACTAGATAGATAACTTTGAGGTGTAAAATGGAATAGTCTTTATCTCTCAAGTGAATGTGCAAATGGACCTTTTTCTTTTCCTATGTTTTCGTTTCCAATATTTCAAAGAAGATAATGGACCCAAACAGTGGGTGCCCTGTTTGCATGTTTGCCACGTGAGTATTGGACCAATGGACCAATTTAGGCTGATAGGCTAGCTGTTGCAGCCATTATCTAGTAGCCAGGTATCCAATCCTTCTACTTCTCGTCCTGTCAAATATTAATGCATAGCTTGAATTCTTGATAATCTTAGTATTCTTTTACTAAATATTGATAAATTAAATTTTAAAAAACAAAAAACTTATATTTTAAAATTAATAGTTTGTAAAGAAATCTAACATTAATATCTTAATTTTTTATCCTAATAAAATTTTTTTTCTTTTAAAATTGTATTATATTGCATCTTTTACTATTAAATTCTATAGGTCAAATAAAATTTTTAATTTTAATGGTTAACAATTTAGATTGATAAGTAAAATTAATATATTTTTTAAAAATATATATCCTAATTATGAATTTTAAAAATATTTTAAGTTTATATAATAATTTTTAGAAAAAAAAATTAAAATTCTTTTGGCTTTCTTTGAATTTTTGAGAATTTTTTAAAATCTTTTTTTTTTACTTAAAAATTTTAAAATATTTATAAACAAATAATATACATATATCATAAATTCATGAATTTTAATTTTAACAAACCAATAATTAAATTTTATCTATCAATTTAATTTTAATAATTGACTAAAAAATTATTTAAATTAATAATTAAAATTGAAGAAATTATTTTGAAATTTATATCACTTTGATGTAAAATTTTAAAAATTTTAAAGTTCGTAAAAATTTTTATGTAAATTTTAAATAAAATTTTAAGAAAAGCTTTCAATTTTTTTAAAAAAATTTTAAAATTAGTATGTAGGTTTAAACATTTTTAAAACTCAAAATTAGGTGATATATATATATATATATCAAAAATATTATTTTTATTTATCATTTTAAATACTATTTATTTAATAACTGTTAAAATTAAAATTTTATTTAACTTATATATATCTTAAATTTATCGAAAAAAATTATTTAAATTTGAACACTTTGATTGTAACTTAAATTAAAAAATATATGAAATTATATTATATTTCAACTGTCATTATGCATATATATTTTTTAATATACATTTTTTGTTGAATAGCAACGTATAATTATTACCATCAAAATTGACATAAGAATTCTAAGAGAGAAATTGAATACAAGTACGTATCATATGTGAATAAAGGGTTTTATATCGAACGTGAGATGAAAATGATTAATCCATGAAATCAAAAAGATGTGATCATTTTACAGCGAGGAAAACACATGGATTAGGTGCGTAGGGATTGGTTTAGCTAATTATTACATGGCTCTGCATTGATTTAACCTGTTCACGTGATGACACGTGCTTCTTCTTCCTCTTTATAGTTTCCAGCACCAACTTAATTGTGTTTTGATGATTCCTATCAATTGTTCATAATGGCTGCAAGTGCATAGTTAAGGCAATTAAATTTTCCAATTAAAGTGAATTGCACGTTTCAAATTTTGATTTATACATTAAAACTATATGTTGGGTGAATTATCAATTTATTATTTATATTAATAAATAAAATTAATTATCTTTTTTTTTTAAAAAATGTATATTACTTAATTATAAAATTTTTAAAATTTTAAAATTATTTGACGGTTTAAAAATTTTTGGAACTTCATAATTAAATTATATATATATATATTTTAAAAAATTATCAATTTTATTTATTAGTTAGCTATTAAAATTAATTTTTTTATTAATATAATACATAATTATACTAAAAAAAATTATATGACTTGATTGTACTCACCAAAAGTTCAATATAGTCTAATTTTATAAGGGAGGAGTTCCAATTCATCTCAAAAAATATAAAGGTCTAATATGAAGTTAAGGAAAAATGTGAGGGTCCAATTGGCACTTTTATCCAATATTAAAAAAATCACTTATTTTTTTTGGCCAAAAGTGCCAAATCGGACCCTCACATTTTTCATAATTTCACATCAGACCTTCTTTTTTTTAGCCAAATTAGAACCTAACATCGCAAAATTTGAAATAAATTGGACCTTGTCGCTACTTTGCACATAATAGATGTTACATCCTATTTCGTTGGACGAAATCAACCACACCAATTACTAAAGTTGACATAAATGTGGGAAAAAAGAAACTCAGCTTGTGTGATGATAAAAAAAAGATTTCGCAATAAAATTCCTTCCTAAATACTAGGATAGTGAGTGCCATTTGACATTAATAAGGAAACAACTGTTTTACATTTACAATAAAGCAATAACCTTTTTTTATGCTCTCTCATTCTTTTACTATAGTGAAATGCATAGACATTGTATAGACAAACCCTAGCAAATAAGCTTTTCTTTTTATATATATTGATATTGCCTATCATTTTTCCTTGTTAAAGGGCATTAATAAGGGGCAAAGATATAGAAAAAAAAAAAGGATTACACATGTGCATTAGATGCTCAAAATGATGCAACCAAGCTAAGCAAACCCATCAAACCAAGTGATCCATTGCATTATGAGGGACTAATGACTAGATCAAGGACAAAGAAGTTCAAACAAGCATTGAATTCGTTTGTCTTTCACATTACAAGCAAGTTAGTGGATTTGACTACAAGTACAAGCTTGGCGCCACATGATGAAGAATTCAAGCTAATTAGCTTAATTTCCTATTTTGATATTAATTAGCTTGAATTAGACGAATTTTCAAATTATTTTTCTATTTTGAAGTCAATAAGGAAGATTCTAGAAGATTCTAAAAGATGTGAGAAGATTCAAGGATATTCCAAGCCCAAGTCAATAAGTTAACAAGTCAAAGAGTTATCAAGTCAAAGTCAATGGTCAATATCCTACATGGCATGTGACATGGCAAGCTTCAATGCTTAGTTGTCATAAGTTATCATTTTGCTTAGTTGTAATGAGTTGTCAATTTTGACTTTTCAAAGACGAGTTGTCAGTAGTTGTCTTATTTTTTAAGGAAACTTTCTTAATTAAGGATTTTCATTTATAAAAGTCTTTAGAAATAAGTAAGAAACCTTTCCTTTTAAGGATTAGGATGTTTACATGCCTATATAAGGGCAAACCCTATGTAAAACGAATTTAAGGATTGAAATATTAAAAAGTGAGGTTTTTCCTTAAACTTTGTTCTTTTGAAACTTTGCAAGTTTACTTGAATTTTTTCACATCTACCTTTCATTACAATTGCTAGGTTAGATTAAACTTAGAATTGTGTGATTGTTCATCTTTTAATAGCTAAGTATCTTGCTTTAATTTAATAAGCAAGGGGTTTAGCTCCATTAACACAAATTATCCTTGATGATCCTTGGGTAGGGTTATAAGTAGGGTTCATATCAGTTTGGTATCAGAGCCAAACTTTAAGGTTTGGTTATTTATCATTCAATTTTTGTTCATAATTTCTTCTTCTTCTTCTCAATTCTTCTCAATTTCAGAAAATATATATATATATATATATAAATCCAATCCTTGTGTTTTAAGCAAAAGGGTGCAAAATCTATCGAAAAATCCTAAATTGATTTAGTTTGTTCAATTTTCGTATCTATTAAAAAAAATTATTACTTTATTTTTAATTTAGAATTGTGTTAATGGTTGTGTTTGTGGGTTTAGAACTCAGATTTGAATTCTTTGTTACTTTTCATTGTGTGTGATTTCTTGGCTTCTAAAAATTGGGTTTTGTTTTTGATTTCGAGCAAATTTTTGTTCACTTGCTTATTTTTCTTGTTTATTTGATTCGTGAATAGTCACTTTGAATTTTAAGTTTAATTTGATTTTTGTGATTGTGGTGTTGAGTTGATTAAGCAACTATTGCATAATTTGCATTAGTTTTATTAGAACTAAGATTTGGGGAATTTGAATGGTAAAAGGTGAGTGGTGAGCTCATAAGAAAGTAAAGGCCATATTGATTGAAACACAAGTGTGAGTACTATTTAAATTGAGTGAAACATGTAAGGGAGTGTTTTGTGAGCTTTTTTTTTTTTTTTTTGCTACTAACAATTTCTTGTAGGAAAAATTAAAGCAATGACTTAAGAAGGAGGAAACAAATGGGGAAATGCTAAGGCCAAAGGCAAAGTCTTTAGTGTTAGTGATGATGACGAGTGCGATTTGGAGATGCCCGAGCTTGAGGATGCAAGTGATGATTAGGTTGTACAAAGTACATCACATAGTGAATTGCATGTTACAAGGTGAATCATGAATGTGTAAACCAAGATGGAGGATGAGGTATAATGTGAGAACATCTTTCACACTAGATGTAAGGTGCAAGATAAAGTATGCTATATGATCATTGATGGGGGTAGTTACACAAATGTAGCTAGTACCATGTTAGTTGAGCAATTGCATTTATATACCACAAAGCATCCTAGGCATTACACATTGTAATGGTTGAATGATTATATAGAGATAAAAGTGACTAAACAAGTAAAGATAGAATTTTCCATAAGCAAATAAGAAGATGAATTATTGTGTGATGTAGTGCCTATGCAAGCTTGTCATATTCTTTTGGGGCATCCTTGGCAATATGATAGGAGGGCTAATCATAATGGTTTTTCTAATAAATATTCTTTTATAATGAATGATGTACCCATTACCCTTAAACCTTTAACCCCTAAAGAAGTGTATGAGGACCAAAAAGTCCTAAAGTAAAGATTTAAAGAGTTTGAAAAAAAAGCAATAAAAAGAGAGAGAGAGAGAGAGAGAGAGAGAGAGAGAGAGAGAGAAAGAGAGAGTTTGTATAAAAAAGAAAAGGCAAACAAGCAAAAGGAGAGTTGTGAGAAAACCAATAAGAGGAGTGGGCAAAGAGTGGAAAAAGGAGAGCTTGAGGGGATGTGCAATGAGAAAAAGAAGAGTGATGCATATGCAAAAGGAGAGTTGAGTGTGAATAAGGTAAAACAAGAGAGAAAAAAAAGTTTTTATGTAAAAGAAAAATATATGAGGAAAGCTTTACTTTTAAGGTAGCCTATGTGATACGAACCCACTAGACGACCTGCCCTAGGAACCCGTTCAACATGAACCCAAACCCATGCTCTCAAGGAAAGTTCAAATCAAGTTCCAATTCAGACATAGAGAACCTTCACCTCATGTTTAGTTAGTCCAAACAACCAAAGCTATATCAAAACTTTAACCTTTTGAACAATAACAAACAAGCAACAAAGGTTATTAAAAAGACGCCACAATCTACTGTCTGAGAGATAGATTGATAAGTCACAAAGGTTGTCACATGGTTAACCACCAAGTAACCAAAGAGAATCCTCTCTAAATTTTATTAATCATCCATGATTGCATACCCTTAGGTTACATAAAATAAGGCTTTTATATAGGCTTAAAGAAACCCTAAATAAAACCTAATTAATATCCTAACTAAACAAGGAAACAAAATCCTTCTTAAATAAGAAAATATAATTCTACTTAAATAAGAAAATATAATCCTAATTAAATTCGGATTTACTTATGCAGCACATTGTAGTACACTTTTCAATATGATGATGGCCAAATTAACTTAAGCCAAAAACATAAAAGTTGTAGCTCTTATTGTTATCTTTCATCAGCATCTTGAATCACTTCATTTGGATCTATATTGAGTGAGATACAGCCCATTTACTGATGTATATTCAGTCTGCCCAGTTTTATTCACGATCTGATAATCTTTCATAATTTTAGCTCAAGTATAAAGCTGAATTAACTCTGGATATCTTCACCAAACTTGTAGATCTCTTTCTTAGCTTTCAAAATCTTCTTGAATCATATCAATCAGAGTTTTGTAGAGTGATTTATGGCTAAAATACTGAAGTATGCTACAAAATACGAATTTATGCTAATTGTTCTTTTCTTGAATGAACATTGTCTTATTAGCATGAACAAATCTTGAAATCTTCCTCTTTGGAGCTAGGATCACATCATTCTCCCTTTCTTCAAAAAGATTTGTCCTCAAATCTTTATCTTCCATGCAATTGGATATATATTTTTTTATTTAAAAAAAAACTCAAGAACACCACAAGAAAAAAAAATAAAGAAATTTTAAATAGACAAAAAAAATTCAAGACATATGTATTTTTTTAACTTATAAATAAAAAATAAATTTAAAATCCTAAAAATAAAAAAATGAAAGGTAGAAGATTAGTAACCTTAAACCCTCTTTGTATGAACCAACTAAAACCTTAGGTATATTAAACCTAAGACCCTTCGTTACAAATTGATCAAATCAAACTTAAGGTATAAAATCTAATTGATACGACCAACTAAAACCTTAGGTATATCAAACCTAAGACCCTTTGTTACAAATCATTCAATTAAATCAATCTAATACCAACCAAATTAAAAATCATAAAAAAAAAAAACATATTTATTTTTTTGACACATATAGAAAAAGTTTAAAACCACAATAATTAAAAAGTAAATTAAGGATACGTAGAATTGAATTGAACAAAACCTGATTTGAGCTAAGCTCTGATACCAAGTGATACGAACCCACTAGACGACCTGCCCTAGGAACCCGTTCAACATGAACCCAAACCCATGCTCTCAAGGAAAGTTCAAATCAAGTTCCAATTCAGACATAGAGAACCTTCACCTCATGTTTAGTTAGTCCAAACAACCAAAGCTATATCAAAACTTTAACCTTTTGAACAATAACAAACAAGCAACAAAGGTTATTAAAAAGACGCCACAATCTACTGTCTGAGAGATAGATTGATAAGTCACAAAGGTTGTCACATGGTTAACCACCAAGTAACCAAAGAGAATCCTCTCTAAATTTTATTAATCATCCATGATTGCATACCCTTAGGTTACATAAAATAAGGCTTTTATATAGGCTTAAAGAAACCCTAAATAAAACCTAATTAATATCCTAACTAAACAAGGAAACAAAATCCTTCTTAAATAAGAAAATATAATTCTACTTAAATAAGAAAATATAATCCTAATTAAATTCGGATTTACTTATGCAGCACATTGTAGTACACTTTTCAATATGATGATGGCCAAATTAACTTAAGCCAAAAACATAAAAGTTGTAGCTCTTATTGTTATCTTTCATCAGCATCTTGAATCACTTCATTTGGATCTATATTGAGTGAGATACAGCCCATTTACTGATGTATATTCAGTCTGCCCAGTTTTATTCACGATCTGATAATCTTTCATAATTTTAGCTCAAGTATAAGGCTGAATTAACTCTGGATATCTTCACCAAACTTGTAGATCTCTTTCTTAGCTTTCAAAATCTTCTTGAATCATATCAATCAGAGTTTTGTAGAGTGATTTATGGCTAAAATACTGAAGTATGCTACAAAATACGAATTTATGCTAATTGTTCTTTTCTTGAATGAACATTGTCTTATTAGCATGAACAAATCTTGAAATCTTCCTCTTTGGAGCTAGGATCACATCACTATGCTTATACTTATTTATAAGGAATCTTATTTGAGCTTTAACGATCTTGATCCTTCTTTGCCTAGTTCTTTTGTAAGATTATTGTAGGAATTTCAAGATGTATTTCCCAATGATATTCCTAGTGGTTTGCCTCCAATAAGGGGAATAGAGCATCAAATTGACTTTGTACCCAGTTCTACAATTCTAAATAGACTCGCATATAGATGTAATCCTGAGGAAACTCAGGAGTTGCAAAGGCAAGTTAAGGATATTATGAACAAAGGTTACATTAGAGAATGCATGGGCCTGTGCACCATTTTGGTTTTACTTGTGCCTAAGAAGGATGGAACTTGGAGAATATATATTGATTATCGCATAATCAACAAAATAACGATAGAGTATTATCATTGTATTCCTAGGTTAGATGATATGCTTGATGAGTTGCATGGGGCTATTATATTTTCCAAGATTGATTTGAAAGTGGTTATCATCAAATTCGCAGGAAAGAGGGTGATAGTGGAAAATTGCATTTAAAACAAAATATGGTTTATATGAGTGGTTAGTCATGCCTTTTGGTTTAACTAATGCACTTAGCACTTTTATAAGATTAATGAACCATATTTTATGTTCTTTCATTGGAAAATTTATGGTTATTTATTTGTTGATATATTTATGGTTATTTAATTATTGATATACTTATATAGAGTAAATCTTTGGAAGAGCATATTGACATGTGCATTTGGTTTTGGAAGTGCTGCGTAAGGAATGTTTGTATGCTAACCTCAAAAAGTGTAGTTTTTGCACACATAAGATTATTTTCTTAGGCTTTGTTGTTAGTGCGAAAGGAATAGAGGTAGATGAAAAAAAGGTCAAGGCAATTAAAGATTGGCTTACACCTAGAGCAGTTGGTGATGTGCGAAGTTTTCATGGTCTTACAAGCTTTTATAGGCGATTTGTGAGGGATTTTAGTACCATTACAACACCATTAACCGAAGTCATCAAGAAAAATGTTGGCTTCAAGTGGGGAGAAGCACAAGAAGAAGCATTTAACACGCTTAAGGATAAGTTGACATCTGCTTTTTTACTTACTTTACCTAACTTTTTAAAATGTTTGAAATTGAATGTGATGCTTCAGGTTTAGGAATTGGGGCTATTCTAATGCAAGATGTACAACCAATTGCTTATTTTAGTGAAAATTTAAATGGTGCAAGCTTGAAGTACCCCATTTATGACAAGGAGATGTATGCCTTAGTTCATGCTTTAGAGATATGGCAACATTATTTATTGCCTAAAGAGTTCATGATACATACTGATCATGAATCTTTAAAGCACTTGAAGGGGCAAAACAAGCTTAATAAATGACATGCTAGGTAAAGTGAATTCATTGAGTCATTTCCTTATGTCATTAAATACAAGTAAAGTAAAGAGAATGTTATGGCTGATGCACTTTTAAGAAGGTATACTTTACTTGCTTCTTTTCATGCCAAATTGCTAGGATTTAAATATATAAAAGAGTTGTACAAGAATGACAATGATTTTGGTAGTGTTTATTATGCATGTGAAAATATTACTTTTGAAAAGTTCTATAGGCATGATGGTTACTTGTTTAAAGAGAAAAGGATGTGTGTTCCTAACCATTTTATACATGAATTGCTTGTTCCTGAAGCACATGAGGGTGGTTTAATGGGACATTTTGGTATAGCCAAGACTTTAGATGTTTTACATTATCACTTTTATTGGCCTAACATGAAAACATATGTTATTAGAATTTGTGATAAGTGCATTGTGTGTAAACAAACTAAATCTAAGTTAAAACCACACGATTTGTATATGCCTGTACCTATGCCTAGTTCACTATGGATTGATATTTCCATGGATTTTATGCTTGGTTTACCTAGGACTAGGCATGGACATGATTCAATATATGTTATTGTCGATAGATTTTCTAAAATGGCTCACTTTATAACATGTTGAAAAACTAATAATGCATAATATGTTGCGAATTTGTTCTTTAAAGAGATTGTTCATTTGCATGGTATGCCTAGAACAATTATGAGTAATAAAGATGATAAATTTTTAAGCTACTTTTAGAAGACTTTGTGGGGGTAAATTATGTACTAAACTTTTATTTTCTATAACATGTTATCCATAAACTAATGGGAAAATTGAGGTAGTTAATAGCACTTTATCTCAATTAGTAAGAACCATGGTTAAGTGTAATTTGAAGTCATGGGAAGATTGCTTGCCAAATATTGAATTTTCTTATAATCAAAGTGTGCATTCTTCTACCAATTTCTATCCTTTTGAGATTGTTTATGGCTTTATTCCATTAAGTCATTTAGATTTGATTGCTTTACCTTTAAATGAAGAAGTTAATCTAGATGGAAAGAAGAAGGGAGGATTTGTGAAGTCCTTACATGAAAAGGTGTGAGCAAATTTTGAAAGAAAGAATGAGCAATATGCCAAACATGCAAACAAGGGGCACTTACAAGATTGACTTGCCTAGTGAGTATAGTGTAAGTGCTACTTTTAATGTTGCTGATTTTTCTCCTTTTGATTTTGATGTAGGTGCTTATTCAAGGACAAATCATCCTGAGGAAGGGGGAATGATGCAACCAAACTAAGCAAGCCCATCAAACCAAGTGATCCATTGCATTATGAGGGACCAATGACAAGATCATGGACAAAGAAGTTCAAACAAGCATTGAATTCGTTTGACTTTCATATTACAAGCAAGTTGGTGGATTCGACTACAAGTACAAGCTTGGAGTTGCATGATGAAGAATTTAAGCTAATTAGCTTAATTTCATATTCTAAAATTAATTAGCTTGAATTGGACGAATTTTCAAGTTATTTTTCTATTTTGGAGTCCATAAGGAAGATTCCAATCTTCGTGGTGAACGACCTTTTCTTACTTTTTTTATATGATTTCTTGCATTTAAAGTAGCCGAGGATTGAAATAATTAATATTATGATAAAATTAGTGTTGTTTGCTTTGGATTTTCTTTTTATTTTGTTTTAGTTCTTCATTTTTTTAATTGTCTTTACACTTTTTCATGTTTGTGTATGTGCATAATGCTTAGTACATGCAAGCAAGAAGATTTATAGTTATCTCTTGATTTGAAAATTGACTGAACATTTCATAGGAGCTTTCGAAGATAAAAGAATAGAATGAATAGTGGAGGTAACATGGATGCAAGATTTGAAGGTGATGGTAGGGAGAAGAAAAGAGCTACTAAATAAATAACTTGGAATAGGCCGAATGTGTAGAGGACAATGTGGGACTTTATGAGTCCTAATATTTAAGGTGATCAGAATCCCATTATAAGGCTAGTGATTGTAGCTAGTAATTTTGAAATCATGTAAGTAATGATTCTAAACTTATACTTTATTAGATTATCATATAAGGATCTAGTTCGACATATGACAAGATTTTTGTAGTAATGTTTTAGGATGAATGGGGTGCAGCCAAAAGCTATTAGGTTGATACTTTTCCCATTTTCACTTACAGACTGAGTAAAGAGGTGGTTTACAAGTTTATCTTCTAAGTCCATCAACACATAGGAGGAGTTTTATATAGCTCCTCAATAAGTACTTTCCACTTATAAAGGTTTTGAAGATCCAAAAGGAGATCAACTAATTCCATTAGAGGGATGATGAAAGCTTTTATGAATTTTATGATAGATTCATATTTTTGAAGAGATGATAAACACACATAACTTGTGGTATTATAAAAGAACTATACTAAGGAAAGGAGAAGCGTTAGAAGTATATGGATTGTGTAAGCACCCAATTTTGGGATGACTTGAGTTTGGATGCGATAGAGGACCCAATATTGAAAATTGAATGTGAAATTAGGTTTATTAGATCTAATTTATTAGTTTTGAACTAAAATATAAATTATTTTTAGGATTTATTTTTAAATTATTATTATTATTATTTATTTATGTATTTATTTATTTTAAAAAAATATAAAAAACATTTTTTAAAAAGGGAAAATTCACCAAAAGGCCAAATAGGCCTAAAAAAAAGTTTATTAACTAAAGAAAGGAGATGGGCCAATGGCCCAACTGGACCAAAATGAATTAATTTGGTAGTAAGAGTGGCACCATTAGCCAATTTCACGATTTTTTTTCTTTATTTAGTTATTTGTTTATCTAGTTGTTTAATTTTATCATAATTCCTAATAAATCAAATTGTTAGGATTATATTAGATTATATTTTTAATTTTATTATATATATATATATATATATATATATATATATATATATATATATATATATATATATATATATATATATTATAAATAAATGGATTTTATTTTCACATAGAGGGAGGCTCTTGGGTTTTACTCTTTCTTCTTAACCTTTTTTATTCTTAGTTGTGAGCCAAAAAAATGCAGTCTTTTCTCTCTTATTTTTTCATGTACTTTTTTTTTTTTTTTACTTTTTTGCCAAAAATCATTTCAAATAAACTAAAACCACATACAAACACAACAAAAGCCAGAGGCTTTCATCAACGGTGATTATCCTTTTGAGGGAAATTAATATTACATCTCATCCTCAAATCTTCTTCTTTTTATTTTTAATTTTGATTTCATATTTAATTTTATTTATTATTATTATTTTTAATCATTCATTGACTATTTTTTTTTAATTTTTTTTTCACTTGATGGATTGGATGACATGAACATTATGGAGAACAAAATCAATGGATAACCCATGAAGATCCATGGAATGCCATGGATATGCCCATATATCATTTTAATATAGATTATGGCTTTAATTTAATTTAATTTCATAATTTCTATGTTTTTTTTATTGGTTTGTATTTTTATTATGGGCATGTATTTATTATTTTATTTATTTTTGTAGTAGGTTGTAATAGCCCCAATAGTGAGAAATAGTGAATATTTTTATTTTCTGTCATTAAAATTAATTAGTAAATTAAGTTAATTTGGTAAACTCTAATTAAAATCAATGGAGGCAGTAGGTTAATTTAGGTTACATGTTAATTAAAATTAGAGTTTTTTTTTTGAAGAAATAATTTAATTGCTTGTTTGATCTTTTTTATTTGATTTTTCTTATATATATATTTTTATGTTTTTGGACTTGTTTGTTTGTTTTTGTATGTTTTGGGCCCCAAACCCACATTAGGTTCTAACCCATTTAATTAATAAGCTTTTTAAAATTGGATTTAAGTTTAATTAATTTTAAATTAATTTAGATCCATTTGGTTAATTTAGACTTAGGCCCATTTTTAGTTTAATTAAAATTTAACTTAGATTTTAGCTCAGCCCATTAATTACATTTCTTTTTTTAAAAAATAGATTTAGGCTCATTTTTTTTTCATTTAAATTAAAATCAGGTTAGAATTAAGCCCATTAAGTAATTCCATTCTTTAAATTTGTAGACTATAGTTCCATTTTTTAGTTAAAATTAAAATAAATAGACTTAAGTTCATTTGTTAACATGTAGGTCCACCTTTAATCCATTTTACTTGTAAATAAAAATATAGAATTAGCTAACTTTAAAATAAAATAAACATAGGTTAGACCTAGGGATGATGTGCTTCATATGTATTTTTTACATGCAATTTTATGACTAGTTTTCTTTAGGGCTAGATGGATGTTTAATTAGGGTTTAATAAAATTGTATATAAATAGAGAATAAGATAGTAATTAATAAAGTAATTCTAAATAAACACAAGACTGAAAGAAGTTGATATTCCATTCCCAGAATATCCTGGTTATGGTGCTAACTTTCTTTAAGAGAATTGAGTACCACCAATTGAATTGTCCCAGTTATTACCCTAGGTGGCAACTCCTCATCTGCAAGCTATGACTTTGTGGCATAGTAGTGTGTTCTCTAAGGCCCTGAGCCTAAACAGTGTCACAGTTGCTAAAATCTTTGATGCGCGCTAAACCCCGCTGTCTACAGTGGCGACTCCACTAGGGATAAGAGATACTAATTCTAATTGTGTTCTTTAGAATTATTTTATTTATTATTATTTCATTCTTGCATTCATTCTACATGTCCCTATTAAACCGATGGCGTTGGTTTATGATTCCATGATTCCACTAGCTTCATGGAGTTGTAAATTGGTTAACCATCACTCTTAGCCTTAACTTGGTTCAAGAGAGATTACCGGGCTTATCTGACCAGAGTCTATAACCCAAGTCATAAAGGGGGCATAATCTTCTCTCGAGTTGGTAAAGGATACTGGGCCCCTCTAACCTTGGCATGTAACTCAACATCCATAAAAGAGGGCATCTTGCTAAAGGAACCTTAACCTTTTCACTAGACTCCAACCACATATAATGGCCTAGTACTTCCCTTAAGATCTACCCAAATTACTTATATGATTTTTACCATGAGGTATTTCTATTTATAAAAGCCCAAGCCCAAGCCTATACTTTTGAAGCCCACTTGGGCTAATAAAGATTAGGCTAGACCTTTATACCTAAAAATGTTATTTCTATGCTAACTACTTTGAGAGATTTGACATGCGTGTTGGTCCTTGATATCCCCTATTGATATTAAGGCCAAGAAAAAAAATCCTAGGAAAAGAAACTCACCATTGAATACGTGTGTATGAGGAATAAGGTTAGAAAGTTTATGCTTACATGGTGCTTATTGATTGTTTCCTAATACTTGTTACATGCTATTTGGTTGCTTGCTACTTGCTGCATAACATGTGCATCATCCTGCACTTCATCCATCATACTAATACCTTATTTTGCAGCCATCATAGATTCATTTGGGTTATCTCGTATTTAGGGATAGAAAGCTGGTAGATTAGAAGAGTAAGTTAGAGTCTTAAAGCCCTAGCAAAAGAAATCTTTCACAGGCTGGATAGATTGGAGAGAAGTCATAACAACCCACTCTGTTTGGAAGCTGAACCAACCAAAACTGAGTCCATAAAAATGGAACAACAACAAGGAGGGAATTGGACCTTAGAAGACATCAAAGGAGCTCTAATGGATGACATGAGGGCTATGATGTAGGATGAACTAAGATAAGCTTTAGCTACACTAATGCCACCTGCCACTACTATTATACTACCACTTGCACTTAAATAACCACCTACTGCTATTATCCCACCTGCTACAGATGCTCCACCTACTGCCAATAATGTTGGGGGTAACCTATTGTCAGAAATCCACTTGTCCTTAATATGAAGGTGGAAGATATTGAGAATTACCTGGTAGAAAAAGCCAAGAGAGAATCACTGGAACTGGTATGAGACCTTAAGTCCAAGCAGATGCAAGCACTGACCTAGAAAATGTCTAAAATGGAAGAACTGATTATGGGATAAGGCATGGGATACTCATTCGACTTTGATGATATGCTGCAAATAAAGGGTGACAAGCTGCCTGATTATTCAAAATGCCTCAATTACAGAAGTTTGATGGAATTAGAGATCCTAGAATTCATCTGAGTCAATACACTATAACTATGAGCACTACTAAAGCCCCATTAGCAGTGATCAGTAGGTTGTTTATGTTGTCTTTAGAGGGAATGGCTATAAACTGGTATCACGAGTTAGAAAAATCTATCAAGGCTGATTGGAAGGAGTTATGTACTACTTTTCTGAAATAATATGAGTACAATACTAGATGGAAATATCCATTAGGGATCTAGAAGTGTATGTTGTACAAACACCAAGGAGATTGTCCAATTTCAACCAACCCCTGTCCAAAGTCCTAGATCATCTGATGCAAAAGGGCTTGCTCAGACCTCTCACCTTTTCCAAACCGCCAAACCCAAATGTCTCTGGCTATAACTTGAATAGTTATTGCAAATTCCACTAAGTTACTAGTCATTCCACAGACACATGTACCTGCCTTAAATATGAAATTCAAAACCTTATAGACTCTGGAAAAATCACAAACCCTGAAAACCCAAGCAATAAAAATAATCCTTTCCCAAACTACCAAAATGTTCCATTACCAACCACCATAATGATCATCTCAGGAGTAAGCAAAAAGGAAGTGCTAAACTCCTTTAAGGACCTAGACCTTAAAACCAATGAGAAATCTCTTAATTCCCCTAAGGATATGGAAAGAGCAGAAGACTTATTGGGTCAACCTTCAGGCAAGTTTGACTATAAGGTGTTTTATACCAAACCACCTTTTTTTGACATACCCTTCGAGTTGATTGTGCCTACATGATAGGGTGATGAGTTTGATGATGAGAAGCTACTAGACAAGAAAGAAAAATGCACATTTAAGGTACATGAAGATGAAGTCATGGAGACAGTTGGCAAAAAGATGCAAGAATTACAAGAATAGTTGTTATGTCAGTCGCCTCAAGAACAACCATTATGAGACTCAGTATCCCTAATATCTAGAATAGGAAATAAAATTTCTTATTGTCTTCTTTGAATAAAATTTTAGTTTCAATTTGTTTTTAGTGATCGATGTTATAATTCTGATCATGCTTACTTATGTAATGTACATCTTAATGGTACTGTGCATTATGATATAAATTGCATCTACATGTTTGACATAAATTCAATTCAATTAGATTCATTCAGCATGGGCACAAATGAAAATTCAAAGAACATATATATATCACATGATGTAACTTCTGAAGATAGGAAATTCGAGAAAAAAATAAAAAGAATAGAAAAAAGAAGGAGAGAAAAAAAAGAAAAAATAATAGTAAGGTAAAATTAGAGAGAAAAATTCATGACTGGATGATAATAAGTGTTGTATCACGTGATGTAATGAATGTTCTCATTTTTTCCTAATGAATGATTAAAATTGAATTTTAAATTTTTGTTGAAATATCGTATATTCGTCTTTATCATATTGCATAAGTATCTAAATGGAAAGACAATACATAATGAAAGCTAAATTAGAGCTATGAGATCACTAGTTTAGTTTTCCTTGTAAGCTTAGCATCCCCTTATACCTTGAGAATTCAAGTGGCCCAGTAACTTGCGATGCAAACCATGCCTTATAATTGTCATCAATTATTGCATCAGTATCAAGCCTCATATTCTGCTCAAGAATTCTTTGAAGTGTAAGTCCAGTTGATTTCATTATCAAGAACTTACTTCAATTAGTTTGCCCATTCCTCTGTATATTTAATACATGATACTACAACTAATAGGGTTAATAACATAAAGGGGTCAACAATAGTAGTGACCAAATCGAGTCTCTTGCACACATGAAGAAAAAGATTGCTAGAATGTATTCAAAATGAAGCTGGAGGCAAATTGTAACTCTGGGGCAGTTTGGGGGCAAAACAGTAAATACAACACTAGAACTTCAAAGTTAGCGAAAAAGATCTCAGGGCAGAAAGGAATAAACTACAAGCATACAAATACATAAGTTACCATACAACAAAAGCAGTAATGAAAAAGAAAAGTTCAATAGTGCATCAGTCAATCATGAGCTCCAGTGTAAAGCCATGGACCCCACTCACTAGCCTAGTCATCAGTCTAAAGCATCAAGTGCTTAAACCTATAAGCTGTTGATGAGGCACCTTGTTCTCATAGTCCAAGCTATGAATATAGCTTTGTTCCAAACAGAAGACCTATTAGGATCATGCATGTCATACATAACATGCATACATTTGCATACATTTGTTATGAAATACTTGCTTTTCATAATAAAGTCTTTGAGCCTAGGCAAGATTGTGCAAACACTTTGCTACCAACATTTAAGATTAGTGTTGTAAAAGTGCAGAAAGGTAGTTAGAATGTTCACATGTAAAGCATCTGAAAGAAAAAAGATGACACTATTCCAGTGAACCTAATGCTCAATAAGACTCTAGATTGCAAGAGCCCAATTATTTATGGGCCCATCTAGTAAGGGAATATCACCGATAGTGATATTTGCAAAAGTATAATCCTGGTGACCTCAAAAGGTTGGATAAGACATTCAAGCTCCTCAAACTCAGTATCCATCTCCATAGTCTTATCAGGAGCATCATTTAGAATATCTCTCTATAATAGTTAGACAAGTATAGGGTATGGAATATGGTGATGAGAAGGTCCAACATGTTAGCAATACATTTGTTGACCTTATAAAAAGGAAGAACGCATTCAAAACTTAAAATGAATGCACTCTGGAAAATTATGTGATCATAAAATAAGATCTCTAACTCTTGAACCTTTTTTTCAGGAGATGTCAAGAAAAGGAATGAAGCCCTCTACCATGGTATTAATGGAATGGTGGAAAGGCAAATTCAACCCTAGACTATGACTTCAATGATGGAGTATTATAACCTTGTGATAAGAGACATCATCATCATAATTAAAAGGGAAGAATGCAAAAGAATTACATTGCATTTTAACAGAATCTCTTCACTTTCAAATAGACCATACTAACTTATGGTATTTTGTGCAGGGAAAAAAAACAAAAGAATGAAGAAGGGGAAATGAACCGATACATCAATAAGAATGGGCAAGATAGCAAATGCTAAACCCTCACTAAGATAATAAAAAAAATAACAAAACTCTATTCTATAATAAAGTACCATCTCAATCATAAAATTCATAAATTGAAAGTAAATTCATCCACTTCATGAGATCATGTGCGAAAATCCTATTCATCCACTTCACGAGATCGTGTGCGAAAATCCTATCTCATGACCTCCGATTATAATGGCTTTTTTTTATTAGCCTCATGGAATTCAGATTATTAGTTAACGACTTTGTGTTATAAACTGTAATCAATATAATGCTTGCTTTACACCTAAACGAGGGAAAGAATATGCAAAGACAAAATCTATAGACTTGCTGTATAAATTGCTTGAATTTCAAAGTATTATTTTAGTCTTTTGAATAATAAATTTGAATATAATGTACTCCAATGCTCAGAAATGAGTATGAGTACAAATCCCTTAATGATATCCATGTTGAATAATATGATAAAGGCGAGGGAACACTAAAAGGAGAATCAAAATAAGAGCAAGCATAATTTACTCTAATGCTAATAAATGAGCAAGAGTATCAACGTGAACCTCTGGCGGTATCCACACTAAGTAATATGATAAAGGCAAGGGAACACTAAAAGGAGAATCAAAATAAGAGCAAGCATAATTTACTCCAATTCTAATAAATGAATAAGAGTATCAACGTGAACCTCTAGCGGTATCCACACTGAGTAATACGAGAAAGGTGGGCAAATACTATAAGAGGACCATGTCAAAAGTTACTCTATTTACTCTAATGCTCTAAAAGAGTATGAGTATCCGAATGACCTATCCAATGATATCCACACTGAGTAATATCAGAAAGGCAGGGGAATACTCAGATAAGGAAGAAAAACACAAAAATAGTTCAAAAGCTATTTTGATATCATAATTCAATCTATTTATGCTCAATTTTCATGAGTTTTGTTTAAGCAGATTCTCTTTGAACTTAAGTGTGGAAGCAAGCTCTTCACTTGATAAAAAAATTTGCTCTTAGCATAAGATGGTTAATAATACCTTTGACTTTTGAAAATGGCAAATAAATGATAGTCATAGAAATTAAAATTAATGAGATTCGTTGGGTGCACGTTATCTTGTGATAAAGCGATGAATTTTCTTATATTCAAAAAATAATGTACTTTATTGTATAATTATCATGCTGAAACTAACTTCAATAAGTTTTCAGGAATAACAAGTCCAGAAAAAATAAACCCAATATGTGGAATCAGCATTAGTGCCAACAAGTTAATCAAGGTCATCAAGTGATGAAGACGGTTGATAAGAGTCACAGTCGATCAAAAAAAATCTCAAAATCCTAGTCAACATGAAATTCCAATGTGATGTCTACATTTTGCATACATTGCACTTCATTTTAGTTATATGCTACACAATAGCTATAAGATCATTTTCATATTCACTTTGTTATATGCTACATAGTAGCTATAACATAATTTTCAGATCCACATTATTATATGCTACACAGTAGTTATAACAATCACAACTTGCTAGACACTACATAGTAGTTGTAGCACATTAATAAATCACTTTTTGCTAGACATTCCACAGGAATTATAACACATTTCAAATCTTTTGCTAGATGCTCCACAGGACCTATAGCACTATTATCACTATTTACTAGATGCTCCATATGATCTATAGCATATTTGTCTTCATCTAGACACTACATAGTAGTTATAGTATATTTTCGCTAGACGTCCCACATAGAATATAGTGAAAATCATAATCACTAGACGTCCCACAGGGAATATAATGAAAATCACAATCACTAGACGTCCCATAGGGAATATAGTGAAAATTATAATAAGTAGACGTCTCACAGGGAATATAGTGAAAATCACAATCACTAGATGTCCTACAAAGAATATAGTGAAAATCACAATCGCTAAACATCCCACAGGGAATATAGTGTCACATGCTAAACATCCCATAAGGAATATAGAAAAATGCACTGAACGCAGTATCAACCGCTATTCACTAAACATAGTGATAGCATCACCGCTATATGTTCCACTGGAACTATAGTCTGTTTTCAAAATGCACTTAACATAGTGTTAATTGCTATTCACTGAACACAGTGACAACATCACAACTAGAAATTCCATAAGAATTCTAGTATTCCTTAAATCACATTCAACATGACATAATGCCATGCATGGTCATGGTACATAGGTAAGTGTTATGACTCTTCGCCTTGAAATTGTGTCCTTATTTGCTTTGCCGCAATTTGTCAAGCAAATAGCGACAAAAGGGGGGCAACTATAAGCATACAATTTTAGGATGACATGAATTTAGATGCGATAGAGGACCCAATGATGAAAATTGACTATGAAATTAGGTTTATTGGATCTGATTTATTGTTTTTGAACTGAAATATAAATTATTTTTAGGATTTATTTTTAAATTCTATTTATTTATTTTTATTATTTATTTTAAAAAAAAAAAGAAAATTCAAAAAAATATAAAAATAAAAAAATAAAAAAAGGGAAGATTCACTAAAAGGCTAAATAGGCCTAAAAAAATTAATTAACTAAAGAAAGGAGATGGGCCAATGGCCCAAATGGACCAAAATGAATTAATTTGACAGTAAGAGTGGCGCCATTAGCCAATTTCACAATTTTTTTTCTTTATTTAGTTATATGTTTATCTAGTTGTTTAATTTTATCATAATTCCTAATAATTCAAATTGTTAGGATTAGATTAGATTAGATTTTTACTTTTATTTTTTTTTTATAAATAAAGAGATTTTCTTTTCACAGAGAGGGAGGGTCCTGTGGTTTTATTCTTTTTTCTTTACCTTTTTTATTCTTAGCTGTGAGAAAAAAAAATGCAGTCTTTTCTCTCTTATTTTTTCAAGTACTTTTCTTTAGTTTTTTTTTGCCGAAAATCAAATCAAATAAACTAAAATCACAAACAAACACAACAAAAGCCAGAGACTTTCATCAACAGTTATTATCTTTCTGAGGGAAATTAATATTGCATCTCATTCTCAAATCTTCCTCTCCTTCTACTTTATTTTTTATTTTGATTTCATATTTAATTTTGTTTATTATTATTATTTTTAATCATTCATTGACTTTTTATTTTTATTTTTTTCACTTAATGGATTAGGTGACATGAACACTGTGGAGAACAAAATCAATGGATAACCAATGAAGGTCCATGAAATGTCATGGATATGCCCATATATCATTTGAACATAGATTAGAGTTTTAATTTAATTTAATTTAATTTAATTTAATTTAATTTAATTATTTCTATGTTGTTTTTTTATTGGTTTGTATTTTTATTATGGGCATGTATTTATTATTTTATTTATTTTTGTAGTAAATTGTAATAGCCCCAATAGTGGAAAATAATGAATATTTTTATTTTCTATCATTAAAATTAATTAGTAAATTAGGTTAATTTGGTAAACCCTAATTAAAATCAATGGAGGTAGTAGGTTAATTTAGGTTACATGTTAATTAAAATTATGGTTTTTAGAAGAAATAATTTAATTTCTTGGTTGATCTTTTTTATTTGATTGTTCTTATATATTTTTCTTTTATGTTTTTGGACTTGTTTGTTTATTTTTGTGTGTTTTGGGCCCTAAGCCCACGTTAGGCTCTAACCCATTTAATTAATAATCTTTTTAAAATTGGATTTAAGTTTAATTAATTTTAAAATTTATTTAGACACATTTAGTTTATTTAGACTTAGGCCCATTTTTAGTTTAATTAAAATTTAATTTAGATTTTAGCTCAGCCCATTAATTACATTTCTTTAAAAAAAAAATAGATTTAGGCTCATTTTTTTCATTTAAATTAAAATCAGGTTAGAATTAAGCCCATTAAGTAATTCCATTCTTTAAATTTGTAGACTATAGTTCCATTTTTTAGTTAAAATTAAAATAAATAGACTTAAGTTCATTTGTTAACATGTAGGTCCACCTTTAATCCATTTCACTTGTAAATAAAAATGTAGAATTAGCTAACTTTAAAATAAAATAAACATAATTTAGACCTAGGGACGATGCACTTCGTATGCATTTTTTACGCAATTTTATGGTTAGTTTGCTTTAGGGCTAGTTGGATGTTTAATTAAGGTTTAATAAAATTGTATATAAATAGAGAATAAGATAGTAATTAATAAAGTAATTCTAAATGACCACAATACTGAAAGAAGTTGGTATTCTATTCCCAGAATCTCTTGGTTGTGGTGCTAACTTTCTTTTAAAGAATTGAGTACCACCAATCGAATTGTCCCAGTTATTACCTTGGGTGACAACTCCTCATCTCAATGCTATGACTTTGTGGCATAGTAGTGTGTTCTCTAAGGCCTTAAACCTAAACAATGTCGCAGTTGCTAAAATTTTGGACATGCGTTAATCCCTGCCATTTATAGATTGATAGTGGTGAATAAAAAATTGGATGCATTAATAAAATGGCTAGACAAGATAAGTATAAATGCAGTTTCTTCTTCAGCTTCTTCATCATGTAAATTTTGTCAAAGCGGGCATCCTACTATTTATAATCAATTAATGCAAAACCTATGTATGGAGAACATTAATTATGTAAGAAACTTCAACAAGGGTTAACAACAAAATACAGTACATGATGATATATACAACTAGAGTTGGAGGAACTGTATATGTTTCTAAAAAATATACTTAAAAGTTCCCTCCCCTTTAAAAAAAATTCCCACCATTTTAAAATTGTCTCTAAAAATGTTGGCAATGTTTTATTAATGTCATTCAATTACACATTTTACGATGTTTTATAAAACGTCTCTAAAAGCACATATTTATTTATTTAGTGACATTTTATTTCAAAAATGTCCTTAATGCCCATCTAATCCTAACTTACATTTCATTTATTTTTATTATTTTTTTATGGCCACCAACTGTTAGGGTTTTTTTTTCTTTCTTTTATTCAATATTGTAAATATGTAATCCTATATTCTCTTTAGCCTCTTTTCTCCTTTTCTTCTCAAACAATATAATCCTCAATACTTCTAATTGTTCCTCTTTCTCCATTTCTCCTCCTTCCACTTGTATTTCTTCATTTTCTTTTTAATCCTCTAACCATAATCAAATTTACTTATGCGTAAAATCTAGACATTGACTTTTGAAAACTTTATTAAGGTTTTCTAAAAGTTTTGTACTGTGCAAAATCTAGAGCTGATTTTGTTTTGCAAGTCTTAAGAATCTATGAGTTTTTAAAATACCATTTTTAAATTAGGGATTTTAATGATGACAATCATTTTAGTTCTTTCTCCTAGAGTTTTGCTAGTTTCAATGCCATCGCTCTTTGCTTCATTATAGGCTATTGTTTTTGCCAAATATGGCATTGGTAGTGGTGGTAGTATAAGTTTCTTTATAATGAAATTGCCTCAGTGGGTTATTCCTTTACTATCCTATTCATTTATTATTTCCTAAAGAACCCTTACTATTATTTGTTTGAGATGTCTTTAATTTTTTTTAATGTTAAATTAGTGCTTAAAATCATTTTTATAGTTTTTGTATCATTCATTTATGCAATTTTTTAATTTGTAGTCAAAGATTTCTTAATACAAGTTATTAATTTATTGTCTACATTTGCAAAACAAGAACTAAATTCACACAGATTAGATTAAGCAGCTTTTTGTTTCTTTTTTTTTAAAGATTCTTTAATGTTGTATTGAAATTTTATAGCTCTTAGAGTGTGTTTAGTAATGTTTATAGTTTTTAGTTAGTTGATAATAAGATCAAATCTTAGTTAGAAGCATTAACATTAACTTACTTTCAACTTCCTAAGCAACTTGGACTGCTCATAGTTATGAGATTCTTTTAATATCAATCTTTTAATTCTTGAATTTTTTATTTTAACATCTTTACATTTATAGGTGGAAGGATCAATGCACATTCTTGCACAATGTCGATTGCTCCAATTAGGTCTTCTATCACTTATCTAGCTCCATAAATTGAATTATTTATGTCCTAAATTATTAGCGCCATGTTGCATTGGATTTTAAAAGATATCAATGGTTAGAGTATAGAAGATAAAGTGCTAAATTATTTTCCTACAAGTTCAAAATATAACTTTAAGAGATTCTTATATATTTGTAATATTGGGTAGGGATTTTAAGTTTACAACCTGATAGGAAAGCTTCCCACCTTAGTTAATACTGCAAAACTATTATTTTTGTAAGTTTACACAACCAAAATTATAGATTTTAGCATAAAACTTTGTTATGTGCCTATCTCATTAATTCCTTATGCCTATAGATTGGTTTCTAAATCATAATTACTCAATGGAGACATTCCACTCTTTATAAAAGAAATAGATCTTTATGGTTCTTGCCACTTAGATGCTTTATTTTTTTCTTTTTTTTTATAAGAATATATAAATATGTTCTTTAATACTTAATCTTTAAATTTTTTCCATTCAAGTGTTCTTTCTTATAATAATTTCACAAGACAAAACCTAACAGTGCTTGCATGATAGTATACAAGGTCAGTATTGCAGATCTCTTTAATTGAGCTACATGTATTGATGTGCTTTGATATAATGAACATAAATACGTCTTCTTCTCTTTTTTTCCTGCTCTCTTAGCTTATTTCATAATAATATTAAAATAATGAACATAAGTACTTAATTAAGTTTCTTTCTATATGTTCTTCTTAGATAATACAGATACTTGAAAATATTTTCAACTTGTTCAAGATTCTACATAGAGAAGGTGGCAGATCCACCACTTGTTGGCACTTGAGCTCAATACTGGCAACTTGAAATGTTGCATACTAATGAACATGTTAAGAACATATTCTTTTTCACTAAAATTTTCTCATATGCTCTTTTTAATTAATTTTCTTCTTTTCAATTGACAACATATTATCATAGCGTAAGAGACACAAGGACTAATCATATTGGTTCAATTTTCTCCTAAAAGGTAAATTCTTTTTTTCTTTTCAATTTTGTTTAAGTTTTTCAATTTAGATTTTTAATTCATGAGTTTGTTTTTTTAATGACAATGATAATGTTGTTGTGGAATTGGATTTGTTAAGTATGAGAGTTCTGAGGAGAGGATTTTCTTTAATTATTAGTATTATTATAAAAAGAATGGTGCATAAAGTAAGTATAATCTGCCCTCGAAAAGTAAGTCTAATTTGTAATTTGATTTTCATAATCCAATTTCATTTTTATGCTCATTCTTTATTTTGTTATTTTAGTTGTGATATTTAAGTGATCAAAGACTTAAATATGCTAATAAAGTTATGATATTTATAATTGAGTCTTGCTAATAAAGATGAGTTTTTTCATTAAAGGTGTATTTTTTTCACTGATGGGTGAGTGTTTCTTGCTAATAAAGACGTGATTTTTTCATTCATGGATCAAAGTTTCTTGCCGTTAAAGATGTGATTTTTTCATTGATGGATTAGTGTTTCTTTGAGTAATTACATATAATTTGTTTATTTATTCAATTGGATTAGAGTATGATGGATTGTAAAATTTTGCATTTAATTGATGGATCCTAAACATGAAGCAGATAAAGTTACTTTCTTTTTAGCTTGTGTTAATATCTCTACAAATTTAATCACTATTTTAGTAGTTTTTTTATATTACATATTGAATGTACTTAATAGAATTGTTAGTTCTTATAAGTTCAAGTGTTCTTTCATTCAGATGTTTACTCATTTTGATTATTCCTTTCTCTTTTTGAAATGTAGGGTCTAGCTAAATGTGCGGCATGGAGTGCCAACATAATGGAAGATGATGATAAGAAACAACTTAAGAATGCAGAACTTCAAGCAAAGAAAAACATATTGTTAGTATTGGATTGTATTTTTTTAAGTTAATAAATTTGATAGTTAAATTAATTGTTCAAGTTATTTTAGAATAGTTTATATTGATTTTGTAGTGTTACTTCAATTTGAACCTATGTAAATACATTATATCAATAAAAAATTATTATTAATATTTAATGGCTCAAAATTATTTTGACATGGGTGTTAGAATGATAAAAAAAAGGATATTACTAAATAAATAAATAAGTAAAAGTAAAAAATAAATAAAATGTGATAATTTGGGATGAAATAAAAATGTCCTAAAATAATACTTTTAGAGACATTTTTTCCCTAACAATGTTGGCTTGAAAGTGGCTTGGCTTAGACTTTTAGGGACATTTTTTTCGTCTTAAAATCGAATGTTTTAGAGACACTTTATGAAATTTGTCTCTAAAAACTATTAGTGATAGGGCTATTGAAACGCCAACTGTGACATTTTATTTTCATATCAAATACTTAATAGTGATTTTTTTTTTATTTTTAGAGATGTTTCACTGATGTATCAAATTCTCATTTTTGTTGCAGTGTCATCAAAACTAGTCTTATTTTTAGTAAGAGAAACCATAGTCTTTATCATTATTTGGAAAATAAAATGAAGACTTGTATAATTATGGGGGTAATCAAAATGAATCAATAGGATAAGGCAACAAAAAGGCTTGAAGGTAGATTTGAGGAGATGTATCAATATAATTAACTCATCTTAATAAATCAATCATCCTTAATCCATAACTTTGAGGTGCAAATGGGAGAATTAGCTAACTCTTAATCTATAAGGAGTTAAGGTGCTCTTCTTAGCAACACATAGAATAATCACCTTAAAAGTAGAATAGCATTAGAACCACTTAAATGGAGTGAGAGCATTCATAATAAGGAGAATGATGGAGAAAAAGAACATGATTAGGTTAAAGTGCAAGTTCAGAAAGAGAGAGAGAGAGAGAGAGAGAGAGAGAAAGAGAGAAAGAGAGAGGTTCAAAATAAGAATCAACAGAAGAAGTTAACACCTAAACTAAAACCATATGAGCCACCAGTACCTTATTCATAAAGACTAAAGAAGCAGGAGTATGATTAGTAATTTTCAAAGTTCTTGAAGACGTTTGAAAAACTACACATCAATATACCTTTAGTGGAATCTTTAACTCAAATCCCTAAATATTAAATTTTTTTGAAAGAGCTCATATCTAGCAAGAAAAAGATGTAAGAATTTAAAACTGTTACTCTTAACAAGAGTGCAGTGCCATAGTTTCTAGTATGCTTCATCTAAAGCATAGACATACAAATTGTCTTACTATTCCTTGTTCTTTTAGGAATTAAAATTTTTAAAATGCTATTTTTTATTCAGGTGGTTCTATTAATTTGATGCCTTTATTTATTTACAAGATGCTTGGATTAAGAGAAGCCAAGGGTACCAACATTTGCTTACAACTAGCTGATAAAACTGTTAGAAAGCTAGAAGGCATGGTGGTGGATGTATTAAAGATGGTAAGAAAGTTCATCTTTCTAGTAGATTTTATGGTACTTTACTTTGAAAAAGATGAGGATATGCCTTTCATGTACACTGCAATAGCCATCATTGGCCTGTATAATGGAACTCTCCTGATGATGGTCATAATGACTTATATACATAATTTAAATGAGTCTAAAAGCTCTTAGAATTACCATATTTAGTATTTTGCTAGTTTTTTTTATTTTTAAAGTATTTTTCTTTAACACACATTTTTATTTTAAGGGTTTTGCACTTTCTTACTTACTTTAGGTTTAATTGAGCTTTTTATTGATGAATAACATTGTGATGCTTCTTGTACATTCTTAATTATGATTTGAAATTTATAAAATGATTATGTGCTAATTTAGTTATTTAAATTTGTGTTTTTGTGCATTAGAACTATTTGTTAATTGTTATGTATATGCATTAAGTGATACTTATTGGTCTTGATTTTTCAACTCTTGTTGTGATTCTTATGTGCATATCTTTATTCTCATTGTTGTTGATTAACTTATGATAATTTATTAGTCTAATTTATTATTATTAAAAGTTGTGTATGTGTTGTGATTATATATGTGTTTCTTTGTGCTTTTCTTGATCTTAGGAGTACTAGTTGGCCATTAATGGTTAAATTGGTACTTCCAAAAGATCTAAATGTAACTTATGTTCTTTTATTTCCATTTTAATCAATATTTCATTGCTTTAATGATTAATTATGAGCCTAATTTATGAATATTGAGTCTATTATGTGTATATTTTGCATATTGTGGTTTTGTGTTTAATTTATGCACTTAGAAGCATCAATTGATCATTATTAGTTAAAGTGATGTATTCTAAGATATTATTCATTTTTTAATGCTTCTTTTTTACTATAATAACATTTTTTTTATAACTTGATTACTATCTCTAACCAAATTTCCCCCTTTTATTGTCTGTTATTATTAATTAATTTCCTTATTTATTGCATTTCGTGCATTTTCATGTGCTTGATGCATATCATGTATCTTTTGCATATCGCTACCATATGTGTGAATCATTTATAGATCTTAGAAGATGATTTTTTTATTTATTAGTATTATTATATAAAGAATAGTGCATAGAGTAGGTCTAATTAGTCCTTAAAAAGTAGGTCTAATTTGCTCTTGGTTTTGTTTTTAATAATCCAATTTCATTTGTATGCTCATTTTTGTTTTATTATTTTAGTTGTGATATTTAATTAATCAAATACTTAGATATGCCAATAAAGTTGTGATATTTATAATTGATTTTTAATAATAAACATGTGTTTTTTCAATGAAGGTGTACTTTTTTCACTGATGAATGAGTGTTTCTTGCTAATAAAGACGTAATTTTTCATTCATGGATCAATGTTTCTGGCTATTATAGATGTGCTTTTTTCATTGATGGATCAATGTTTCTTTAAGTAATTGTATATAATTAGTTAATTTATCCAATTGGATTAGAGTATGATGGATTGTAAAATTTTGTGTTTAATTGATGGATCCTAGAAAATATGGTTATAGTTTTATCTCCCTAAACATGATGCAGATAAAAATACTTTCTTTTTAGATTGTACTAATATCTCTATAGATTTAATCACTATTTTGTAGTTGTATTATATTACATATTGAATGTACTCAATATAATTTTTAATTCTTATAAATTCAAGTGTTCTTTCTTTCATATGTTTACTCATTTTGATTAGTCCTTTAACTTTCTAAAATGTAGGGTCTAGTTAAATATGTGGAATGGAGTGCCAACATAATGGAAGATGATGATAAGCAACATCTTAAGAATGCAAAAATTCAAGCAAAAAAAGTATAATATTATTATTGGATTGTAATTTTTTTTAAATCAATAAATTTGATAGTTAAATTAATTGTTCAAGTTATTTTAGAATAGTTTTATATTACTTTTGTAGTGTAACTTCAATTTGAACCCATGCAAATTCATTATATAAATAATAAATTATTATGAATATTTAATTGATCAAAATTTTTTTGACATGGGTATTAGAATGATAATTTATTTTTATTTTTAAAGTGTATTTGTTTAATACACATCTTTTATTTTAAAGCTTTTGCACTTTCTTGCTGCTTTAGGTTTAATTGAGCTTTTGTTGATGACTAACATTGTGATGCTTCTTGTACATTCTTGATTATGTTTTGATGTTTATAAAATTATTATGTGCTAATTTTGTTATTTAATTTAGTTTTTTTTTTGCATTGGAACTATTTCTTAATGGTTATGTATATGCATTAAGTGATACTTATGCATTGATCATGATTTTTCAACTCTTGTTGTGATTCTTATGTGCATATCTTTGTTTTGATTGTTGTTGATTAACTTATCATAATTTTTGAGTCTAATAGCTATTCTTAAAAGTTGTGTATGTGTTTTGATTATAAATGTGCCTCTTTATGCTATTTGTGATCTTAGGAGTACTAGTTGGCCATTAATGGTTGAATTGGTACTTCTAAAAGATCTAAATGTAATTTATGTTCTTTGCTTTCCATTTTAATCAATATTTTCTTGCTTTAATGATTAATTATGAGTCTCATTTGTGAATATTGAGTCTATTATGTGTATATTTTGCATATTTGTGGTTTTGTGCTTAATTTATGTGCTTAGAATCATCAATTGATCAGTATTAGTTAAAGTGATGCATTCTAAGATATTATTCATCATTTTTATGCTTCTTTTTCACTATAATCATATTTCCTTTATTTAATCACTTGATTACTATCTGTAACCAAATTTTCCACTTTTTTTTGCCTATTATTACTAAGAGATTTCCTTATTTATTACATTTTTGCATTTTGTACATTTTCATGTGCTTGATGCATATAATATGCCCTTTACATATCACTGCCATATGTGTGAATCAATTTTAGATTTAAGGAGAGAAATTTTTTTTAATGATTAGTATTATTATAGAAAGAATGATGCATATAGTAGGTCTAATATGCCCTCGAAAAGTAGGTCTAATTTGCTCTTAGTTTGAGTTTAACAATCCAATTTCATTTGTATGCTCATTCTTTTTTTTTTAATATTTTAGCTATGATATTTAATTGATCAAAGACTTAGATATGCTAATAAGGTTATGATATTTATAATCGATTCTTGCTAATAAAGATGTGTTTTTTCATTGAAGGTGTACTTTTTCATTGATGGGTAAGTGTTTCTTGTTGATAATGACGTGATTTTTTCATTGATGGATAAGTGTTTCTTGTTGATAAAAATGTGCTTTTTTCACTTATGGATAAGTGCTTCTTTAAGTAATTGCATATAATTAGTTGATTTATTCAATTGGATTAGAGTTTGATAGATTGTAAAATTTTGCATTTAATTGATGGATCCTATAATTTTATGTCCCTAAACATAAAGCAGAAAAAGATACTTTCTTTTTAGCTTGTATTAATATCTCAGTACATTTAATCACTTTTTTAGGAGTTGTTTTATATTACACATTGAATGTACTTAATAGAATTGTTTGTTTTTATAAGTTCAAGTGTTCCTTTTTTTAGATGTTTACTCATTTTGATTAGTCCTTTCTCTCTCTGAAATATGTGGTCTAACTAAATATATGGAATGGAGTGCCAACATAATGGAAGATGATGATAAGCAATAGCTTAAGTATGCAAAACTTCAAGCAACGGAAATGTAATGTTATTATTGGATTTAAATTTGATAGTTAAATTAATTGTTCAAGTTATTTTAGAATAGTTATATATTAATTTTGTAGTGTTACTTGAATTTGAACCTATGTAAAATTTTATATGAATAAAAAATTAGATAAATATTTAATTGCTCAAAATTATTTTGACATGGGTGTTAGAATGATAAAAGAGGATATTACTAAATAAATAAATAAATAAAAATACAAAATAAATTAAATGTGATAATTTAGGATGAAATAAAAAATGTCCTAAAAGAATACTTTTAGAGACATTTTTTTTGTCCCTAACAATGTTGGCTCAAAAGTGGCTTGGCTTAGACTTTTAGGGACATTTTTTTCATCTCAAAATTCAATGTTTTAGAGACCCTTTATGAAATTCATATTTAAAAACTATTAGTGATGGGGCTATTGCAGTGCCAACTATGATGTTTTATTTTCATCTCAAATACTTATTAGTGAAGTTTTATTTCATTTTTAGAGACATTTCATTGATGTCCCAAATTCTCATTTTTGTTGTAGCGTTAAAAAAATTAACCTTATTTTTAGCTAGAGAAATCTTTATCTTTATCATTTTTTCATAAAATAAAATGAAGAATTACATGGATATGGTGGCAATTAAGATGAATCAATAGGATAAGGCAATAAAAAGGGTTCAAGGTGGATTTAAGGAGATGTATCAATATAATTAACTCATGTTATTAAATATTTCATCCTTAATCCACAACTTCGAGGTGCAAATGGGACAATTACCTAACTCTTTATCTAGAAGGAGTTAAGGTGCTCTTATTAGCAACACATAGAAGAACCACCTTAAAAAGTTGAATAGCGTTACAACCACCTAAGGGGAGTAAGAGCATTAATAATTAGGATAATGATGGAGAAAAGGAAGATGATTAGGTTAAAAAGGAAGTTCAAAAAGAGAGAGAGAGAGAGAGGTTTAAAATAAGAATCAACAAAAATTTAACACCTCAACTAAAACCATATGGGCCACCAATACCTTATTCATAGAGATTAAAGAAGCAGGAGTATGATTAGTAAATTTCAAAGTTCTTAAAGATGTTTAAAAAAATACAGACCAGTAAACCATTGGTGAAAGCTATAACTCGAGTGCCTAAATATGAAAAGTTTTTGAAAGAGTGCCTAGCATGAAAAAGATGCAAGAATTTAAAAATCTTACTCTTAATGAGGAGTGTAGGACCACAGTTTATAGTATGCTTCCTCTAAAGCATTGACATACAAATGGTCCTACTATGCCTTGTTCTTTTAGGAATTAAAATTTTCAAAATGCTCTTTATTATTTAGGTGCTTATATTAATTTGATGCCTTTATTTATTTACAGGAAGCTTGGATTAAGAGAGGCTAACCCTACTAGCATTTGCTTACAGTTGGCGGACAAAACAGTTAAGAAGCTCAAAGGCATAGTAAAGGATATATTAATGAAGGTACAAAAGTTCATCTTTTTAGTTGATTTTATGGTACTTAGCTTTGAGGACGATGAGGATGTTCCTTTGATCTTTGGTATGTGTAGACACCCAATTTCAGGATGATGTGTTATGGATACGATAAAGGACTCCAATAATGAAAATGTCATGAATAAGCCTTTAATACTTGAACTTTGAAACATCAGAGTTTTGATTGTATTTTTCAAAGAAAGGATTTAATGTTTTCAAGGACTAAATTGGAACATTTTTTAAGGACCTAATTACAAAACTTAAATTCTTTTAGGGACCTTTTTATAATTAAAAGTTAAAAAAAAGGTCAGAATTCTATAATTTCTATTGGAATTACATAATTTCGGTCGGAATTAGACCTTTTCCATCTGTTTTTTGGATTTTTAGAAAATAAAAATGTCTTTTTCTTAAATCCTAATTGGTTTGAAATTCTTTTAAAATTATTTTTGATATTTATCTAATATTTTTAAGGAAATAGAAGTCTTTTAGTAATCAATTTATATGTAGGTTTCACTATAAAAAAGGGGCTTTGGTTCCTTTAAAGGAAAAGAAAAAAAGGGAAAAAAGGAAAAAAAATGAAAAAAGGAGGACAGAAAAAAGGGAGGAGCAATACTATTATTCTTAGTTTTTTGATATTTTCGCTATGTCAAATTGTCTTTTGGCTTTTGGTTGATTTTTCTTAAAAAAGGAATTCTCTATAAAAATTCCTTTTTGCTTAATTGATTAATTGAAGATCTTTAGAGGATTTTTGAAGAACAAGATTCGAAGACCTATTAAGAATGGTGATTTTACAAAATCTGAGGAGCATTCCATTAAAATCATCCATAAGAATCATCTTCTCCTTATTCTATTTTATTTGATTGATTTATTTATTTTTAATTTGTTGATTTTTAATTTTTTTTATTATTGTTATAATGTATTCACTAATCATAATTTTGTTCTCTTTTTATGGTGATTATGGAGGAAAATACATGATGATGTTTAGAGGACTAAACTTATAAGAAGTCCATGAAATGTCATGGATAAGACCTTGTAGCTAGATATAGTTTTTAGATTTTTATTATTTTTTATTTAATAGTTTTATTTATATTTTTTTGGGGTGTATTAATTATATTTTTTATTATTTTCTATAGATCATTGTAATAGCCCTAGTAGTGGGAATAGTAGAATTATGTGTGTGATTGCCTGTTTATGTTGATTAATTGGTTAGTATAATTAGGGTTTCAATTGGGTAATTAATTAAAATCAATGGTGGAAGTAGATTAATTTAGGTTGCATGTTGATGAAAATTCGGGTTTTAGAAGGAATTAATTTAATTAGTTATTTGATCTTTTATTTAATTATTTTGGCATGTTTTATTTGTTTTTGGGCTTGTTTATTTATTTTTCTGTGTTTTGGGCCTTAAGTCCATATTAGATTCTAATCAACTTAAATAAATTTAGGTTTTTTAAATTAATTAAAAATGCATTTTAGGCCCATAATTAATTAGATTTTTAGGCCCATTTAGTAAATTAGATATAGGCCCACCTAATTTAATTTAATTAATTAGACTTAGCTCACTTAATTTAAGCCTTTTTCATAATTTGTAGATTTAAGATCACCTTAGAATTAAAACATGTAGAATTAGGCCCATTAATTTAAATACTCCGTAATTTGTAGATTTAGACCCATTTTTAAAATTAAAATAAATATACCTAGGTTCATCTAATTAAAATTAAAAGGAATTAAGTCCATTAGTCTTTAGCTCACTTGTAAATTAAAACATGTAGATTTAGTTCATTTAATTGAAATTAATGTAGATTAGACTAACTTAGGGATTATATGTTTGAATGAATGCCTTATTTACTTGTATTTTTGATGACTGATTTGCCTTGGAGTTAATTGCTAGAATAAGGGTTTATATGAAATTGCATATAAATAAAGGATAATATAGTAATTCATAAATTAATTCTAAATGAACACATGACTGAAAAGAAGTTGGTATTCCGTATCTAGAATCTCCTGGTTATAGTGCTAGTTGTGGAATCAAGTACCACCTTTTTTATTTATCCCAGTTATTACCTTGGGTGGCAACTCCTCATCTCCATGCCATGTCTTTTTGACAGTGGTTAGTGTGTTCTCTAGAGCCCTTAGCTCAAACAGTGTCACGATTGCTAAAATCTTGGGCACGTGCTAAACCCCGCCGTTTACAATATGCCTTTCATGTATACTGCAATAGCCATCATTGGCATGTATAATGGAACTCTCCTAATAATGGTCATAATGACTCATATACACCATTAAAATGAGTCTAAAAGTTCATAGGATGACCGAATTTAATATTTTGCTAATTTATTTTTAAACCTTTTGCACTTTCTTGCTTGCTTTTGGTTTAATTGAGCTTTTGATTGATGATCAACATTGTGATGCTTCTTGTACATTCTTGAATGTGATTTGATGTTTATAAAATGATTATGTGCTAATTAAGTTATTTAATTTTGTGTTTTTGTGCCTTAGAACTAATTTTTAATTGTTATGTGTATGCATTAAGTGATACTCGTGCATTGGTCTTGATTTTTCAACTCTTGTTATGATTCTTATTTACATACATTTGTTCTGATTTATGTTGATTGACTTATGATAATTTGTGAGTCTAATTTATTATTATTAAAAGTTGTGTATGTGTTGTGATTGTATATGTGCCTTTTTGTGCTTTTTGTGATATTAGGAGTACTAATTGGCCATTAATGGTTAAATTGGTACTTCTAAAAGATCTAAATGTAATTTATGTTCTTTTCTTTCCATTTCAATCAATATTTGCTTTATTTAATGATTAATTATGAGTATATATTTGTGATTGTTGATTCTATTTTGTGTATATTTTGCATATTTGTGGTTTTGTGCTTAATTTACGCACTTAGAAGCATCAATTGATCATTATTAGGTAAAGCGATGCATTCTAAGATATTATTCATCATTTTTATACTTCTTGTTTTTTACTATAATCATATTTCCATTATTTTATCACTTGATTACTATCTCTTTCCAAAATTTCCCCTTTTATTGCCTATTATTACTAATTGATTTCTTTATTTATTACATTTTTGCATTTCATGGATTTTCATGTGCTTTATGCACATCATGTGCCTTTTGCATATCACTACCATTTGTGTGAATCATTTATAGGTATTTTAGGATAACATGACGTATAGATATATATATATTAGTATAGTTAGCAATGTTAGTAGAGTTAGTAACAAAGAGATTGAGACCCTTGGAGATTGAATAACATGACGTACAGATATGCAAAAATGCATGATCCTAATAAAAAATCCTAACATGACGTGTATATATATAAATATATATTTTATTATCAAGATCCTAATAAAAAATCTCTACATTTTTATTTTTAATTTATATAGCATGCTCATTTTAATATTAATTTCCTTTAATTTGCTTTATAGTATTTCATTATTATTATTATCTCTTTTCTCAAAATCATTTTCTATTTATTTTGTGCTTTATTTATTATTTATTTGCTCATTTTTCTTTAATTATAATCTCTACTTCCAATTCTATCTATTTTATGCATTATTTGTTATTTATTTTCTTTTATTTCAATTTTATATTATCGTATTTGTTATTTCCATAATCTGTACAATTTTATTCTCTCTATCTCTAATCTCATTTTTTTTCATTTTTATACTTAATTTATTATTTCTTTGCATCAATTTTTTTATAGCAGTTTTTTATCTTTTATTTATTTCTTTCCAATGCTATATTAATTCTCTACTCTCAGGCACTTTCTTTTAAAATTTATTTATTATTTATTGTTAATTAATTCATGATGTCATCTTGATTTCTACTCTCATCTCATTTTTCTTTCTATTTTATTTAGTTATCAATTTTTTTTCTTTATTAATTCTTTATGCATTTATACAATATTGCCTAATTTCTTTTAAATTAATTGTTATTTTATGTTTTTGGCATGATTTATCTCTACACCTCCATGTTTACTTTAATTTTTATTTTATTTTAATTTGATTTACTTGTTACTTATCCTTTTTTATGTGTCTCCACAATGCCACTTTTCATTTATTTAATCTCTATATTCATTATTTATATTTACTATTTGTAGTTTATTCTTTCATTTAATCATCTACTATTCTCATCCCCTTTCTTAATTTATTTTCGAATTTATTACCCTAATATATTTTGATTACTACACAACCTTATATGTATTATTTCTTTTATGCATTTTCCAATTTATTTGCATTAATTCTTAATTTTATCTAAATAATTCAATTTTTAATATAATTGTTATTTTTAATTTTTAATTTAACTTAACCCCAATTTTTATTTTCTTTAATTGTTCTCACAATAAATTTTATTCTGATTTTATCTTGATACTATTTAATTGTTCCTTTTTATTCCATCTTGAAGGAATTTTCTATTTATCTTCTTTTATTTTCTTAATTTTATTTTCTATTTTGTTTATATTATTTTATTTCTTTCATACAAAATTTCCTTTATTATTCATTTGTGAATATTTGTTTATTGCTTGTTATGTTGTATTTTGTGCACCCATTCATAATGTTGAAAATCAACCAAAGTCTCAAAATCAATTATTTTCTTTTCTTTTTCTTAAAATCATTTATGATGATTGTCGGGATGATAATGAGGCAATAATGGATAACATACATTCAAATTATCTAAGGTACAAGATTTTAAATTTTGTGTCCCAAATTGATAAATTAAACATGTTATTAGTTAAAGGTCATAATTTGACCAATTAATCACCATAAATTTGTTATTTTTCTAGTCCTTTTTAACTTCCATTTCTTATTTACCCATTTAAGAAATATTACTTAATTTTTTTCTTTTTATTCACCCTTTTTAAAATTTTCCTTTTATCCTATTTATGGATTTTTAAAACATTTTTCATCTTATTTATTATTTATTATTTTATTTTAAATAACAATTTTGCTCTAAATAATGGCCATAAAACTCAGAAAATAAGGATAATATGAAAAGGATAATCCTACTCAAGTGTTTGCCTCTCTTATCTCCATTTTTTTTATTTTTTTTTATTTATTATTGATTTCACTTTTCATTTGATATAATTAGGATTACATGCTAGAAATTCATGACATATGTGTGATAAAATATGCTACAATTGTGTGCTATTATACCATGACATGTCAATATACCATGATTATGCTATAGCATGTATATTTATTTTTCCATAATAATTGCCATGATATGTGAATTTATACCATGTTAATACTTGCTAGGATCATGCATTATATTTTGCCATGTTTATTTATTATAATTAATATGTTCATGCATTATGCCATGCTCATGCATCATTATTTATTTTTATATTGTTATTATGTGCTTGTGTGATATATATTATGCTTGCATTTGTGTGTATTGGTTGATCCAAAATGGTACATATTTCTTGGAAGCATTGTATATAACTAGTAAATTTGGCCTTGCTTAGCATCCGGGCGGTATAAAGATGCCTCAAAATAAAATGAGACTGCTCTTACTGACATTGACATTCAAATTCGATGCTTTATCCAATGGGCAAATACAATTCTAAGCGAGGGATCTGAGTTTGCCTAGTCCTTAATCGGACAGTTTCTCAAGTGATACCAAGTGGTGACTCCTATTTCTCTTTGCTATGTAAAGGGTTGTAAATACATTTATGCCATTCCTAAGCTTTTCTAGTATTCCCCTCACATTCCTTTTGTTTTCCTGTAATAAGGAAAAATCGTCTGTGATCTAAATAGTGCCTAGTCAAACCCGTTTGTGCTAACAGTGGCGACTTCATTAGGGATAGAGATGTTGATCCTGATGTTTGTATAAATACAATAGTTGTACTATAGTAAAAGTCTAAATTATATCATTTTTTAAAGGATAATGACCCCACAAGTCCTATAACTTTTTAACTATTTCAATCAAGTTCTAAAACTACATTTTTTAATTAAGTCTTATAAGCTCTTTAATATTTATTTGTTAGTCCTTCTACGTTAAATCAAAAAAATATGTTAACATGTCAATTCAACCCCACCAACTTCAAGCACATATGTAGCCAGCTCATAGTATCTTTTTTATGTCATAAACAACATTTTCTTCCTTCATCATCAACTTTTAATGGCTAATTATTGTATTTACTTTATAAATTTCTTCCATTGATTACATTGATGGACACTACAAATTTAAATAAAAAAAAGTAAATCTTCTAAAGCATATTAAATACCCAATCCAAAAAATTTTACTTTAAACAATCACTAAGAATAAGCTAAATGGTTATAAAGCTAATAAAAGAAGAGAAAACACTACCAAAATAAATTCAAACATTTGAAAGAATAAAAATCCTATTTAAAATGAATAATTACAAAAAAACGCATTCATATAAGAAGTAAGGATAAAGAAACAAAAGAAGAAAACCCATTACTATAACCATTTTAAGAATTTTAAAAAATAACATTAGTTTTTCAAATGAACTAATTATTAAGCAATAGACACAAAACATCACCTAAAATAGAATAGATAATTCAATCAGTCCATATTCCACACAGGATAGCTTATAAAAGAAGTAATAAAGATAAACCTAAAAAAATTCTTATAAAACCTAGAAAATTCTCATGAACCCAATATAGTGGAATCCTAAAAAGATAAAATTTAAGGACAAGAGAAGAACCTATAAACAAGAAATTCAACAAATTAAAAAAAGGCAAGTGCATGACATATATTCAACAATATTTCATGTTAGTTCTTTAATTGGCATCCCACATTTCTTTAACAATAAATAAAACCCTTAAATGCAACCAGCCATTTTCTACCATTTTATGTAAATCACATAATAGATCAAAAGCAAACAAGAAATCAAGAAAATATCTTTTAATTAGTCAAAATCCTTAAAAACTTTTTCTAAAAAAAAGAACCAAAAGAAAAGTTATAGAAATTAATTAAACCATAACTATAAAGAAGCAACTTCATCTTTTAGCACTAACAATGGCTAATAACTTAAATACGAGCATAAACTAGTGAGATTTCATCATCAAGAATGAGATTCATGTCAAAACTTTATTAGACAATATATGACAAGGAGCAACTAATGATTGTTAAGAAGAAAGAGGGGTTGAGAAAAAAGGGTTTCAATCGATGGTGGCACTACTTCACATGAACAAAACAAATGAAGGATAAAAGACAGGAGAGGAAGAATTTGAGAGAGATATTAGTGGAAGAAAAGGAAGAGGGTTGAAGAAGATATGGTTTTAGTAATGGGAAGTGGAAAGCTGAGCTGGAATTATTTGCTAGTTATTGCTTACTTAAGTATATGGATCGCTATAGTAATATAGTGAATTAAGTACAAGTATTATTTTCATAAAGAATAGATATTGACTACTATTTTACTTAGGTAATTATTTGTCTGAAATTCAGAGTTTGAAAGATTAAATTAAAATGGAATTAAAACTAACAAGTTACACTAAAACTAAACTAATGTAAATTATTTCAAATAAACAATTAATGATGAATACATTTACTAGAAATTCTTTTTTCACTTTTTGGATTTTTGCATTTACTTAACAACCTTTACTTAATCTAATATAAATTTCTACTTATGATGCTTACTAATAATGATCTTATAACTCTTTTTTAAGTAATTAAAAGACAATTTAATTATTTCAATTGATAGCCTATAAGTATGGACTTTTGCATTGTTAAGTTAAACTAATAAATCCTTAACTAAATTTAAGCAAAAGGTAATTCATGTAATATTAAGTATTCAAAAGGTCTCTAAACTCAATTGAACTTAATATACTTTAAACTAAATCCTAAGTTATTAATTTTCTCTCGGTCTCATAGCAACTTATGTGAATATTCAAATTAATCTTTAAACACAAAGCATGCATCACCTCTCAGTCTCAACATAACTTGATTGTAGCCATATATTTAATATCATTAAACATAAATTTAAAATCCATATGCAATCAATCAAACTTAGATTAAGTAAAAGAAATAGTTAATAGGTCCCAAAAGGTACTAAGATCATTCTAAGTGCATAAAGAAAATTTAGCTTAACATATTTATTAAAACAAGGACACAAGTAGAAGAGAATTTAGCAAAAATTATAATAAATAATAAAAAATTATAATTCCCAAACTTTCTATTTTGAATAGGTTCTTGAATGCTGAAAGCTTTCCTTGCTCGTATCCTTGCAGTTATGCCTTCTACTGATGAAAATAAATTTATAATGTAATGTTTTATGTATGTTAATATGATGATCCTCCTTCTATCACTTCTAATGGTCCTTTATATAGCCAAAATTCATCCTTATTAGTGTTAGAATCATATTAGTTTTCAAAGGAATCAAAATCCTAATTGAATTAGGATACTTGTATAGCCCTTTATTAGTAAGACAACTTCAATAGAATTTTAGTCCTAGAAGATGACTAAATCAACTCATGATGTTTTCATGTAAGTTGTAGCCTCATCTCTTAGCTTTTTGAAACACTTTGAAATACATCATTTTGACCTTCGTAGCTTAAGTTATGGAAAAAATACTAAAGCATATGACAATTACAATTCTTCCAAATGGAGGCGCATGATTGTATTATGTAAGCGCATAGTTGTGCAATCCTTCATTTGTATTTTCCTCTCATTCAACCCATACTATATGGCTATATGGTCTTTCAAGTCTTATTTTTTTGCTTGAAATCACTCATTTTGACTATCCTTTGCTTGCTATTCGAACCTAAGCTATACAACAACTAATAAAAACATAAAATTACTTTCAAATATAATAAAAAACTTAACAAAATTTAACAAAACATAAGATCAACTTAAAATTAAACCTAATTTATATAAATTAATAAATGTATATATAATGTCAATTTATTAAATTTTAAATATCTTAACCTAATAAACCCATTAAAACAAGTAATACTTACCTAAATACTAAGTCCAAATAACACATAATATGCATTTATCATTTGCAAATGTGGTTGATGACTTGGAAAAATAAGCATGAGTTGGTTGAAAACATGTGTTCATTCTGTTTGATTTAACAGAGAAGGATGAATGAGTAAATATTAAAGAGCTTATAGGACTCAGTTAAAAAAAGTAGTTTTAGGATTTGATTGAAATATTTTAAAAGTTATAGGACTTGTAGGGTTATTATCCCTTTTTAATTAAATGCTATAAGATTTTTTTTTTTTTACAATTGAGTTCTAAAAATTTTAAAAAGATTTTTTGTTAGATATATATAATAAGTATAACAAAAACTAAATAGGGGAGAAATATTTTATTTTAGAATGTAGTTCAAACAATTTTAAGTTAAAATAAAATTTTTGGGCTTATACGTTAATCAAGTTAAAAATAAAAAATAAAAAAAATCATGTATCAAATTGTATAAGTATAAGAATAATGAGTTATAAGGGTTGATCCTCTAGTTTATAATGATACAATAATAATAATTATATATATAATAATGATTTTATAAAAATATTAAATTATCAATAAATTATTATATTAATATTAAATTATATTAGTAAATCAGATTAAATTATATCATAATAAATATATTATATAATGCTAATTATAATTAGAGCAAAAAATTATTAATTATTTATTAGGTTTAAATATATTAATGGTCACCTAACTTTATACTAAGTCTAAATTATTGGCTTCTCAATGGTTCCTTGGATTGGATGTCCAGACATGTGATTTTATAAATACAATTATCCAAAGCTTACCCTTATTACCATTTGAGTAAAGTGAACTTGGACTTGGACACAACCCATTTTCTAAGCTTGTTTTGCAAAAATGCTCAAGATAAAATGTGTTAGTGATATGCACTAAGTCAATCATATATGACCATATTTTGACTTTATCATTTTATTTAATAAAGAGACATTTTTCATTATCATTTTGTGTTATGATAATTACTTGAATAGTCAATTCTTACTAAGGTCATCAAAGTATGTGACTTAATAGTAAAACCCTTAGATTAAATATGAGTTCCATTCAAATTATCCCTAGTCATAACAATATGTTATGGCTAGTATGATGTTGATTGATGATTATGTTTTACTAATCATGAATATGAGATATTAAGTGAACCCATAGGTACTTATTTAGGAAATAATGTACTGGATTGACTCATCATGAGAATACTATATAGATAATTGTTATAAGTAATTCTCATCATAATAATATTGATTTAGTCCTTTGATCTTGAAATCATTATGGATTTCTAAATAACTATTATATATTTTGACATAATCTAACATTGTATTTAATAGGATGATTAAATAGATTGTTGTTGGATATGAAATGAGTTATGTGAGGAATGTGAGTGATTGAGAAGGAATTTGTCCCTCATTTAATCTGAGTAAGATATCTATGGGCCCCTTGATAAGATAGACTGAGGAAAATGCATGGTCATGCTAAAGTGAATTGATAAAGAGTTATCATTCTCATTTTACTTAGAGCCAAGAAATAATATGATTGAATTATATAAGGATGACAAAAACTATGCCTTATATTCAATCAAGATATCATGTGACAAAGGGATTACAATATTTATTATAAATTAGGTTATATTGGATTATTGACTTCACATGACTTAGGTAGTCATAATGTCTTGCTAAAGGGCACTTATGACTTGTAGGCCTAAATAGAGATTTAAGGCCCATTGCCAACGTCATGAGAACCTATAGGGTCACACACTTAGAACAAGCCCAAAAGTGAATATGGGTTTGGGAAGCCCAAATATGCTCTGTGGAAATAAATAAATAATTTATTTATTTAAGGTAAAGGTTATGTTAAATTAATAGAATATTATTTTTGATTTAATTTTAAATAAAGTCAGAATAATAATAATTGAGAAATTAAAAAAAAAGTTATTTTGGTAAGTGAAACCCTAATTAGAGGTCTATAAATATGTTATATTCTCTAGGGTTTCACTAACTCAATCATTAGCCACCAAAATTTGTTTGTCTCCTCTTAGAAAAACTAAAACACATGGTGTTTTTATTCTTGATTTATGAGTAATCAAGAGAAGTTATAGCACACTAAGTTTTTGTTTTAATCAAGGGCTATTCGTGTGGACGCTTGTGGAGGATGGATTCTTTTGGAGACGTCTTGATCCGAACTACCAAAATCAAAAGCTCGAGGTAAGGTGTCACAAGAGTGAACCTCCTCTCTGCCTTCCAACTGTCTTACCTCTTCTGCATTTGTGGTAAGATTTGAAAACCCTAGTTTTAAATCAATTAATCGAATTACTTGAATTCGAGTTAGGGTTTGTGATTAAAAGTTTTAGTTTTTGTTGTGTTTTTTGAATTATGAAACCCAACAAAATGTACCTAATCTCACACAATTTTTTGGCTCATCATGTATACATAATTAACAACATGTAGAACCTTAACTTATAGCAAGCGAAGTGTAAATACTAAATAAGGATTGAACCACTAGGGTTTTGAAAAAGATAAAAGTGTAAGAGTCTTTGATTTATAATGTCTAAAATTCATATTCATTCCTTTTAGTTAGAATATATAACATATTAATTTAATCTAAATAGAAGAGAAAATCAAAAAAATACTAATTTGATCAATGCCTAAATATCCCCTTGATTTCTCTTATATAAAGGATTCACATTATTAAGGAAATTAAGGATCAGTCATTGACTTTATTTATTAAATTCTTATGCCATGGATCCTTGTCCATATTGTAATATGGACTAAGGGTCTATAACATGCATGACAAGTATAAAAAATATGTGCCTATTTTTTTTAATTATCTATGAAAATGTGATTTGTGAGAATTCAGGTAAAATCTCTTCTTTTAGTTGTTATGATCTTTGATTGCTTATTTGATGCATTCATTCTTATTTTTCCATTTTAATCACCATAAGTTCAACCAATGAAAGCAAATTCCTTGAGAAGCTAGTGGAAGGAAAAGTAAAAGGATACTTGGAAAAGAATATAGAGAATATTATCTAAGAAGTGCTTAACAAAGTTGCTATAAGGAGTGCTACTCACTAAAGATAAGTTATCATAAGGTTCCACCCCCTCATTAAACACTTCCCTCAATTTCATGTCAATCTCTTGAAATGCTCCTATCAAAATTAGTAGTGTGAAGAATATTATGAATCAACAAGTCAAAGTCTCATTTATTGATAACAAGAAGGGAGAAACCTAATATACTATGAATACGTATCAAATATCAACTCTTAAAAAGCCACTATCGAAGATATTTGAGAAGGTCCAAGGAGAAGGATTGATAAAGCCTAAAGAACCCAAACCTACCTCAAAAGCTACTACTACACTATGATTACAAAGCTTATTGTAATTACCATCAAATGATTGACCATATCACTAATCATTGCTATACGTTGCACAAAGATATTCAAGATTTGGTTAACTAATATAAAATTGAGTTAGGCCATATGGAACATTATAGGATTTAAAGAACTTTATATGAGAAGTGTGGTGTTTAGACATTTTTTTGCATATGGTTAGGGTTTAAGTAAGAATAATGAATGCTTTTGGTTTGGTAAAAGTTGTGAATAAGTCTAAACTTAATGTAGTGTTGTTTTCTTCACTTTTTATCTATGTGAATAAGTCAAAATTATAATAAAATGTTGATGTGAATCCAAGTTCAAAGCCTAAAGAGATCCAAGATCCATTAATAGTAAAAGAAGGCCCAATCACAAGGTCCAAATCCAAGAAGCTTCAAGAAGCCATATTGGGTTTAATTAAGGACATTTGGAAAGCCCACGAATTTCAGCCCAATAAGGCATCCATGGAGGCCCAAGGAATAATATTTAACTTGTTTTTGTGTTAATAACAATTAGGGTTACATGTAGCCACCATATACAAGTTAATAGGGTAATTAATACCAAGTAATGGCTATTATTATGGGTAGTGGTTACTAAAGTTAATGGGGTAATCAATAATAAGTAATGGCTATTAATGTGGTTAATGGTTATTAAGGCCATTTAAGAGTAAAAGTAATCCTATGTGTGTGAGTCTATTTTAGTAGTGTGAGCATGGACTTGTACTCTATATTAACAAGTCCTTTGCTTTCTTTTGTAGCATGAATGAATTTGAGATATGAATTATAACTTTGTTTGAGTTTTATTGTGAGGAATTTTGTCTTTAATTTCTTGCATAAACTTTGTGACTTATCAAGCTTTATTCTAGCTTATGGTGTCAAAATCTAAATCTTTGTTTTCTTGTTATTTATCAAACTTTCTTGTTTGTGGCATAAGAGGAAATTCAAAGTCTATCTTAGTATCTTTATCCTTGTTGGTAAAGGGGTTAAGTAGCATCTATCTTCTTACTTCAATCTTTGAACGATCCAAATTTGTGGATTAAATTGGTAATTTCTAGTTTTCTTTCAATTTAACTTATCATAGTATTCTTGCTATTGGGGAGTTAATTGATGAAACCTACAATTCCCATCATAAGTGGTATCAGAGCATTGGCTCAAGATTGAGGTTTGCGTATCCAAAACTATCTTTTAGTTCTCAATATCTTGTGTTCATCTTATATTTTGCACCTTTCTTGCTATCTATTATTCTTGTTATTTTTTTTATCTTAATTCTTCTTATCTCAAGATTTTGTTTGCAGATATCAAAAAAAAAAAAAAAAAATTTCGTCCATAAAAAAAAAAAAAAAAAAAAAAATTCGTCCATAAAAAAAAGTATATGTTATCTTTGATATTCCTATGTTAGATCTCAGTTTACATTAAAAAAAAATTGACTCTTCATATTCCATTGAGATCTATCTTTATAATTCTGTCTCTTTGTGTTCTTTGATAATCTATCTTTGTTTTTTCATTTCTATTAGCCTATTTGTTACAAATTGTTCTTTTCTTTAAGCCTACCTTATTATTTTCTTGTTAGCCTACCTTATTTTTTATCATTGATTACTACATTCTTGAATTTTGTTTGATTGAGAAACTTAGTTAATCTAAGAAATCAAAAGGCAAATTTGAGTGGTAAAAGGCAAGAGTGTGAGATCATTAGAGAAAAAGCCAAAATTGAGTGTAAACACGAGTGGTATACATCAATTTTGAGTGAAACACACGAGGGAGTGTTGTGAGATTGTTTCTTTCTATTTTCTTTTGTTAAAATTTTAGGTTTTACAATCATGTCAAAAGACACAAGTTCTTCTTCTACAAATGATCATGTGATTCAAGCTATGCAACAACAATTCGAAAGAATGTTTAACATGATGGCGGGAGTCAATGAGAAATTGGAGAGGCATGATGGCATCCTTAACCAATTACAAGGAGAGCCTAAACAAAGGAGACGTCCACCAATTGACCAAGAGGACTATGAAGGAGAGGATGAATTGGATGATGATCAAGTCACCTTGGTGGGACAACAAATCAATCCTAGGAGACAAGCTAGGAGAGGACGTCCTAAAGATGATGTTGATCGTAACCTTGGAAGCATCAAAATGAAGATTCCTTCATTCCAAGGAAGAAATGATCCAGATGTGTACCTTGAATGGGAGAGGAAAGTGGAACTCATCTTTGAATGTCACAATTATTCGGAGGAGAAAAAGGTAAAACTTGCCGCTGTTGAGTTTAGTGATTATGCAATTGTTTGGTGGGATCAATTTTGCAAGGAAAGACGTAGATATGGAGAAAGACCCGTGGAGTCTTGGAGGGAAATGAAGCAAATCATGAGAAAGAGGTTTGTTCCAAGCCACTACTATAGAGAGCTTCATCAAAGATTACAAACTCTAATTCAAGGATCCATGAGTGTGGAGGAGTATCACAAAGAAATGGAGAAGGCTATGATTAGAGCAAATGTGGTAGAAGATCGTGAAGCTACCATGGCAAGGTTTTTGAGAGGGCTAAACAAAAACATTGCTGATGTTGTTGATTTGCAACATTACGTGGAGATTGAAGATATAGTGAATTTGGCCATGAAAGTGGAAAGGCAATTGAAAGGAAAGAGGTATGATTCTAAACCAAATGTGGGTTCTTCTTCTTCTTGGAAAACTTCTTGGGGGAAAAAGGATGATAAACCTTTTAACAAGTCAAAAGTGGAAGAAAATAAACCTAAAATTGACTTGGGTAATAAGGGAAAGGGTGAGAATCAACCAGCCCAAACTAGGGGAATAAAATGTTTTAAGTGTTTGGGTCATGGGCACATTGCTAGGGAATGTCCAAATAAGAAAGCTATGATTCTAAGGGATGGTGATATTGAATCAGAGAGTGAGGGGGATAGTGATGATGATATGCCTTCTTTAGAAGATTGTAGTGATGTTGAATGTGCTAAAGGAGATAATCTTGTTGTTCAAAGAACATTGAGTTTGCAAAATAAACATGATGTCCATAGGGAGCAAAGGGAAAATTTGTTTCATACTCATTGTTTGATTTCTAACAAGTTGTGCAACATGATTGTGGATAGTGGAAGTTGTACTAATGTAGCAAGCACTTTGCTAGTGGAGAAATTGAAGTTGCCTACTACCAAGCACCCAAGACCATACAAGTTGCAATGGCTTAATGAAAGTGGAGTTGTAAAGGTAAATAAGCAAGTTCTAATTTCTTTTCAAATTGGTAGATATAAGGATGAGGTGTTGTGTGATGTGTTACCAATGTTGGCCGGACATATGTTGTTAGGGAGACCTTGGCAATATGATAGAAGGGCTAATCATGATGGATTCAAAAATATGTATACTTTGACTATGGATGGAAAAAGGTTTAACCTTGGACCATTAACCCCAAAACAGATTTTTGAAGACCAAATGCGCATCAAGCAACAATATGAAGAAATGGGTTCTTCATTGGGAAATTCTTTGGGAAGGGAAACCTTTGAGAGTAAAGAAAAAGGTGAGATGAGTGAACCTAAAAATTCCAATTCTCTTGACCAAAATGGGAAACACATGGTGAGAGAAAACAAGGAAGGTTCAAATGAAAGAAAAATGAGTGTTTATGCAAAAAGGAGTGATGTGAAGGAAGCTATGCTTTTGAGGCAACACATGCTTGTACTTATGTACAAGGAGATTTTGCATATTTCTAACGAAATAACCAATGGTTTGCCTAGTGTTGTTGTTGATCTTTTGCAGGTTTATGAAGATTTATTTCCAGAAGAAATTCCAAATGGTTTGCCACCTAAAAGAGGCATTGAGCACCAAATTGATTTCATACCTGGAGCAAGCATTCCAAATAGACCAGCATATAGATGTAATCCGGAGGAGACCAAGGAAATCCAAAAGCAAGTGAGTGAGCTTATGGAGAAGGGTTATGTTCGTGAAAGCATGAGTCCATGTGCCGTACCCGTCTTGTTAGTGCCTAAGAAAGATGGAACTTGGAGGATGTGTGTTGATTGTCGTGCCATCAACAAAATCACGGTGAAGTATAGACATCCCATTCCTAGGCTAGATGACATGTTGGATGAATTGCATGGTTCATATTTGTTTTCAAAAATTGATTTGAAATCTGGTTATCATCAAATTAGAATGAGAGAAGGTGATGAATGGAAAACAGCTTTTAAAACTAAACATAGTTTATATGAGTGGTTAGTAATGCCTTTTGGTTTAACTAATGCACCAAGCACTTTCATGAGATTGATGAATCATGTTTTAAGAGCATTCATAGGCAAATTTGTTGTTGTCTATTTTGATGATATCTTGGTTTATAGCAAAAATTTAGATGAGCATGTACAACATTTGACTTGTGTTTTTGATGTGCTTAGAGAAGAGAAGTTGTATGCTAATCTAAAGAAATGCTGTTTTTGCACTAATGAAATTACTTTTCTTGGATATATTGTCAATGACAAGGGCATTCATGTTGATCAAGAAAAGGTAAAAGTAATTAGAGAATGGCTAACACCCACAAGTGTAAGTGATGCAAGAAGCTTTCATGGTTTAGCTAGCTTTTATAGAAGGTTCATTAAAAATTTTTCTACCATAGCTGCACCTTTAACTGAATGCATCAAAAAGAATGTTGGTTTTAAGTGGGGAATTGAACAAGATGAGGCTTTTAACTTGCTAAAAGACAAATTAAGTTCTGCACCCTTGTTATCTTTGCCAAATTTTACTAAACCTTTTGAGATTGAGTGCGATGCAAGTGGCATAGGTATTGGAGGAGTTTTGATGCAAGAAGGCAAGCCCATAGCATTCTTTAGCGAAAAGCTAAGTGGAGCAAGTCTAAACTACCCTACATATGACAAGGAGTTCTATGCATTGGTGAGGGTTCTAAGGACATGGCAGCATTACCTTGGTTACAAAGAATTCATAATTCACACTGACCATGAGTCCTTGAAGTATCTCAAAGGACAAGGAAAGCTCAACAAGAGACATGCAAAATGGGTGGAATTCATTGAATCCTTTCCGTACATCATTAAGTACAAGCAAGGGAAAGAAAATGTGGTGGCCGATGCATTGTCAAGAAGGTATGCCTTGATCTCTAAACTTGATGCAAAATTATTAGGATTTGAATACATCAAAGATCTTTATTCTAATGATCCTGATTTTGCTAATGTTTATGGGGCATGTGAGAAAGGGGGTTTTGATAAGTTCTATAAGTTTGATGGTTTTCTTTTTCGGGAAAACAAATTGTGTGTGCCGCAAAGTTCTTTAAGAGAGTTACTTGTGAGAGAGGCACATAGCGGAGGTTTAATGGGGCATTTTGGGATTAAGAAAACTTTGGATGTGTTGGGTGACCATTTCTTTTGGCCACACATGAAAAGGGATGTTAAGAGAATTTGTGAGAAATGCATTACTTGCAAACAAGCCAAATCCAAAGCAATGCCTCATGGTTTGTATACACCTCTTACCATACCAAATGAACCTTGGGAAGACATTTCTATGGATTTTGTTTTAGGATTACCTAGGTCCAAGGGAGGGAGAGATTCCATTTTTGTTGTTGTGGACAGGTTTAGCAAAATGGCACATTTCATTCCATGTCACAAGACGGATGATGCAACCCATATTGCCAATCTATTCTTCAAGGAGATTGTTAGGCTACATGGAGTGCCAAGGACCATTGTGAGTGATAGGGATGTCAAATTCCTAAGTCACTTTTGGAAGACTCTTTGGGGAAAGATGGGGACAAAGCTTTTGTATTCTACAACTTGTCATCCACAAACGGATGGACAAACGGAGGTGGTCAATAGGACACTTTCAACACTTCTGAGGGCTGTCATCCAAAGAAATCTGAAGAATTGGGAAGAATGTTTGCCACATGTGGAATTTGCTTACAATAGGAGTGTGCATGGTTCAACAAATTGCTCACCATTTGAAGTTGTGTATGGATTCAACCCAATGACTCCATTAGATTTGCTACCATTGCCATTGGACAAAGCTAATCTAGAGGGGAAACAAAAAGCTGAGTTCATCAAGACTTTGCATGAGAGGGTGCGTGCAAACATTGAGAAGAAGACACTCCAATATGAAAAGCAACACAACAAGGGGAGGAAGCAAGTCATTTTTGAGCCCGGAGATTGGGTGTGGGTGCACTTGAGGAAGGAAAGATTTCCTAACCAAAGGAAATCAAAGCTTATGCCAAGAGGAGATGGTCCTTTTAAAGTGCTTCAACGCATCAACAACAATGCCTACAAGCTAGAACTTCCAAGTGAGTATGGCAATGTTAGTGCTACATTTAATGTTAGTGACTTATCTTTGTTTGATTTAGGTGATAAAGATGATGGAGCTGATTTAAGGACAAATCCTTTTGAAGAAAGGGGGAATGATGTGAATCCAAGTTCAAAGCCTAAAGAGATCCAAGATCCATTAATAGTAAAAGAAGGCCCAATCACAAGGTCCAAATCCAAGAAGCTTCAAGAAGCCATATTGGGTTTAATTAAGGACATTTGGAAAGCCCACGAATTTCAGCCCAATAAGGCATCCATGGAGGCCCAAGGAATAATATTTAACTTGTTTTTGTGTTAATAACAATTAGGGTTACATGTAGCCACCATATACAAGTTAATAGGGTAATTAATACCAAGTAATGGCTATTATTATGGGTAGTGGTTACTAAAGTTAATGGGGTAATCAATAATAAGTAATGGCTATTAATGTGGTTAATGGTTATTAAGGCCATTTAAGAGTAAAAGTAATCCTATGTGTGTGAGTCTATTTTAGTAGTGTGAGCATGGACTTGTACTCTATATTAACAAGTCCTTTGCTTTCTTTTGTAGCATGAATGAATTTGAGATATGAATTATAACTTTGTTTGAGTTTTATTGTGAGGAATTTTGTCTTTAATTTCTTGCATAAACTTTGTGACTTATCAAGCTTTATTCTAGCTTGTGGTGTCAAAATCTAAATCTTTGTTTTCTTGTTATTTATCAAACTTTCTTGTTTGTGGCATAAGAGGAAATTCAAAGTCTATCTTAGTATCTTTATCCTTGTTGGTAAAGGGGTTAAGTAGCATCTATTTTCTTACTTCAATCTTTGAACGATCCAAATTTGTGGATTAAATTGGTAATTTCTAGTTTTCTTTCAATTTAACTTATCATAGTATTCTTGCTATTGGGGAGTTAATTGATGAAACCTACAATTCCCATCAAATGTTCCTTCTAAACTTTGTGTTATGTTATTTTATTAACTTTTTTAAACTTATTTTGGTAATGTTTTCTAACCAATTTGTCTATGAAGTTGATTATTATCTTTACAATATTTATTATCGCTCTTTGCATACTTAACTTTTGAATCATAATCAAGCATATGGTATCATACTTGATTGAGTGAGAGAAAATAAAAAAAATAAAATGGAGGCAAATGACATTTTCTTGGCAAACGCTACCCAATAATATTTGTTCTCTTTGAGCCTGGGACTTGAAATTTTACCTAATAATAATTATTCACTTTAAACTTGTGAATTTATAAATAGTTGATTACTAATGAGTTTTTAAATTTTCAATAAGTTTTGTAAAATATTGTATTTACTTATAAATTTTGTTTTAAATTAAAAAAGATTTTTCTTATTTTTCCTTAAGCATTATCTACACAAAATAAATGTTTATATGACCTATTTCTTTATTTGATATATTTAATTTTTTTTGGCAACACATTCATAAATGGAAAAATTGGTAATTTGTAAGAATGCATTATACCCTTACATTTAGGTTGTGTATGCTTACTTAAAGGTAGCTTCTACGCATTTAGGTAGATTTCCTAATGCTTCACAAGTCCTAGAACATATCATCTACCCTTTTAAGGTAAAATCATAGTTGTATGCATGATTAGGGACATGATTTAGGCATTTTTTTTATTTAACCATCTGACACTTCCTCTTTCCCTACCTTGTATACAAATAATACTACATGTTAACCATTTAAGAATTTTTTCTTGAATTTTTAATAACCATTTATCTTTTCTTATACAACCTTTTTGTACCATATCGATTAACCTAAACACTAGAATTTACCTTGATATGGGTTGGTTCATTGATAGAATTACACAAGTAAAGAAATGGAATTATAAGAGAAATGTCTCAAAGAGATAAAGTAAAGAAAAAGATATGGGAAAAAAGAATAAAAATCAAAAATCAAAAAATTGAAAAAATAAAAATGAAAATAAAAGGCCCAAAATTATAGCATCTTCATATGTGTGTGTGCTTCATCCATTAGCCTATTTTTGTTAATGATTATTCTTATTTTTGTTTACCTTTAATTCCCTTTCTTGTTTGAGCCATTACACTAGCCTTGTTTCAACCTTAATAAAAGTTCTTTTAATCCTTTTCCATGTAATACACATGTATTAGTGGAGAAGGTATGGTTGGTCTTGCATATGGAATTTGGCTATATGCATTTGAAAGTAATAGGGGTAACTAAACGCATATATGCCTATTTGAAGTGCAACAACCACTATGTTTATGGTATATGTAGATTTACTTGATTTAGTAAATGCATAATGTTGATGATCTATGAAATGGAAGTGTTTAGATTTTGAGTTTGAACTTTATTTGCTATATATGCTTTTTGATTTTGTATTTATAATAAATGTTGGTACTCATATTACAAAGAAAATAACCTTAAAGAGAATATAACCAAGCCTACAAGACAATAATCCATTGATCTTTTTTCTAAAAGATTTATAATATCCTTATTTGCCACTAGTACCATACCTTTTCTTTAAGCCATAAATAAATTAATCTTTTCATGGAAAGCCCCTAAAGTTTCCTAAACTTTTGATCATATATCAAGGTGACCAACTCTTACTATACCTCAAATAATCCTTTTGTCTCTAAAGTTAAATCAAGCATCCTGCTAGGAGGAAATTAAAATATTATTTTAGGCAAAAGTTAAGGATATGGTAACCATGAAAAACATTTGGTTAGAAAACATTTTAAAGGCTAACCAATAACAAGCATGATGTTATGTACATGATTAGGACTCATTTGTTAAGAGTGTTCAAATTTATAATAAATGTTAGCTAAATAGTGCAATGTACAAATATTAATTGGAGATAAATAAGTGGTAAAATGGTTTTTAAAATCTTTTCAAGTTTGTCTTTATTTAAAATGTTCTTCACTTGTAACAACTTTTTGCTACACTTTTAGAATTCATTATTATTTAACTCCACTTGTGAGATTATTGATCCTAGAGGTATGCTCGGTTAATCCTTAAGTTTTTTAGGGCATGTTTGGTACCTGAATTTTAGGAGGCATGATTGATTTATTTTTTGGAGGCATGTTTGATTCATGGATATATAATTTGTTGACCATTTGCATAATCAAACTCCAAATTTTGGACTTTGACAAAAAAAATTTATACTAATAATTTCAATTAAGTGTGTAGGGAATTATATACCAATATATACCAAGCATATACACTTTTGGATAAATAGTGACTTTTAGAGCAAATTGAACCTCTGAGATTCAAGAAGGCTTTTGACATCTTTAGAGCTCTTAAATGCGAAAATTAGCTTCTTCACATTTGAAGTAGATATCTTGATATTTCTGAATTGGACTTATTTGTCAAAATCCAAGTTCATTTGGTTATGCAAATATTGAGTCAAAATCCACATATACGTCTACCATCTTAGACTGCACATCTCTTAGTATTTTGGATATATCTTGAGCTACAAAAGTCCAATTAAGGTAATTCAAAATGATATGAAAAGATAAGTCAAATATATAAAAATTTAATGAAGAAAGTATAGGAAAATTAAAATTTCTTCAGGACAAAATCACGGCTTCAACTTGTGTATAGCTGTTTGACAGTATTCTGCATTTTAGATTGCATAACGCTTAGTATTTTTGACATATCCTAAGCTACAGAAGTTCAATTTAGGTGATTCAAAATGATATGGGAAGATAATTCAAATATATACAACTTTTATGAAGAAATTATATGCAAATTAAAATTTCTATAGGAGAAAATCACGGCTTCAATTTGGGTATAGCTGTATGACTGTAGTCTACATTATAGATTGCATAACCCTTAGTATTTTGGACATATCTTGAGCTAAAAAAGTCCAACTTAGGTTATTCAAATTGATATGGAAAGATAATGTAAATATCTACATCTTTTATGAAGAAGTATAGGCAAATTCAAATGTCATAAGGAGTTAATCCTAATTTTAATCTATGAATAGCTGTCTAACAGCATCACTCTCAATGATTCAAAATATAGACATTGGACACATCATTTGCACATCCATCAACTATATTTTTTAATTATAAATACCTCTAAAGCTAAATGAAAGTAAGAAACTTATTTATCATTCATTATTTCTTAAGCATTCATTGAGCTCTCAAATTCTCTTAAAATAATTCTTTATTTGTATAACTCTTGTGAGAGTTGGGTGTGTGTTAGAATTTCTCTTCATCTTAAATCTTGGGTTAGATTAGAAGGGAAGTGAGATTTATTTCTAAAGGAATTAGTTTAAGTGTTGTCCATTGAAACACTTGGGTTTTGGTTTTTTGAGTGAGCCTTGAAAACTCATGTTGTAAGGTTATAAGAGTGAGCCATAAAACTCTTGTATAATCTCAATCTTATAAATAAGATTATGGGTGAATGAAAATCCTAACTTGGGGATAAGTTAGGTGGAGACATAAGATTGTTTTTGAATATGAAGTCCTTATATCTTTGTGTTCTTCATTCTTCATTTTCAAGTTCTATTTAATTCTTGCAAAGAATTCTTTTTAATTTCTCATTTTTATTTGATAGTCTTATTCACCCCCCTTTAGGACTCTTCTCAATTGGTATCAGATCTAGTTGTCCCTCATCATTAATTAGGGCAGAGCACTAATGAGAACTCTCACTTGTGAACTATGTCACTGAAGCAAGGCTCTCCGCTTATTGGTGTTGGTGCATCGATGGAGACGATGGCCGGCTAGTTTGATAGGTACCATTGAAAGGTGATATAGGTTAGGTATGACCTTTAAACATTTTCAATTGGTATCAGAGCTTGAATTCTAGGTACTTTATTACTAGAATACAAGATCATGGGGAGTGAATCATAAAACATCTCTTCTCTTAGACCATTCTTTGATGGTAGTGACTATCCACATTGGAAATTCAAAATGGAATTATATATTGATTGTGATTCCATCAAACTTTGGGACATTTTCCTAGGAGGTTGGAAACCACTTACAATTATCATTGATGGTGTGGTAACTACTATTGTAAGAAGCCAATAGAGTATTTATCAAAAGGAAGAAAATCACAAAAATAAAAAAGTTATGATTACCCTAGTAATTGTAATGACAAGAGAAGAAGGAGGCAAGCTTCAACATTGTATGTTGGCCAAAGAAATGTAGGAGACCTTAGAAAACCACTATAAAGGCAACATTCAAGTAAGAAGCAAGAAGGTTCAACTTCATATGTATAAATATGAACTCTTCAAAATGAAGCCTCATGAATTAATCACAAAGATGATAAATCATCTTAATGTTCTCCTCATAACCCTCAAGAAACTTGGAAAACATTTCTCCAAGGTAGAAGTAAACAATAAGATTATAATAATCCTACCTAAAAATGATTGGGAATCGCATGTTACTTCAATTGAGGAAGCTCAAGACCTCTCCACCTTATCAACCGATGTGCTCATTGGTAAGCTCTTAACACATGAGCTCACTATCAAGCAAATAGGTGAAGAACAAGAAGAGAAAGAAGAAAAGAAAAAGAGCATTGCTCTAAAAGCTCTTCAAGAAGATAGTGAAGAGGAAAACATTAAAGATTCTAGTGATGAAGATGGTGACATTACCATGCTCATTAGGAACTTCAAGAAGTTTTTAAGAAAGAAAAACTTCTCAAGAACAAGGGACTTCAATAAAAAAGTTCGAAGGAGATAGGAAGAAGAAAACTAAGGAGGTTACTTACTATGAATTCAAGAAATTGGGACATATTAGAAGTGAGTGTCCTGAACTTAAATTAAAGAACAAGGGAGCAAAGGATAAGAAGAAGGCATTCAAAGCTACTTGGGATGATTCTTCCAAATCCGAAGAGGAAGAGGAACAACAAGAGGTTGCTAATCTTTGCTTCATGGCCTTTGAAAATGAAAATAAGGTACCATCTACTTCATATTCTTCCTTTGATGATTTTGATAATTATTATGATAATGATGACGATGATGATGAGAGCTCTATTATGAGCAAATTACTTGTTTAATGCAAAAGCTTATTATCTAAGAAAAAAATTATAAGCATGAGTTAGGTAGTTTAAATAGAGAACTAGAAATTTTAAAAATTAATTTTGCTAAACTTGTTGAATCAAATGAAAAACTTGTTAATGATGCAAAATCTTCTAATTCTTTGGAGGATCAACTTAAGAAAGCAAATGATGAAAATTATAAGCTTTCTAAGGAGGTCTTAGAATTAAAGAATTCCATTGCTAAATTTAAGAGAGGAAAAGAAAATTTAGATAGTCTTCTTGACTCTCAAAAATTTCATGAAGATACCCATGGAATTGGATATAAGAATGGAATGTCTTCATCGTCTTCATCACATATTAATTTTGTAAAAGCTTCACGTTATTCCACTCCTTTAACCACCAAATCAAATAAGACTCAAGCTTTCAAAGCTAAAAGATCTCATGTGTTAAATAGCAAGGAAAAGTCTTATGAGATTCATCCTTCATTAACATAAAAAGGTAAGGCTCAAACTAGAGCACCTAAACTCAAGCATGCTTATATGTACATTAGGCATAATTATAATAGGCATGCTATGTAATACAATGCACATAAGTATGTTGCAAAAAATTATCAAAATTCACATCACCATTTCCAATGCATGTCTCACTTGATGACACAAAATAGTAGGAGATACACACAACACCAAAGGCATGTTGCACGTACTAAGAAAGCATTTCATCCTAGAAGGAATAAATTTGAAAATATTGTATGTTCTTATTGCATGATCAAAGGACATAATAATAATGTGTGCTTCTATAGAAGACTACATATGAATTTACTTCCTACGAATTATCTTGAAACCAACCAACCTAGACCAAGAAAGGTTTGGGTCCAAAAGAACACTTAAATTGTATTTTGTAGATGTGCTTGAAATCCACAAGAACAAAAAGCAAGTGGCATCTCGATAGTGGATGTTCAAGGCACATGATAGGAGACAAAGAGTAATTCAACAAAATTGATGCTAAGGATGGAGGGCACGTTACCTTTAAAGATAATGCAAAAGGAAAAATTATTGGCATTGGAGAAATAAGTAATCCTCAATCCTTATTTATACATCATGTGTTGTTTATTGATGGTCTTAAACATAATCTGGTTAGTATAAGTCAATTATATGACATGGGAAATAAAGTAACTTTTTATCCTAAAAATTCCTTTGTTAGTAGTCTTGATGAAAATAAAGTTATTTTTAGTGGTGAAAGAGTAGACAATGTTTATGTCATTGATTTGAATAAAATTGATAACAAAGGCATAAAATTCTTAGTGTCTATCTCTCTTGACACATGCACATGGCATAGAAGATTAGGACATGCAAATTTTGAGCTTTTGAATAATCTTTGTAAATGTGAACTTGTAATTGGTTTACCTAAGCTTGAATTCACTAAAGATAAACCTTGTGATGCTTGTCAAAAGGGAAAATAATCCAATTCCTCATTTAATCTAAAAAATGTAGTTTCCATCTCTAGGCCACTTGAACTTATACATATTGATTTATTTGGACCAACTAAAGTTGCTAGTCTTAGCGGAATGAACTCTGCTTATGTATTGGTTGATGACTACTCTAGATACACTTGGGTGTGTTTTCTTACTCATAAGAATGATGCATTTAAAGCTTTTGAAAATTTTTCAAAAAGAGTTAAAAAAGAAAAAGGATTTTGTATTTCATCCATTAGAAATGATTATGGAACCGAATTTGAAAATGAATTTTTCAAAAACTATTGTAATGAAAATGGTATTTCTCATACATTTTCATCTCCTAAAACCCCTCAACAAAATGGGGTAGTTGAAAGAAAAAATAGAACTCTTATGGAAATGGCTAGAATAATGCTTCCTGAGTATAATTTGCCTCTATACTTTTAGGTGGAAGCCGTTAACACATCTTGTTATATTTCAAATTGAGTTTTTAAAAGACCAATTTTAAATAAAACATCTTGTGAGCTGTGGAACAATAGAAAACCGAAAATCTCATATCTAAGAGTATTTGGATGCAAGTGCTTTATATTAAACACCAAGGATAATCTTGGAAAATTTGATTCCAAAGTCGATGAAGGAATTTTCCTAGGCTATTCCATCTCTAGTAAAGCATATAGGGTCTTTAATAAGAGAACTTTAGTAGTTAAAGAGTCAATGCATATGGTATTTGATGAATCAAACTCACTAGATCCTAGAAAGGATGTTTGTAGTGTTGATGATCTTGTAGGTGACAATGAGATTGTGGAAACACAAGAAGAAAATGCTAGTAAGCCTTTGGAACTTGAAGATCCAAGCAAGAAGGAAAATGAGGAGACATATCAACCTACCTTGAAGGATGAACTTCTAAAGGATTAGCAATTCAAGAAAGCTCACCCTCAAGACCTCATTACAGGTGACACTATAAAAGGGGTAACTACAAGATCTCAATTAAAGTCTGTTGTTAATTTAGCCTTCATTTCTCAAATTGAACCCAAAAATATTGATGATGCTTTGTGTGATGAATTTTGGGTCCTTGCTATACAAGAAGAGTTAAATCAATTTGAGAGAAACAAGGTTTGGACCTTGGTTCCTAGACCTAAATATCATCCCATTATAGGCACCAAATGGGTGTTTAGAAATAAAATAAATGAACAAGGTGTCATAGCTAGGAACAAAGCTAAACTAGTAGCTAAAGGTTATAATCAAGAGGAAGGCATTGATTATGATGAAACCTTTGCCCCCGTTACAAGGTTAGAAGCTATTAGGATGCTACTTGCATTTGCATCATACATGGATTTTAAAATTTATCAAACGGATGTTAAAAGTGCATTTTTAAATGGTTTTATTGAAGAGGAGGTATATGTTGAACAATCTTCAGGTTTTGAAAATTTTAACTCTCCAAATCATATTTTTAAATTGTCAAAACCATTGTATGGATTGAAACAAGCTCCAAGAGCCTGGTATGAAAGATTGAGTAACTTTTTACTAGAGAAAGGTTTCTTTAAAGGAAAGGTTGACATAACTCTTTTTATAAAGAAATCCAAGCATGATTTATTAATTTTTCAAATTTATGTTGATGATTTTATTTTTGGTGCTACTAACCATTGCTTGTGTGAGGATTTTTCTAAGCTAATGCAAGGAGAATTTGAAGTGAGTATGATGGGAGAACTCAAGTTCTTTCTTAGACTTCAAATCAAACAATGTGAAGATGGGATTTTCATTAATCAAACCAAATATGCAAGGGACATTCTCAAGAAGTTTGGAATGGATGGAGATAAATCAAGCAAAACTCCAATGAACACCATAACCAAACTCAATAAGGATGAGAATGGCAAATCGGTTGATGAAAAGTGATTTAGAGGTATGATCGGATCCCTTATTTATTTAACCGCTAGCAGACCTGATATTATGTTTGCTACTTACTTGTGTGCTAGATTTCAATCAAGTCCTAGTGAGTCTCATTTAAATGCTATTAAAAGAATTTTCAAATATCTTTATGGTACAATGCATTTAGGACTTTGGTATCCTAGGAGTTCTTCCTTTGATTTGATTAGTTATTATGATGCTGACTTTATCGGTAGCTTACTAGATAGAAAAAGCACTTCTAAAACTTGTCAAATTTTAGGAAATTGCTTAGTTTCTTAGTTTAGTAAGAAACAAGTTTTGGTTACCTTATCCATCGCTGAAGCAGAATATGTGGTGGCTAGTTGTTGTTGCACCCAAGTTCTATGGCAAAAATAATAACTTTTGGACTATGGCATTGATATTAATCACATTCCAATTAAATGTGACAATACAAGTGCTATAAACCTTAGTAAAAATCCCATTCAGCATTCTAGAACTAATCATATTGACATTAGACATCATTTCTTGTGTGATCATGTGCAAAATAATGATATTTTTCTTGATTTTGTTGATACTAATCGTCAATTAGCAAACATCTTTACCAAGCCTCTTTGTAAGGAAATATTGAATTTTATTAAGCATGAACTTGGTATGATTGATGGCTCAAGCTTGTCTTGATCACTTATTAAATTGATGAATTGATGTTTGGATTCTTATGTGATCATGTGCTTTAGAAAAATTATTTTCAACATCATGTATATATTCTGTTTTAAAAGTATTTGCTTTAGCAAATTTACTTCATATACATGATATATTGTATTTCCCATTTGCATGATCTTTGTATTGATTTTATTTGATTTGGATTTATGTGGATTCTTTCAAATTTTTTTCAAAAGCCCTTATATTTTTCAAATTAATAATTAATTATTGAGCTAAATTTAATTAATTAATTATTTTAATTTAGAAAAAATATTTCTCCTCCTCAATAAGATTTTTTAAATATTTTTAATTCATTTTATGTCAATTTCTATTTGGTTTATTTTCTGGATATAAGCCATGAGCTGTTTGTTTATTTTATAATTATTTTATAATAGTTTACGCTCAGTTTATTTTCTAGATATTTTCTGGATATAAGACATGAGCTGTTAGTTTTATGTCTTATCTACAATTGGTATTTTAATATCATTGTAGCTCTCTCTTTTTAATGCAACTTTATTTGCATTTTGACAAGGGGAAGAAATATTTGAGTTTGTTTATTTGTTTTTATTGTGTTTACACATGAATATTGTTTATTATGTTTATACATGCATAATTAATGTTTAATTTATTCATGTATCAATTCCACTTAGGAATTGTTTTGATATTTGATAAGACATGAATATTTTTTAAGATTTGGTCTATCTTTGCTTTTGTTAAAGGAGGCAAAAATAATTGAGTTTGCATGCGTACTTAGTTAATTTCTTTTAAGGAAGAGAAATTTTTTTACAAAGATGTGTTTGTGTTAGTGACATAACTATGTGATAATGTGTCCTTAATATCAATTTTTTTAATTCATTGAAATAGGGGGGAGAAAATTGTTTGAATTTATTTCATAGAAATTTTTTATGCATGCATAGTAATAATGTAAGTGTGTCTAGTTTTGTTCTTGTGATAAAAAGCCTTGTTTTGCTTACTATGTTTATATATGACATGAATTTTTTTTATTTATGCATGACTATCAGTTATGCTTATACCTGCAAAATTCATATTCATGTAAATTCTTCTTGGGAATGGTTTTTATTTTTAAAAATGAAATGACTTTCATAAAGATTTTGAGTTTCTTTGCTTTCATTTTTTTGGTTCTTGATCTTTTATTCCCTCTGGTATTATTGGCTCCTTTAGGTCTATTTCCCTTTATATCTCTCTCTTTTCTTTTTGTCTTTGACAAAGGGGGAGAAGAAGCTATGTACTTAGGGGATAAATAATTATGTTTGTATTTAAGATATGCTAAGTACCACATGATTATGTATGATTGATTGACTAACTAAACTTTCTATAATCATGTGATGTTTCAATATAGCATATGTACTATTTTGTGATGCATTATAGTAGCACTATATGCATATATGTTTGAAATTATTTCCTTTATGTTGTCTAACATTTTTTAATGATCATGTTATCATCATTTGTTATGTTAGGCCATGTTCTTGATAATATTCTTATGTTGTCCTTATTCTTGACAAGAAAGATAATAAAATTTATTTATATTTCTTATCATGTCTAAAAAGGAGGAGAAATAAAGAAATATATTTTGTTAAAGGAATAGATTTGTTAAACCCTTATACATGCTATGATAATTCATTTCTATACTATGATACATGATAAATATTGAATTTATGCAAATGTTAAGGGGGAGCAAAATACTTTCTCATTTTGCACCTATTTAATTTGAAAGGGGGAGCTATTTTAATTAGCATTCTTATACATGTTATTTATTTTTGTCACACTCACACACATTATTTATTATCTTTTAAAATTGGTTATCAAAGCCAAAAAGGGGAGATTGCTTACCATTTGCATGATCAAACTCCAAAATTTTGACTTTGATAAACAATTTTTATACTAATAATTTCAATTAAGTGTCTAGGAAATTATATACCAAACATATACCAAGCATATACACTTTTGGATAAATAGTGACTTTTCGAGCAAATTGAACCTCTAAGATTCAAGAAGGCTTTTGACATCTTTAGAGCTCTTAAATGAGAAAATTAGCTTCTTTACATTTAAATTAGATATCTTGAGCTTTATGAATTGGGCTTATTTTTCAAAATCCAAATTCATTTGGTTATGTAAATTTTGAGTTGAAATTCACGTATATGTCTGCCATCTCAAACTACACATCTCTTAGTATTTTAGACATATTTTAAGCTACAGAAGTCAAATTAAGGTGATTCAAAATGATATGAAAGTATAAATCAAATGTATACAACTTTAATGAAGAAATTATAGGCAAATTAAAATTTCTTCAGGAGAAAATCACGACTTCAACTTGTGTATAGCTATTTGACAGTATTCTGCATTTCAGATTGCATAACTCTTAGTATTTTGGACATATCCTGAGCTACAAAAGTCTAATTTAGGTGATTTAAAATGATATGGAAATATAATTGAAATATATATAGCTTTCATGAAGAAATTAAGGGAAAATTAAAATTTTTTCAAGAGCAAAGCACAGCTTCAATTTGGGTATAGCCGTCTGACCGTAGTCTGCATTACAAATTGCACAACTCTTAGTATTTTGGACATATCTTGAGCTAAAAAAGTCCAATTTATTTGATTAAAATTGATATGGAAAGATAATTCAAATATATACATATTGTATAAATAAAGTTGGGCAAATTCAAATGTCTTGAGGAGCCAATCATGGTTTCAATCCATGAATAGCTGTCTGATAGCATCACTCTCAATGATTCAAAATATAGACGTTGGACACATCATTTGAACCTCAAAGAGCTATATTTTTTAAGTATAAATACCTCTAGATCTGAATGAAAGTTAAGAAACTTTTTTATCATTCATTATTTCTTAAGCATTCATTGAGCTCTCAAATTCTCTTAAAACAATTCTTTGTTTGTATAACTCTTATGAGAGTTGGGTGTGTGTTAGAAATAGAATTTCTCTTCATCTTAAATATTGGGTTAGATTAGAAGGGAAGTGAGATTTATTTTTAAAGGAATTAGTTTAAGTGTTGTCCATTGAAACACTTAGGTTTTGGTTTTTTGAGTGAGCCTTGAAAACTCATGTTGTAATGTTATAAGAGTGAGCCATAAAACTCTTGTATAATCTCAATCTTGTGAATAAGATTGTGGGTGATTGAAAATCCTAACTTGGGGATAAGTTAGGTGGAGACGTAGGATTTTTATTGAATATGAACTTCTTAAATCTTTGTGTTCTTCATTCTTCCTTCTCAACTTCTATTTAATTCTTATAAAGAATTCTTTTTAATTTCTCATTTTTTTGGATAGTCCTATTCACCCCCTCTAGGACTCTTTTCATAATTGATAAAGATTATAGGGGCATGTTTGGTATTTTCATTTAGGGACCTACCCAATTGACTTTAATCTTGGTGACATGAACATGTGATTTTCAGTTCTAAGGGTATCATTATTTTATCAGATGTAGTTTTGCAAGCATTATTTTTGGAAGCTTAGGGGGCATTGTAGCATAATTTAAAGAGTGAATAAAGTTGGATAACACATGGTACTTTTGCCAAAAGGGTTAGCTTTCTTTAAAACATGCATCCATTTTTAATTTATTTATGCATATATTTGCTTATGATTTTGCATAAGATGCATGCATGTATTTGCACTATAAACCTTAATAGTTATTTATTTCATGCACTTCTATACATTACTAGCTCTATTTTTATATACAAATAAATTCATGGTGTCTTCATATACATATTATTTATAATAATACATGCATCTATAAGGTTTTAATTTTTTTTACATTTTTCTCTGAGGTATTCTTTAGACATAAATAGAGACTTCTCACATGTTAGCTGATTGCATTATATGTTCATTCATATTAATAAATGTTTAGTTTATGCATATGCTTTCATCTTCATACATGCTATATTTGCATCTTTATATTATATGCTTATAGATCCTTTAACATATGCACGATTTTATTTGTAGTTTACATACTTCTTATACCTTTTAATTCACACCCTTCTAGTTGTAATACAAACCAATTATGTTGATGCATATAGTTATATTAGTTTGCATTGTTTGTTTCACTTACACACATTTTATGTTTATATATTTGTCATACCTCAAATTTGATTGTCCTTAAAAAGGTCCAATGATGAAATGAATCCCTTAGATGACTAGAGTCTGCTCATTCATAACACCTCAAAAGTGTACAACCTTAAAAACCTAACCGACCCCACTAGTATGTAAAATTGATCACTGACCCATTAAGTTGTGCCCCAACCTTGGGAAATATGAATTATCAGAACAACGAGAGGTTTATTTTAAGAAAACCCCTCTCAAAATACTCAGCTCATTAGGCTAGTGCGCATTTTGTTAGACCAGGGCCCAGCTTTGTGAAAAAATAAAAATTAATTTTGATAAAATGGACCTTATAAATAAATCCAAAAGGCCCCAAAACCTCTAGAAGTGGTCCTGGAATGGTCGAACACAACCTGAGGATCAGTGCGTATCGCTTAGAAGTGCGTGTAAATCCCCTTAGTTATAATGTGCCAAAATTGAGGCCAAATTTGGCAAAATGAACTTTGAAAATGAATCCAGAAGGCCCTAAAACCTTATGAAGCAACCTCAAAACAATGTGCATAAAACCTAGGAAGTGTGCATAAAGCGATGAAGTGCGCATGGAGCGTACACGTACGCGCATGGCCATGCACCAAGCACTTACCATGCATGCATGACTAGCCCTTACCACCCTATTCTACCTAATTTTCTCTATAAATAGACCCCTTCACACCCCATTTTAAAGGGGGGAGCAAGTGGAAATGCACACACACTTAAAAATTGGTTCATTCGAAGGTGCTGCAAACCCTTTTTCAGATAGTTTTCTCTCTCCCATAACCTTTCTCTTAGGTTGTCAAATCCCTTTTCCACTAAACCAAGTCTCATCTTTGTCAAAGCACAATTCAAAGGTATACAATCTAGCATCATTCTATTGTCATTTTGAACCTCTCAATAAGGAAAGCTTGATAATCTCTAGAAGTTAAAGCTTCAACACCCACACAAGCTCAGTTGAGTCTGAGGGCCACATAATTATTTTAGCATATTTATTTTATTTTATTGCATTTTATTTTATCATCACCAACATTTGGGAATATTATATTCTTTTATTATGAGATTAGCAATCTTGCATGCTACGTCAATAATATATGCTTTATTATGCTCGTCTCATATCATCATTCTGTATCCTCTATTTCTAAAATCATGAAATTGCATTATAAATACCAATAATGTGAAAAGTTCATATCCTGAAATAGAGTCATCATGCTTTTGGTCCAGTGATGACCTCTTTCATCCTTTATATCATTGTCATACATCATCATGTTATAAATAATCACTATAAGCATGCATGATCAACCTATTATTCATGAAATCTAGCAATCTATGTGAATGGTCATGTTAATCTTATAGATCAATCATATCTAAATTAGATTTACTTTTTTGCAATCTTTTCCTTTTCATATGCATTTTATCAGGAAAGAGATATAATAATTAAATTTTTAATTTTATTATCTTTCACTATCTGATGTGCTATATGAATGTTATACAAACTGTCATTACCAAAAATAGGGTGTTGTAGTAGCTATACATCGAGTATCGTATAATGAGAAATAGTAAAAAAGTAGACATAATCCCCTAAACCTAGAAATCTCTACTAGGGATAATACTCGCTGAGTGACCTGATTGATCTGTAAAGTCTCTGTTGGTGACTCTAAAAAATCAAAAGCATCTCATCCCTTTGAGACTAATCATTTGTCCCTATTTGGTACAGTTGCCATGTCCCTTGGAAATGGAAAGACCAGCACAATGTCCCATGAAAACATACCGCTAACCAAAAGCGAGAGAGGTCGCTCATAGTGGCGACTCCATTGGGGAATTCTACGTAAGAGGGATCAACTAAAAAATGACTATTTCTCATTATGCAATACTCAATTGTATGTAGCCCCTCACCACTGCACTTGCACTACACATCACACATGCACCACTTGTCCCTAAAAGCCTCGGTAATACTAAATGACATTGCCACCATGATTCCACTTGAGTCATAGGGCAACAAAGAAATGATATTATCACCTTTAGTCTTTACTCGTGCATTCGCCATACTCATATGACCAGAGTCTGTAACCCAAGTCCTTAAGGGGGGTGACCAAGTTACCAAAAAAATGCTAGAATCATAAACTGGAGTCTATAACCCTAGTCATATGGGGGCATTCTTGCTAAAGGAACCCTTAGCCTTTCACCCTAACTCAACTCATGTAGATAAACTGATAGTAACATCCACTAGGATTCCACCAAGCTATGCATGCTATCCTTGTCTGAATACTGTTCGTTTGACTTGATACTCATAAATGACATGACCCTCTTAGTTTCTATCATCAAATGATGTCATAATGTCAATTTTCATAGAAAATTTACACTCAGGACCACATGATTCTCAGCTACTTCATGCAAGCCCAAAGCACGAGGAATGATAAGAATCATGTACCTCAACTTGTATAGTCTATGCAAATTAACAAATAATGACATCCTTTGATGACGGAAGCTACGAGATGTCATCCATTTATCCTTATCATATCAAATGAATGGGTTAGGAACCTAACTAGATTATGGACCTTTATGTCAATAAAATAAAACTATAAACTATCAAATTATACTTTTGTGGCTCCTGGTAAATATATCGAATATCGATATGGGGACAAGAACTCGAACTCCTTTTGATTGACCTTGGTCCTATGCATATAGGTGCATACAGGTTTTGGACATCATTTGAAGCCCGACAATTGTCCCTCACATTGACATCAAGTGATTATCTTAAGCACATTTGAGTATTGTTTCTCAGTTTACCCTTTGGTTTTTATCAATATAAATCAAAATATCCTACTTTCGAGAGTGGAACCATAATCCCCTAATGACTGTAGGTTCCAAACCCACCTAGGAAAGAGAATGAAGAACCTCATGGAGAAATAAGGTTGGAAGCGAGAACTTGCTTATGATTGGTTTGTTCACAGTACAAGAAAACTAACCAGCTTTAATCATGCATACATAACATAAATGTAGATAGCACATGCTAATCACTATTTCTTCTACAGGAATAATCATGTTTCATTTTATGATTTTGCATCCACTCTATGCATACATGCTCACCCTTTTCTTCTGTAGGCACACATCATGCATCACTCATTTAGCGAACCCTAATAAATGTATATGACTATAATATTCAAACATGAGTGGTCATAAAGCTGAGTCCTCTCACCAAAGTAATGGAAAATTGAAAGCCAAGATTTAAGAATGGCTTAACGATGACACCATGGTCAAAAACCCCTAAAACCAAACTAGTATCACTAGACATTTCCTATATAATCTTGACAAGGCCAATTGGAAAAGCCTGCAACCATATGGAATGTTATGCATTACGACATTCCAGCATGTGCACCTCGATCGTGAACTCTTGAATGCTGTTGTGTCATTCTAGAACCCTTAAGAGGATGTGTTCTGATTCAACATCATAGAACTATGCCTATTATATGAAGAATTTAGTACCATAGCAGGGTGAACCCCCACCAAAATTAGAAGAGACAATCTTCACTAACCAAGATGTTAAATACCTAGGGCCTGAGGCCAATTTCCTTGATCTAAGCTCATAAAAGCTTGATGAACTAGTCATTGAGCACAAATAACTAATTCCTATACAAGTCCTAGCTGTCTGTGCTACCAAGAAGACTGGTTCTCTGATTTGGGCACGTCTCCTTATGTGTTACCTCTTTATACAATACTTCATTGTCTCAAACGATGGGCTAGGAGATTACTAGATACTCTAAGAAATTAAAGGAATGGAATGTTGAATGACTCCCTTCCCACTGATTCTAGTAGAAACCATTCAAGGTTTGGATGACCTCAAAAATGGGAAAAGTCTAGACTTCACTAGAAGCCCTCTATTGCTTCAACTATGGTTGCAAGAAAAGTTGAGTCTACTTGACAAACCTACAGGGAATTGGATAAGATATCAACCCAAGAATCACCTAGAAAGACACATCAAGGACGTTCATGGGCACTCAGTCTACATCCCAACCCAGGATTGGTTCAAATGCAAGAAGGACACACTAAAATGTCAAGTAAGATGGATGTGCCCCTGGTGGAAGCTAGGATATATGACTCTCTATACATATGTAAATTGTGTACCAATCTTAGGATTCAGGTCATGCACCCACTAATATCTGGCACTAGTGAAGAGATAGTTTGGTGAGAAGCAACATGTACCTTTTGAGCTTGTAGATTTCTCTAATGGTAGGATACAATAAAGGTTTTTGGATCACTTCAAAGTAATATGGAGGAAGAGAATCATCCACCAATTTACTACTAGTATTGGAGATGGTGTTATTGATGGAGCATACAAGTAGTGGATGATCCAAAGACAGAAACATCTCTCAAACCACTGATCCAGAGAAAGTTCACTTCTTTAATTTCTATGTCTTTGTTTGAAACTGATGATTTAATAAACTCTAAATTTAATGTAATGAAATATGATTTTGCTTATTTGTTTAATGTCTTTCCTAATGGTAGTGTGCATTGCATTAATCAAAACATTAGCATATTTGATATTTATTCCGTATGCACTGAATCATTTAACATTGGCACAGGATCAAAACCACTCATTCTACATATTTTGAAAGATGTACCCTTGAAGAGAGAAGAGCAATTGAAAAAATATTATTAAAACATTCAAAATTATTTACCTGGATGTACGACGATATGCCTATTACTGACAGAGACATTTCTTAACACTTCATTCCTACCAAAGAAGGGTGCAAATTAGTAAAGCAGAAACTAAGAAGACTCGTACCATAATTGGCCTAACTAGTGAAAGAGGACATCGAGAAACAGATGAAGGAAAAATTCCTAAAGGTAGTAGACTATCTAGAATGGTTAGCAAATGTGGTGCTAGTACCAAAGAAAGATGGAAGGGTTAGAATCTTCATCGACTATAAAAATCTGAACAAGGCCTGTCCGAAGGATGATTTCCTACTAGCTCACATAGACATACTGGTTAACAGTGCAACCATATATGCAATGTACTCCTTCATGAATGGATTCTCTAGGTACAATAAGATCCTAATGGCCATTATTGACAAAGCAAAGATAGCTTTCATAATAGAATGGGGTACTTACTGCTACAGAGTAATTCCTTTTGGACTAAAGAATGCAGGGGCAATATACTAAAGAATGACAACTGCAATGTTCCATAACATGATAAACAATGAAGTGGAGGTATATGTCGATGACATGATAGTCAAGTCAAAAACTAGGAAAGAACACCCCTCTGATCTTGAAAAGTTCCTCAGAAGGGTCAAAAAGTATTATCTTAGGCTAAACCTAAAGAAGTGCATATTCGAGGTCACTTTAGGAAAGATGTTGGGGTATGTTGTCAGTCAGAATGGGATTGAAATGGATCCAGACAAAGTAAAAGCCCTCAAAGAGATGTTAGTGCCAAAAATAGAGAAGGAAATTATAGGGTTTTTAAGGAAACTATAATTCATTAGCAGATTCATCGCTAGGTTGATAGCAATGTGTAAACTGATCTTCAATCTACTTAGAAAAGATTAACCAGTTGAATGGAATGAACAATGTCAGCTAGCTTTTGAAAAGATAAGAAGCTACCTAGCCAACTAATGGTTTTAAGGCCACATAAACCAAAGATACCTCTAACCCTATATCTGGTTGTGGAAAGGAATACAATCAGTGCAAAGTTAGCCCAAGAGGAAGAAACAAAAGCAAAACATGCAGTCTACTACTTGAGCAAGAAGATACTGCCATATAAAGAGAAATACAACTACGTCTAACAGATATGCCTGGTAATGGTATAGGCAATGAAGAAACTTAGAAACTACTTTCAATCCTATAGAATTTATGATGTGTCTAAAATAGACCCAATGAAGTACCTCTACGAAGCTCCCTCTCTAGTGAAGAAACTTGCCAAGTGGCTCGTACTGCTAATATAATTCGATGTGCAATATCTTACTAAGAAGGCAATAAAAGGGAGTGTAGTAGCTAAAATTCTAGCTCTCAACCCATTCTAGACTTAAAAGAAATCCAATTGGACTTCCTATATGACCTCAGCTCAGCCATTGAGATCAATAGATGGCACATGTACTTCAACGGAGCAGTCAATTAGTTCGGTGTAGGAATCAATGTCATACTACAATCTCTAGAAGGTGAAGTAGTACCAATTGCTAAAAAGCTCAAGTTCAAAGTCATAAAAAATGAAGTAGAATATGAGGAATGCATACTCAGAATAGAAGCACCAATAGCCCTAGATATCACAGAAGTTGAAATCTTCGAAGATTCTATGCTAGTAATCAATCATGCCATGAAAGAATAGGAATTAAAAGAGCAGCACTTAAGGCCTTACTTAAACCACCTAAGGCTACTTACCATGTCCTTTTAAAAATGCATATTCATTCATCTTGCTAAGAATCACATTCAGATGGAAGATGCACTTACTTCCCGCATCAGTATGGGAAAGACCATCCAAAATGCCCATAAAGCCTATGATTCTACTTAGATCAGGATAACCTTGTCATAAAAACTACAAAATAGAAAAGATAGAAATAACTGAAAAACCTTAGTTCTATAACATCCAAAGATATCTGAAGGAACGAGCCTATCCTGATCAAGCAGATAAAAGAGACAAAGTAGTCATTTGATGACTAGCATCAAAATTCATATTGTACCAGGGTGTGTTATACAAGAGAACCTTAGACAATTTACAACTCTGATGTCTAGATGAAACTGAGGTTGTAAAAGCAATAAAAGAAGTACACGAGGGTGTTTATGGTCCACACATGAATGGAGCAATCCAGACTAAGAAGCTAATCAGACAAGGTTCTTCTGGATGATAATGATGGAAGACTATATCAAATTTGTAAAGAAATGCTACAAGTGTTACATCCACGGGAATGTCAATCACCTTCCTCTAATAGAACTACACTACATCTCCTCTCAGTGGCCTTACTCAACATAGGGACTATACATAATTAGGGAAATCCACCTGATAGCCTCAAATGGACACATGTTCATCCTAGTAGCAGTAGACTACTTCACAAAATGGGTTGAAGCAAATCATTCACAAGGATAAGAGCCAAGCAAGTGGCTAAGTTCATCAAAATAAATAAATTCTATTAATATGGGATCCCTCATCACATCATCTCTTACAACAGTGTCCAATTCCAATGGGAAGTTAGAGAGCTACTGAGGAGTTATAAGGTGCAACCTCATAAATCTTTCCCTTACCAACCATGAGAAAATGGGGCCATCAAAGTTGTAAATAAAAACATTAAAAAAGATCTTGTCAAAGATGACTCAGACTTACCGAGATTAGGTGAATAGATTTCCACGTGCCTTATAGGGGTATCAAATAACAGTAGAACTTCAACAGGAGCAGCTCATTTTTCACTAGTTTACGGATCAGAAGTAGTTCTTTTAGTCGAAATGGAGATCAAGTCTCTTCAGGTAGCAATCAAATTTGAATTACCATAAGTATAGTAGGATCAATAGAGACACGATAATCTCACTCTCTTGGATAGCCAAAGGCTTAAGGCTCTATATCACACACAGTTGTATCAGGCTCGACTAGCCAAGTCCTTCAACAAAAGAGTAAAGCTCAAGAGTGTGAAAGCAAGAGACTGGGTGCTAAAGCAAGCAAGGCAGAACATTCCAGACCCTAAAGGTAAATTCAAACCAAACTAGGAAGGCCCATACTTGGTCAAACATGTCCTATCAAAATGGGCAGTCAAGTTGTTGGATTCTAAAGGCAACGAATTCTCCAAACCTATTAATACAAACTACCTAAAGAAGCATTATGTCTAAGGCAAAAAAATCATCCCGTTGAGTTAAAAACCTAAAAATGGTAGTTTAAGCAAAAGTTAAGGACTTCCCATTGAGTTGAAAACCTAAGAATGATAACTCAGGCAAAAATTAGGGAAAGAGAGATAATACTTAACTAAAAAACCTGAGAAGGCTAGTTAAGGATAGGGGTAACCTCAATTTTGAAATTTGTATGAATGCACCTATGCTTTTCTTAAATGATTACAATGAAATGAGAATGGTTGCCAATTTATGCAAGATGTCTTTGAAAAGTGCAACACATTTTACCATCATGAATTGCATTAAGTATGCTTTGCATTTTCTTTCATTACATTACCATAGTTTTTACCATCCTCTATGAGCTCTCCTCTTAAGACCAACCACTATCATTAAAGCAAAAAAAAAAGCCTAGCTAGGCATGAAAAGCTCAAAAGGGAGACACCCTAGGCAAAAAAAGGGAAGAAAAAAAAAAGAAAACCCAACTAAGTGCAAAAAGCTCCAAAAAAGAGACGTAATGGCAAACATCATCATCAATGATACATAACAAGAAGCATATATAATCATGGTCATACAAGCATGATACAACGTGTAGGAAAAATGCCCAAATACAACACCTAGAGTCCATAACCTTAGGAAAATGATATAATAAGACAAACCACAAGCCAAAAGTCCTACACCTAGCTCCTAAAACAACTACATTGGACGTGGTTGCCATCTGAAGCAAACACTAATCATGCTCAAGCATCCTCCTCATATGATCCTGACTCATCATCATTCATCGTAAAGGATGCTAGTTGTGACTCCAACTCATTGATGCGGTCACAATAAGTTGCACTCTCTTGCTCCCATTCTCGACTAGCAAGATGGTGCTCAACCTGCATTACATATTGCATATCATACACTCATGCATAAAATATGTGCATAAATTAAGCAAGTACAATAAAGAAGACATACCTTTTGAGTGGTAGCAAACTCTAAAAAGCACTATTGCGCACTCCCTACACTAGTATACCATAAGAGACAGGAATCTACAAAAGAAAGCAAATAAGTCAACCACTACTCACCAACTAAATAAAACACATGCAAGAATAAGTGGAGAACATGAACATGGGTAGTATTAGCAAAAGCAACACCCGACTAAGGAAAGCCAAGTTTAGGCAAATCGAAACTCACTACTCTACCAAAGATGTCCATCCTAAGTAAAGACAAAGATGGTTGAACCATCAAGTCCTTAAGAGTAGTATTACTAGAAGACATAACATTGGCATGGGCAATCACTTCAACAGGGAACATGCCCTCGTCCTTCGTAAGATGAGATCCAAATGTTCTCTAATGTTTCTGCAAATAAGTTCTCATAATTCATGTCAATTACAGTTTATTAATAATAAAGTTTACTACATGCTTACACCAAAATAGGAATAAAGGCTTCGAACCTAAAAGACGAGACACATTTGCCTAAAAAGGTGAAGGTAGAGGAAAGGTCTTACTAGTTACAGCATCAATCAACTAAGGGATCAATACATTAGCATAAGGCAGACAAACACTCTCTAAGAGGCTCTTAGAGGGGAATCCCATCATAACAGCATTAAGATCATCACCACAAAGCTCATGGCCCCAAAACATGTCACCAGGAAGAGGGATGAGAACTCTCCTTATATATGGGCCAGCCTATCAATGATGGACTCGCTCACCCAAATAGCACACTTTACTGATAAGGCTAGAGAGAAACACTTGTCTCTCTATTACTGGACCTCGCCACCCACTAGCGAAGAAAAATTTGCTCAAAGGGCAAGAATGAACAAAAGATCCCTAAGAGAGAAATATCCAATGCGGTAGGAATCAAACATGCTTAATCAAGGGATAGCTTCTCTATATGATCTTGAGCTACATTGCAATCCTCAATCAAATCAATAGTCTTCCTAATCTAGTGAGATTAATAAAGGAAGCCATCCTCCTGGAAATGCTCAATGGATGGACGAGGGAGAATCATGAACTTAAATGCCTAGATTTGTCAAAATTAAAGGGTCAAAAATAGCAAACTAAAAGCAAAAGAACAAACAACACAACTCCTACTCATGTCCAACACGAACAAGCATCCATAGATCCTCGAGCCACCTCAGCATGCAGCATTAAGGCCTGAATACATATGAGTAAAGGTAGTAGCACCCCAGCAATAGCTCAGCAAGCCATCCAGATCTTTTAAGATAAATAGAAATCACAGATCACTTGTACTCAAAGGGTTCAAGAAGATAACAACATTAAATAAAAAGCAACGAGCCACCTGCTCTGTTGAGATAAGGCCATCATCATATAGAGTCCGCATGGAAGAAACAAACTCCATGTAATGAGCGAGATATAGGCAACCAGACTTCATAGGTGTGACCACCCTAAGCAAATACATCGTGAGGTGCCTCCTCGCCACAACAGTAGAACACTCCTCCTCACTAAAAGGAACAAGCTCTCTAGAAAGGCTCAAGCCCTTAATAGCAGCAAAATCCAAAGGGGTAATAGTCATCTCCTCAATAGGAAGATGGAAAGTATGCATTGCTTCCATCCACCACTCTATCAATGCATACATGGCAATCTGACTCAATGCATAAGATAATGCAGCAATGACTCCATCAAAGCCTTTCCTGGCAAGTATCTGCTTCACACACATCGAAAGACCCTGATAATACATGCTAACTCTGTTGAAATTATGAGGCAGCACAATAATATACCTACAAGGCTACAAATAACAAGTATGCTATCAAACATTTGCACAGCTACTAAATAATAACACATCTCTCTCTCTCTCTCTGTCATTTAACAAGATTAAAATCCAAAAAGAAAAGCATCATAGTAAACAATAGTAGACAATTATGAGAAGAAAATAAAGTTAGAGCTATCAGCCACCAACATTTATAATAAATTTGTGACTTAACAGATAGTTACAGTAAGAACTACAAAGCTATAGCTATAACTTAATATAGTAAAATGAACAGCAAAATAGCCAATAAAAAAGCTTCAAAAAATAAGGGCAAAGAAGGAACTACCTTGTGATGATGATGCACCCAAGCATGAACCTCCAAGCTATAAATAACAAGGATCATATCTCCTTGAGGAAGCCTAGATGGCTGAGAACTCTGAGCACTATATGTGCTTGTCCCTACAGTGGACGTCCCAGCTCTAGTGGCCTTTATAAAGTCAACATCAACATCAATAAAAATATCCTCCAAACCCTCAGGAATGTTGGAGAACTCCATTTTATACATAAGCAAATGGAAGTACAGAAGCAAAAATAGAGCAGATATCACCCGAAACACAAAAGGGTTAGGAAAAGTTGGAAGACACTTAAAAAAGTCTAGACAAAGCCTCTCAAGACCTCTGAAATGACTATCTAAGTAGGCTTGGAGGGGAGGAAGCACGTGACCATGCACCTCATGCATACTTCCCCCTTCCATGTGCTTTTCTGTGGTTTTACATACACTTCAAGACTTTACACACTCATTTCTACAGTCTTAAATTTCCATTTGAGTGTAAGAGATGCACTAAACTCATGTAAAAGTACATTAAGGTAGACTCCATTTGTCTAAAGGCACTGCGCGTGCACTACCTTTTTTAAAAAATTAAACACCACATGAAATAAGAAGATTAAGGAAAATTCACTATAAGGATATCTCTCTCTAAATCATCGAAATAATGATGTCATCACCTCATCATTACTGAATCATCATTGCATCATTATTGCATCATTAATGCATTATCACTACTACCTCATTAACATTGTTTAAAAGCACTCACTCATTACTTAGAAGCACTCTCGCATTGCTTAAAAGCACTTTCACATTACTTAGAAGCACTTTCGTTGTTTAAAAGCACTCTCACATTGCTTAGAAGCACTTTCATTGCTTAGAAACATGCTCACTGCTTAAAAGCATCTTCTCATTGCTTAGAAGCACTTTCACTACTTAGAAGCATCTTCTCATTGCTTAAAAGCACTTTCCACTTAAGAACATCCACACTACTTAAGAGCATTCTTATTCACTTAGTAGCATCCTTATTCGCTTGACACCTAAGAAGGTTATAGTCGCATGTTCATTAGTGTAACACCTAAGAAGGTTATAGTCATATGTTCATTTATGTGACACATAAGAAGGTTATAGTCGTATGTTCATTCGCATGACACCTAAGAAGGTTATAGCCTCATGTTCATCTGCATGACACCTAAGAAGGTTATATTTGCATGTTCATCCACATGACACCTAAGAAGGTTATAGTCGTATGTTCATTCATGTGACACCTAAGAAGGTTATAGTCGCATGTTCATCCATGTGACACATAAGAAGGTTATAGTCATATGTTCATTTGCATCACAACTAAGAAGGTTATAGTCACATTCTCATTGCTTAGTAGCATCCTCATTTGTGTGACACCTAAAAGGTTATAGTCACATCTCATTGCTTAGTAGAATCCTCATTTTGCATGAGACCTAAAAAGGTTATAGTAGCATCTTTTTTTTTCTTAGTAGCATCTTCATTTGCATAACACCAATAAAGGTTATAGTCGTATCTCTTTTTGCTTAGTATCATCTTCATAAATCCTAATGCACTTCACATAAGCTTGCATATGTCCCAAATAGCACTTTGTGTGACAACCAAGTCCTTGAACAACAACAACAACAAACAAAACACAATAATAGTAGTCAAATTTGACAAGACATCTAAAGACAACCTATAGGTAAGTACCTCTCTCCTTACTAAAACATTTTTGCATCTTTGCATTTGCTTCACGTGTATTGACACTAGCGCTAGGTTTTATGCAACACACGTGAAGTAGGGGGCAACTATCATACCTAAAATTTGACTGTCCCCAAAAAGGTCTAATGATGGAATGAATCCCCGAGATGACTGGATTTTGCTTGTTCATAACACTTATGAAGTGTGCAACCTTAAAAGCCTAATTGACCTCACCAGTGCGCAAAATCAATCATCAAGACATTAAGTTGTGCCCCAACCTTATAAAATACGAATTATCAGTACAATGAGAGGTATATTTCAAGAAAAGCCCTTTCAAAGTACTCAGCTCGTTTGGCCAATGCGCATTTCGTTAAATAAAAACCCAGCTTTGTGAAAAAATGGAAATCGATGTTGACAAAATGGACCTCAGAAACAAATCCAGAGGGCCCCAAAACCTTTAAAAGTGGTCCTAGAATGGTCCAACACAACCCGAGGATTAGCGTATATCATTTAAAAGTGCGAGTAAATGCCCCTAGGTGTCATATACTATAATCGAGGCTGAATTTGGAAAAAAGAACTTCAAAAATGCATTTGGAAGGCCCAAAAACCTTAGGAACCAACCCAAAAATAGTGTGCATAAAACCCAAGTGTGCATGAAGCATCAAAGTGCGCGTGGAGCACACACTATGCATAGCCATGTGCACTTGGCATGGCCACGTGAAAAATCCTTGATATGTGCACGTAACCACACCCCTACCACCTTATTTTACCTAATTTTCCATATAAATAGACACTTTCAAACCCCATTTTAGAGGTGGGAGCAAGTGGAAACACATATACACTCAAAAATTAGTTCGATCGAAGATGTTGGAAACCCCTTTTTAAATAGTTTTTGCTCTTATATAGCATTTCTCTTAGGTTGTTAGATCCTTTTTCCACCAAATCAAGCCTCATATTTATCAAAGCATGCTTTAAAGGTATATAATCTAGCATTATTCTGTTGTCCTTTTGAACCTCTCAATGAAAAAAGCTTGATAATCTTTAGAAGCTAAAGCTTAAAAATCCACACAAGCTCAGTCGAGTCTAAGGGCCACACAATTATTATAGCAAGTCTATTTTATCACATTGCATTTTATTTTACCGTTGCCAGCATTTGGGAATACTGTTGTGCTTGTATGATGGGACTGGTAATCTTGTATGTTACGTGAATAATATATGCTTTATTATGCTCATCTTATATCATCATTTTGCATCCTCTATTTATGAAATCATGAAATCATATACTAAATATCAATAATGTGAAAATTTCATATCTCGGAATAGAGTCATCATGCTCTCGATCTAGTGATGACCTTATGCATCCTTTATATCATCGTCATACATCATCATAGCATAAATAATCACTGCAAGCATGCATGATCATCTTATTATTCATGAAATCCAATAAGTTGTGTGAATGGTCATATTAATCTTGCATATCAATCATATCCAGATTAGATATACTTTTCCGTAATCTCTTCCTTTTCATATGTATTTTATCAGGAAAGTGTTGTACTATTTAAATTTTTAGCTTTATTATCTTTCACTATTTGATGTACTGTGTGAATGTTATACAAACTATCATTACCAAAACTAGAGTGTTATGGTAGCTATACATAGAATATAATATAATAAGAAATAGTCAAAAAGTATATGCAATCCCCCAAACCTGGAAATCTCTACTGAGGACAATACTCCCTGAGTGACCCGATGTTATCCCTTTTTTTTCCTAATTTTCTAAAAATTGGGTGGCAACTCCACAAAATCAAAACTGTCTTGTTCCCCTGAGACTAGTCATTTGTCCTTATTCAGTAAAATTTCCATGTCCTTTGAAAATGAAAATTCTCGCATAATGTCCCACAAAAATATAACGCTAACCAAAAGCGAGAGAGGTCACTCACACTATCTGTCAAGAATAATAATAACGAAGGTATTGATGTCCTGCATTATGTCTTTATTTTTCTAATAAAATCTCAAAGTTTTACCTCATCATGTCCTATATTAGAATTACCAATAAGGTAATGTATTGTCATTTTCCTTTAGTGTAAAAATTCCTTTTTAAGTCTTGTATAGAGTCATTCATTTTTTAAAATAAGTTATATACAATGATCCATTATCAAGCACTATGTTATTTCCATACGTCGGCATTAGCACTCATGTTACATTTTCCACTCTAGTCATCATATGTCTAATAAACATTTATAATTCCTTAATGATTCTTGTATTTATAAATAAAAAATAATAAAACATCAAACTAAATTTTCCAAAATTAGAAGCCTTTCCAAGTGAGTCATTCTAAAAAAATTCCATAATAAAGTCTTCATTCGTTAATATTTCAAATATGTTCTTCTTAATGAAAGTTTCTTTTTAAAACCTAGGACCTTTCTTGTCACTTAGTTATAATGTCTTGTGTTTACTTTATCTTTAAACTCTTATAATCTTATCAAAGTTTTGAGTTTGCAAAGGGTCTTAAAGCCATTAATCAATGGACATAAGATAAGTTGGTGAAGAGAAATTGTAAGTACATATGCAAAAAGAAAGTGCAAAAATTATGAAAAAAGTCCTTAAAGGTAAAAAAAATTACAAAAATGTCCCGGCGGAATAAATTTTACAGGTAAGCGTACTCTTCATTCTAATCGCATGTTTTTATAGAATTCTTTATTAAATAAACTCCCTATAGAATTTTTTTCAAAATCTATAAAGTTTTTCAAATTTTAGTATGCTTTTACTAAATTTCCCCTAGTAGAATTTTCATTTCATAAAAGAATTCATTGCAAAAATGATAAACAAATAATGATTTCAAATCCAATCTTGATTTTAAATTCCAATTTCAATTTTTACCTTAAAAAACATCCATCCTCCATTCCAATTTCACTTTCAGCTTAACTAGAGGTCTTGGGTTCAATCCTTAGGTATGTAGTTACTTTAAAACACTTAAGACTGTGGTAGCCAAAGTCAGCCCACTAGAGAATGTCTTAAAGAATCAAGTTATTCAATGTTGTGGTAGCTACAACATACATTATTTAGAATATTACAAAGAGAGTTGATTTTTTTGAGCTAGTGTTGGCTAGATTAATTTTGCTCAAGGGGCAGCTAATAAAGGTTGAGGCTCCCCCTCGTGCAAACTCTTTAGGGAGTGGTAATGAGGATGTGTTGAAAAATCAACTAGAGAGCCTAGTGTCTTATATAAAGACCCATGATAAATTACCTAATGATATCATAGAGAACCATAAGAGCATTGGTGAAGCTCTTAATGCTTTGACTAATGATGCAAAAGAATCTATTCAATCCTTGCATTAGGATGTGTAAACAATTATGGAGAAAGTAGATTAAATGCCAATATGGGTGGCATTGGAGTTATGCATGTGGGATGAATAGCGATTGAGGATTACACCAATGTATCTCATAGATGATGTGGAACTTTAGTGGCTAACCAAAGGAAAAGTTATAAAAGCTAGCAGGCTCTTTGAAACTAGTTAGGAAGATTTCAAGCAAGAACTAAAAGCCCAATTCAATCCTAAGAAATGTGGGGTTTAACACCGTGCTCAGTTAGATGAATTAAAACATACAAGCTCTATTTGAGATTATGTTCGGCAATTTTAAGCATTGATTCTTAATGTGCCTAACATGGCTAAAATAGATTAAGTGCATCATTTTATGACTAGGTTAAAACTGTGGGCCAAGAAAAAGCTTCAATGATGTAGGGTAAAAGATGTTAGAATAGCCATCTCAATAGCTAAGAGTTTATACAATTACACAGAGAGTGAAAACAAAAGAAAATTCAATTCCTTCATAGAGGGAGATAGTCCTATTACCAAATGGGCAAAAAATTCCTAAGGAAATTATTATTGTCTAGCATCATAAACAGGGATTTTAAAATGTAGAAATTATAATTTTAGTAGGATGGAAAGGAGATTCAGAAATATGGGAAATAGAGAAATAAATTACTCCAACTTCCATGATAGGAATTTTGGGAAACCCTAAACAAAGTCTTCAGGGCTTAAGAAGTCCATTGGGAGAAGCGCCCTAAACATTAAGTGCTTTTTATGTAGTGGACCTCATTAAGTGGTAGAATGTCCTTATTGAGGAGCTTTGAATGCCATCAAGACTATACAACAAGAAGAAATGAAAGAAAGTCCTTAAGTGGGGGAGGAGAATGAACTAACTATAATGGGAACCCTTAGGTTCTTAAATGCCTTGAGTCTTTATGACTCATTCTTTATAGGATGACTCATATAAGAGTCATTAAAAATCATTTCAATGTGGGAGTCATTGCAACTCATTTCAATGTGGGAGTAATTGCAACTCATTTCAATGTGGGAGTCATTGCAACTCATTTCAATGTGGGAGTAATTGCAACTCATTTCAATGTGGGAGTCATTGCAACTCATTTCAATGTGGGAGTAATTGCAACTCATTTCTATGTGGAAGTCATTGCAACTCATTTCAATGTGGGAGTCTTTATGACTTATTTTCAATTGTAAGTCTTTATGAACCATTCTTAAATAAGAATCTTTATAACTCATTTTTGAGTGGGAGTCTGTATGACTGACTCTATTTTAAGTGTGAGTGTTTATGACTCATTTTCAAGTGGGAGTCTTTATGACTCATTTTCAAGTGGGAGTCTTTGTGAATCATTTTCAAGAGGGAGACTTTATGACTCAATTTCAAGTGGGAGTCCTTATGACTCATTTTTAAGTGGGAGACTTTATGACTTGCTTTCAAGTGGGAGTCTATATCACTCATTTTCATGTGGGAGTCTTTATGACTTACTTTCAATTTTAAGTGATTGTTTGTTAAACTTTAAGCCTGTATGGCTTGTAGTCTACATGACTTATTTCAATTTAAAGATCAAGTTTAATTTTAAATATAAGTCTTGCTAACTCATTTCTATTTTAAATTTCAATTTCAAGCTTAAAGAACTCATTTCAATTTCAATCTTCATTTTTAAATCATATTAATTTCTTTAAAAATTATGTGGTTTGTTAAGATCAAACGTTAATCTCAAATGATATACTACTATGTGTTTTCATGTTTAAGGTGGCAGGGGATCAACACAACTTGCAAACCATAATAAACTCAGGTATAGATTCTTAACTCTTAAGTTTGTTTTATGCTTTGTCAAAATTTATGTGTTATGACTAAGACATAAACATCAATAATTTCTTTTCAAATGTTTTAGGTGTAAACGCACAAATTCCTCCAAAGTATAAAGCAAACTATTAGAGTTATTTTTTAAGACCTTGAAGGATGATGATGATAATAGAAAAATATCTCGCCAACATATGAGATTGATCAATCAAGACGATTGAAAAGAATTTTAGAACCATTTGAAACACTAAAATCCCACCCAAATACCAAATTGAACATTATTGAGACTAAACCTTACCTTGAATAAAACCGTGACATATAGTGTTTGGCTTGGGAAAAAGGTTCTATTGATTAAGAGAGGGAAATTCTATATCAATTTTTGTTTGTTGAGTCAATAAGTCCTGAAAAAGAATATTTTTATATCAATGTTATCTATTTTGCAAAGTGGTTTTCAGTTTAGAAAATTTGATTTAACTTTAGGAAGCCCAAGATGAAAAGTCAAACTTTGGTCAATGAACCTTTTTAGAGGTCAAATTGAGCTTTTGGAGATGAAGTTTAGTTTGAAACTGTCATCTAAAATTATAATGTCTTTGTGTAAACCATTTAACAAAAAGTTTAAAATTTGACCTCTAGTGGCTAAATCAAGTCCACTCATGTAATAAAATAAAGCATAATTCCTTAAGAGTAGTGACCAAGCAAAGAATATTCTTTTCAAGAATATTCTTGAACAAGTGTTAAATTAGAATTGATACGAGTATATAATTTTGTCTTTTAGTGTGTAATAATACCCCTTTATGTTGTAAGTTAATTACAATAATATGACCAAGCCTTTATTTCTAAATGGAAGTTTTAAGGTAGCATTTTGGGGAGGAGAGCTAATGACAAGAGAGATAAACTTGCTGTAGAAAAGTTACTGAGAGAAAAATGAGTGAAAAATAGAAAAATAAGCCAAAATTATTCCACTCTACCCCTCTCCTTATCTAGCCTATTTCTCTTATCTTTCTCTCATCAATTCCTATATATTTTCTAACATAAAAACTACACTAAACACCTTTTTACATCTTTAAAATCCTATTGCAAAAATCAAATTACAATAAATTCAACATCAACCCTCAAATAACTAAAGTGCACGCTTAACCCTTTAAGCTTTCAATCCTCATTCCTTTAATTAAATCCTTGCTCTGGTGAGTTTAATATCATATTCTAAGGGTAAACACTCTTTAAAACATTTTTTAGTTGATTTGTGTCTTTATTTTTGGGTTTTGAGCCATCAAAATTCATTTTTTTTAACAAGAATTGCTTTTTCTTGACAAAATTAGATGTTCATATGAAAACAGGATGTTCATCTTAAAAAATTAGCTAAAGGGCTTTAATTCTAACCATTGATGACTCGTAGACCAACCAAATAAGTTGTAAAACTAACCCTTCAAATGGCAAAATTGGTCATCCATGTCTGAGCTTTAAAAACTTGCTTATTTTGCTTTAAAATGACTCTAATGATGGTCTTAGAGGCTCTTATGCATTTAATGATAATTATACATCATCTAAATGATGTATCATTGTACATCATATAAATAATGCCTAAATGAGTCCTAAAGGTCCTAGGGTGATTGGATTTCATTTATTTTCTATTTATTTATCTTTAATGATTTTCTTTTATTTTTAACTCTTGTTGTCAAACTTCTCTCATTTCTTTATTTTTCTTTTGTTTTGATCTTGGATTTTGGTTGATTATAAACATTATGTTTTTTGCTTTGTATTTATGATTGTGACTAATGCTTTTTCTCCATTTCTTCATTAAAATTATATTCTAACTCTTAGTAATTTTGATTTGAATTAAGTGTGAAGTTGTGCTTTGTTGTTTATGTGTTTATTTGTGTTGAAGCTTTGATTCTATAGTGATCTTTATGTGATTATTTGGGTTCAACCTTTGGCTTTAGTTGTGGATTTTATGTGCATATTCTTATTTTAGTGTTTGATGAACATTATGCGAAGGTTCTTGAGTCTAATTTGTGAATATTGAAAGTATTGCGTTCATTTGGTGCATATTGGTGATTTGGTTAAGATTATATGTATTATTTGGTCCTAAGAGAACTAGTTGGCCATTATTGGTTAGATTGGCGCTTCCAAGAGGGCGAATCATTATTTTCATATTTTCTAATTGATCTTTCTTCGTTTTGTCTTTTGATTATTGACACTAACCCTCTATTCTTCTCTTATTGATCATTTTTACTAACCAATTTATTTATTTCTTGCATTTCTTGTATTTCATGCATTCTCATATGCTTGATGCATATCATTTACCTTTTCTATATCACTATTATATGTGTAAATCATATTTGGATCATTTAGATGCATTTTGCAATAACCCAGCCATGCATCGCTACCATATTATCATGAATTTCAAAATTGTATCATGTTGCATGCACCCCGGTTTGCATCACTTGTCATCCTTTGCTTGTAATATATATATATATATATATATATATATATATATATATATATATATATATATATATCCATAGATTTATTTAATGCTTATGTGGAACATGCATTGTATTTACATCATGCATTTTTATTCTGAAGTAAACCAAAGAAATTTCTTATTTCATGGTTTGGCAGATCAATTAGACATTTTCTAAATATCCCATACTTAGAATTCATAAATAATTCTCCAACACCCACATATGTATCACATGATGACATGAATACTAATAGAGCATCTACAAGGTCCATATGAGTATTAGACAAACCATATCTCATATTAATCATCAGATAGAAATATAACTATGTAATTTAATAGCTTTAGAAGTTAGACATAATCAATTAAATAGTAGAAGAAATGAATTATACTTTTCTTGTTGCAATACATCTTGCTTGAATCATTACATTATGAATACTACATGGAATATACAATACATTAAAAATCATATTCAATAATTGGAAGACTGCTTAGTTTCTTATTCACTTTAACTTCTATACTTGGAAGACTTTTTAGTCTCTTGCTCACTTTAACTTCTTAGGAAGCATACACCTCATAGTAATAGTATCAAAGCATGCAAGATTCTGAACCTGAACTTAAGCATTTAGCTGATAAAAAAGGCAAAATACTTGATATAGAAAATTTGATTACTTAGACTTAAGTATTAATAATCTGGTTAAGAATATTATTACTTAAGATAAACAAAACATACTTGTATCTAAGATATAATTCTTGGAAACACTGTTTACATTTAGAAAATCACCACTTAAACTCTTTAATTGATTTAGTGATAGAGTTAGCAAAATCACTAAATCTTCATTAAGAAAAATTTTACAATCTTTGCACTTTAATACATGAGTCTATGATAGATAGAAACAAAATTTTAAGATAAATTAAGCAAAACCTTAATTATCTTAAAACTTCACAGGAAATACTTTTTAAAAACTTTTCATAATTAAAACTTAAGAAGTTACCGTCTAAAGAAGACATAATTATTTTAACAAAACTTATTGAAGAAAACAAACCTAAAATGGTTGAACTTCAATCTAAGGATTTGCTTTTACAAATCCAAAAACAATCAAACATTAATAAACAACATTTTGAAGAAGAAATTGAAAAAATCAATAAGATTCTTTAAAACATTATTAGCTTTTAATGACCTCTCCATGGTATCAAAACCAAACATATCAAAAGGCTAAAGAATTTGCTAAAACATATAAAAAAGTTTCTCACATAGAACTTGGTTACAACAGTAACAACTTAAGAACTAAAGGAAACTCTATTATAGTTTCATGACCTAATACTTGTTTAGCACTTTTAACATATTTGAATTATAAAATAAATAAAATTGAATCTCAATTAACTATTTTGATTAATAGGCAAAAGGATACAGAAAACTTGACCTTACCAATAAATTGGGCAAAAGAAGTTGACAAAATTTTTTAAAAGCTATCCTCAATACGAATCTCACATTCTTTAGAAAGAATTAAAACTAAAAGGTCCATATTTTTTCTTTCTTATCACATTCTAAAAAAGAAAGAAAAGGAACAACAACGAAGTCACAAATGAGTCATGTTCAGACTCAGACTACCTTTCTTGGTGCCTCAATTACCTTGAACGAACAAAATTCATCCACCTAGCTGGATAGAATTATTAGACCACACAATACAAATAGACAATATCAATTAGAAGAATTGATAAACATCGTTAGAGATATTAGTCTCTTTTTTACACAACATTTGAATACTTTAAAACCTGAGGCATTGTACTATACAAGAAGACTCACCTTAATAATAAGGTTATATAGACATCATAGAGAAGAAGCCTTATCATGTCCTATAGGAAGAGAACTCACTCTTTCTTTAATGACCCCCTCTTCTTCTAAAATACTTAGAAATAGAGGACATAGATACATTCACTTAGGACTTATAGTCATTGTACTAAGAGGATTAGGAAGAAAAATGACTGGTGGAAAAACTCTAGTAGTATTACTAGATATCAGACATAAAAATTGACAAACATCTATCATTGGAATGATAGAAATAGACATGAATAACAAAATAAGAGTAGCTTATATTGCTCCAAACTTCAATATTACTATAGAAGATTTTATTAAACATATTAAATTATCTATCCAAACAAAAGGATATAATAATTTTGAAGGACATAATCTTCTATTAGATATAGCATTTCTTAGAAAAACCATGAATTCAATCAACAACAGATATAAAGTTAATGTTAATGGTCTTATAGCACACTTACAATCTCATGGAATTAATTTCTTAAAACCTATAGAAATTAGTTTAGAAACCTTTGCAGGATTAAAATGGAGAATAAATGCAATAGGACATAATCAACCAATAATTACTCCAACTAATGCTATTACATTTGAAAATTTGATTGGATCATTATCCACTAGATTTACAAATTACACACATACTTGCACTCCTCATGAAGAAGATGATGAGTAAACACATGAAATGAATCTTCAATTAATGAATCTAGAAGAAGATTATGATAATGACAAAATTCCATTTCCTAAGGAAATGGAAATGCAACTTACATTCTCCTAACTCAAAGAGTTAGAATAAAACATGAAAAAATCATAATAATTGGATGAAACACAATCCACCCAGAAGGAAACATTAGGATACAAAATAAGCCTAAGACCATATAGTAAGAATCTTTCAAAATATGTTGGTCCTTTGTATAATAAAACATCAGTTAAAGGACAAAGAATCTTTAACAATGAAGACATTAAATTAGTTAGGCAATTAAAAGAAATTGCTTCTAATTTGCCACCTTTACATCTTCCTTTAGATATAGATTATCTTGTTATTAAAATAGATGGTCGTAAGGACAGATAAGGAGGAGTTCTTTTAATGAAACTAAACCAATATAGTCCAAAGTCTGAAGAAAGAATTTGTAGATATGCCTTAGGCAACTACAAAGAAAAAGGATACTTGACATCATTAGATTATGAGATACTTGCCATAATCTATGTTTTAGACAAATTTGAATTATTTATCTATGAAAAGAAGCAAATAACAATTAAAATAGATTATGATTCTATTGTCAAGTTTTTTAACTCTACAGGTACTAGTAAATGTACTGCCAACAGATGGTTAAAATTCAAAGAAGTAGTCCTTTCAAAAGGAGTTGCTATTCATTAGGAGCATATAAAAGGAAAAGAAAATCATTTGGTAGATATGTTATCCAGACAGCTCATCTAACATATTTCTTTGCAGGAAATCATATGGCTTTAAGGAGAGCCATCAATATCAGACATGGTGACAAAACTACTCCCCAAACAATGAAGTTTGGAAAGTAAGAACTTATGCTTTTCTCTTTAGAAAAATAATTCAACAACACATTTAATAGAAGCTCCTTTGAGAGTGTTAAGCTCTGTTTAATTAATAACATATGGAACTTACCAACTACTAAAGGGGGATCAAAATTGAAAATTCAATCGTCAATACAATTAAGAATTACTTCATATCCATAGAGGAGAAACCCAAAGGGAAAAAATTCGCTTACTATGCATTACTTACAGGTCCTAAAAGAGGTGCTTATGCCTCTTGTAATGAAATTGACATAGAAGTTCAATCTCTTTAGTCTCAACACTTTAATCCTTCTTATAAAGGATTCTATTCACATTATGAGCTCTGTGAATATCTTAGAACACACATAGGTATAGATTATTATATATCACCAACATTTAAATTTGAACCTACAATAAGTCTTCTACTTCCAAGCACTTCTTATGAAGAAAGTTTATCTTCTCAAGGGTCACCTGGAGGTATATTGAAAGGAGAAACCAGTTTGATACAAACCCTACCTATAACAGAGATAGAAGGTGCATCCAACTTTGAAATCTAGCCCAAGGATCATCAAGGATAGGTTGTCTTGATGGAGCTAAATCTATCAACCCCTTACTTATTAAATTGAAGTAAGATACTTAACTATTATAAGATGAACAATCACATAATTCTATGTCTAATGTAACCTAACAATTGTAATGAATGGTAGATGTGAAATAATTTAAGTAAACTTACAAAATTTTAAAAGAACAAACTTTAAGGAAAAACCTCACTTTCAATATTTCAATACTTAAAGTTGTTCTTTATAAGGTTAGCCTTTATATATGCATGTAAAAAACCTAATCCTTGAAGGAAAAGGTTTTCTTCCTTATTCCTAAAGATGCCTATATAGGAAAATCCTTAATTAAAGAGGTTTCCTTCAAATTAGGACAACTAATGACAACTCATCTTTGAAAAGTCAAAATTGACAACTAATGAAAAATCATTACAATTAATCAAAATGACAACTCATGACAACTAAGCATTAAAGCATGCCATGTCACATGCCATGTAGGATGTTGATCATTCACCATTGACTTTGACTTGTTGACTCTTTAACTTTGACTTTGACTTATTGACTCTTTAACTTTGACTTTGACTTGTTGACTTTGACTTAGAATATTCTTGAATCTTCTCACATCTTTTGGAATCTTCTAGAATCTTCCTTATTGACTCTAAAATAGAAAAATAAATAAAAATTCGCCCATATCAAGTTAATTAATTTCAAAATATAAAATTAAGCTAACTAACTTGAATTCTTCATTATCTAGCTCCATGCTTGCATTTTGCAACCCTTTTAGGGTTCATATTATTCCCTCCCCCTTGAAGATGATTCACCCTCAAATCATAGCCATCTTCTAGAGTTGATAAATTCATAAATCCTCTAGGGTCAAATACAAACACCTTTGTTCAAAGCATCTCCTTTGAAATAAGAATCCACAGAAGTAGCTTTAATATAACTTGAACTTGATTCCACATTTGAAACATAGAACTTCAGTTCATGAACATGTAAGAATTTAATTCTTATTGCTTCTTTGTAAACTTGAAACATGAGTATCTCAAGTTCTTTTTGCTACGAGCAAAGACTCTATAGATTCTTTTGTAAGCATAAGATACTTCAACTACATCATCAAATGTATATTCATATGGCATAGAAGACTGTAAAACAACTTTCAAAACACTAAAAAAGAAAGATTAAAATGGTTAGTATAATTATGATGAATAACTAGCTCTTTATCCTTCTCCTTCTTTTGTGTACAAACTTCTCAATATTCCTCTTTATGATGCATGCACTCTTTATGATCACAAGATGCACTCTTAGCAACTTCTTGAGCAGTTAATCCTTATACAACTTCACTAAATTACTCAAAACTTTGCAAACTCCTTATTAGCTTCAATGACTTCAACAATTTCACTATTCTTGGATTCACACTATATTTTGATCTCTTCACACACATCTTTTTTTCATACTTGTCTTTATGACTAATGCTCTCCTCCACATTATTAGTTTGATCATAAACTTGATCCTCATGTATCTTCTCATAATCACTTAACACCACTTCAACATTAGCACCACTTTGATTATCAACATTATTACTCCAACTCTCTTTATCTAAAGCAAGTGTAATCACATCATTCAAATAAAAAATAAGTTGCAATTATACCAAAAACATAAGATCTTGTCTAATTTCACTCTTAAGCCTGCTTATGAATCTTGTAATTTTATGCCCTTCAGATTCTCCTAAATCACTTAAAATTATAAAAAACTTAAACTTTTTAGCATAATCATCAACACTTAATTCTTCCCCTTATTAAAGTCTTTACAATGTAAGATAGAATTCATTCCTAACATCATAAGGAATGAAATATCTAGTAATTAACCATTTCATTAACTCCCAATTTCTAACCTTATTTACTATAAAATGTTCCCATTATATAGTAGTGTGACCCAATTTATTGGAAGCAAGTTTGTACTTTTTAAAATCACTTATCTTAAGAGAATCAAATATCTCCTCCATTTGTTATGCCCATTTCAAGTAAACATAAGGATCATCCCCACTAAGAAAATAAGGCATGTCCATAATGACCACACTCAAAGATAATTTAAAAGAAAAAAGAAAAATAAAAAAATAGAAAAGCAATCCTTACAAAGCACTCCCTTACGTGTTTACACTCAAGGATGTGAATGCTCTCATGTTTAACTAAATTTTTTTTTATTTTTTTAATATATAAGGAATTGAGAAGAAGAAAAAAAGATTACACATAAAAATCAAAAGATACATAACCAAACCTTGAAGTTTGGTTGTGATACCAAACTAATATAAACCTTACCTATAATAAAGATAAAAGGCGCATCTAATTTTAAAATCTAGCCTAAGGATCATTAAGGATAAGTTGTGTTGATGGAGCTAATCCCCTTACTTATTAAATTGAAGCAAGATACTTAGCTATTATAAGATGAACAATCACACAATTCTAAGTCTAATCTAATCTAACAATTTTAATGAAAGGTAGATGTGAAATAATTCAAGTAAACTTGTAAAGTTTCAAAAGAACAAAGTTTAAGGAAAAACCTCATTGTCAATATTTGAATACTTAAATTCATTTTTCATAGGGTTAGCCCTTATATAAGCATGTAAACAACCTAATCCTTAAAGGAAAAGGTTTTCTTCCTTATTCCCAAAGGTTCCTATATATAAAAATCCTTAATTAATGAGGTTTCCTTCAAATTAGGACAACTAATGACAAATCATCTTTGAAAAGTCAAAATTGACAACTAATGACATATCATTATAATTAAGCAAAATGACAACTTATAACAACTAAGCATTGAAGCATGCCATGTCACATGCCATGTAGGATGTTGATCATTCACCATTGACTTTGACTTTGACTTAGAATATTCTTGAATCTTCTCACATCTTCTAGAATATTTTTTAATCTTCCTTGTTGACTCTAAAATAGAAAAATAAATAAAAAATCATCCATATTAAGTTAATTAATTTCAAAATATGAAATTAAGCTAACTAGCTTGAATTCCTCATTATTTAGCTCTATACTTGCATTTTGCAAACCTTTTTTAGGTTTGTATTATAGTTCCTCTACACTTGTTCCTTTAAGAGAACCAAAAAACTTTCTTACATTGGCTGATCTTGAAAAAAGACACTAGACGTATCTTTCTTATGAAGATTTAAAAGACATAGTTCCCTTGGAACTTAATCTTCTACTAACAAGAAAAGATTATTCTCTTCAATAGTTTTCTATTTTGTAAGAATTCCTATCTAAAGTTCATAAAAATGAACTAAAACTCACCAAGCCAGAAGGAATTTTCTATTATTACTTTACAAATTATCAGGAATTCGAAGTTTGTTCTAAACAATTCAAGACTTGTGAACCTCTTCCATTAGAAAGATACGGATGCAAATGCCAATTAACTTACTCTATCAAAGAATGCAAACTACATCTTGAAAAATTTCTAATAAATCATTATAGAGGTTTAAAAATAACACCTCAGCTCTTCATTAATTTCTGTTTAGTTGGAAGTTTTTATACATATGGTTTAGAATAGGTAGAATACTTGGATAAAGCTCTTGGAGATGTTATTTATTATAGCATTGGAGTTTATAATGATGTCGTTGTAGTAGTACTAAACTCCACTCCTCCATAATTTCATAATAGTTATCATGACCCTTCTAGACACTTAATAAAGACTCTTACATGTAAAGATGAATTTTTTATCACTTTATCAGAGAACATGATCCTGATAATGAATGGAATTCTAAATACTCATTGGATTATTATATCAAACATTGTGAGGCCAAGACAATTGCAAATATATGGTATTGGGATGAACATGAATCTTATCAAGATTTCACACTTATAAAAGAAACTATTTAGTACAAGATCTTTATTCATCACATGTTGTCCCCATTCTGCTTTTACCCTTTTGAAAAGAAATTAAATCATCCAAGATTGGTATCACTTTACCAAAAGCAGAGAGAGCTCAAAAAGAAAGGGGTATATCGAGACATGTCAGATTTCTCCAAGTCTAACACAAGCCATGATGAAAAATCATCTTGACAATATTATCCTTCCATTAAAGGGTAGTCCATGTAAAATTATATCTTCCTTCCATTATAAAAGGAAGAATATAATTCATTCAAAAATATTTTCAAACACATACTCAAACTTAGAAGATTATTCTCTATGCTTCGAGCAATTTGAGTTATAAATCTCTTTAGATAGAAAAATAAAGTTTGTAATAGTTTGCTATATTATGGTTGGCTAAGGTAATTGCCTCCTTCAAAGGAAGTACTTGTATATTGTAATCTTTATAGTAAAAGCATGAGGTATTATCTTTATTTATAAATTATTGTTATTTCAATAACTTTTATTATGTTCATTTGAAATCTTGTTTTGTTCATTTATATCTCATATATAATGGAACCTTACTAGTTTTCCTCTAGGAACTCTATTTAGCCATTTATGCTGTTAAAAGCTTAGGTGTTAAAGATAGTACCATTAAGATGTAGAGAAATCTATGTAGTGGTGTGAGGATAGAAGATATAAGGATGTATTAAGCAAGATAAGTAAAATACGACATCTTAATAAGTTAATGAAATAAGAAAAATTTTTAGAAGAAGTTACCCTTATTGCTTGAACTTGAAAGATTATGATATATAGGGAAAATCCTTTGAAGAACTTGCATAATATATTTTAGCAAAGAATCTCCAAGATTGTTATGAGCACTACAGAAATTTTTAAAAAAAACTTCTATTTGTTAGATTTACAAAGCATAAATAGTCTTACTTCACTTAGGCAATAAACTCTTAGATATATAGAAATAGAAGAAAAGAATCACTTTGAGTATCATGATGAAACTTGTGATTGTTCTGAAGTAAACTAAAGAAATTTCTTATTTTAGGGTTTGGCAGATCAATTAGATGTTTTAATTAAACATTTTCCAAATATCCCATACTTGGAATTCATAAACAATTCTCTAACACCCACATATGTATCACATAATGACATGGATACTGATAGAGCATCTACAAGGTCCATTTGAGTATTAGACAAACCATATATAATATTAATCATCATATAGAAATAGAACTATGTAATTTAATAGCATTAGAAGTTAGATATGATCAGTTAATTAGTAGAAAAAATGAATTATATTTAACTGGTTGTAATAAATCTAGCTTGAATCATTACATTATGAATACTAAGTGGAATATACAGTACACTAAAAATCGTATTCAATACTTGGAAGACTGCTTGGTCTCTTAATCACTTTAACTTCTATACTTGGAAGACTGTTTAGTCTCTTGTTCACTTTAACTTCTTATTATTACTTGCAATCTCTTCTCCCAACCTCACTTTCTATTTATTTTATGCTCTGTTTATTATTTATCTATATTATAGACATATATGTATATATGCTATTTATATACTATTATATATAAGTATATGTATATAGTATTTATATTTATATTTATATTATATCTATAATTATATCATATTATATTATCTTGTACCTTCATTTTATTATCAAGCTCCTAATCTCAATCTCCCATTTTCCACATTTTTACGTCTAATTAACATTTTAATGTTTATTCCATTATTAATTTCCTTTATTTTTTCTTTTATTTCATTATCTACTTCATATTTGTTTATGTTACTTTATTGTTACTTCCAATCTCACTTTCTATTTATTTTATGCTCTATTTATTATTTATTTTTCTTCATTTCAATTTTATATTACCATATTTATTATCTCTACATTCTCTATACACAATCTCTCATTCTTTACTTTTTTTTTTAGTTTTAATTTACAATTTTATGCCTAATTTGTCATTTGCTTCCTTATATTCTTCTTTTATTTAATTTCAATATTATTTTCTACTCTCAAGCACTATTTTTTAATATTTGTTTATTATTTATTGTCATTTAATTTTGTACCTTGATTATATATCTCATCTTAATTTCTATTCTCATCTCATTTTTCTTTCTATTTTATTTTATTTTGTTATTTATTATTTCCATATTTATATCTCTACAATATTAGCTTTTTTTCTTTATATTAATTGTTATTTGTCAAATGTTTCTAGCTTAGTTCCTGTCTAAACCTCAATTTCTATTTTAATTTCATTTAAGTCATGTATTTGTATTTTTTTAATTTTTATACATGCCTTTACAATGCCATTTTTCATTTATTTAATCTCTTTATTTCATTTGTAATTTATTTCTTGTCTTAACATATACCCATTTTTCTTATCTTATTTCCTTCATAAAATTAATGTTTATAATTTTCTATTCTCATCGCCTTCCTCAATTTCTATTATTTTCTAGTTTATTATTATGATAGTGGTTTGTCTTCTTTTCTTTATTCAATTTTAATTATTATTTTATGACCTTTCTCTACATTACTAATTTCTTTTATTATATTTTGTGAATATTTATTGGTGTGTTACATTTTGTGTGTTCATTCACAATGTTGAAATTCAACCAAAATCTCAAAATTAATTATTTTATTTTCTTCTTTTTAAACCATTTATATTGATTGTTGGGATGATAATAAGGCCATAATTTGTAATGTGCATTCAATTTATCCAAGGTACATGATTTACATCTTGTAGCATAATTTGATAAGTTGTACACATTGGTAGTTAAAGGCCTTAATTTGACTACTTAATCATCATAAAATTGACCTTTTTAGTATCTTTTAACTACCATTTTCTTTATTTTGTCGAAGGAATCTTAGTTAATTCTTTTAGTTTACCTTTTATTCTTTTTATGAAATTTCCAAACATTTTTTTTAATCTTATTTACTATTTTCATTTTAAACATCAATTTTTTCTTAAAATAATGACCCCAAATGTCGAAAAATAAGGACAAGTTAAAGCAGAGGAGTCTACGTGAGTGTTTGTTCCTCTAATCTCTATTCTTTTAATTTCATTATTATTGTTGTTATTCATTTCATTTTCCATTTGACATAATTAGGATGGCTTGCATAGAAATTCTCATAACATGTGTGCCATAGATATGTTATAATTATGTGCTATCATGACCATAACATGTGTGCCATAGATATGTTATAATTATGTGCTACCATAACATGTAAATATGCTTTAATTCCATTACATGATTATGCCATGTATATTCACTATGTCATCATGATTACCATGACATGTGTATGTACATCATGTTAGTTCAACACTTGCTATGTACATCAGGTTAGTTCAACACTTGCCATGATCATGCATCATGTTTTGCTGTGTTTATTTATTTATTATGATTTATATGTTTATGCATTTTGTCATGTTCATGCATCATTTTATCATATTGTTATTATGTGCTTGTGTGGTATATATTGTGCTTGAATTTGTGTGTGATGGTTGATCCAAAGTAGTATAAATTCTGTGGAAGCATTGTATTAAATTAGTAAGGCTGGTGCTGCTCAACATCCGGGGTAGTATGGAGATGCCTCAAAATAAATGAGTTTGCTCCTGCTGAAATCACATCCAAACCCAATAGTTTATCCTACTGGCGAATTTTGGTTCTAAGTGAGGGATCCAAGTTTGCCTAGTCCTTAATCGGATAATTTCTCAGGTGATACTAACTATCGATTCCTATTTCTCCTAGTTGGGTAGAGGGTTGTAAGTGCACTTATACCATCCCTAAACTCTTCCATTTTTCCCCCTCATATTCCCTCTGTTTTTCATAACATAAAAAAGGGATTGTGATCCAAATAGTGTCGAGTCAAACCCACTGTAGACACCCAATTTGGTCAGTCTGTGTTAGGGGATGAATTAGGGGCACTCGATTTGATTGACCCGTTGTCAAGCTTAATGATGAGAATGTGAAACTTGGACATGAGAATGAAGCCTGAATCTCTAATGGAAAGTCGACTTGAAAACCTAAAGCCTAAAAAGCCCAAAACCTAGCCCAACTATCCAAAAAAGGCCCAAGCCCGCCTAGCCCAACGCAAGCCCGAGCTAAAGGGGCATCGCCTTAGTGCAATGAGGTGATAAGACGATCACCTCATCAAAGAGGCGCCACCTCTATGACAGCCCACTTATAGTTGCATTAAATGCAGTTGCAACCATGGTGGCCAAGTGGAGTGGGCCCCACCCTCTAGACCTGATTTTTATGTGAGAAAGAGATTTTTAGGGAAGAGAAAAAGGCTATGGAGGCTCATGATGAGCTAAAAGGCTTAGGGGCATGGGGAAGCTAGGGAATAAAAGGAAAGGAGAGAGAAAAAAAAGTGGGGGATCCATTATTGAAAAAAAAAACCCTTATTGAAAAAGAAGAGAGAGGGAGAAGCTTTGGAAAAAGAAAAGGAAGAAAGGAAAAAAATGTCCTAAAGGAAGAAGGGGAGATTGAAGTAAGGAAAAGTCCATATCTTCCTAAAAGAAGAAGGAAGAAGCTGATGTCAAAAGTAAAGATCACATCCTAGCAAGGATCACAATCAAAAACATCTTTGAGGGCCTCTCATTTTAGTAGAAAACTTGCACTTAAACTTGACATGTGCATCACTTTGTGTGTTCATGCTTGTCTGTAACTAGGTCCTTAGTATATTTTAAGTTTATCTCTAGTTTATCTTACTTAATATCTCACCTTATTGATGTGATCTTTGAAGACTTTTGCATGTAGTTGAAGTTTGATGCTTGTAAAGTATGTATATGCATGTATTGTTACTAAAGTAGAAGTCTAAACATTTGAGAGTCAAAATCGGCCTATTGATTAGGTGACAAGAGGCATCGCCTCTTGTCAATGAGGCGATTGCCCCATTGACAGGCCTCCATGAAGTTTCTCTCCTTTGTTTATGTGTGTTACATGCTCTTTTTGCCTTAGAAATGTTAGGAGCCCCTGTTGGTGAGGCATTGCCTCATCAATGAGACGATCGCCTTATCTTAATGAGGCGATCGCCACATTGACAAGACGACCCACCTTTAGCTTTACTTTTCTACTAATGCTTGTCGTAATGTCCACTTTGACATGTGTCTTTTGACCTTAAACATGGCTATCTCATTGCATAATGATGCTCATCTTGATCATTTGATGTTTTTTTTCTTAGTTCATAACATGAAAACCCCTTTTATAGCATCTCTTTGTAAGTGTTGTTATTTTTGATTTTGTTTTCGAAGGGAAGGACTAATTGTGTGTTATTTGCAGGAATTGCTTGGTGATTTACATCATTAAGTAGTCACTTTCATTAGCTATCCCTTTTATACCATCATGTTTATTATTTATTATTGGTTTACTTTCAGTATATGTTTGGTTTATTTTCTGTGTATTATCCTTTTATTTTGCCTAAAGCGTTGTAATCCTTAATCCTTTTCCCTATTCGATTTTAAATGTATGGTTGTAAATTATTATTTATTTTATTTCTATTGAAGGTTGGGACTTAAAATCTTGAAACTCAACTAACTTGCAAACTTGGACTTAACTATAAAATTTGGAAAGTAAATAAAGGCAAGTGTAGCTTTGAATGTAAATGAGGAAATATTTAAAATAATTAAATGGAAATAAAACACAAAACACAAATGAAGGCCAACTGCAAGGTTGGGTGAGCATTCAAACGCTCATACCCAGTTTTCGAACCCGATCTCTGATGACGGCTTATAGAAACCTCCATGGGATCCAATTATTGTACAGTGTGTCCCAGCTTTTATCCGGGTGGCAACTCTATCTCTGAATAGGCCTAAGACCTATATCGTATTTCTTAGCGGGTCTTGAGCCCGCACAGTGCCATGGTCACCAAATACTTGGGCATGCACTAAACCCCGCTACCTACAGTGGCAACTCCACTAGGGATAGAGAAACTGATTCCAATGTTTTGCATTTTATCATTTTTAATTATTTTCTTATTTCTTCCTGCATTTATGCATTCATTGCACATTTTGCACACAATGAGCACTTCAGTCCCAAATAAACCTGACAATAATCAGTGCTTCACTACCTACGTTTCACTTAAACCTGGTGGTAGAATATTTGATTATTGTCACTCACGACACGTACTAATTCATGCTGTTTGACCCTTAAGTGGAGAGATGTATATGGATGTATATTGTTATGGGAGTCGAAGCCTTTTTACCCAAGACTCAAGCCCATGTAATGACCTAGTAACTATCCTTAGGAATTTTCCTGCATGCATGTGTATTATGCCATATAATGGACCCTTAAAATAAATCTCGAGCCCATCAATAAGCAGTCCAAAATAAAATGGGCCCTTGTGTCCAACTAAAGCCCATTATAAATAAGTTAGTCAACAAAGGCCTCTCATGCCTACTCATAACCCATTTCAAATGGGCCTTGACAAGTGAGTTTATAGTGCTAAGGATTTTTTCTCGTAGGAAATGGACTCAAGCTTTATTTAAAGGACCCATTACTTGTCTGAATCATTTTGAGAGTTTTCTTACATACGTCAGTTTTATTATCCCTCGTTGATAATTAAAACCCAAGCCAAAGTTCTTAGGACAAGATACTCATCATTGAATATGTGTGTGGGAGAAATAAGGGTAAAAGTTTGCACGTTTAAGCTTCATGTTTTAGTCTTGTGTATCTTTTTGTGTGATTATTAGTTTCTTAAATTCTTAAAATAAAACAAACTTCCATATCATGCATACATGTCATGCATCATTCTAACTAACGATTTTATAGCAATATAGATCCGTCAAGTTCAGCAAGGTGGGTCCGAACTAGTTCAAGTGGCCTAGTAAAAAATTCAGAAATAAAAATGGCAGGAGAGTTCGATCTAGAAGTATTTAGGGCATAGTTAAAAGATGAAGTAATGGTAGAAACCCAGGCTATGATGGGAGAAATGATGGGGGAAATTACTAAGCTCATCAGGGAGAGTCAGCCAGCACAGCCATCTAATGCACCACCAATCGATCCAGTGGATCTCGATGAGGAAATACCGATTAGAGGTAGGGAATAAGATAATGTGACAGTGTTAGCCAATCCGATGAATTGAAGAAATGTCATCCCAGCCGAAGATGTGGGTCAAACTGAGTGGGCTAAGAACATGACCAAGGTGATGAACCAAATGCAGGTAATGATGAAAGAGAAGGGTATGGTCGCTCATCTAGATTATGATCTAAATCTGGAAAAGGGTGATGAACAACTGCCTTGTAAGTTTAAATTCCCCAACATAAAGAAGTACACTGGCACTGAGGATCCCCATTTACATTTGAATCAGTATGTGACTTACATGAAGGCTACCGAGCTAACTAAGAGCCAAATTATCAAGCAGTTCCCTATTTCATTGGAGGGAGCACCAATTCATTGGTACTACACCTTGGAACCACATGTCTAGTCAAATTGGAAAGAATTATGTGCTACTTTTATCAAGCAATATAGTTTTAATGTTCAATTAGAGGTTTCCTTGAGAGAATTGTAGAATACTACGTAGAACTTTAACGAGCCTTTTACTGACTCATTGGAGGGGAAAGTTGTCCTTAATAAGGCATAGGCCTGCTGAGTCAGACTAGTTAGTCCTGGCAATAGAAGGGTGTGTTCTAGCATTGTCTAGGAAATTAAGGGATCTGGGAATCAAAAGCTTTGAAGAATTGTACATATTTGGGGTCTAGAAAGAGTCAGATTTGGCTCAAGAGAAGAAATTCTTCAAAAGAGGATCTGGGGGTAAAAAGGGGGCCAGCTCAAGCATTAATGTTTAGATTCATGCCATTCGACCACCAAACAACAATGTACAAGTCAGTGCAGTTAGACAACCTCGAAGATTTTCAAATTTGGGACATCCCATGTCTAAAGTCCTTAATAAGCTTATTGAGAAAAACCTACTACAGCCTTTACCTTCACAACAACCCTTGCCTGGAGCCAACCCAAAGTTTTTCTATAAATTTCATCAGACCATAGAACATGACACAGATAGTTATGCCCGGTTAAAGCATAAAACCCAAGATTTAATAAACTCATGCAAAATTATCGACCCAAAAAATAGAAAACCAAACACCCAAACCAACCCATTACCTAATTACCGAAATGTACCACCACCAAACGCACCCATTTTGATGGTTAACTATGGCCTAACAGAAGAGCAAGTCCTAACCTCCTTCGTTGATGTCTCCCACAATTCCTTAAAAACCAAACCTGAAAATCTGAAACCAAACAAACAACTCATGGAGCTGCAAGTGCACATCTTGGACATATAGAGTTCCAATGATGAGAGCGAAGAACAAGTTGACCTGTAGGACAATGAGGGGTGTGAGCCAAGTCAGTCTATGGGGAAGGTTAAAGAAAAGAGAGAAGAACCCGAGGCTATTAAGTCTGAGCCCAAAAAGGTGGGAGGTGCAAAGAAGGGAAAGGAGATAGAACAAAGTAAATAGTCCATTGCCAATGACTGGGAATTACTTATGCATTCTAGGGATCATAGGGAAGCCCTGGTTCTGGCACTAGATCATAAAAAGATTCCCACTAGTTCTACTTCAGAGCAAATGGTCTAGTCACTAATGGAAACCCCTCAAGGGATGATAACATTTTCCAATAATGATCTACCTCTAGAAGGGAGGGATCACTATAAAGCTCTATTTATCAAAGCTGAGGTGAAAGGGAAAATGAGATGTTGTGTGATGGTCGACAACGATTCTTCCATCAATGTGTGTCTGTTGAAGATTCTACTGAATCTAGGGTTGCCGGTAGCCGACTTAAAGCCTTCTGAGGTAGTTATCAAGGCCTATGATAATGCTAAGAGGTCTGTGGAAGGAACTTTTACGGCATTAGTTAAAACATGACCTATAGAAGTCTAGGTTGACTTGCATGTGATTGATATCCCAGTAACATTTGCCATTCTATTGGAGAGGCCATAGTTTCACCCTCTAGGTGGCATTCCATCCACTGTTCATCAAAAGATTAAATTCCCATATGAAGGAAGGGTTGTCACCATCTCAGCTGAAACTGAAGTCGCCATAGTTGCACTAAAGTTGATCCCCAAGGAGATTTCCCTTAGCCCTAGTTTTGAAGTCTGTGTAATCTATGAGGATGAGATGGATGAAAAGGTTTTGAGAATGATGTGTAATATGAAATTTTTGCCCGGCATAGGATTAGGGAAAAATCAGAGTGGACCTTCAGAGTTTATGGGAAATAAAGTACCTATTTTGAAGCATTGGTTAAGGTTCAAAGAGGCGGACGAAGCTGGGGAAGAGATAAGTGTGTTGGGCTAGTCTGAAGAGAAGGAAAGGGAGACCGTGGCTGGAAAGAAAACTTTATAGGAAGTCTTTGTAAAGGAAGGCACCGGGCACCCATACAGTGGGACTCCAGAACCTCTCCTGATGGCTGGGGGAGTTATCCTGGGATTCAAAATTTTTACTAAATTTGCAAACAAAGCCAAAGGAGACACTGTTGGAAAATCCCCTACTGAGGAGCTAGTACTGGCTAAAGAGGAGTTTAAAGAGGATAAAGCTACCTCGGAGCAAAAAGGCATTGATGGTCAAAGCAAAGACCTTGACTTCAAAACCTACATCCTCAACTCCATTATAGATACCTCTTATAATGAATTTGATGTCTCTTTTGCTTCTCTATTTGAGACTGATGATCTTTTCTTTTCAAAAGTGAATGCAATTAAGTCCAAATTTGCTTATTTATGTGATGTGTTTCCTAATGGTTATTCTATTTGTGATGACCATTTCATGCATATGTTTGACATTAATTCTACAAAAACTAAATCATTTAATTTAAGCACAAATGATAACCCTAAAAATATATTGCTTGCTTCTGGTTTAACTCATAGTGAGAGAGAAAAGATAAAAGAAATCTTAAAAAAAGAGATAGAAAGTATTTTCTTAGAGTTATGAAGACATGCCCAGAAATGACAGGGAGATCTTAAAACATAAGATCTCCACATACCCTCACATAGCGCCAATAAAGCAAAAGTAAAGAAGGTTAAGGCCGGAATGGGCTCTCTTGGTTAAGGAAGAGGTCGAAAAGCAGTTGAAGGCAAAGTTTCTAAAAGTGGTAGTGGTTAGCAAATATAGCTCATGTTCCTAAGAAGGATGGAAAGTTAGAGTGTGTGTAGACTATCGAGATTTGAATAAAGCCTGCCCCAAGGATGACTTTCTACTATCGCATATTGATACATTAATTGATAGTGCAGCTTCTAATGCAATGTACTCTTTCATGGATGGATTTTTAGGGTGAAATCAGATCATAATGATAGTAATGGATAAATTGAAGACATATTTCATCACCGAATGGGGTGCATACTGTTATCGAGTGATGCCTTAAGGGTTGAAGAATGAAGGGGCCACTTATCAGAGGATGGCGATCACCTTGCTGCACGACATGATCCATAAGGAGGTAGAAGTGTATGTGGATGATATGATGGTGAAGTCTACAACCAGGGAAGGGCATTTTGAGGTGCTAGATAAGTTTCTGGCTAGGGTAGAAAAATATAATCTCAGACTAAACCCAAAGAAGTGTGTTTTTGGGGTTACATATGGGAAACTGTTGGGACATATTATCAGCCAGAAAGGAATAGAGGTGGATCTAGATAATATTAAAGCAACTAGGGATATGCCTGCACCAAAGAATGAAAAAGAGGTCCAAGGGTTTTTGGGGCATTTACAGTATATTAGTAGATTTATAGCCAAATTGACGGCCATCTACAATCCCATCTTTAAGCTTTTAAAGAAAGACCAACCTGTTATCTAGGATGAAAGATGTTAACAGGCTTTTAAAGCTATCAAGGAATGTTTAATGAATCCCCCCATTTTATAGCCATCAAGACCGGGTAAAGCCTTAACTATATATCTAGCAATTGAGGAAGACGTAATAGGGGCAATATTGGCATAGGAAGGTGAAAAGAAGGTAGAACATATTGTGTATTACTTAAGTAAGAAGCTTCTGCCTTACGAAACTACTTATAGCCTGGTGGAGAAAATGTGCCTAGCAGTGATTTAGGCGACGAAAAAACTTCAGTACTATTTCCAGTCTTCTAAAGTGCAGGCAGTTTCTAAACACAATCCCCTAAGGTACCTCCAACAGACCCCGTCTCTTACAGGAAAATTGGCTAGGTGGCTCGTTTTACTCATGGAGTTTGACATAAAGTATATAGCCAAAAAGACGATGAAAGGAAGAGCAGTAGCAGACTTATTGGCACATAGCCCAATGGATGATGACCAAGAATGGAAGTTAGAATTTCCTGATGAGCATCTAAGGGTGATAGAGATACAAGGTTGGGAAATGTACTTTGATGGTGCTGTCAACAACAAGGGGGCCGGAATAGGGGTAATTTTGGTTACTCCAGAAGGAGAAATGATCCCGATGGCAAAAAGACTTAAGTTTGAAGCAACTAATAACCAAGCAGAATATGAGGCCTACATTTTTTGTTTAGAGGCATTGCACAGCACAGGGGTAGAAAATGTTATTGTTTATGGGGATTCCATGCTAGTTATAAAACAAGCCACCAAAGAATAGGAGATAAAAAAAGATAGATTACGACTGTACTGGGAATACCTGGACATCATCTTGTGCTCCTTTACTCAGTGTAAGTTTTTCCATTTGCCAAGGGAAGGAAACCAGGTAGCTGATGCCCTAGTCACACTGGCCTCTATATGGGAAAGTGGGAAACAGCCAGAAGGTAGGCCCTTAATTCTCATGAAGTCTCAAGTCCTCTGTTACAAGGAGGTGAGAGTGATGTCAGTTGATGCTACTGAGAAACCTTGGTTCTATAATTTACAAAGGTATCTAGAAACTAGGTAGTTTCCGAATGACGTTGATAAGAAAGAAAGAATATCCCTACAAATATTGTCTCGATAGTTCATAAGTCACAATGAGATGTTATACAAAAGAATGCCAGCTGGGGTACACCTCATGTGTGTTGATAAAGATGAAGCCTGAAAGCTTATGGAAGCAATTCATGAAGGGGTGTGTGGGCCACACATGAATGGAATCATCTTGGCAAAGAAAATAGCCCGCCAGGGGTACTTTTGGCTCACCATGGAGGCAGATTATATTAGATTTATGAAGAAAAGTCATAATTGCCAAACATATAGTGATATTAGCCACTTACCGTCTATGGAGCTTCAAGGAATGACTTCTCCTTGGTTGTTTGCTGTATGGGGGATTGACATTATAGGAGAAGTAAGACCAAGAGCAACTAACGATCATCGATACATTATTATGGCTATCGACTATTTCTCCAAGTGGGTTAAGGCTAAATCTTATGCTACTATCAGGTCAAAACAGATGATAAGGTTCATCAAGAAAAATATAATCTACAGATATGGTCTGCCACACCACATAGTTATAAACAATGGTGTTTAATTTTGAGCAAAAATGGCCACACTACTGAAAGACTATAAGATTAAGCACCACAGATCATCTCCATATAGGCCATAGGCAAGAAGCAGCTAATAAGAACGTGAAAAAGATCCTAGCTAAAATACTGGAAAATTATCGAGATTGGGCAAAATAATTACAATTCGGATTATGGGGGTACCGAAACACTACTAGAACTTCAACAAGGGTCACTCTATACTCTTTAGTTTATGGGTGTGAGGCCATTTTGCCAATAGAGGTTGAGATAAGGCCATTGAGAGTCCTTCTAGAATCTAAACTCCCCGAGTATCAGTAGGTCAAAAGTCGGTTGGCTCAGTTGACATTGTTAAATGAAAAGAGGATGAAGGCTATGTATCATTCTCAATTGTATAAAAAAAGAATAGCATGTGCCTACAATAAGAATATCAAGCCAGGAAAGATTCGAGAAGGGGATTTTGGAATTGAAACTTACAAGATCAATCATGACCAACCTTTGGGGAAAGTTTAAGCCCAGCTGGGAAGGACCATATTTGGTAAAGAAGTTATTTTTGAAAGCCGCCACCATTTTGTCTAATATAGAGGGAAATAAGTTCAAAGAGCCCATCAACCTAGAAAAGCTCAAGAAATACTTTCTGTGAAAAGTCTCACTAGGGAGAAAACCTCAAAAGGAGGCTGTCTAGGCAAAAGTTAGAGATTGAATAAAAAAAAAGGGTCTTACTAGATTGAAAACCTCAAAAGAGGCAGTCCAGACAAAAGTTAAGGACATGTAAAAGGAGAGAGAGAGAGAGAGACATAAAATGGTTAGTTGAAAAACTTGCAAGGGCGATCCAACTAATAATATGAGATGTATCAGAAGCAAAATGTATATACATTTTGTGCTTAAATGAAATGAAATGGATTGCTTTAATTATTGTTAAACATTGCATGATGTGTCTACTACAAGCCGTTTAACTAGTACAAAAGGAAAATTACATCTAAATAAAGGGGAAATTATGACTTAATTCCATGAGCTAATTTTGTTTTCTTTTTTTTTATTGCTTACCTTGAAAGCTTAACATTTGTAACTCTCTTGTCCTTTTATATTTAATAAATTCATCTCTTTCTATCTATTGCAAACAAACCCATGCCTTGTAATGATCATCAGTAGTCCGATCTCTATCGTAGCTTTTAAATTTCTCTTAATAACTCTTCTAGGCCAAGTTGCCACCAAGTGGTCCAGGACATTTTAAGAAAGGGGCCTTGGCTCAAACTCATGAACTAGCTCCACAATCAGTTGTTTGTGATCATATTTATGGCAAAGGTGGGCTAGATTATAAAAAGTTGCAAAATGGAGACCGGTAACTGAAACACAATATGTATAAGACTGAATGGTCACATGCTGTAACCCCCACCAGGGGCACATCCAGCGGATCAGTGTATCAAGGAATGTTGATAACTAGCCATGAAGGTCTGTAAGGATGGGATGTAGTTTCCTTGTTCAATAATGCTTGGCTTTATAATGCCTAATGTCTTGAGGAGGTTCAAGCAGACCCAACTTTTCATAAAACCACATCTGTGGGTTTGTAAATGATTACATGTAGATAGTAAGACAGTTGGAAGTCACGAAGAGACAATGGGAAACTTAACTCCAATAGGAATGGACTTCCTGAGAATCGTCATGTCTTTGTGAAGTTATTCAATCCAATGATAGTTTCTGCTAAGATGAGAGGGAAGGGATTGAACCCTGATTCCACTTGATCAAGTGTGGAAAGGATCTTTGAATCACAATGTCCTAAGGAAGAAACCAGCAGAAATTGAGCATATAAGTAGAGGGCCATCACGCAGGGCCCATAAGTTTCTTCTTTGTCCACTATCATGGTGACCTCGAGAAGAGATTCTAGTTTGATTTTTGAACCAAGGATGCAGTGAAAAGAAGATCGGGGTGGAAGGTTGAACATACATGCCATTTGGTGTTGAATGGAGTGAGAATTTAGGTCTTCAAAGTCAAGAACCGCAAGTTGGTAAGTAGAATCCGTGTAATGATTGAGAATCGCCTCAAATTCCTCTGGTAGAGGACATATTTCTATTATATTTAAACTGGAAAATGTGTTTATAGGGATCCCAAAACTGAACCATAGCATGGAGAAAAGGGAAGTTAATTATCCTAGTATGGAGTGATTTGATGACCGAAAGGTGAAAAGGCTCTAACTTAGTCCAAGACTTATTGTCTAAACCCTTCAAGATCGGCTATAACAGCCTCAGACTCCATTTAGTCATGATTATAACTTTCAAAGGTGCTTAGAGAGAGAAACAGGAGGTTAGGGACAAAGGGAAATCGAGAAGTAAGTTGAACAGAAGGATGTAGATTTTTAAAGGGGAAGGACCACCTGTTGCTGAGGCAATCGCCTCATCGATGAGGCACCACCTCAATAGCAAGAGGCGATCACCTCTTCATCAAAAGTCAATGAGGTGATCGCCTCATCAGCAGTGTGGGCCATTTCACTTCTTCGAATCGTGCAATCTCAATAGGTGTAAATCATATTATAGTGGGGCAGATACATATGTAATCACTGAAATTAGCTCACATGTGAAGAATGAAGAAATAAATGAATTTAATTAAGGAGAATGATGAGTTATGTAAATAATCTATCTATCAATAAATCAACAATAAGGAAAAATATGTGTTCATTGTTCAAAAACTATAAAAGTTTTAACCCCGGTACATCAAGCATCTGATTTGGTACCCTCAAGGTCATCCCCTCTTCCAGCATTGTTGCCACTCTTGTCTTTATCCTCGTCCTACTCATCGATCTAAAATACATCAATCTGACACTCGAGAGTAGCGATCCTCACCCTGCTAGCCTCATCCTAATCCTGTTCAGACAAATCACAAGTTAGTACACCATGTGAGCATGCATACATATAGAAAATAAAGAGATTCTTACCCTCCACTGCTGAGTGATCTCCAACATGTAGTCTCTCTGGGCCTTTATCATACAATACATATATAGGCCTTACTCCAGAGGAATCTGCATTATTGAAATGAATGTTAAAACTAATGGTTAGTTTGAGAATCATAATAAAAGCAAGTCAGAAAAAAGAGCTTACATGAGTAGCACCACCGGGGGTGCATGTAGGGATCAAGTCCTCATCCAAGGTCAAGAACTAACGTGATAACTCTCCAAGAGGAACCTAACATTGGGCTAAAGGGTCGGGGACGTGAATAAAGCTGCCTGGGATGAACTAAGAACTGGGGGCAGTAGTCGGCCAGACTTACTTGCCAGCCGTAGAGGTTTCCTCCCTACCTGGATCCAGTCGACGCCTCAAGGGCTCTCTCTCTCACACACTCAGGATCTAACTGGGGCCACAAATCTAATAGGAGCAGCCTGAAGACAAGACAGAAGAAACATATGAGAACACAATCAATTCTTAAGGTGATGAAAAATGATAGGGACATACCTGAGAGGTAGAAGCGGCCTGGAAGGGGATCATCAGCAGATGGTGGGTATGAATGAACTCTGCATATCAGCTCTTCATTCAAACCATGTGATCTACAGCTGGTGAGCCTGTAATAGCCTGGGCAAGGTCGTCATCCTCCAACTTATGAGCCCAAAGCATGTTGTTGGAAGGAGACCTTAAAACCCATCTTGCTCTAACACCTCCTCTCCATTTTAAGACCCGCTCACCCAAATACCAGGATCGATATCCAGGATTATAGAGGAGTACTCTCTTCTAGGCTAAAGGCTTGGAGCGAGTCATCTCAATAGTCCAGCCATTCTCAGGCCCCCATAAGTCGTTTCAGATCTGCAAAAAGGGGAGATGTCAATAGGTAAGTAAGTTGAATATGCATAATTTACTAATAAGAAAGGTTGTGCTTTATAAGTACCGCATTTTGTGTCAGAGAGTTTAGGTGTTATCTGTGGATGTGAACTCGCACGAGGTGCCTCTTCACGACTCGGTTGGTGCCCCACCTGCCAAGGGCTGGGAAGTGGTCCCCCACTAGTGTCACACTCACGAGCAGCTCTATCTCCAAAGCCTAGACCTAAAAAAGTAAAACAGGAGAAATTGAGAAAATTGATGTAAATAATGGAGGTCAGAACAAGATAAGGAAATAGAGGATCATGACATACCAAAATAGCATGCCAAAAGTTACAAAATCTCCTAGCCCCTCGGACCACCTCATTCATACTCTGGTATAAGTATGCCAGAGCGCAACTACCCTAATGGAATGTAGGAACCTGATCATGGTCTTGAAGAGCTGGCAGGATCAGGTCGATGGCGCTGGCAGTGTCAACAAATAAGGTGGTACTGAGCAGATAGAGCAGGAAGGCCCTTACCACCTGATCAATCTCAAAAGGAGTAATCATCACCATAACCTACTCTCGGGTGTAGAAGCTCCTTATTAAGTCCAACTTAAGGGTATGAGTCCCCTTCATGTCATGAGTCATACCCAAAAGTCGGTCAATGTACGCAGCCTTATTCGGAGATAGCTAGTGTAGACTCGCATCAAAAGGGATGGGGTCCCCGACGTAGGCAAACCCTGTAATGGCGACAAACGACACAGGGTCTAGAGTAAGCTCACCAAAATGGGAGGTGGAAAGTGTGAGTCATATCGAACGACCTCTGCATTAGGGTGTGCACTGGCTGATAATCCATGCATCCCTACTTGGAAGGAAGCGAGAGTACAAAGTCCTCGAACCTAATCTCCTGAATTCGAACCCTCTGGTCATCGGTTAACTCGCTATAGAAAACTTGAGCGAAGAGATAAAGAAGTGAAATTTATACATTTTATGGTTTCAGAAAGAAATTCAGAATGAACGAACATGTAAGTAGCATAGTTTGCCCTGTTGATGAAGCGATCGCCACATCACAGAGGCAATCGGCTCTTTGAAAGGGTGATAGACCATCACCTCTTCGCAGAAGCCAATCATCTCATCAATGAGGTGATGATAATTATGCAAGATTAATCATTGATCCAACATGATTTTGCAGGAAATTTTGGGGTACTAACCTCTCCAGATGCAAACGAGTAGATATGTGACCCTAAGTCTGCCAGAAGGGGAATCGAGCCTCCTTAAGTCAATCCCAAACTCCTAGAAGCACCAATAAAAGGTGGGATGTGATCCCACTCAAGCACAAGGGGTGTTCTTTTATTCTCCATTGACTGTAAAAAAAAAAGGAAGCGTACAAAAAGTGTAGGAAGTACAAGAGGAGAAAAGAGAAGAAAAGAGAAAGGTGACAAAAGTAAAAGGGAAGGAAGATAAGGAAAAAGTTACTTTTAGAGTGGGCAAAAGTGTAGGGTTTTCCAAAAAAAAAAGGATGGTTATCGTTGTATACTACGAAGAAAAAATTCAGAAATAGAGATTTTCAAAGTAAAGTTTCGAGAATAGTGGGCCAGGAAAACCCATGCCATTAACAGACAGGGTTGTTCAGGTTTGAATCCTTGAAGCTCAAAGATAGGTTGTTTAGGTTTGAATCCCCGAAGCTCAAAGAGAGGGTTGTTCGAGTTTGAATCCCCGAAGCTCAAAGATAGGGCTATTCGGGTTTAAATCCCCGAAGCTCAAAGATAGAGTTGTTTGGGTTTGAATCCCTGAAGCTCAAGGACAGGGCTGTTCGGGTTTGAATCCTCGAAGCTTAAAGATCGAGATGGTTATTCGGGTAGTATCCCTGAAGTTGAAAGCGAATGACAACTGGGCCAGGAAAACCCAGAAGTCTATGTCCTCGGAGGAGTGATAATTGGACCAGGAAAATCTGAAAACCATATCCCCAGTGATGATCGGGCCAGGAAAACTTGAGAATTGAGTTTTAGTGTTATGAGGATCGGGCCATGAAAACTTGAGAATCGAGTTTCAGTGTTGTGAGGATCGGGCCAGGAAAACTCGAGAATCGAGTTTCAATGTTATAAGGATCGGGCTAGGAAAACCCAATAATCGAGTTTCAGTGTTATGAGGATCAGGCCAGGAAAACCCGAGAATTGAGTTTCAATGTTGTGGTGATCGAGCCAAGAAAACTCAAGAACCAAAGTCAAGGTTAAGTGATGATCGGGTCAGGAAAATTTGAGTTTCAGTGTAGTGATGATCGGGCCAAGAAAACTTGAGAATCATGTTTCAGGTGTGGTGGTGATCGAGTCAGGAAAACTCGAGAACCAAAGTCAAGGTTAAGTGTTGATCGGGCCAGGAAAAGCCGAGAATCGAGTTTCAGTATAGTGATGATTGGGCTAGGAAAACATGAGAATCATGTTTCAGGTGTGGTGGTGATCGAGCTAGGAAAACTTGAGAACCAAAGTCAAGGTTAAATGATGATCGGGCTAGGAAAACCCGAGAATCATGTTTCTATGTAGTGATAATAGGGCTAGGAAAACCCGAGAATCATATTTTAGGTGTGGTAGTGATCGGGCTAGGAAAACCCGTGAATCATGTTTTAGGTGTGGTGATGATTGGGCTAGGAAAACCCATGAATCATGTTTTATGTATGGTGATGATTAGGCCAGGAAAACCCGAGAATCATGTTTCAGGTGATGGATGGTTGGGCCAGGAAAACCCATAAGTCTATGTCCCCAGTAAAACGGTAATCAGGCTAAGAAAACCTGAGGTTAACAGTCTTCAAATGCCTTTATCAGATATTAATGAGTGGCTGATCGGGCTAGGAAAACCCGAGGATCACGGTTACATTTTAGAATTAAAGGATTCATCTCTCAGGTGGAACCCGAGAGTCAGGTATGCTTTTTATCTTATTGTTTGATTGTTGTTGTGCATGTGATTTTTTGAAAATGGCCATTGCATGCATTTGATTTTTTAAAAAATCAGGGGGCAAACTGTAGACACTCGATTCGGTTGGCCCGTGTTAGGGGACAAATTAAAGGCACTCGGTTTGACCAGCCCGTTGTCAAGCCCAATGATAAGAATGTGAAACTTGGACATGAGAATGAAGCCTGAATCTCTAATGGAAAGTGGACTTGAAAACCTAAAGCCTAAAAAGCCCAAAACCTAGCCCAACTATCCAAAATTGGCCCAAGCTCGCTTAGCCCAGTGCAAGCTCGGGCCAAAGGGGCATTGCCTTAGTGTAATGAGGTAATCGCCTCTTTGGCAGCTGCCAATGAGGCGATCACTTCATTAATGAGACGATCGCCTTATTGAAGAGGCATCGCCTCTATGAAAACCCACTTGTAGCTGTATTAAATGCAGCTACAACCATGGTGGCCAAGTGGTGTGGGCCTTACCCTCCAGACCTGATTCTTACGTGAGAAAGAGATTTTTGAGGAAAAGAAAAAGACTATGGAGGCTCATGATGAGCTAAAAAGCTTAGGGGCATAGGGAAGCTAGGGAATAAAAGGAAAAGGAGAGAGAAAAAGAAAAGAGGGGGAACCATTATTGAAAAAAAAATCCTTATTGGAAAAAAGAGAAAGGGAGAAGCTCTGGAAAAAGAAAAGGAAGAAAGGAAAAAAACTGTCCTAAAGGAAGAAAGGAGATTAAAGCAAGGAAAAGTCCACATTTTCCTAAGAGAATAAGGAAGAAGCTTATGTCAAAAGTAGATATCACATCCTAGCAAGGATCATAATCAAAAACATCTTTGAGGGCCTCTCATTTTGGTAGAAAACTTGCACTTAAACTTGACATATGCATCACTCTGTGTGTTTTTACTTATGTGTAACTAAGTCATTAGTATATTTTAGGTTTGTCTCTAGTTTATCTTGTTTAATATCTCACCTTATTGATGTCATCTTTGAAGACTTTTGCGTGTGGTTGTAGTTTGATGCTTGTAGAGTATGTATATGCATGTATTGTTACTTAAAGTAGAAGTCTAAACGTTTGAGAGTCAGAATCGGCCTATTGATCAGGCGATGCCTCTTCAATGAGGCGTCGCCTCTTGTCAATGAGGCGATCGCCTGATGAGGTGATCTCCCTGTTGGTGAGGCGTCGCCTCATCAATGAGATGATTGCCTCATCTTAATGATGAGGCAATCACCACATTGACAGGTCAGTCCACTTTTACTTTTCTACTAATGCTTATCCCAACACCCACTTTGACATGTGTCTTTTGACCTTAAACATGGCTAGCTCATTGCATTATGATGCTCATCTTGATCATTTGATGATTTTTTCTCAGTTCATAACATGAAAACCCCTTTTATAGCATCTCTTTGTAAGTGTTGTTATTTGCGATTTCATTTTTGAAGGGAAGGACTAATTGTGTGTTATTTGCAGGAATTACTTGGTGATTTACATCATTAAGTAGTCGCTTTCATTAGCTATCCCTTTTATACCATCATGTTTATTGTTTATTATTGGTTTACTTTCAGTATATGTTTGGTTTATTTTTTGTATATTATCCTTTTATTTTTCCTAAAGTGTTGTAATCCTTAATCCCTTTCCCCATTCGATTTTAAAGGTATGGTTGTAAATTATTATTTATTTTATTTCTGTTGAAGGTTGGGACTTAAAAGCATGAAACTCGACTAATGTGCAAACTTGGACTAAACTATAAAATTTGGAAAGTAAATGAAGGCAAGTGTAACTTTGAATGTAAATGAGGAAATATTTAAAATAATTAAATGGTAATAAAACGCAAAACACAAACAGAGGCCAACCGCAAGGTTGGGTGAGCATTCAAACGCTCATACCCAGTTTCCGAACTCGATTTTTGATGACAACTTCTGAGAACTTCCGTGGGATCCAGTTGTTGTACAATGTCTCCCGGCTTTTATCCAGGTGGCGACTCCATCTCTGAATAGGCCCAAGACCTATATAGTATTTCCTAGCAGACCTCGAGCTCACATAATGTTGTAGTCTCCAAACACTTGGGCGCACGCTAAACCTCGCCGCCTACACCCACTAATGTCAACATATGGGCCTAAATTCACTCAATTAAATCTTAATGTTAAAATAAACTGTAAGCCTAAAATTAACTTTAATGAATCCTAATTAATTAAAATTCTAAGTCTAACCTCCTAAACCTAATTTAATTTTAATAAGGAAACCCTAAAAAATGTCTATGGTCATTTATTTTATTATTTTACCAAATAAACTAAATTTACTAATTGATTAAAAATCATAATAAACATAAATTAAAGATTTCACTATTTATCCTATTATTGGGCAATTACAAATGAATTTATAGAAATTAAAACAAACAAAAAAAATACACTTAATGAACAGAAGAATTAAAAAAATAGAAACAAAAAAAAAAGAAAAGAAAAATTATGGCCTATTTCCGATTGGAAATAGGTGAAAAAAATTTTCTAAAAAAAAATTGTTTTTTGGGCTTGGTCCGATGGTTCCGTGTTATGTTCCTAGTTTCTCCGATTCTCACTGTGTTTACGTGAAAAACAAAAAAAAAAAACAAAAAAAAAACAAATTAGTCACCCAAAATCAAATTAAATGTAATTGAAATAAAAGAAGAAAATAATAAGGATGGTTGATGCATGCCCAGATTTCACCATCTATGTATAAGAAGTTTGTAGCTCGATTTGATATATAATCAAGATCTTGAATAAAAAGGAGCTAAAAAGGCTTCTTTTTGAAATGAGGATTTTACGAAACTTTGATGTGAAATTCTTTTCATAAACCTAAGTAAAAATTCCTGCTCTAAAAAAGTTATCCTTTTTCCATTTGGAGTTCACCTATTTATAAATGAACTCTGATAATATTCAGGATGAAAAATCTAGATAATTAATACTTATTTAAAAATAAATCTAAATAATTAATATTTATCTAAAATAAATAAAAGAGAAAGAGTTGTTATCTGATAACTTAGATAATTAATATGATAATTATAAGGTTAATTATCTAGATTAAATCAAATGTAAATTAATAAGACTAAATAATAAATAGAAAAATTCCCATTAAAACCTTATTTTCAATTCAAAATAGGTGCATTTTTTATCGAAATTTTGGTTTTTTTCAGATCAAAAAGTAATTATTTCTGATAACTAATTTTTGAAACTCCTGAGCTGAACGTCCTGTAAAGCACTGAACAGAGGATAAGGTGAGAGGTGGAGGGAATCTCCACAAACACTCTGATGACTAAGTTAGAGAATAGAAACCGGGAGGAGGAAAGATAGCTTGAATATATATGTGTGAATGAGATGTGCCCTTATGAGGGATATATGGTTCTATATATAGCGATACTCAAACCTGGGAGGAATGAGATTCCTTGCGGATCAGTGAATCATAGTTTTTGTAGGAGAATGTTACTTCTTCGGTTAGAATTTCTCATTGAAATAGTTCCTTGGACGAATCTGTCTTCTTCCTTATTCACGTGTTTCTATTTAGGGAGGTAGAAGATCCCTAATTAAGTGGGAACATTCAAGTTGGTATTAATTTCTAACAAAAAATTTATAAATATGAAACCTTTCATTAAACTTTTGAAATAATTGTCAATTTAGTCCTTTCAATTTAATCTAAATTTTATAAACTAAATCCAAACTATTGAATTAATTACCAAATTTTATCATTGGATCTTTAAGAGCATTCGACTTAAATTTATTTCAGAATTGGATACTTACAGTATTCAAAAGTAGTAGCTCATAACATCGTAGAATATATTTATAAAATATTAAGTTTGTACCGGGGTTTGGACTAGTTGTACATTATTAGTAGCCACCGAAAGTTCTATGAGCCGGGAGTTTTTGTCTATGCTTTAATTGTCTGTAACCGTGTGACACTTTAAATCCTATCACTTTGGGATCATTAAAAATATAATCAAATTTCAAATTTTAAATATAATCGTTAAAAAAATTAGATAAAATTATTATTTTTTACAGTAGCGGTTACCTCGCCACTTTAAAGAATGGGTTCATGTGATCATCCTACTGAACCATTTGATGCTTTTCAATAATTCCTATAATACAGTATATAAACTATAAAGCAATAATAACTTTATTAGTCTTATAAATTATAAAGTGTTTCTACAATAAACATATGTGTATATGCATAAATAAAACAAAATCCATTAAATTAATTTTAGTTTCATCATGGCCATTGATTTATAAAACAAGTATCGGTCCAATTATTTAATTTAAATTTATCTCACTCCTTTTATGAAAGAGTTCGTAGCAAATGCTGGAATTGTTACATTGATGCTAAAATCAAGTCTCAAACTCAACATTGTACACATAATTTATGCAGCCACTAGTAGTGGTGGCGCTCTCCTTTTTCCTTCACATATTGCTACTCAAAATCCTGCAAAGAGCCCAAATGCACTCATCTTATTAGATTGAATATTACACCTTGCAAGCTATGATACATTCAAGTGCACATTGACACCAAAGATAATGGTTGAGTTGAAAGACTGTATAGTGCAAAACCCAAATGCAAATTTCATTTTAAAAATAAATTGGCATATCGAGTTAAAACTCTAGTAATAGTACTAGATACGGGACGTAAAAATTGACAAACATCTATCATTGGAATGATAAAAATAGACATGAATAATAATATAGAAGTAGCTTATATTGCTCCAAACTTCAATGTCACTATAGAAGATTTTTAGATTATTGACTTTAAACATATTAAATTATCTATCCAAACAAAAGGATATGATAATTGTAAAGGACATAATCTTTTATTAGATATAACATTTCTTAGAAAAACCATGAATTCAATCAACAATAGATATAAAGTTAATGTTGATGGTCTTATAGCACACTTATAGTCTCATGGAATTAATTTCTTAAAACCTATAGAAATTAGTTCAGAAGCCTTTTGTAGGATTAAAATGGAGAATAAATGCAATAGGAAATAATCAACTAATAATTACTCCAACTAATGCTAGTACATTTGAAAATCTGAATGGATCATTATCCACTAGATTTACAAATTATACACATACTTGCACTCCTCATGAAGAAGATGATGAGTAAACACATGAAATGAATATTCAATTAATGAATCTAGAAGAAGATTCTTATAATTACAAAATTTCATTTCCTAAGGAAAAGGAAATGGAAATGGAATTTACATTCTCCTAACTCAAAGAGTTCGAAGAAAACATGAAAAAAGCATAACAATTGGATGAAACACAATCCATTTATTCTGACCCAAAAGGAAACATTAGGATACAAAATAAGCCTAAGACCATATATTAAGAATCTTTTAAAATATACTAGTCCTTTGTATAACAAAACATCAGTTAAAGGACAAAGAATCTTTAACAATGAAAACATTAAATTATTTAGGCAATTAAAAGAAACTGCTTCTAATTTTCCACCTTTACATCTTCCTTTAGATACATATTATCTTGTTATTGAAATAGATAGCCGTAAGGACAAATGGGGAGGAGTTCTTTCAATGAAACTAAACCAATATAGTCCAAAGTCTGAAGAAAGAATTTGTAGATATGCCTCAGGCAACTACAAAGAAAAGGATACTTGACATCATTAAATTATGAGATACTTGCCATAATCTGTGTTTTAGAAAAAATTGAATTATTTATTTGCGGAAAGAAAAAAATTACAATTAAAACATATTATGATTCTATTATCAAGTTTTTTAACTCTACAGGTACTAGTAAATGTACTGCCAACAGATGGTTAAAATTCAAAGAAGTAGTCCTTTCAAAAGGAGTTGTTATTCATTAGGATCATATAAAAAGAAAAGAAAATCATTTGGTAGATATGTTATCCAGAAAGCTCATCTAACATATTTCTTTACAGGAAATCATATGGCTTTAAGGAGGGCCATCAATATCAGACATGGTGACAAAACTACTCCCCAAACAATGAAGTTTGGAAAGCAAGAACTTACGCTTTTCTCTTTAGAAAAGTAATTCAACAACAACACATTTGATAGAAGATCCTTTGACAGTGTTAAGCTCTGTTTAATTAATAATATATGGAACTTACCAACTACTAAAGGGGGATCAAAATTGAAAATTCAGTCATTAATACAATTAAGAATTACTTCATATTCATATAGAAGAAACCCAAAATGAAAAAATTCTCTTACTATGCATTATTTACAGGTCCTAAAAGAGGTGCTTATGCCTTTTGGAATGAAATTGACATAGAAATTCAATCTCTTCAGTCTCAACACTTTAATCCTTATTATAAAGGATTCTATTCACATTATGAGCTCTTTGAATATCTTAGAACCCACATAGGTATAGATTATTTTATAGAATCATAACTTAGAAGATTATTCTCTATGCTTTGAGCAATCTGAGTTATAAATCTGTTTAGCTGGAAAAATAAAGTTTGTAATAGTTGGCCATACTATGGTTGGCTAAGGCACTTTCCTCCTTCAAAGGAAGTATTTGTATATTGTAATCCTTACAATAAAAGCATGAGGTATTATCTTTATTTATAAACTCTTATTATTTCAATAACTTTTATTGTGTTCATTTGAAATCTTGTTTTTGTTCATTTATATCTTATATATAATGGAACCTTACTGGTTTCCCTCTAGGAACTTTGTTTAGCCAATTATGCTGTTAAAAGCTTAAGCGTCAAAGATAGTACCATTAGGATGTAAAGAAATCTATGTAGTGGTGTGAGGATAAAAGATATAAGGATGTATTAAGCAAGATAAGTAAAATACGACATCCTGATAAGTTACTGAAATAGGAAAAAGTTTTAGAAGAAGTTACCCTTATAGCTTAAACTTGAAAGATTATGATATATAGGGAAAATCCTTTGAAGAACTTGTATAATATATTTTAGCAAAGAATCTCCAAAATTGTCATGAGCACTATAGAAATTTTTTAAAAAACTTCTATTTGTTAGATTTACAAAGCATAAATAGTCTTACTTCACTTAGGCAATAAGCTCTTAGATATATAGAAAAAGAAGAAAAGAATCACTTTGAGTATCATGATGAAACTTATGATTGTTCTGAAGTAAACTAAAGAAATTTCTTAATTTAGGGTTTGGCAGATCAATTAGATGTTTTAATTAAACATTTTCCAAAATATCCCATACTTGGAATTCATAAATAATTCTCTAACACCCAAATATGTATCACATAATGACATGGACACTGATAGAGCATCTACAAGGTCCATATGAGTATTAGACAAACCATATCTAATATTAATCATCATATAGAAATAGAACTATGTAATTTAATAGCAGTAGAAGTTAGATATGATCAGTTAATTAGTAGAAAAAATGAATTATATTTTTCTGGTTGTAATACATCTGGCTTGAATCATTACATTACAAATACTAAGTGGAATATACAGTACACTAAAAATCGTATTCAATACTTGGAAGATTGCTTAGTCTCTTAATCACTTTAACTTCTATACTTGGAAGATTGTTTAGTCTCTTGTTCACTTTAACTTCTTATTATTACTTGTAATCTCTACTCCCAACCTCACTTTCTATTTATTTTATGCTCTATTTATGTTTATTCTATTATTTAATTTCCTTTATTTTTTCTTTTATTTTGTTATCTACTTCATATTTGTTTATGTTACTTTATTGTTACTTGCAATCTCTACTTCCAACCTCAGTTTCTATTTATTTTATGCTCTATTTATTATTTATTTTTCTTCATTTCAATTTTATATTACCATATTTATTATCTCTACATTCTCTATACACAATCTCTCATTCTTTACTTTTTTATTTTATTTTTAATTTACAATTTAATGCCTAATTTGTCATTTGCTTCCTTATATTCTTCTTTTATTTAATTTCAATATTATTTTCTACTCTCAAGCACTATTTTTTAATATTTGTTTATTATTTATTGTCATTTAATTTTGTGACTTGATTCTATATCTCATCTCATTTTTCTTTCTATTTTATTTCATTTAGTTATTTATTATTTCCATATTTATATTTCTACAATATTAGCTTTTTTTTCTTTATATTAATTGTTATTTGTGAAATGTTTCTAGCTTAGTTCCTGTCTAAACCTCAATTTCTATTTTAATTTCATTTAAGTCATGTATTTGTTTTTTTAAAAATGTTTATACATGCCTTTACAATGCCATTTTTCATTTATTTAATCTCTTTATTGCATTTGTAATTTATTTCTTGTCTTAACATATACCCATTTTTCTTATCTTATTAAAATTAATGTTTATTTAATTTTTATACTTTTCTATTCTCATCGCCTTCCTCAATCTCTATTATTTTCTAGTTTATTACTATGATAGTGGTTTGTCTTCTTTTCTTTATTCAATTTTAATTATTATTTTATGACCTTTTGCCACATTCCTAATTTCTTTTATTATATTTTGTGAATATTTGTTGGTGTGTTACATTTTGTGTGTTCATTCACAATGTTGAAATTCAACCAAAATCTCAAAATTAATTATTTTATTTTCTTCTTTTAAAACCATTTATATTGATTGTTGGGATGATAATGAGGCCATAATTTGTAATGTGCATTCAATTTATCCAAGGTACACGATTTACATCTTGTAGCCTAATTTGATAAGTTGTACACATTATTAGTTAAAGGCCTTAGTTTGACTACTTAATCATCATAAATTTGACCTTTTTAGTATCTTTTAACTACCATTTTCTTTATTTTGTCAAAGGAATCTTATTTAATTCTTTTTATGAAATTTCCAAATATATATTTTTTTATCTTATTTACTATTTTCATTTTAAACATCAATTTTTTCTTAAAATAATGACCAAAAATGTCAAAAAATAAGGACAAGTTGAAGCAGAGGAGTCTAGGTGAGTGTTTGTTCCTCTAATCTCCATTCTTTTAATTTTATTATTATTGTTATTATTCATTTTATTTTCCATTTGACATAATTAGGATGGCTTGCATAGAAATTCTCATGACATGTGTGCCATAGTTATGTTATAATTATGTGCTATCATGACCATAACATGTAAATATGCTTTGATTCCATACCATGATTATGCCATGTATATTCATTATGTCATTATGATTGCCATGACATGTGTATGTACATCATGTTAGTTCAACACCTGCTATGTACATCAGGTTAGTTCAATACTTGCCATGATCATACATCATGTTTTGTTGTGTTTATTTATTTATTACGATTTATATGTTTATGCATTTTGTCATGCTCATGCATCATTTTATCAAATTGTTATTATGTGCTTGTGTGGGATATATTGTGCTTGAATTTATGTGTGATGGTTGATCCAAAGTGGTACAAATTCTTTGGAAGCATTGTATTAAATTAGTAAGGCCGACCCTGCTCAACATCTAGGTAATATGGAGATGCCTCAAAATAAATGAGTATGCTCCTGCTGAAATCACATCCAAACCCAATAGTTTATCCTACTGGCGAATTTTGGTTCTAAGTGAGGGATCCAAGTTTACCTAGTCCTTAATCGGACAATTTCTCAAGTGATACTAACTATCGATTCCTATTTCTCTTAGTTGGGTGGAAGGTTGTAAGTGCACTTATACCATCCCTAAACTCTTCCATTTTTCCCCTCACATTCCCTCTGTTTTTTCGTAACACAAAAAAAAAAAAAGGATTGTAATCCAAATAGTATCGAGTCAGACCCACTGATATCAACATATGGGCCTAAATTTACTCAATTAAATCTTAATGTTAAAATAAGCTGTAAGCCTAAAATTAACTTTAATGAATCCTAATTAATTAAAATTCTAAGTCTAACCTCCTAAATCTAATTTAATTTTAATAAGGAAATCTAAAAAATGTCTATGGTCATTTATTTTAATATTTTACCAAATAAATTTAATTTACTAATTGATTAAAAATCATAATAAACATAAATTAAAGATTTCACTATTTATCCTGGGGCAATTACAAATGAATTTATAGAAATTAAAACAAACAAAAAAATACACTTAATGAACAAAAGAATTTTAAAAAATAGAAACAAAAAAAAAAAGAAAATAAAAAATATGGCCTATTTCCGATTGGAAATAGGTGAAGAATTTTTTTTTTTTAAATCGTTTTTTGGGCTTGGTCCGATGGTTCCGTTTTGTGTTCCTAGTTTCTCCCAATTCTCACTGTGTTTACGTGAAAAAAAAAAAAAACAAATTAGTCACCCAAAATCAAATTAAATGTAACTGAAATAAAAGAAGAAAACAAGAAGAAGAAATAATAAGGATGGTTGATGTATGCCCAGATTTCACCATCTATGTATAAGAAGTTTGTAGCCAGATTTGAATAAAAAGGAACTAAAAAGGCTTCTTTTTGAAATGAGGATTTTACGAAACTTTGATGTGAAATTGTTTTCATAAAACTAAGTAAAAATTCCTGCTCTCAAAAAGTTATCCTTTTTCCATTAGGAGTTCACCTACTTATAAATGAACTCTGATAATATTCAGGATGAAAAATCTAGATAACTAGTACTTATTTAAAAATAAATCTAAATAATTAATATTTATCTAAAATAAATAAAAGAGAAAGAGTTGTTATCTGATAACTTAGATAATTAATATGATAATTATAAGGTTAATTATTTAGATTAAATCAAATGTAAATTAATAAGACTAAATAATAAATAGAAAAATTCCCATTAAAACTTTATTTTCAATTCAAAATAGGTGTATTTCTGATCAAAATTTTGATTTTTATCAGATCAAAAAGTAATTATTTCTGATAAAAAATTTATAAATATGAAACCCTTTTCATTAAACTTTTGAAATAATTGTCAATTTAGTCCTTTCAATTTAATCTAGATTTTATAAATTAAATCCAAACTTTTGAATTAATTACCAAATTTTATCATTGGGTCTTTAAGAGCATTCGACTTAAATTTATTTCAGAATTGGATACTTACCGTATTCAAAAGTAGTAGCTCAGAACATCGTAGAATATATTTATAAAATATTAAGTTCGTACCGGGGTTTGGACTAGTTGTACATTATTAGCAGCCACCGAAAGTTCTATGAGCCGGGAGTTTTTGTCTATGCTTTAATTGTTTGTGACCGTGTGACACTTTAAATCCTATCATTTTGGGATCATTAAAAATATAATCAAATTTCAAATTTTAAATATAATCATTAAAAAAATTAGATAAAATTATTATTTTTTACAGTAGCGGTTACCTCGCCACTTTAAAGAATGGGTTCATATGATCATCCTACTGAACCATTTGATGCTTTTCAATAATTCCTATAATACAGTATATAAACTATAAAGCAATAATAACTTTATTAGTCTTATAAATTATAAAGTGTTTCTACAATATACATATGTGTATATGCACAAATAAAACAAAATCCATTAAATTAATTTTAGTTTCATGATGGCCACTGATTTATAAAACAAGCATCGGTCCAATTATTTAATTTAAATTTATATCATAGCAAATGCTGGAATTTGTTACACATAATGAAAAAAAAAATCAAGTCTCAAACTCAACATTGTACACATAATTTATGCAGCCACTAGTAGTGGTGGCGCTCTCCTTTTTCCTTCACAAATTGCTACTCAAATTCCTGTAAAGTGTCGGAGAAAATAAATATTTTTTATTATATATATTAGGAAGTAAATATTTGTATATAATTAGAAATAAAGTCTTTATTTTATTTATAATATTATTCTATTCTTAATTATATTGTAATTAAAATTCATATATATATATATATATATATATATATATAAGGGGTATAATATTTCTTTAAATATTGTGAAAAAGTATTTCATTTGAATTTTTTCTCTTTTTCTCTCAATTTTATTTTTTACAAAGAGCCCAATGCACTCATCTTATTAGATTGAATACTACACCTTCTTCCAAGCTATGATATATTCAAGTGCACATTGTACACCAAAGATAATGGTTGAGTTGAAAGACTTTATAGTGCAAAACCCAATTGCAAATTTCATGTTAAAAATAAATTGGCATATCGAGTTAAATTCCCTTTGTTATCATTGGAATTTTGGAGCGGGGAGGTGTTTAGTAGAATCATTAGTGTATGTGGGAAACCATTATTTTCTTATCAATGCAGTTTACTTATGCTAGAGTTCATGTAAAGATAGATATGGCTAGGAATTTCCTGACATGATTACTTCGGAAGATGAGAATGAAAGTCAAAGGGTACAACAAGTAGAGCATGAATGGAAGCCCAATTTTTGTACTCATTTTATGACTTACTGTCATTTTCAGAATTGTGGAAAGAAGAATATAGTGTTTAAAGAACGAAGGGTTAAGCAGGCTCCAAAACTCGATAAGAAAAATGATAAGCAACAAGTTGGGTCAAATATACAAGCTTTACAAGAAGATATTCCAATTCCAGAAATGCAAGCTATTTTCAAGGAAATTGATGATTGTATAGAGATAATTTATACATAAAAAGTAATACATAGAGAAAATGGGAAAGCACTTATGGATAATTATGTTGGTCATCAGGATAATTGGGTTATGGTTGATAAAGGCAGAGGCAGTATAGCTAATAATACAGCTGATGCAATGAATCAAGCTTCTAGCTTAGGTGTTCCTCATAATGGTAATATTGAGATTATTAGGAATAGGGTTAGAAGACCTACTAAACCCCTGATAGGTGATGATGATTACTAATTGGAATTTGAGGGGTCTTAATGACCCTATTTAATAGTCAGGAGTTCGCTCTCTGATTATTGAAAATAAACTAGTAGCTATTAGGATTCTTGAAACTAGATTTAAATAAGAGAATAAAGATAAAGTTTGGAAATGGTTGAGGCTTATTAACTGGAATTTATTTTCCAATTATGACTTGGCTAGTTTATGTAGGATTTGGATTTTTTAGATTCTTCAATAAACTAGTCAACTAATACATTTCAAATTAAGTATAGAGAATAATGTGATGTTGTGGCCATTATATTGTTTCTTCTATGGGTCGGATAGTTCAAGGTTACTTTAATGCTATCTTAACTGAGGAGGATAAATTAAGAGGAGGTGATGTTAATGATATAGAAGAGTTTAGAAGTTGCGTATAGAATTGTGATCTTATGGAGGTTAAAAGCTCAGCCTATTTTTACTCATGGACAAATCATCAAAAGGGGAATCACATATTTGAAGAAGAATTGATAAAATGTTATGTAATATTTACTAGGGAGAAGAATATGAGTATGCTACTGTTGAATATTTGCCTTTTAGAGTTTCTTATCATTCTTCAATAATTATTCTAATTAGTAAATATGTTGATATGGGAAAAAACCTATTAAAATTTTCAATTTAGTCATGCATTCAATTATTGATATTTATAGACGGCAGAGTTTAGCGTGCGTCCAAATATTTTGTGACTACGACAATATTTGAGCTCAGAGCTTTAGGAACACACTATTATATCATAAAAATATAGCATGAAGATGATAGAGTTGTCACCTAGGGTAATAATTAGAATAAATCAAAGGTGGTTGTAACTTAATTCTCTAAAAAAAAGTTAGCATCATACCAAAAGATTTTAGATACGGAATACCAACTTCTTTTAGTCTCTTGTTCATTTACAATTAATTTATGAATTACTATTTTATTATCTATTTACATGCAATTTCATATTAAACTCTTATTTTAACAATAACTCTAAGACAAATAGTTAATGAAAATAACATAAACGATGCATTCATTCAAAGCATACAATCCCTAGATTAGTTTAATGTACATTGATTTTTAATTAGATGGTTAAGTCTACATATTTTTTAATTTGCAAATGAGCATAAAAGTTAATGGGCCTAATTCTTATTTAATATTAATTTAAATAAGTCTAAATCTATTTATTTTATTTCTAAAAGTGCTACAAATTGTGAAAGCTTTATAGTAGTGGGTTTAATTCTACATGTTTTAATTCTAAAATGAGCATAATTCTACAAGTTATGAAAAAGGGCTCAAGTTAATAGGCTACGCCTAATTAATTTTAATTAACCTCGATAGACCTATGTCTAAATTAACTAGGTGAAACTAAATTATTTATAAACTAAATCTAGTTAATTATGGGTCTAAGAATGCATTTTAATTAAATCTAAAACTAAATTAATTAATCTATTAATTAATGGGCTGATTAAAAGATGAGCCTAAATTCCTAATTAAATTAACCTAAATTAATTAAGTACAAAAAGGGCCGAAAACAACAAAACAAATAAAAAGCCCAAACATAAAAGAAGACTAATGGCCTAAAATAATAAAACAAATAAAAAACTCAAACAATAATAACAAATAAATAAAGAAAACCTAATATGTTGTCTTCCTAATTCTAATTAATTTCACATGAAACCCTAATTAAAATCTAAAGTCACATTAATTTTAATTGAATTTATCCAATTAAAACCCTAATTTTACTAATCAATTAATTAAAATAAAACACACAGCCACACACAGAGGATTTTAGTATTCTCACTATTGGAGATATTATAATTATCTATTGAAAATAAAAATAAAAATTAATATAATCCAAAAATCTAGATGAATAAAATTACAAAATAAATAAAGTAAATAAAATACACATAAACCCTAAAAACTATATTTAAATACAAAATTTAATCCATGAATATTTATAGATTTTGTTCTCTATAATGAATTCATGTCATCTCATCAATTATGAAATAAAAACAAACTAACTCATAAAAAAAAACCAGTAAGTGAATGATTTAAAATAATAAATAAAGAAAATCAAATAAAATAAACAAATCAAATTAAAATCAAAACAAAAGAGAAAATAGATGAAGATGACAACAAGATTCAATATTGATACCCTTTATAAAGGATGATCATTATTGATGGAAGCCTATGACTTTTGTTGTTTGTGAGTTTTTAAATTTTAGTTTGATATGGTAAAGAACTAAACAATAATTTGAAAATAAAAGAAAACAGGACTGTGTTTTGCGTCACATCTAAAAGCACTAAGAGAGAGAAAATAATTAAAAACAAATCTAGGAAAAACCCCCCTCCACTATGAAAGAAAAGCACATATTTATAAATAACACTTCTTGTAACTCTAAGTTAGATACTATATAAAAATAAAATAAAACAATTTATTTTTTATTATTCACTTGATAAATACATATTTATCAATAAAATATTTATTAAATAAATCAAATAACAACCAATCATAATAAAATGAAATAATAATAATAATAATAATAATAATAATAATAATAAAATAAACAAATTGTGGGACTAGTCAGGAAAACTATATTTCTTATTGGAAATATATAGATTTTTGATATCAGAAATATCGATTTCCAACCAAAAATCTATATTTCCGGTGAGAAATATAGTTTTCCTACCAAAAAATTGAAAATGGCCATAATAGCCATTTATGACCAATTTTGGCCACCGTTGGCCAATCACATGTTTTCTATTCTTTTGTGGCCGAAGTTGGCCACTTTCTTAAATTATAAATTGAATGGCCAAGTTGGGCCATTTGGCCCAATTCCCATTTTTTTCTTTTCTTTTTTTTTCTTTTCTTTTTTTTGAAAATTTCTTTCAAAATAAATAAATAGATAAATAAAATTTTAAAAAAATTCCTAATAATTTACAATTTAGTTCAAAATCAATAATCATATCCAATAAATCTAATTTCACAATTAATTTTCATCATTGAGTATTCTGTCGCATCCAAACTCGAATCATTCAAAGTTTGCTCGATAAATTATGGCAAATCTAATAAGCACACAATTTTAAATTAAAGTGTAAGGATAATTACTTGTAGACTTTGGATCAGTGATCGGTGATGTTAAAGCTGTTGTGAAGCGTTAAGCAAGATACGCTATATAATTGATATATGGCGGCATGCAAAATGTGCCATTTAGCCTATGTGTGCTTGTCAAGCAAGATGTACTATGTACTCAATATGTGGCATCAAGCAAGTTGTGCTATTACATCAAGCCAAATGTGTTATGTGGTATCAGGTAAAATGTGCCATGTGGCTGTATTGAGCAAAATGTGCTATATAACCAATATGTGGTGTTAGGAAAAATGTACTATTAAGTAAAATGTCTATATAATGTGGCATTAGGCAAAATGTGCTAGATGACCAATATGTGGTGATAGCTAAAATATGTTATTAAGCAAAATGTGCTATATAACCAAAATGTGGCATTATGCAAAATGTGCAGTGTGACTAATATGTGGTGTTAGGCAAAATGTGCCATGTGACCAATATGCGGTGCTAGGGAAAAAGTGCAGTGTGACCAATATATAGTGTTAGGAAAAATATGCAATATGACCAATATATGGTGCTAGGCAAAATGTGATGTTGCAATCCATAATTACCTATAACTTTTTATTAGCTGCAACCCTTTCATGCTTGCCCTTAATTTTGTAGTCCATAACTGTTAACACTTTATGATATTTGGCTATTTGATTTAAGTACTTGAATTCTTTGTGCTGATTGATTGGAATTTTCACTGACTAATTTGAATTTCACTGTGTTAACTAACTCTACAAGTTAATTGTACCGTCTTCTGGATTTGCAATTCTTGAAGACTTATTGAAGTTAGTTTCAGTGTGATGATTGTATAAAAAAAGTAGATTATATTTAAGCAATTCATTAATTTATCACGAAGTAGCATGCATTTAACGAATCTCACTAATTTTGATTTTCATGACTATAATTTATTTGCCATTTATAAAGTTAGACATATCATTAACCATCTTATGCTAAGAGCGTATTTCTTACCATGTGAAGAGTTAACTTCCACACCTGAATTCAAGGAGAATCTACTAAACAAAATTTACAAAAACTTAGCATAAACAGATTAAATTTTGAGTATCGAAACAATCTTTAAGTTATTGATATGCTTTCCTTCCTCATCTAAGTATTACCCTACCTTTTTTATATTACTCAGCATGGATACCATTGGAAAAGTCCTTTGGATACTTATACTTTCTAGAGCATTAAAGTAAATAGATAAGTTTTTGACGTGGTCCTCTTTTAGTATTCCTAAACCTTTCTCATAGTACTTAATATGGATACCACTAGAGGCTTCACATTGATACTCTTACTCATTTATGAGCATTGGAGTATATTACAATTGTCTTTTGATGCTTGCTCTTATTTTGATTCTCATTTTACTATTCCCCTACCTTTATTACATTACTCAGTATAGATACAGTCAAGTGATTTTGTAGTTGTACTCATTTCAAGCACTGGAATATATTAGGTGCACATTTGTTATACTAAAAACTGAAATGATACTCTGAAATCCAAGCAATTTATATGACAAAGTCCATAAATTTTATTTTTGCATATTCTTCCCCTCATTTGGGTGCAAAGTGAGCATTAGATTAATTAGAGTTTAAAAACTCACTGTATAAAACTATTAACTGGATATCTGAATTCTACAAGGCTAATAAAAGAGACTTATTAAAATCAAAGTTCATAAAATAAGCTTTCGTACATGTGCTTATAAAGTGGATAAAATTCACTTTTAATTTATGGATTTTTTTATTATAGAATCTAAGGAGTTAGAGTTGTGTTACTTCACTTGAGCATTTTTCAGGGAGTTTGTCACGTAGGGTGATATTCTGATAAGTGATTGGTGTTTACCATCTTGTCGATTCTTATTATTATGTCACCCTTCTTCATTCTTGTTTGTTTCCTTACATAAAATGCCATAAGTTAGTCATGTCTATTTATAAGTGAATAAATTTTATCAAAATGCAATGTTATTCTTTTACACTCTTCCCTTTTGATTATGGTGAAGTCTTTAATCACAAAGGTCATCATACTCCACCATAGAGGTTGTACCTAAGGTTAAGTTCATCTTTCTGTCATTTCCATTGATGATATGGAAAAAGTCCTTGTTCCTCTTTCTAATATCTCTGATTTAGGAGTTAGAGGTCTTATTTCATGATTAAATAGGAATTTCAAAATGCATTCATCTCAAAGTTCGAGTGCATTCTTCCCCTTTTAAGGCCAAATATGTATCATTGATATGTTGGACCTTCTCATCACCGTATTTCACACCCTATTTAGGTCTTAATGTTATTGAGTTATGCTCATCTTAGCCAAGAATTAGCAAAGGCTCTCTAAGGATTTAATGCCCTATCTTTGCTTGAGTGTTCTTATGGCTATCAAAGGTATATTTAGGAGCTTCCTTATTATTGACACATCTGAGTATGCTTGTCTTTTGTTAGTCTTTATGTTATTGACTATCTTTTGCTTTTATAGTTTGTAGGAGTGGGTTTTCCTCTTGCTCAGGCTTTAGGTGATATTCTAGTTGATGCTCCAAATAAGGCTTTGAAGTTGAATGTTGAATTTAAGGAGCTTAAGCCTTTTATCCAGCCTCTTGAGGTTGCCTAGGATGAGGCTTCTATGAGTGATACCATCATTGATATCTACTTGCTAGGCCCATTGAGCATTAGGTTCCTCTTAATAGTGTCACTCCTTCTATTTTCACTCCTTTAGACTCTGACTAATTTCATACACTTTTACAACACTAATTTTGAATATTAGTAGCAGAGTATTTAAAAAAACTTGTTTGGGTTCAAAGACTTCTATTATACAAAGCAAGTATTTCACAATAGATGTATGTAAGTGTATGCTTGTTATATATGATATGCATGATCCTTATAGGTCCTTTATTAAGTGTATGCTTGTTATATATGATATGCATGATCCTTATAGGTCCTTTGTTTGGAGTAGAGCTACATTATTGATCTTGGAGTGTGAAAATGAGATGCTTCATTGGTAGTTTACATATTTGAGTATTGAATGCTTTGATGTTGATACTTATGAAAAATGACTAGGTTGAGGAGTGAAGTCCAGGGCCTGATGATTGAGATAATGATTTTTGGATGTAGTTGTGCTATATTGATGAACTGTTGTCTGTTACTTATAGTTTTCTTCTTTTTGCCCTAGAACTCTTATACTGACTTTTATGTTTTAATGTTTCATCTTTAATCTTTGAATTCAGATATACTATTTTACATTTCTTCCCCTATTTTTTTAACATTTTGTTTTACCCCTAGAGTTATGATTTCCCCCTATTTTATGATAAATTTCCTTCATGGAGATGGTGACATTACGACCATCACCATTCTTATAGAATAGAGTCAAACTCATACCTCTTAACCTGACTGGATTCATTAATATTTTTTTACTCTTTCTTTTTGTTCACTATTGTTATTAATCCAACCCTATTAGTTGCAATCTTATGCATTGAAGATGCAAAGGAGTGGGCGAACTACTTGAAGGAGTTCTTAATACTAAAGTCAACTAGACTTGCTCTTCGAAGAGCAGAATCTAAGGCTTAATGCTGATGCAACGATTGATGATAGTTATAAAGTATGTGTTGCAATGCAAGTTACTGAGCCACCTGATTTCTCTAGGTATAAGAGGATACTAGACTTTACAAGCAAAATCATGATAATGTCAAAATACTAGAATACTGATCTTATAGCTCTGATTGCTTAGCTTGCATTATGTTTTATCTTTCCATTTAGATACTTATGTAGTATGATAAAGATGAGTACACAATATTTGAATAAAAATTTCACATTCATTTCAATTCATTCATTAGGGAAAAAATAAGTACATTCATTACATCACATGATATAAACACCTATTATCAATTAGTCATTTTATATTTTCTAGCTAAATTTTTTCTCTCACTTCCATTTCCTTAATTTCTACATGACTAGCCTTTTTCGGTTTAGCAAAATCCTCTTTTTTTCTTTTTTCCTTAAATTTTACTCTTTTTAAAAGTTATATCATGTGATATAGGAATGTTCTTTGAATTTTGTATTTGTTCCCATGCTAAATAAATTGAATTGAATTGAATTTATGAAAAAGATATATATGCAATCAATATCATAATGCACAATACATAAGGCTTCACATTACATAAATAGGCAAATTAGAATTCATATCATCATTTATTAAAAATTTAAAAAAAGTTCTTAAGGAATCAAAATGCTATTCAAAGAAGGTAGTAATAAGATTATTTTTAATTCTAAATTCTATGGATGCTAAGTCTTATGGTGGCTCTCCTTTAGATGGTAGACGTAGTAGCTATTCTTGCATTCTCAATAGGCTTCACACTTAAATCTTTGAAGGAATTTAGTACTTCCTTTTTGCTAGTTCCTGAATTAATCATCATTATGTTGTAGTTTGGGAATGAATTATCTTTGGTGCTTGAATTTTTTGGGTTTACAATTCTTCCGACATCTATGAGGTTTTAGATTTCATTTTTGAGGTGAATACAGGTGTTTTTGGATTGTCCAATGGCTTGGTGGAAGTCATAGTAGCTATTTAGGTTATATCCTAGGCTATTTAAGCTTGATGGTTTTACATTAATTAAAGGTTAAAGTAAACCTTTTTGCACTAAGTGCTTTAGGACTTTTGATAAAGATTGGTTAATGTTTGAAAATCTCCTCATTTGTTGCACTGCATGGATGTCTGTAACTTGGTTACTATTTCTTTGTTGCATGCCTTTAGTTTGGTAATTTCTCCCTCCTGTGCTTTTTGTGTTTTTCTTCTTTTTATTCTTAATTTGTTTTACTTGCAAACCTTCATTATACAAGTCTAAAAAAAATCTTTAGGTTCATCATTTATAATCTCTCAACTAGATCAGGTGATACGTTCCTAATAATCATCCTCACTTGATCTTTCTCAACTAACTTATTCTTCATTAGCCCTACCTTATTCATGAACCTTATCAAGAAATCTAAAAATGATTTCTTTCGCTTTTGCTTAGTCAGCTCTAAGTCCTTAATAGACACCTCCAGTTGGTATTATACTCATACTGCTTTAGCAAAGCTGTGTATAATTCTTTCCATTCTCTTTGAATTGATTGTTCTAACCTATAGTACCAGTTCATGACCATGCCTTCTAGAGATAACACAAATAGCCTTGTAACAATTAACAAAGGGGCATTAGTGGTGCTTATAATAGTTGAATATTTGCTAAGATGTGTCCTTGGATCTCCAAAACCATTAAAATTTTATAATTAAGGTATTTTGAACTTATCTGGTAGCTTATCACCTCCCATGCACAATATGTCATTAAAGTCAAATGAATAGTCTATGCCTTGCCCTCAATCAACTATTCTATCTTGGACATTTTCTAAGTCAATGCTTGCATCTGCTTATACTCAAGCTCTTAAACCATCTTAAGTGATTCCATCTTTACTTTCTTTACCATATAGGTTTTAACATCCTCAAATTTCATTTCCACAGTAGGCACATTCTTAGTAGCATTCAATGGTTGATCCCCATTGTTATCATTATTAGTAAATGGAGCTTCCATGACTGGCGGGATAACAGTAGTAGGTGGTATGGCAACAACAAGTAGAATAATAATAGTAAGTGTTAGTTCAGCTACAGGGGTTTGTACTAACCCAGCTAAGGCTTATGTCAGTTCATCTTACATCATAGCCCTCATGTCATCCATCAATGCTCCCTTAGTGTCTTTCAAGGTCCAATTTCCTCCTTGTTGTTGTTTCATCTCTGCAATTGTATGACTAGTTAGGGTTAGTGTAGCTTCTAGGTAAAGTGGGTTGATAAGACTCATCTCCAAACTATGAAGGATCTTTTTATCTATTGATTTTGGACTCGAATCGGCTCTCACTAGTATTTCATGTAATAACTTGAATTTTTTGTTATTATTATTATTATCATCATCATCATCCTTGTTATTATTCTTATTATTGCTACTATTATTGCCATTGAGATCCTTATTGTTAGTATTATTATTGTTATATATATATATATATATATATATATATATATATATATATATATATATATATATATATATATATATATATATATATATATATATATATATATATATATATATGAATTTTTTTTATTATTATTATTGTTATTATTGTTGTTGTTATTATTATTATTATCATCATCATCATCGTCCTTATTATTATCATTGCCACTATTATATATATATATATATATATATATATATATATATATATATATAAGGAAGCAAGTGAGACCTGGACACATGGCCGTATGTCTTTAAATAAAAGGGGAAAATGGTTCTGCAAAGGGAAAAAAGGGTGAATTATGAAGCAGTTGTGGGTGGAAAATGACATTTTAATACCAAAACTCTTCTTCTTCTTCATTAGCCATCCAAATAACCTCTAATTGACCATAAATTTTAACCATAGCTTCTTCTCACTCTCTTCTACACTCCAGTAACTTTTATTTTATAAGAAACCACCTATAAATGCCATGTTTGGCAAAGAATTATTGTCCTAAATTCTACCATTTCTTACTGTTTTAGTGACTTTTAACTTCCGAGGTTGCCTCTATTATGTTCCTCTCATCATTAGGAGTTTCTAATAATTAATCACAATTCTGATCTCATCTGATTTTTAGGTAATTTCCATTTCATTTTCTGATCTCTTTATTCAATGCCTACTTTAGGTTGTCTGAGGCTTTAGATACGTTTTATATATTATGGGTAGTGTTTTGGTGCAATGTTTTTGGTCAGGTGTTGTGTTTTCTAGTGAGAATCCGACAGGTGCCACCCGAATTCTAGTGATAAACGGTAACTAACTTGAAAATTTATGAGTTTATTTTTAATAAATAAATTGTGTTGATTAATTTTCATAACTGGACCAAAGTCTAATTCCTTCTAGATTTTAAGATAAAATTTCTAGAATGATTATAAGGGAAAATTATTTAATTTCACATAAATTAGTTTAATTCATTAAAAGTATTCTTTGAGCTTCAAAATTAATTATTTTAGTATTTTTAAGGTTATTTTGATCATTTCTTTATTTTTATAAATTTTCTAAGATTTTTAAGAATTTATTTAAAGCTATTTACTAAGTAAATATTTTAATTATTTAGAGAATTTAGGAGCTAGAGGTGTTGAACATAGGCAGCCGAGGATGCGTTGGCCAACACACTCCACCTGTGAGTTAATTTTATTGAAGATTTGTTGAGAATATTTAAATTAGAATTTTTATGTGGTAATTACAATATAAAAGTTGATTATATAGATATAAATTTCTTTAAAATTAAAAATCTTGCCACATTCATTATTTATTTATTTTATTACTGTGGATAATTTTGGGAGGATGTATTAGTTGGTTTCATTTTATTTTATATATGCCATAAGTATATTTTAGAGAAAAATGGTATAACGTGCTACCTAGTGGGTGTCACAAAAACCATGTGCGCACTGGTTAATATCTTGAGTCTGAGAAATATTTGAATTGGCTCAGTAGAGCTTGTTCTCTCTGGCAGTTTATGGTTTAGGCTCAGTTATGCTTATTCTATCAAGTAGTATGTGAATTGAGCTTAGTGGAGCTTGTGCTCTCAGGCTGAATTTAAGATTTTACTCAGTTGAGCTTGCTCTCAGGACATAAAAAATGGACTAAGTGATTTAACTGCGGTTGTAACTTGGTTGAGTTTAATCTCTTGGGATGGCAGTCACTTGGATTTAAGAGAGCCGAAAGGCTAGTAGAATTGAGGTTTCAGGTTCTACCATGTTTTCCAACAAAGATTTAATTTATATAATTTTAATATGAGGGATTTTGTATTAAAGATATTTCTGATTGTGGAAAGGTATTTTTATGAAGATAGTTTTCATCAAAGTAAAAAGATTCAAATATTAAAACTATTTAATGGTTTTAAATAAGTGTTCTAGAACCAACATGCATTTTATATTATTAATTCACTCATTGAGATTAGATTCCCCTTAATCTTATTTTTCCATGACCTAATCTGATATTAGTTGTAATATGCACCGAGTTTCTTCTTCTTCGGCTATTTTTATAGGTCTATTTGATATATATACTATATAATTGAATTCTAGAACACTACAGTAGTAAACTATCTTGTATAATTTATGATATGGATTATGGTGTTATTATGAAGTAGTGTTGATTGGAGAATATCTTAAAAGTGTTATTTGTAATTTTCAAGTTTTTGTTTTACTCCGGTATGGAGGACACTCTACCAAATTTTCTTTAAAATATTAAAGTTGAGAAATTTTGTTGTGAAAATTTTCTTCAGGCTTTCTATATGTTTTAGAAGCTTCATGCTTTCCCCATTCACTAGTGCCAGTCACGTGTCCTTTGGGTTCAGGTCTTGTTCTTCTGGTCATTAGTGTCTATCTTTTCTTGAAACTACTATAGTAATTAGGTTGATAATTGTCACTTGTTATCATTATTGCCTATAAAATTCTATGCATATGTTAGTATCCTTGTTATATTTTGAATTTTGTTGATTTTTATGTCTTTTCAAACTGAGGTGAACACAGACTACTCTTGCTTTAGAAGAAACATATAGTAATGATGAGTAGTCATTTTAGGATGAAGCTTTTATCCTTGCCCCACTAGCTAGAAGGAGGGATAGACTTAGAGTTGCAATGAATTAGAGGTAGGAACAATAACTGCTAGCAGAAGTAGCTGCTCTAGATATAGATCCTATAGCTTTTATAGCCAGTATAGTAGGGATTAATTAAGGATTAGTAGCATTTAATCTAGCCATGCCTCTAGTATAGCAGATGCTACAATAGAGGAATTAAAGGATGTTTGATGTAGATGCAACCTTACTATATTCCAAAATTAAGAGAGTTTCATTTGATGGTACGAAAGATGCTTTGGATTTTATAAATACCACTGAGGTTACGACCAGGACAAGATATATAGACTATTAATGGATAATGATTATGGAGCTATCAGTTCAAGTCATAGCTCAAGATTAGTTTGTACAGTTGATCCAGCCCCATATGACTACCATGACATGGTTAGAGTTCAAAGAACAATTTTTAATATATTTCTATCCACCTTCAATAAGGGATAATTATATATAGCAACTATTATAAATAACTGGAGGAGAATGATCAGTTTAGGATTACAACTGTGAGTTCTTTAGATTGTCATGTCATGCATTGACATGATGCAATATGAGAGGAGAGTGGTAGAGCAACATATTACTAGATTGGGTCCAATATATATTGGCATTTGAGCTATGGACTAAACTTTAGAGAGTTGTTTATGGATTCAGCCCTTTTGGATGTAATAGATTTTGATATGATTTTAAGAATGGATTGGTTAGCTCAATATTATGATACTTTGGATTGTCAAGAGAAAGAAGTGATATTAAAATATTGAACAATGTAGAATTCTAATTTAGAGGTGACAAGAGTTTAATACCTTAGAATCTTATTTTTGTAATTATAGTTTGAAAGATGCTTAGAAGGGGTGTTAAAGTTATTTGACTGTAGTAAGAGATACAAGGCAAATAAAAGGGGTAGTTAAGAATGTACTAGTCATGTGTAAGTTTTCATTATGTCTTTCCTAAGGAATTATTAGGTTTACCACTGAAAAAATAGATAAAATTTTGTATCAATGTTACAACTAGTACAGATCCTATCTATATACCACCTTATAGAATAACACCCATAAAATTAAAAAGCTTAGAGAACAGTTATAAGAGTTACTTAATAAGAATTTTATTAGACCCAGTATGTCTCTTTTGAGTGCACCAATGTTATTTGTATGGAAGAAAAATGGTAGCCTTCGACTTTATATTAACTATAGACAACTTAACAAAGTTACCATTAAGAACAAGTATCCTCTATTAAGGATTGATGACTTGTTTAATCAGCTTTAAATAGCTCAATGTTTCTCTAAGATTGACTTGAGATCAGGGTATCAATAGTAAAGAAATAGAAGTGAAGATATACCCAAGATTGCTTTTCAGACAAGATATGACCATTATAAATTTTTGGTGATGTCCTTTAGGTTGACCAATGCCCTAATAGCTTGTATGGACTTGATGAAGCAAGTATTTAGACCATTCTTGGACCTGATTTATATTAATGTTTATTGATGATATTTTAGTGTATTCTAAGAGTGAGGCAAAATATGTAATGCATTTGAGAATGGTTCTCTAAATTTTGAGAGACCACTAATTGTATGCCAAATTCTCAAAATGTGAGTTTTAATTGGATCAAGTGGCATTCTTAGGCCATGTAGTATCCAAAAATGGCATACAAGTGGATCCCAAAAAATTAAAGCCATTACAGAGTGGCCGAGACCCACAACAGTCATAGAAGTAAGGAGTTTTCTAGGTTTAGCTGGCTATTATAAGAGATTTGTGAAGGAATTCTTCAAGATTGCCACACCTTTAACAAGATTGACCTAGAAAAATGCTAAGTTTATATGGGCTGATAAATGTGATCAGGAGCACTTTTAGTTGCTCAAGGATAAATTGACTTCAACTCCATTATTAAGTCTACCTTTAGAAAATGAAGGATATATGGTGTATTGTGATGCTTCTCGAGTAGGATTGGGGTTTATATTGATATAGAGAGGGAGAGTAATTACTTAGGCTTCACAACAGTTAAAGAAGCATGAGTAGAATTGCCCTACTCATGATATGGAAATGGTAGCAATGGTATTTACATTGAAGATTTAAAGGCATTTTTTGTATGGTGTAACTTGTGAAATATACACTAATCATAAAAGTTTGACATACATCTTCCAGCAAAGAAATTTGAACTTGAGGCAAAGGAGATGGATAGAACTCCTTAAAGACTATAATTGCTCTATTCTGTATCATCTGAGCAAAGCCAATATAGTGGTTGATGCTTTAAGTAGGAAGTCAACAGAAAGCCTTACTTATATTAGCTTAGAGAGGAGGAAAATCATTAAAGAATTACATGAGTTGATTGGTCAGGAGTTATAGTGGAAGGTAACCAAGTAATGTTTATTAGCTCAACTTAGAGTAATAACAATGTACTTGGATAGAATTAAGGCAGCTTAGAGAAGGGACCCACAATTAAAGAAGATAATGTTAGAGGTACATCAGGGTCAATCCTAAGATTTTATAATTGATAATGAGGGAATATTATGTTTAGCACTAGGTTATGTGTGCCATATATGGATGAGCTAAGAAATTAGATCATGGAGAAAGTTCATTTTTCTACTTCCAGTGTTCATCTAGGTTCTACCAAGAAATATAATGATTTGAAAGATATGTAATGGTGGAATGGGATGAAAGGAGACATTACTAAGTTTGTATTCAAGTGTTTCACTTGTCATTAGGTAAGAGTAGAACATCAAAGGCCCTCGAGATTGTTCCAATAATTGCCCATTCTTGAGTAGAAGTAAGATAAGATTGCTATGGATTTCATGATTGGATTACTTTATACAACTAGAGGTTATGATGCTATTTAGGTGATCATTGATAGGCTAACCAAGTTAGCTCACTTTTTGCTAATTAAGAAGACATATACTACTGATAGGTTAGTAAGATTATATATTAATTGAATTGTTTGCCACCATAGGGTACCCAAAAGTGTAGTGTCTGATAGAGGAGCCACTTTTACTTCAGTCTTTTGGTAAGAATTGCATAAGGCTTTGGGCATAAGACTTTACTTTGGTACAACATTCCATCCTCAAATGGATGGTCAATCAAAAAGGACCATTCAGACATTAGAATATATGTTGAGAATGTATGTGATAGACTTTAGTGGTCAAAGGAATTTACACTTAGCTTTGATTGAATTTACATATAGCAATAGTTAACATGCAACTATTAGAATGGCTCCATAAGAAGCATGATATGTAAGGAAGTTTAGATCTCTTGTATGTTAGGAATTTGGTGAAAGGCAAGTAATAAGGCCAAAGTTAGAGCGAGTGGCTTCAGAGAAGGTTCTTCTCATTCAACAAAGATTGAGGATAGCATTTAGTTGACATAAAAGCTATGCTAATCCTAAGAGAAAGGATGTGTTATTTCCTGTTGGAGATATGGTATTTCTAAAGGTTTCACCGATGAAAAGAGTAATGAGATTTTGTTAAAAGGGTAAGATAGCTCCAAGATACATCAAACCCTTTAAGATTCACTCAAGAGTAGGTGATGTGGCTTATAGACTGGTATTGCTGCAAGAGTTATCGCAGATTCACTTAGTATTTCATATCTATATATTGAGAAAGTAAATCTTCAATCCTTCACATGTTCTTCACCCTCAAACAGTAGAGCTAATGGAAGATTTGACTTATGAATAGTACCTAGTGGTGAGCATAGATCGATAGGTTTGCTAATTACATATGAAAGAAATTTGTATGGTGAAGGTACTGTGGAGCAACCATACAGTGGAAGATTGCACTTGGTAGATGAGGCCGATACTCCTACCTATTTCATTATCGATGTAAAATTCGAGGATGAATTTTCTTAATTGAGGAAGAATATAAAAACCTAAATTTTTTGTTATTATTATTATTATTATTATTTTATTTTATTATCATCACCATCCTTATTATTATTATTATTATTATTATTATTATTATTATTATTATTATTGCTACTATTATTGTTATTGTTAATATATATATATGTTTCTGAATAAAGGGTAAAGTGGTTCTGCAAAGGGAAAAAGAGTGATAATAACAGGTTTGAAGCTGTGGGTGGAAAATTACATTTTAATACCAAAACTCTTTTTCTTCTCCATTAACCACCCAAACGACCTTCGATTAACCTCAAATTTTAACTATAGCTTCTTCTCACTCTCTTTTACACTCCAATTCTTTTATTTTATGAGAAACCACCCACAAATGCCTAGTTTTGGCTAGAATTGTCAGCCTAAATGCTACCATTTCTCATTATTTCGATGAGTTTAAGCTTCTGAGATTGCTTCCATTATGTTCCTCTCATCACTAGAGTCTATAGCCACTAACCACATATTCAATCTCATCTGATTTAATTTTCTATGAATTTTTAGGTAATTTCCTGTTTATTTTCTTATCCCTTTGTTCAGTGCCTATTTTTGGTTATTTGAGGCCTTATATGTGTTCTATAAATTGTAGGAAACATTTTGGTATAATTTATTTGGTCAATTATTGTGTTTTCTGGTGAGAATTAGGTCCCACTTGAATTCTGATGATAAATAGTGACTAGCCAGGAAAATTCTAAGTTTATTTTTAATAAATAGTATAAGTTGTGCTGATCAATTTCTATAACTAGCCAAAGTCCAATTCCCTATGGATTTTAAGATAAAACTTTCGGAATGATTATGGGGGAAAATTATTTATTTTCACATAAATTAGTTTAATTCATTAGAAGTATTCTTTGAGCTTCAAAATTAATTATTTTAGTGTTTTTAAGGTTATTTTGATCATTTCTTGATTTTTTATAATGTTTCTAATATTTTTAAGAATTTATTTAAAGCTATTTATTAAGTAAATATTTTGATTATTTAAAGAGTTCAGGAGCTAGTGGTGCCTAGCATAGGTAGTCAAGGACGCATCGACCAACACACTCTACTTACGAGTTAATTCTATTAAAGGTTTGTTAAGAATATTTAAACTAGAATTTTTATATGGTAATTATAATATAAAAGTTGATTATATAGTTATAGATTTCTTTAAGATTATGAATCTTTCCACATGCATAATTTATTTATTTTATTAGTGTGGATAATTTTAGGAGGATGCATTAGTTGGTTTTATTTTATTTTATTTTATATATGTCATAAGTATGTTTTGGAGAAAAATGGTAGAACGTGCTACCTGGTGGGTGTTGTGTGCACTGGTTAATATCTTGAGTTTGAGAAATATTTGGATTGGCTCGGTTGAGCTTGTTCTCTTAAGCAATGTTATGGTTTAGGCTTAATTGAGCTTGTTCTCTTGGGTAGCATGTGAATTAAGCTCAGTAAAGCTTGTGCACTCATGCCATAATTGAGATGTAACTCGGTTAAGCTTGCTCTCTAGACATAAAAAATGAATTAAGTAATTTGATTGTGACTGTAACGTGATTAAGCTTAATCTTTTGGGATGGTAGTTACTTCAATTTAAGAGAGTCAAAAGGTTAGTAGAATTAAGGTTTAGGGTTCTACCATGTTTTCCACCAAAGCTTTAATTTATATGATTTTCATATGAATGATTTTGTATTAAAGATATTTTTGATTATAGAAATGTATTTTTATGATGATAGTTTTCATCAAAGTAAAATATTAAAAAATTAAAATTATTTAATGGTTTTAAATAAGTTTTTTAAAACTAACATTGATTTTTTATTATTAATTCACTTAGTAAGTCATGATTCCCCTCAATCTTATTTTTCCAAGACCTTACAAACAGTATGATATTAGTTATCGTATGCATCAGGTTTCTTATTCTCTGGCTATTTTATGTAGGTCTATTTGATATATGTAATGTATAATTGAATTCCAAAACACTATAATAGTAGACTATCTTGTATAATTTGTATTGTGCATTTTATTCTACTGGATATAATTGTATTTATAGTGGATTTGATATGGATTATGGTGTTATTATGAAGTAGTGTTAATTAGAGAATATATTGGAATTGTTATTTGTATTTTTCAAGTTTTGGTTTTAGTTTAGTATAGACAAAAATCTGTTGGATTTTCTTTAAAATATTAAAGTTGAAAAATTTTATTGTGAAAATTTCCTTAAAGCTTACAATGTGTTTTGGAAGTTTCACACTTTTCCATTCCCTAATGCTAATCATATGCCCTTTAGGTTCGGATCATGAAATGCTACCACTTTATTTCTAAACATAGGAAGTCCTAGATGAATTTATGATGGCTAAAAAACAAAGTGTTAGTATAATGCATGTATGCATGATGCACGTGTTAAGTAATAAGTATTAAAGCTTATACAACATTAAACCTTCCAACCGTATTCCTCCCATCCACGAATTCAATGGCGAGTTTCTTTTCCTAGGATTATTGGTCTTGGCCTTAATATCAACATGGAATATTAAGAACCGATATGCATGCCAAATCTCTTAAAGCACTATAATATAGAAGTAGCATTTCTAGCTATAAAAGCTTAGCCCAATCTTTATTTACCCAAATGGGCTTCTAAAGTATGGGCTTAGGCTTTTATAGATAAAAATTCCTCATGGCAACATTCATAAGCAATTTGGGTAAATCCTAAGGGAAGTTACTAGGCCACTACATGAGCTTAGTCTAATGAAAAGGTTAAGGTTCCCTTAGCAAGATGCCCTCCTTTAAGATATGAGATATATGCCAAGGTCAGAGAGAGAAGATTACCCTCCTTTTAAGACTTTGATCACAAACTCTAATTAAATAAGCTTGGTAATCTCTCTTGAACTGACTTAAGGTTAAAAGTTATGGTTAGGCAATTTATAATCCTAGGAAACTAGTGGAATCAAGGGACTATAAACCAACACCATCGGCTAACAAGGACAAGCAAAAATGAATGCAAGAATAAAATAATAATTAATAAATTAATTTTAAAGAACACAAGTAAAATCAATATCTCTTATCCCTAGTGGAGTTACTATTGTAGAAAGCGAAGTTTAGAGTGCACTCGAGTATCTTGTGACCATAATATTGTTTGAGCTAAGGGCTTTAGGGAGTACATTACTATATCACAAAGACATAGCATGGAGATGATGGAGTCACCACCTAGGGTAATAACTTGGACAAATCAAAGGTGGGTGGTAACTGAATTCTTTAAAAGAAAGTTAGCACCACACCAAGGGATTTAGGGCATAGAATACCAACTTTTTTTAGTCTCATATTCATTTAGAATTAATTTATGAATTACTATCTTAATCTCTATTTATATGCAATTTCACATTAAACCCTTATTTTAACAATAACTCCAAGGCAACTAGTCAATGAAAATCACATAAATAATGTATTCATTCAAAGCATACAATCCACAAATTAGCCTAATCTACAATGATTTTTAATTAGATGGGCTAAGGCTATATATTTTTTAATTCACAAATAAGCTTAAAAGTTCAAAGGCCTAATTACTATTTAATTTTGATTTAAAGGAGTTTAAGTCTATTTATTTTATTTTTAAAAGTGGGTTTAAATCTAAAAATTACAAGAGCTTTAAATTGGTAGGCTTAATTCTATATGTTTTTAATCCTAAAATGAGCAATTCTACATGTTTTTAATTCTAAAATGAGCCTAATTCTACAAGTTATAGAAAAGGGCTTAAGTTAATTGGCTATGTTTAATTAATTTTTAAAAAGAATCCTAGAGGGGGGTAAATAGAACTATCAAATAAAAATGAGAAATTAAAAGAATTCTTTGTGAGAATTGAATGGAAGTTGAGAAGGAAGAATGAAGAACATAAAAATTTAAAAACAAATTCAACAACAATCCTATGTCTCCACCAAACTTATCCTCAAGTTAGGATTTTCAATTACCCACAATCTTATTCATAAGATTAAGATTACACAAGAGTCTTATGGCTCACTCTTACAACCTTATAACTTGAGTTTTCAAGGCTCACTCAAAAACCAAATCCCAAGTGTTTTAATGGACAACAGTTAAACCAATTCCTTTAGAAATAAATCTCACTTCCTTTCTAATATATCTTAAGATTTAAGATGAAGAGAAATTATATTTTTAACACACAACCAACTCTCACAAAGGTTATACAAACAAAGAATTGTTTAAGAGAATTTGAGAGCTCAATTGAATGCTTAAGAAAGAATGAATGATAAATAAGTTTCTTAACTTCTATTTAGCTCTAGAGGTATTTATATAGAGAAACACTAAAAAATATAGCTTTTGAAGGTGAAAATAATATTTACAACATATATATTTTGAATCCAATGTTTATAATTTGAATTACTGAAAGTGATGCTCTCAGACAGCTATGCATGGATTGAAACCGTGATTGGATACTAATATTTGACTTAGCTTTCTATATCATTTTGAATCACCTTAATTTGCCTAAATATTCTCTAAAAACATTGTAGATATTTGACTTAGATTTCTATATCATTTTGAATCACCTCAATTGGACTTTTTTAGCTCAAGATATGTCCAAAATACTAAGAGTTGTGCAATCTAAAATGCAGACTACTGTCAAATAGCTATGCACAAGATAAAGCCATGATTTTCTATTAAAGTTTTAATTTAACTATACTTTCTTCATAAAAGTTTTACATATTTGACTTATCTTTTATATCATTTTGAATCACTTCAATTGGACTTTTATAGCTCAAGATATGTCAAAAATACTAAGAGCTATGCAATCTAAAATGCAGACTACTATCAGACAACTGTACACAAGTTGAAGCCATGATTTTTTATTTGAGATGTTTGAATTTACACACATATTCTTCATTAAATTTTTATCTATTTGACTTATCTTTCCATATCATTTTGAATCACCTTAATTTGACTTTTGTAGCTCAAGATATGTCTAAAATACTAAGAGCTATGCAATCTGAAATGGTAGCTACATATGTTGATTTTGACTTAATATTTTCATACACAAATGAACTCAGATTTTGACAAGCAATCCCAATTAAAAAAGCTCAAGATTTCTACTTCATATGTTAAGAAGATAACTTTCTCATTATAAAGCTCTAAAGATGTCAAAAGCCTCCTTGAATTTCAGAGGTCGCATTAGCCCAAGATAATCATACTTCATTTTAACTTCCAATGGAGTCCTAATTTATACACACTTAAACAAGAAAATTAAATTTTTCAAGATCAAAATTAAGATTGATTATTACTAAGGTTAACAATCTCCCCCTTTTTGATTTTGACAAATTTATTTTGAGTTTAATAAAAAATAATACCAAGTAAAGTGTGTGATAATATTTGTGATAATAATGATACCAAATGAAATAAAATATATTTCTTTATTTCTCCCCCTAAAAATATGGAAATGATAAGAAATATAAATTTATAGATTATTTACTTGAAAAAAATAAAAACAATATAAAATATAGCAAGAGGGATAAAAACATGGCATTCTTATGACAAAGGTAAAAACATAAAATATGATAACATGATCATTTAAATAAATGTTAGGCAATGTGAGGAAATAATTTCAAACATATATGCATATAGTGCCACTAAAATGCAACACAAAAATAGTACATATAATAATAATGTTGATGCTAGACGTGCTTAATTATCATATGATAATATAGAGCTTAGCTAGCTAATCAATCATGTAGCACTTAACATATAAAAAAATAAACACAAATTATTCATAACATATTTTCCTCTCTTTATAAAAAGACAAGAAGAAAAGTGAGAAATTTAAGGGGAAATAAACCTGAAGGGACCAAAATTCCTATATGAACAAAGCAAAAATACACAAAATCTTTGTAAAAATATTCATACCTTATCAAAAATCAAAACAATTCCTAAGAAGATATTCATGTCTTATCAAAGATCAAAATAATTCCTAAGAAAATAATATTATTATACACATGTATAGTAACAAATAAAAAACTCAAATATATTTCTCCCCCTTTATCAAAAGTAAAAAGAAAATAAATATACATAAAATCTTTATAAAATATATGTCATACATAAACAAAGTAAGCAAAACAAGGTCTTTTGTCACATATGATGTACTAAAAAATTAGCCCCTACTTACAATGTTAAAATGCATGAAAAAATTTAAATAAATTTTCTCCCTCTATATCAAACAAAAATATAATATGTTACTAACATAAACACATTTTCTAAGGGGGTTTTAAAATTAAAAAAATACATATACTAAAAAAAATTAACTAGGTACACATGTAAACTCAAATTATTTCTCCTTCTTTGATAAAATGCAAAAGGAAATTTAAAAAGATAAACCAAATATAAACTAACGACTATATAAAAAAATTTGAAGATCAAAATCAAAATATTTATCAATCAAAGTAATCAATAAGCACAACATGATTTCACATGAAAACTGTTCAACCATCAATTAAACATAAAATCAAGATAAACTATAACCATCAATCATGCCAAGTTCATACTTAATGAAATTTAATCTCTCTTCATTGAGAGGTTTGGTGAAGATATATGCAAGTTGATTATTTGTATCCATAAATTCAAGTGAGATATCACCAATTTGAACATGATCACGCAAGAAATGATGTCTAATTTCTATATGCTTAGTTCTAGAATGCTGAATGGGATTTTTGCTAAGGTTTATAGCACTTGTATTGTCACATTTGATTGGAATGTGATCAAATTTTACACCATAGTTTAACAATTGTTATTTTTGTCATAAAACTTATGAACAATAAAGCTTGCTATAATATATTCAGCTTCAACAGTGGATAAGGCAACTGAAACTTGTTTCTTTCTAAATTAAGAAACCAAACATTGTCCTAAAAATTGACAAGTTCCAAAAGTTCTTTTTCTATCTAGTAAACTACCGGTAAAGTCTACATCAAAATAACTAATCAAGTCAAAGGATGAACTCCTAGGATACCAAAGTCCTAAATGCATTGTACCACAAAGATATTTAAAAATTCTTTTAATATCATTCAAATGAGACTCTCTAGGACTAGATTGAAATCTAGCACACAAGTAAGTAGCAAACATAATATTGGGTCTACTAGCAATTAAATAAAGAAGGGATCCAATCATACCTCTAAATCGCTTTTCATCAACCGGTTTGCCATTCTCATCTTTGTTAAGTTTGGTTGTAGTGTTGATTGGAGTTTCACTTATATTAGCTCCATCCATGCCAAACTTCTTAAGATCGTCTCTTGCATACTTGGTTTGATTAATGAAAATCCCATTTTTACATTACTTGATTTGTAGTCCAAGAAAGAATTTAAGTTCACCCATTATACTCATCTCAAATTCTCTTTGCATTAAATTAAAGAATTCCTCACACAAGCAATGGTTAGTAGCATCGAATATAATGTCATCAACATATATTTAAACAATTAATAAATCATGTTTGGATTTCTTTATAAAAATGGTTGTGTCAACCTTTCCTTTAGAGAAAACTTTCTCTAGTAAAAAGTTACCCAATCTTTCATACTAAGCTCTTGGAGCTTGTTTCAATCTATGTAATGCTTTTGAAAGTTTAATCACATGATTTGGAGAGTCAAAATTTTCAAAACTTAGAGGTTGTCCAACATATACCTCCTCTTTAATAAAACCATTTAAAAATGCACCTTTAACATCCATTTTATAAAGTTTAAAATCGATGTATAATGTAAATGCAAGTAGCATCCTAATAGCTTCTAACCTTACAATGAGGGCAAAGGTTTCATTATAATCAATGCCTTCCTCTTGATTATAACCTTTAGCTACTAGTCTAGCTTTGTTCCTAGTCATGACACCTTGTTCATTCATCTATTTCTAAACATCCATTTAGTGCCCATAATAGGATGATGTTTAGGTATAAGAACCAAGGTCCAAACCTTGTTTCTCTCAAATTGATTTAACTCTTTTTACATAGAAAGGACCTAAAATTCATCACTCAAAGCATCATTAACATTTTTGGGTCCAATTTTAGAAATGAAAGCTAAATTAACAATAGACTTAAGTTTAGATATAGTAGTTACCCCTTTTGTAGTATTACCTATGATGAGGTATTGAGGGTGAGCTTTCTAGAATTGCCAATCCTTTGAAAGTTCATCCTTCAAGGTAGGTTGAGATGTCTCTTCATTTTCGTTCTTACTTGGACCCTCAATAATATGAACCCTAAAAGGGGTTAAATGCAAGCATGGAGCTTAATAATGAAGAATTCAAGCTAATTAGCTTAATTTCCAATTCTGAAATTAATTAGCTGAATATGGATGAATTTTGGTATATTTTGCTATTTTAGAGTCAATAAGGAAGATTCTAGAAGATGTGAGAAGATTCAAGAATATTCCAAGTCAAAGTCAAAGTCAAATAGTTAACAAATCAAAGTCAAGGGTTAATGGTCAATATGTAACATGGCATGCTTCAATGCTTAGTTGTCATGAGTTTTCATTTTACTTAGTTGTCATAAGTTGTAATGAGTTGTCAATTTTGACTTTTCAAAGATAAGTTGTCATTAGTTGTCCTATTTTGAAGGAAATCTCCTTAATTAAGGATTTTTCTATATAGGTATCTTTGGGAATAAAGAATAAAACCTTTTCCTTTAAGGATTAGGTTGTTTACATGCCTATATAAGGGCTATAAATATGTAAAATGAATTTAGAGAAGCATTAAAATATTAAAAGTGAGATTTTTCCTTAAAATTTGTTCTTTTGAAATTTTGTAAGTTTGCTTCAATTATTTCATATATACCTTTCATTACAATTGCTAGGTTAGATTAAACTTAGAATTATATGATTTTTCATCTTTTAATAACTAAGTATCTTGCTTCAGTTTAATAAGCAAGGGGTTTAGCTCCATCAACATAACCTGTCCTTGATGATTCTTGGGCTAGATTTCAAAGTTGGATGCGCGTTCTATCTCTGTTATAGGTAGGGTTCATATCATTCAAGTTCCAAAGGCTTACTAGCATTTTCTTCTTATGTTTCCCACAATCTCATTATCACCTACAAGATCATCAACACTACAAACATCCTTTTTAGGATCAAGTGAGTTTGATTCATAAAATACCACTTGCATTGACTTTTCAACTACTGAAGTTCTCTTATTAAAGACCCTATATGCTTTACTAGAAATATAATGGCGTAGGAAAACTCCTTCATCAGTTTTAAAATCAAATTTCCTAAGATTGTCCTTGGTGTTCAATATAAAGCACTTGCATTTAAATACTCTTAGATATGAGATTTTAGATTTTCTATTGTTCCATAGTTCATAAGATGTTTCATTTAAAATTAGTCTTTTAAAAACTCAGTTTGAAATATAACAAGATATGTTAACAGCTTCTACCTAAAAGTATAGAGGTAAATTATACTCATGAAGCATTATTCTAGCCATTTCCATAAGAGTTCTCGTTTTCCTTTCAACTACCCCATTTTTTTTAGGAGTTATAGGAGATGAAAATGTATGAGAAATACAATTTTCATTACAATAGTTTTTGAAAAATTCATTTTCAAATTCGGTTCCATGATTACTTCTAATAGATAAAATACAAAAACCTTTTTCTTTTTTTAACTCTTTAAGCATAATTTTCAAAATCTTTAAAAGCATCATTCTTATGAGCAAGAAAAAATACCCAAGTAAATTTAAAGTAATCATCAACCAATACATATGCATAATGCATTCCACTAAGACTAGCAACTCTAGTTGGTCAAAATAAATCCATATGTATAAGTTCAAGTGGTCTAGAGGTGGACATTACATTTTTTAGCTTAAATGAGGATGTACCTTTTAGCAAGCATTATAAGGTTTATCCTTAGTGAATTTAAGCTTAGGTAAACTAATCACAAGTTTATGTTTACAAAGATCAATCAAAAGCTTAAAATTTGCATGTCCTAATCTTCTATACCATGTCCATATGTCATGGGAGATAGACACTAAGCATTTTATGTCGTTGTTATCAATTTTATTCAAATCAATGACATAAACATTGTCTACTCTTTCACCACTAAAAATAACTTTAATTTCATCAAGACTACTAACAAATCAATTTTTAGGATAGAAAGTTACTTTATTTCCTATGTCACATAATTGACTTATACTAAGCAAATTATGTTTATGACTATCAACAAACAACATATAATGTATAGATAAGGATTGAGGATTACCTATTTCTCCAATGCCAATAATTTTTCCTTTTGTATTATCTCCAAAAGTAATGTATCCTCCATCCTTAGCATCAAGTTTGTTGAATTGCTCTTTGTCTCTCATCATGTGCCTTGAACATCCACCATTGAGATACCATATGCATTTTATTCTTGTGGATTTCAAGCACATCTACAAAAAATAATTTAAGTGTTCTTTTGAACCTAAACCTTTCTTGGTCTAGGTTGGTTAGTGTCAAGATAATTTGTAGGAAGTAAATTCATGTGTAGTCTTCTATAAAAGCACACATTATTAGTATGTCCTTTGATCATGCAATAAGAACGTACAATATTTTCAAATTTATTTCTCCTATAATGAAATGCTTTCTTAGTGTGTGCAACATGCCTTTAGTGTTGTGTGTATCTCCTATTGTTTTATGTCATTATGTGAGATATGTATTGGAAATGGAGATGTTTATTTCAATAATTTTGTGCAACATGTTTATGTGCATTGTATTTTGTAGCATGCCTATTATAATTGTGTCTAATGTACCTATAAGCATGCTTGGGTTGAGGTGCTCTAGTTTGAGCCTTACCTCTTTGTGTTAATGAAGGATGAATTTTATGAGACTTTCCCTTGCTATTTAACATATGAGATCTTTTAGCTTTGAAAGCTTGAGTCTCATTTAATTTAGAGGTTGAAGGAGTGGAATCATTTAAAGCTTTTACAAAATTAATATGTGATGAAGATGATGAAGACATTCCATTCTTATATCCAATCCTATGGGTATCTCCATGAAATTTTTGAGAGTCAAGAAGACTATCTAAAGTTTCTTTTCCTCTCTTAAATTTAGTAATGGAATTCTTTAATTCTAAGACCTTCTTAAAAAGCTTATGATTTTCATCATTTGCTTTTTTAAGTTGATCTTCCAAAGAATTAGAAGATTTTGCATCACTAACAAGTTTTTTTGTTTGATTCAACAAGCTTAGCAAAATTAATTTTTAAATTTTCTAATTCTCTATTTAAGTTACCTAACTCATACTTATAATGTTTCTTCTTAAATAATAAAATTTTACAATTAACAAGTGATTTGGTCACAATAAAGCTCTCATCATCATCAACACAATAATTATCACAATCATCAAAGGAAGAATAAGAAGTAGATGGTACCTCATTTTCATTTTCAAGGGCCATAAAGCAAAGATTGGTCACTACTTGTTCCTCTTCCTCTTCGAATTTAAAGGAATAATCCTAAGTAGCTTTGAATGTCTTCTTCTTATCTTTTGCTCTCTTGTTCTTGAATTTGAGTTTGGGACACTCACTTCTAATATTTTTCAATTTCTTGCATTCATAGCAAGTAACCTCCTTAGTTTTCTTCTTCCCATCTCCTTTGAACTTCTTGTTGAAGTCCCTTATTCTTGAGAAGTTTTTCTTTCTTAGAAACTTAATGAAGTTCCTAGTGAGCATGGTAATGTCACCATCTTTATCAGTAGAATCTTTTATGCTTTCCTTTTCACTAATTTTTTGAAGAGCATTTAGAGTAATGCTCTTTTTCTTTTCTTTTTTCTCTTTTTATTCTTCACTTTTTTGCTTGATAGTGAGCTTATGTGTTAAGAGCTTACCAATAAGCACATTAATTGATAGAGCGGAGAGGTCTTGAGCTTCCTCAATTTAAGTAACATAAGATTCCTAATCCTTCTTAGGTAGGATTCTTATAATCTTATTATTTACCTCTTCCTTGCAGAAATTTTTTCCAAGTTTCTTGAGGGTTGTGAGGAGAGCATTGAGACAGTTTTTCATCTCTGTAATTAATTCATGAGACTTCATTTTGAAGAGTTCATATTCACACATATGAAGTTGAACATCTTGCTTCTTACTTAAGTGTTTCCTTCTTAGTGGTTTTCTAAGGACTCCCATATTTTTTTAGCCGACATACAATGTTGAAGCTTGCTTCCTTCTTCTCTTTTCATTGAAGAGACTAGAGTAATCATAGCTTTTTTTATTTTTGTGATTTTCTTCCTTTTGATTAATACTCCATTGGCTTCTTGCAAGAGTAGTTACCATACTATTAATGATAGCTATGGGTGGTTCCCAACCTCTTAGGACAATGTACTAAAATTTGATGGAATCACAATCAAGATATAATTCCATTTTGAATTTCCAATATGGATAATCACTACCATCAAAGAATGGTATAAAAGAAAAGATGTTTTATGATTCACTCCCCATGATACCTAGAATTCAAGCTTTAATACTAATTGAAAAGAGTCCTAGAGGGGGGGGGGGGTGAATAGGACTATCAAATAAAAAGAGAAATGAAAAGAATTCTTTGCAAGAATTGAATGGAAGTTAAGAAGGAAGAATGAAGAACATAAAAATTTATGGAATTCGGATTCAACCACAATCCTATATCTCCACTTAACTTATCCCCAAGATAGGATTTTAAATCACCCATAATCTTATTCATAAGATTGAGATTACATAAGAGTCTTATGGCTCACTCTTACAACCTTACAATTTGAGTTTTCAAGGCTCACTCAAAAACCAAATCCTAAGTGTTTCAATGGACAACACTTAAACCAATTCCTTTAGAAATAAATCTCACTTTCCTTCTAAGATATCTTAAGATTTAAGATAAAGATAAATTCTATTTATAACACACAACCAACTCTAATAAGAGTTATACAAACAAAAAATTGTTTAAGAGAATTTGAGAGCTCAATTGAATACTTAAGAAAGAATGAATGATAAACATTTTTCTTAACTTCCATTCAGCTCTATAGCTATTTATATACAAAAACACTAAAAACTATAGTTTTTGGAGGTGCAAATAATGTATCCAATGTCTATATTTTGAATCCAATGTTTATAATTTTGAATTATTGAAAGTAATGCTATTAGACAGCTATGCATGGATTGAAACCATGATTGGCTATTGAAGAAATTTTAATATTCCTATACTTTCTTCCTAAAAATTATAGAAATTTGACTTAAATTTTTATATAATTTTGAATCAACTCAATTGGACTTCCATAACTCAAGATATGTCCAAAATACTAAGAGCTATGCAATCTAAAATCCAGACTACTATTAGATAGCTATGCACAAGTTAAAGCAATGATTTTCTATTAAAGACATTGAAATGTGCCCATAATTTCTTTATGAAAGTTATATATATTTGACTTATCTTTTCATATCATCTTTAATCACTTAAATTGTAATTTTTTAGCTCAAGACATGTCCAAACTACTAAGAGCTATGCAATCTAAAATGCAGACTACTGTTAGACAGCTGTGCACAAGTTGAAGATGTGATTTTCTATTAGAGGAGTTTTTTCCTAAAATTTCTTCATAAAATTTTTAAATAATTAAATCATCTTTCCATATCATTTTGAATTTCCTCAATTTGACTTCTGTAGCTCAAAATATGTCTAAAATACTAAGAGTTATGCAATCTAAAATGGCAGTTGCATATATTGATTTCGACTTAATATTTTCATACCCAAATGAACTCATATTTTGACAAGAAAGCCCAATTCAGAAAGCTCAAGATGTCTATTACAAATGTAAAGAAGATAACTTTCCTATTATAAAGCTCTAAGGATGTCAAAAGCCTCCTTGAATCTTAGAGGTCGAATCAGCCCAAGATAATCATACTTCATTTTAACTTCCAATAGAGTCCTAACTTATACACACTTAAAAAAACAAATTAAATACACAAAATTATGTTTGTTAAGATCAAAATTATGATTGATTATTAATAAGGTAAACAATTTTAATTAACATAGATGGGTCTATGTCTAAATTAACTAGGTGAGTCTAAATTACTTTTAACCTAAATCCAATTAATTATAGGCCTAAAGATGCATTTTTAATTAAATCTAAACCTAAATTAATCAATCTATTAATTAATGGGCTAATTCAAAGATGGGCCTAAATTCCTAATTAAATTAACCTAAATTAATTAAGTACAAAAATTGGCTAAAAATAACAAAACAAACAAAAGGCCCAAACATAAACAAATAAATAAAAGAAGACTAATGGGCCTAAAATAATAAAACAAAGGGGTTTTTACATAAATGTACCAAAAATAAAAAAAATCTTTCAAAAAAACTATTAACCATTAAATCTTTCAAAAATATACCGAATTAATCATTTCAAAACTAGACCTTCCTCTGGTCGCTAACTTTCAACTAAAAAATTACGCAATCTCAGCTTCACTTTCCTAAACAAACTTAGCTTCCTGAGCAAAAAAAATATTTTTCTTCTGAATTAATTTTTCCTCTTCTTCATCAATTTTTATAGATCCATAACTACTTTCAAGTTCATCTACAATAACAAACATAATTAATGAACATGAGATTTGCAACTTTTCCATGTTTATTATTGAAGATTCTTCCATTCATTGTTGAAGATTCAATCATTGTTGAAGATTCAAGTATTTCTCATGTTCATGAAATTTCTTCTTCTGCAACAAACATACATAAGATCTTCATTAACTTCAAAGAAAAATTAATGAATCAATAAGGAAATAAGGTACATTAATAAAAAAAATGATATCTACATTTGTTAATTTTTGTTGCTATTGTTCATCCTTTTTGTATTTTGTTGATTTTCGTGATGTTTTATATATAGTTTTCTTGTTGTTATTTAACTAAAATATTTAGTGTAATTTCTTCTTAATTTTAGATAATATTAGTTCATTTTATTTAAGTTGTTTGTTTTTGTATTTTTATTGATTTTTCTTATTTAGTACCTTTTTTAAAGTGTTTTAGAGCTTCTTTTTTATAATTTTAGTTATTTTGCTTTTATTTATTTTTGTTGATTGTTGTTGTTTTATATTTCTATAATGTTTTTTTCAAGTTTTTTGGTGTTATTTTGCTTATGTTTATCTTTGTTGATAGTTTTTTATTTTTATTGATTGTTGTTTTTTTTTTCCTTATTTATAAGTGCTTTCATGCTTCTTGTTTATTATTTAAGTTATTTGCATTTTGTTGATTTTTGTTACTTATTATGTTTTTTCAATTGTTTTCATGCTTCTTATTTATTATTTTACTTATTTGGCTTCTATTTATATTAGTTGATTGTTGTTCATTTTTCTTGATTTTAATTGTTTTCTTTGGTATTAAACAAAAATAAACAAAAATAAGCAACCAATTCTAATATGTTTGTTTCATTTCTTTTTTAATAGGCATACTGGAAATCATTCCAGTGTTCGTTCATCATGAAGGAAGATGGATTGAAATAATGGATTATGTTGATTTTGAAATAAATGGAATTACAATGCATGCAGATTGTAGGTTTGGAGAAATAGTGAAAATACTATCAGATCAGCTATAAATTGATGGATAATTGTAAAAAATGATCATTCAATACAAAGTTAGAGATGGTTATCCACCTTTAAACATACAAGATAACATAACTCTGCTCTTCTATTTACAACTAAAGAAGAAGGAATCAGAATTAACAAAATTTCCTATATGCAAAAATGTTGTTCATAAACACTTTTAACATAAAAGCTTCAATAACAACAGCATGCTAAAAATTCAACAACAGTCAACATCTTAAGCATAATAAAAGTCAGCTTCTGAACACAACTCATTGAATATAGAAGAAAATAATCAGCCTAGAGATTTTATGGATTATACAAACAAGATGACTGCATTGATTCTATATCAATAAAGCATAAATAAATATAAACAACCAAAATATAAGAGTGAAGAATTTTTAATAATATGCATTACAACAACAACAGAATCTGAAGAAGGAAAAATATACAATAATAAATAAGATTTCAAGAAAGCATTAAAGTTTATGCAATCAATAACCACTTTGAGTTTAGAATAATAAGACCAAATAGAGAGATGTATATTGTAAAATGCTTGGATGAAAAATGTAGCTAGAGGATAAGGGCTACAAGAAATGGAAAATATGATAAATTTACTATCAAAAAAATTCAACAACAAACACTCTTGCAACATGGACATCAGATTGGGTGACCAAAGACATGCAACAACATCTTTAGTGGTAGATTATATAAAATCAAAGTATCATAGCATCAAAACCATATACAAACTAGGAGACATAGTCAGAGAAACGAGAGAAGAATGTAGGGTCAGCATCAACTACCATGTTTCCTATATATATTGAAGACAACAAATTCGTGATCAGTTGTTCAACTTGAAAGAAAAATTAACCAATCATTCCTCTATTTCTTTATGGCTTTTGATGCATCAATAAAAGGATGGAAATATTGCATACCTATTGCAGTGGTTGATGGCACATTTTTAAAAGAAACATATGGTGGCACATTACTTTCAATAATAGCACAAGACGCTATTCGTAAAATCTTTCCTCTAGCTTTGTCCATTGTTGACTCCAAAAATGATGCATCTTAGGAATGGTTCTTCACAAAAATAAAAGAAACATTTGGTTGTAGAGAAGAAATGACCATTGTTTCTAATAGACATAAAAGTATAGAAAAAGCAATTAGAAAAATATACCCTAAAGCTGCCCATGGTTTTTATATGTATCATCTTTTAAATAACTTAAAGAATAGCTATAAAAAAAATTCAAAATGCATCAAGGATTCATTTTATCTAGCAACAAAGGCATACATTATTAAAGAATTTAAGTACCATATGAATGACTTGGACAAGACTGACGAAAGAATTAGCCCATACATCTACAACATTGGCTATCATAAATGGGCTAGAGCTTTCTCAATCAACAATAGATACTCAATAATGACTTAAAATACAGCTGAATCATTCAATTAAGTTATTACAGAAGCTATAGAGCTACCAATCACAACATTACTAGAGTATCTACATTCTTTAGTACAATATTGGAGCTATACAAATAAGAATAATAAAAGATCAACATTCACAAAGCTTGCAAAAAGGCCACATGATATGATAAATAAGAATTATATGAAAAGTCTAAAACTTCAGTTTAAATTTTTCATATTGTTATTGTTATTATTACTGTTATTGATTCTTATTGATTTTTGTTGATTTATTGTTTACAGTTCTTTTTTTTTTACATAAATTTAATGAAATCTTATGTTTTTTAATTTTTTTGTTATTAATGTTTATTGATTTTTATTGATTGTTATTTATTTTTGTCGATTTTAGTTCTTTTTTCAATTACTATTAATGTAATTATTTTTTTCTTTTTATTGTTTTATGATGTAATGTTTTCACTTACATATAAGTCAAACCTTCAACTACAGGCATATTCACTGTGTATAACTTCAATGAAGCATTTATTATGAACATGCCAGAAAGAAAATGCAGCTGCAATAGATTTCAAATTGATTAATTGCCATGTACACATGCACTTGCAATTTTGAAGCAAATGATATAAGTATTGCTCAAATTTATACACAAAGGAAACATTGTTGGCAACATATAAAGAAATAGTACATCCAATTCCAAATTAAATAACATAGAACAAACCAATTCAAGAACAGCAAATAAAAGTACAACTATCAAAGGAAGAAAAAAAGCTGGAAGACCAAAGAAAGAAGAATCAAAGCTCCATGGGAATACACAAGACATAACAAGTGTGGAAAATGTGGACAACTTGGATATAACAGAAAAACATGTAAAAATGCCACAATAAAGAAATAAAAACATTATTGTTCATCATTTCTTAAAAAATTTAAACATTGACACTTACAAATTTTGATATATTCAAAGATTATCATTGTTGGTCAACAAATATAACTATTTTAGATTAAATATTCAATGTATTTTATTTCAGTTATAATTTTACACTGGTTTTAACTGTAGAAGAAGATAAACAAAAATTAAAACAACAATAAACAACAAAAGAACTATCCTTATTAGTTCTTTTTATTAATTTGTTATATTAATTATGCATTTCTTGTATCAAATTTAAATATATTTTTTAACATTTTCTTTAAGAAAATCAAATAAAAAATAAACAAAATCAAAACAATAGAAGAACAACACAAAACTACAAAATATTATCAACCTTAATCACTATTACTTAATTTTTAAATGAATTAGCATTTTATTTTATTTTATTTATTCATTTTTTAATGATTTTATAACAATTAAAGATAGAAAAACAAAAGAAATCAACACAAATAAACACGAATCAACAAATGCAAAAAAAAAAACAAAAACAACAAAATATTATAAAAATTTTCTTCACTATTAATAATTTTAAGGTTAATTATTATTCTCTTATATTACAAAAATTTTTATAAATTTTTTTTTTAGTTTTTGGAATGGAAAATAACAATAATCAACAAAAATAAACAATATAAAATAGCAAAGTAAACAAAGAAATAAAGAAGAACCATACTATATTAACAATAATAATTGTACACTGTATTTAAAAACATTTAAATCATAAAACTAAATTATATATTAAAAAAATAACAAAAAGTTTAACATTTAGTTCTTCAATCTTTAATATTCAGTTCTTCAATCTCCTCCTTTTTTTCACCTTTAAAGTCTGCTCAAAATCACTAATAATTTTACCTTGAATCTTCTTTATACCATAAGTATAAAGAGAATATGCAAGCCTACTTGAGTAAACTTCAACATCAAAATTACTTCCAATTTTCTTTCCATAAGCTAAATATTCAGCATAAGCAGCAACAAAGGCTCCACAATCACTACAAAGAACATTAAGAAAAATAAATTTAATAAAGAAAAATAAGAAAAAATTAATAAAATCTTTCGCTGCAGTCTATTATGGTAAATCATCAACCATTTGAATACTAAAAGAATATGAAGCCCTCTTATTTGTATATGGTCCAGCATCATTACAATCTCTAGGCCATTAAAAAAATCAAGCTTTTCAAAAAACAAAGGAAGCATCATACTGTAACTCTTCACAACTTAAGAATAAGAGCATCTCCACGAGCAAACCTCAAAGAATTAAACATATAAAAATAGTGATCCTTAATGTTTAGCCTACCAAGAATCCAATACTATTGAGAACGTATATAAATTGGAAACAATATATCATCAACATCAACTTAAGGCCTGGGATAAAGAATAGTTTCACTTAAAATATATTGAGTAATCAATTTTTCAAAACTAAAACTAAAATCCTTGTACTTCAAAAAATAAAATAAAAAACTCTCCTTGAATAGCTTAATCAAATAATGCATCTGCTGTAATGAACAAAATAACAGAGCTTGGAGAGAAATTAGCCTTCATTCTTAAGTAATAAAAAATGACATCAAGGTGCTGCAAAATTTAAAAAATACAATAATAATTATAAACAAAAAAATTTAAAAAAACAACCAAAAAATATAGTGTCAAAAATAAGCTCCCCAATGTAGCATAAAGAATGAAACCAAGTTTTTGAACATATAACAACAATAGCAAAGTTGAACCAAAGATCAATCTTCTCTTGTTTCTTAGTGTATTTAACATCTGATATACCAAAAACAATTAAAAAATCATAAATAAAAATAATATACATAAAATCAAATATAAAATAAAATAAAATAAATATAGAATTACTTTTTCTTCTTCTGCTTCAATAGTCCTTAATCAATCCAAGTGTTACAATATAAAGATATTCATAACTTGGACCATTCTCAACATTCTCATGAAATGGAAAACTTGAAGAAGAAGATTTAGAAAGCTGAACAACTTCTTTGCTACCAGCAATAGATTTAGTAGGCTCTACTTAGCAAGAAATGGAGATTTCAAAAAAAAAAAAACTAGACATTATAACCGTCTTTCGATAAACCACAGTTTTAGAAATAGATAGAAAAAAAAAACGAAAACAGGTGGAATAAATGGAATAATCTCCTTACTTGGATTAACATCTTCACACAATATATATATATAAGAATAATTATAAACCACAATAAACAAACATCAATAAAAATCAACAAACATCATCAAAAGCAAAAAAACAAAAATAAAAACAAAAACAAAAACAAAATTTACCTTAGTCAAATTGCTAATAAGAGCATCAACCTTTTCCAAAAACCTATCTTCAGAATCTGAATCATCAAAGATGACAGAATAAAGACCTTAAGGAGCAGCAACATCAACATTAACATTAACATTTAAAGCAATATCATCTGTAACCTTTTTCTTCCTCCATAATCTTTGCTTACCTTCAGTCTTTTTTTTATCATCACCATGAGATTTGAATTTCATATTCATTTTTTTTAACATCACATTCTATCTTTTCCTCATTAACCTTTAAATTTCTCATTCATAAAAAAAACATAATCTTTTTCAACATTATTAACATCCACAATACCTCCATCAACATTAAATTGTCATCATTAACAACTTTAGTAAAGTCATCAGAAGATTTGAATTTCATATTCATTTTTTTAACCTCACTTTCTTTCTTTTCCTCATTAACCTTTAAATTTCTCATTCATAAAAAAAAACATAATCTTTTTCAACATTATTAACATCCACAGTACCTCCATCAACATTTAAATTGTCATCATCAATAACTTTAGTAAAGTCATCAAAAGTAGACTTCAACTTCTTTTTAAGAATTTTATCTAACTTTGCATCTAAAACAAAAAGCTTCTCATCAAAGTGACTCTTTAATAAAGAAATTTCTCTATCAAACTTGTTAGACAAATCATTAATTTTCTTCATCAAAGCACACTCACTTACAAAACAAGAGGATCGATGTCACGACCCAAAACAGGGGCCATGACCAGCGCTAGGGAACGGGAATTCTTTCGAATCCGGAACCCGTAGCAAGCCTAAAAACAAAATAAAATATGCAATAATAATAACAATATATAATGCAGCGGAAATAAAAATCATAAATATCTAAAATAATATCCATCTCCCATATATAAATCTTTTAATACAAATCCAGTTCACATAATACAATATCTCACATAAATAAAATACATAAAATCCCACAAATTAATTTACAACTACTGCAGTGTCTAGATTATAAAAATAAGACTCAAGTAAGCAGTTTACACAAGGAAGCCGGGGCGGAAGAAATCCGACGTATAGGCCTGCTACTGAGGTCTGAAGATGTTGACTCTCCTGAAAAATAGTCAACGGAGGGGAGTCAGACCTCACTGAGTGAATTACTATAATATATATACATGCATACTAAGTGACAATGCATACAGTCAACAATATATATATCTAATATGTATATATACAGGCAATACACACAGATGCAGTAAAATCATTTTATATATTTTTTTTAAAAATCACAGTTTATGAAGGATCAAATAGAACCCTATGATATCGAAACCTCAAACAGTGTTAGACAACACTCTAGCCATACAGGCTCACTTATTCCAAATATATCCACTTAATCCATTTAGACAGTAGATTGGCCCCGAGACACTAAGTCAACCGAGCTCCAGCAGTCTGACTATCAGTGTGATTGGCCCCGAGACACTTGGTCAACCGAGCTCCAACAATCACACCCAAATCACATCACACATCAGATAATCATATTCAATAAATATCCACAAATGGTTAGTAATATAGCCTAAATACTATAGGCGTACCGGTACGTACTCGGTCCTAGTGCTGCCCACTAGGTAGCACGTTCTATTGATATCCTTCATTAATAAATATAAAACATTCATTCACAAATAAATGATGCATGAATTTGAAATAAATAGTAACATAAACCATATATACTGGAAATATACCAAAAGTAAACCAGGTATATTTCGAGTATATATACGTCAAATAAATCCAGTTAAATTACAAAATAAACTAGAGATATATTTGAAAACATTTTAAACACAGTTCATTAACAAAACATGCATATAATTTAATATATACCAAAAATAAACCAAAAATATACTTAAATACAAATCACATTATTTATGCATATTTAATCAAAATAAAACATATATTCTAAAATCATGCATCCTAAAGCATATATATATAAAATAGCAACTCACACTAGTGCGCTCCTCGAGATGGGTCCGACGGGCCTGGTCCACTAGCCCTCGATCTCGGTGCAACTAAACAAATAAAAATGACAAAAATCAGAATAACCCTAACAGAAATCCTAGAATTCGATATAGAGTATTTAACATAGAAACAGGATTAGGGATCGACCGGACATCACATTTTACGAGAATTCTATCGAAAATTCGACAGAACCTCTCCTGTAAAATGGACATCTCTCTACTCAAAGAGTAGAGCCGACCCTGCAAAGAAACACACTTCGAAAATAAATACAACATCTCATTCACAACCCCTCGGTCGGACTCCAGACTACAATCTACAGACCGGGGTCCACAATCACAGAATAATTTCAGAAATACCAAAAATATCCTTATAACATAGAAATTCATTTTATAAGTAAAAATTACATAATTAACCTTTAAACACAGTAAAAACCGATAAAAACTCATTTTATTAGTAAAATCGTATATTATATATATAATTGAAAATAATTCACGAAAAATAGTTTTAATTAGTTAAAAATACCAAATAATTTTTAGAAATAATTTTTATACCTTAAATAACTATTAAAACCAATTAAATTACATTTTCAACCAATTTTGTGTAAAATTACCAAAGTACCCCTATATATATAAATATACTATAATTACTTCAAAAATTCACCAAAATAGTATAATTATCCAAAATTAATTTTCTCAACATATTTATCAATAATATCAATAATTAAACTCAATTAACCAATTAAATTTCAATTAAAAACACAATTAACCCTAATTTCCCAAAATTACATAAACTTAAATAATTCAAAATAAATACATAAAAATTCATAAAAATTCCAAATAAATTCCTATAATTCATTTCAACACCTAATTTAACCATAAAACACAATTTCATAATTTAATTAATTAATTTTCGAAAATTAGAAAATAATATTAAAATATTCAAAAATACCCAAAAATCAAATTAATCTCCAAAAATTCCATAAAATTCACACATGTAGATTAAGATAAGGGGAACAACATTTGTGAAGGGAGTTTTCATGAATCAATCAATTCAAAGTTCAAAAAAATCAAAAACCCTAATATGGCCGAAATCAAAAATTCGAAACCTAAGCAAATCAAGACCATTTAAGCTCAAACCAAAGCTAGAATCACACTCACCAGAGCTCAAGGAGAAGAAAGAGAGTGGCGGTGTCAAAAACGGTGGCCGAAAAGTTGGTAAACGGCGAGGAGAGGAAGTTTAGGCCAAAATGGGGAAAATGGGGCTTGCCGGCGCCGGGGAAGAAGCTTGGGGCGGCGGAGCAGCTAGCTGGGGAAGGCAGAGCTGTTGGCGGCACACCGACGGCAAGGGAACGGCAGTTGCAGATGGTGGTTGGTGATCGGGCACGGGAAGGAAGAAGAAGAAGAAGAAAAGAAAAGAAAAGGAAAGGAAAAGAAAAGAAATAGAAAAAGAAAAAGAAAAAAAAAGAAAAAAAATAATTGGGAAAAATCACACACCACATATTATTATTTACAATTTAATAATAAATAAAATAATTAAATAGCAATAAAATTAATAAACAAATAATAAAATATTAGGGTAATATTAAACCCTAATTAAATAAATAATTACATGTATACACGGTGTTTAATATTTTAAAATATGTATGAGTTCATGCAAGTCCGTAAATATATTTTATATAATTAATAATAAATTATTTACGTGAAAATTTCCCTGAAAATAAAAGTCTCGGGAAAATTTTACGTAAAGCACTGTAAATAATACACAATAATTAAAATAGGTTTTAAATACATATCAACTCGTAAAATATCATAATATATATACAAAAATTATTAACACTGCATATCCTGGTACAGTGTAAAGATGTTTAAAAATACGGGATATTACAGTCTTCCCCCTTTATAAGAATTCGTCCCCGAATTTCAGAAAGAAAAGATTACAAGATCAGGAAGGAAAGAGATACGGGTAAGAAGCTCGCATCTCAGCTTCAGTCTCCCACGTATGCTCCTCGACTCTATCGCTACGCCACAGAACCTTGACCATCGGAATCTGCTTCGAACGCAACTGTCGAACTTGATAATCAACAATCGCCACAGGTTCTTCCACAAACGTCAAATCTTCACTCACTTCTACATTGCCGGGCTGCAACACGTGTGAAGGGTTTGAGATATACTTCCTCAACATCGAGATATGAAATACTGGATGCACCTGTGACATACTCGGAGGCAAATCCAACCGATATGCAACAGTGCCAACTCTCTCCAGAATCTCAAACGGTCCAATATATCTCAGTGCTAACTTACCCTTCCTGCCAAATCTCATCACACTCTTCATCGGAGATACCTTCAGAAAAATGAAATCTCCAATCTGAAACTCCATATCTCTACGCCTAGGATCTGCATAACTCTTCTATCTACTAACTGCGGTCTCTAATCTGCGCTTAATCACAGCGACTTTCTCTACAGCATCCTGAACCATCTCAGGTCCAGTCAAAGCTCTCTCACCAATCTCATCCCAACTCAACGGGGATCTACACTTCCTTTCATATAACGCTTCATATGGTGCCATACCAATACTGCTATGGTAGCTGTTATTATATGCAAACTCAACGAGTGACAAATGATCATCCCAGCTACCTCCAAAATCCAGGACACACATCCTCAACATATCTTCCAGTGTCTGGATCATCCTCTCAGACTGACCATCTGTCTGAGGATGGAAAGCAGTACTAAAATCCAACCTAGTGCCCATCGCTTCCTGCAACTTCTGCCAAAAATGAGAAGTAAACACTGAACCTCTATCTGATACAATGGACACAGGTACTCCATGAAGGCATACGATATGCTTCACATACAACTTTGCCAATCTGGCAACTGAATAAGTGGCTTTCACAGGTAAGAAATGTGCAAACTTTGTCAACCTGTCTACAATCACCCAGATGGAGTCGTATCCATCCTTCGAACGAGGTAAACCGACCACAAAATCCATAGGTATCCTTTCCCACTTCCACTCGGGAATAGGAAGAGGCTGAAGCTTCCCAGAAGGCTTCTGATGTTCGGCTTTCACTTGCTGACACGTCAGACACTTAGCAACATAATCAACGACATCTTTCTTCAATCCATCCCACCAGTATAAATCTCTGATACTGTGGTACATTTTAGTAACACCTGGATGTACGCTATAAGCTGTAGAATGTGCTTCCTCTAAGATCTCTTCTCTCAACTCATCCACATCAGGAACACACAATCTACCACTGATCCACAACACACCATCATCATCGAGTGTGAAATCAGTGAACTTCCCTGCTCGAACATTCTCTGCAAGCTCTTCTAGAATAGGATCTCGGCTCTGAGCTGCTTTAATCCTATCCCTCAGTACATATCGTACTTTAAACTGAGCTAGCAGTCCACCTGATCTACTAATCTTCATCATCAGACCTTGATCCACCATCAAATGCAATTCCTGGATCAATGGTCTCCTCTCAACACCGATGTGAGCAAGACTGCCTGAGGACTTTTTACTCAAGGCATCTGCTACCACATTAGCTTTACCTGGATGATATAAGATCTCGTAGTCATAATCCTTCAATAGTTCCAACCATCTTCTCTACCTCAAATTCAAATCTCTCTGCTGGAAAATGTACTTAAGGCTCTTGTGATCAGTAAATATCTCACAAGTCACCCCGTACAAATAATGTCTCCAAATCTTCAAAGTAAAGATCACTGCAGCCATTTCTAGGTCATGTGTAGGATAGTTCTGCTCATGCTTCTTCAACTGCCTCGAAGTATAGGCTATCACCCTTCCATTCTGCATCAACACACAACCAAGACCAATTCTAGAGGCATCACAGTAAACTGTGAACTTATCCACACTATTAGGCAAAGCTAATACTGGCGATGTGGTCAATTTCTCCTTCAACAACTGAAAACTGTTCTCACAAGCTTCTGACCACTCAAATCTGACATTCTTCTGAGTCAAGCGAGTCATAGGGGCTGCTATTCTGGAAAAATCCTGCACAAACTGCCTATAATACCAGGTTAAACCAGAAAACTCTGAATCTCTATAACAGAAGTAGGTCTAGGCCACTCAGACACTGCCTCAATCTTTTGTGGATCAACCTGAATATCTTCTTTAGACACTACGTGTCTAAGAAAAGAAACACTCTCCATCCAGAAATCACACTTTGAGAATTTAGTATAAAGCTGATGATCTTTCAGTGTCTGCAGTATAATCCTCAAGTGATATACATGCTCCTCCATACTCCTCGAATATACCAGTATATCATCAATGAAGACTACCACAAACTGATCCACATACGGTATGAATACCCTGTTCATCAGGTCCATAAAAGCTGCTGGTGCATTAGTCAAACTAAAAGACATCACCGAGAACTCATAATGGCCATATCGTGTGCGGAATGTTGTCTTAGGAACATCAGATTCACTGATCCGCAGCTGATAATAACCCGACCTCAAGTCAACCTTAGAAAAGAACTGTGCACCTTATAGCTGATCAAACAAATCATCTATCCTCGGGAGAGGATACTTGTTCTTCACTGTCACCTTATTCAGTTCTCTGTAGTCAATGCACAGTCTCAAGGTACCATCCTTCCTCTTCACAAACAGGACTGGTGCACCCCAAGGAGAAACACTGGGTCTAATAAAACCTTTATCCAACAACTCTTGCAACTGCTCCTTCAACTCTTTCAACTCTACAGGAGCCATTCTGTAGGGTGGCATAGATATAGGAGTAGTACCTGGAACCACATCTATACAAAACTCAATCTCTCTGTGAGGTGGTAAACCTGGCAACTCCTCGGGAAAAACATCAGGAAACTCACAAGCAACAGGAACATCTGTGAGTGACAACTTCTCCACTGAAGTATCCCTGACTAATGCCAAATATCCCTGACATCCTTTCCTCAATAACTTCCTAGCCGTAATAGCAGAAATAAGATTTTGAGGTGCTGAACTCCTATCACCAACAAACTTAAAATCTTATTCACCAGGAATTCTGAAAGTCACCTCTTTATTCCTGCAATCTACCACAACATAGTGCTAAGATAACCAATCCATTCCCAGAATAACATCAAACTCCATCACATCCAACAAAATCAAATCAGCGGGTAATTCTCTACCTCCCACGAGAACCAGACAACTAGAAAGAATAATATCGATGTCCAAGGAATCGCTCAGAGGAGTGGCAACGGAAAAAGGAAAAGCCATTCTCAAAGCTTGCCAACAAGATTTGAAAGCAAAAATAGGAGAAACAAATGAATGCGTGGCACCCGGATCAAACAAAACCCATACATCCAGGTAACAAATAGAAATAATACCTGCCACGACTGCATTAGATGCCTAAGCATCCTGCTGAGTGAGATAGAAAACTCTTTCCTCGACCTCCCTGCTGATAGGTAGAAGCCTGGCCAACACCTCTGGCACCTCCTCTAGTACCTCTACCATGACTCTGCTGTGGAACAAGCTGAGTGGAACTCTGATGCTGAGCTGGTGGTAATTGAAATGGCACGGGTGCAGCACTAGCAATCGACTGCTATGGGAATCCCGGAATCTGCTGCTGCTGATACTCGGAATAAGGACACGATCTGGCAAAGTTTCCTGTCTGCCCGCATCTGAAGCATGTCAGTGGTGTCAGATAACACGGTCCTTGATGGACTCTACCACAAGTCTGACAAACACTGGCAGCTGATCCAGAACTACGACCACTGCTGCTGCTCGAAGCACCTGATCCAAATTTGAACGATCTATGCTGACCTCCACGGCCATGTCTACTGATCCGATGCACTCGCTGCTGCTGTCTCGGACTCTGATGAGTCGGACCTCACTGCTGACTACTCGATCCAACATGAAAACTCGAATACGGAGTAGCCTGCAATCCACTCGACTGAACTCCTAGCTGGTAGTAATCAGGCATCGCTCCCTGCCTAACTAGCCTCAGCTTAATCTCCTTAGCTAACTCAATCACAGACTCGAGAGTAAGGCCTGTTGTAGGTATACCAGCAAAAGCAGAACCCAAACCAGTAATGTAGGTAGTGACTGCGAAATACTGATCTCACATCAGATCCTCAGCATATCTACCCAAACGAAGAAACTCTCGGGTGTACTCCTCTACTGATTGATCATAGCGAGAAATACTGGTCAGTCGAAGATGATAACTCATATGAAGCGGCTCTGGGCAGAATCTCCTCATAAATCGCTCTCTGAATTGAGCCCAGGTCATCGTCATCATGTAAGGCTGGATCATCTGAATAAACCAATCTAAGGCTGGTCCTTCGACAGATAACTCGATGATCATAATTTACTGGTACTCGGTATAAGCAGTCCGAGTCCTCGTCTCAATCGCATGTAGAAAATCTAACGGATCGGAAGTACCGTCAAACGCAATCCTGCCAACTCGGGCATTGAACAAAGCTGCCTCAGGGTCAGATATACCCTGCTGATAGGCAGGCTGAACAGGCTGAACAACTGGAGGAACAGGAATATCAAATTCAGGCTCAACAGGCTCCTCGTCTTATAACTCTCTCTGCCTACGGTGACCTGCCGCTCCTCGAGGTCTACCTCTGCCACAACCTTTACGTCTAACTGGCTGCTCATGAGGTAAAACCTCATCCTGAAAAGACTCATCATCCTCGGCCTCAACGACCGGTGGAGCGACACGTGCTCGCCTCCTCATACTGAAAAGACAAACGGAAAGATTCAGACAAAACAGACAACGGAGGAATAACGTAGAAAACTAAAACAAGGAATACTTATCAAGAAATACTCGAACCTAATTCACTACAGTAGTTCAACAGAAAACATAACTTTAAAACTAGGGCCACAACTCACATAACTAAGCCCTGACATAGAACTCCGCTCTGATACCAACTTTGTCACGACCCAAAACAGGGGCCATGACCGGCGCTAGGGAACGGGAATTCTTTCGAATCCGGAACCCATAGCAAGCCTAAAAATAAAATAAAATATGCAATAATAATAACAATATATAATGCAGCGGAAATAAAAATCATAAATATCCAAAATAATATCCATCTCCCATATATAAATCTTTTAATACAAATCCAGTTCACATAATACAATATCTCACATAAATAAAATACATAAAATCCCATAAATTAATTTACAACTACTGCAGTGTCTAGATTATAAAAATAAGACTCAAGTAAGCAGTTTACACAAGGAAGCCGGGGCGGAAGAAATCCGGCATATAGGCCTGCTACTGAGGTCTGAAGATGTTGACTCTTCTGAAAAATAGTCAACGGAGGAGAGTCAGACCTCACTGAGTGAATTACTATAATATATATACATGCATACTAAGTGACAATGCATACAGTCAACAATATATATATCTAGTATGTATATATACAGGCAATACACACAGATGCAGTAAAATCATTTTATATATTTTTATTAAAAATCACAGTTTATGAAGGATCAAATAGAACCCTATGATATCGAAACCTCAAACAGTGTTAGACAACACTCTAGCCATACAGGCTCACTTATTCCAAATATATCCACTTAATCCATTTAGACAGTAGACTGGCCCCGAGACACTAAGTCAACCGAGCTCCAGCAGTCTGACTATCAGTGTGATTGGCCCCGAGACACTTGGTCAACCGAGCTCCAGCAATCACACCCAAATCACATCACACATCAGATAATCATATTCAATAAATATCCACAAATGGTTAGTAATATAGCCTAAATACTATAGGCGTACCTGTACGTACTCGGTCCTAGTGCTGCCCACTAGGTAGCACGTTCTATTGATATCCTTCATTAATAAATATAAAACATTCATTCACAAATAAATGATGCATGAATTTGAAATAAATAGTAACATAAACCATATATATACTAGAAATATACCAAAAGTAAACCAGGTATATTTCGAGTATATATACGTCAAATAAATCCAGTTAAATTACAAAATAAACTAGAGATATATTTGAAAACATTTTAAACACAGTTCATTAATGAAACATGCATATAATTTAATATATACCAAAAATAAACCAAAAATATACTTAAATACAAATCACATTATTTATGCATATTTAATCAAAATAAAACATATATTCTAAAATCATGCATCCTAAACCATATATATATATATAATAGCAACTCATACTAGTGCGCTCCTCGAGATGGGTCCGACGGGCCTAGTCCACTAGCCCTCGGTCTCGGCGCAACTAAACAAATAAAAATGATAAAAATCAGAATAACCCTAACAGAAATCCTAGAATTTGATCTAGAGTATTTAACACAGAAACAGGATTAGGGATCGACCGAACATCACGTTTTACGAGAATTCTATTGAAAATTCGGCAGAACCTCCCCTGTAAAACGGACATCTCTCTACTCAAAGAGTAAAGCCGACCCTGCAAAGAAACACACTTCGAAAATAAACACCACATCTCATTCACAACCCCTCGGTCGGACTCCAGACTACAATCTACCGACCGGGGTCCACAATCACAGAACAATTTCAGAAATACCAAAAATATCCTTATAACATAGAAATTCATTTTATAAGTAAAAATTACATAATTAACCTTTAAACACAGTAAAAACCGACAAAAACTCATTTTATTAGTAAAATCGTATATTATATATATAATTGAAAATAATTCATGAAAAATAGTTTTAATTAGTTAAAAATACCAAATAATTTGTAGAAATAATTTTTATACCTTAAATAACTATTAAAACCAATTAAATTACATTTTCAACCAATTTTGTGTAAAATTACCAAAGTACCCCTACATATATAAATATACTATAATTACTTCAAAAATTCACCAAAAATAGTATAATTATCCAGAATTAATTTTCTCAACATATTTATCAATAATATCAATAATTAAACTCAATTAACCAATTAAATTTCAATTAAAAACACAATTAACCCTAATTTCCCAAAATTACATAAACTTAAATAATTCAAAATAAATACATAAAAATTCATAAAAATTCCACATAAATTCCTATAATTTATTTCAACACCTAATTTAACCATAAAACACAATTTCATAATTTAATTAATTAATTTTCGAAAATTAGAAAATAATATTAAAATATTCAAAAATACCCAAAAATCAAATTAATCTCTAAAAATTCCATAAAAATTCACACATGTAGATTAAGCTAAATTTAACAACATTTGTGAAGGGATTTTTCATGAATCAATCAATTCGAAGTTGAAAAAAATCAAAAACCCTAATATGGCCAAAATCAAAAATTCAAAACCTAAGCAAATCAAGACCATTTAAACTCAAAACAAAGCTAGAATCACACTCACTGGAGCTCAAGGAGAAGAAAGAGACCGGTGGTGTCGAAAACGGTGGTCGAAAAGTTAGTGAACGACGAGGAAAGGAAGTTTCGGCCAAAATGGGGAAAATGGGGCTTGCCGGCGCCGGGGAAGAAGCTTGGGGCGGTGGAGCAGTTGACTAGGGAAGGCGGAGCTGCTGGCGGCACACCGACGGCAAGGGAACGGCAGTTGCAGATGGTGGTTGGTGATCGGGCACGGGAAGGAAGAAGAAGAAGAAAAAAAGAAAATGAAAGAAAAGGAAAAGAAAAGAAAAAGAAAAAGAAAAAAAAGAAAAAAAATAATTTTTTTTAATAAAATAATTGGGAAAAATCACACACCACACATTATTATTTACAATTTAATAATAAATAAAATAATTAAATAACAATAAAAGTAATAAACAAATAATAAAATATTAGGGTAATATTAAATCCTAATTAAATAAATAATTACATGTATACACGGTGTTTAATATTTTAAAATATGTATGAGTTCATGCAAGTCCGTAAATATATTTTATATAATTAATAATAAATTATTTACGTGAAAATTTTCTCGAAAATAAAAGTCTCGGAAAAATTTTACGTAAAGCACTGTAAATAATACACAATAATTAAAATAGGTTTTAAATACATATCAACTCGTAAAATATCATAATATATATACAAAAATTATTAACACTGCATATCCCGGTACAGTGTAAAAATGTTTAAAAATACGGGATATTACAATCGAGCATCAGATGCATCCTTCTTAGAAGTAGACTTCATTACTTTTTTTTATTTATGAAAAAATAAGTGCTGGCTCAAAATCATCTACACTGTTATCACCTTTAATAAAAGCTTTCGCATAATTATGGACACTAGAAGACTTCAATTTTTCATCATTTTATTTGGAGAAAAATCAACCCAAATTGAACTTCTTAAGTTTAGCAGTAAAAGGAATAATATCACTTAACTTCCACTATAAAAAAATAACAAACAAATTTTTAAAAAAAAATAAGATTTCAAAAATTATAAACCAAAAATAGCAAAAATCTAAAAAATTTACCTGAGAAGAATCTAAACTGAGAATCTTAGAATTAAGCTTCTTAAAACTTGAAATAATATATTTATACGAATTCAACATATGAGGAATTATAGAACCCCAGTGGCAAGCTAACATATTCTTACAATACCCATAGCATTCATAAAACCAAACATGAAGAGCTAATAGAAATCCATTAAACATGTAATAATAATAACCAACCGCTTTCTTATAAAGCCTCAACATCTTTCCTTTCATAGATTTTAGAGTAAAAGAAAAAACATTTCTGCCCCAACAATATTATTTAAACAAACCAGCATCCACAATATTAAGATATTCTTTAATAACAAATTTATCCTTTAGTATGTAAACAAATAAATCATTACAAAAATAAAGCATTGCAATCTTCACAGCATCTTTATTGCATTCAAATTTAAAAAAAAAACATTCTTTAACAGCTTCCTTTTTAACTTTATCAGCACCATCAAAATATTTTTCAATCAAAGTATTCTTATCATGTTTAGCAATACTACTATCAAAATCATCAACACATTTAATACTAGTAATAATGTCAAACTCTCTAACAGAAAACCTCATATTAGAACCACCAACACAAAACCAAATCTCATCATTAGTAGGATGCACAACAAAAAGTGCTCTTTAAAGCACTCCCTCAACAACAAGCAATGCACAACTTGACCTTGATGTTTTAATTCCTTCTAATCCAACAAGTGCCCAAAATAGGTATTTCCAAACATCTTTAGTTGATTTTTAATTAAATGCTCTTTTATCTTCATAATCACATTACCGTTCATATATGTATAGACTCTACTTTTAAAATGAGCTCCAGGTTTGATGAAATATTCAAATTTAAAAAAAAAAACATAGAAAAACATTAAATTTAAAAAATTTAAAAATTAATAAAAATCAACACAAATTAATATCATAAAAGATATAATAACTGTTAGAAGAAAAATAAAACACAATTAACAAAAATAAATAAGAGAAAATCAACAAAAAAAATTAACAACAACAATGAACAAAAATTTCTCTTTGATTTATAACTATTATGAAGAAAAATCAACAAAAGCAAAATTAATAATAATAATAAACAAGTACCTTAAAGGAAACTTCAACTCCCTTTTAAGCTCATTCATCAAACCTCAACTGCTTCTTCATAGATACCTTCACTCTTCTTCACAAACAATGAGGAACGAGTTATATTCTTCTTAACTGATAGAGGAAAAGAATAAACACCTTTCTCTAAACTACAGGAAAAATGAGTACTAAATTTACTCATTTCTAAGAATTTAACCCAAACTGAAAGCTAAAAAGTGAACAATGGTACTGATAATGAGAAGAAATGAAGTTCAATAAACTAAAAGACTAAGAAAACTGTCAAAAAACTAAAAGATCATGATGTTGAAGAAAACCACCTCTGCAATATGCTTGCTACAAAATCAAAACACAAAAAAGTGCGCTAAACATTAAATATAAAGAAAAGATGAAAAGAATGCTAAAATTGAAAAGTGGAAAAACATAAATGAACAAAAAACAATTTGGCAAGGCCACAAACGAAGTTAAACTGGTCAAATGGATTACTGGGTGAAATTTCCTCTAAAGCGAATGAAAAACTCAAACAATAATAACAAATAAAAAAAAAAAGCCTAATCTACTATTTTTCTAATTCTAATCAATTTCACAGGAAACCCTAATTAAAAGCTAAAGCCACATTAATTTTAATTGAATTTACCCAATTGAAATCTTAATTTTACTAATTAATTAAAATAAAATACACAACTACATGTAGAATTCTACTATTCACACTTTTGGAGCAATTATAATGATCAATTAAAAATAAAAATAAAAATTAATAAAACCCCAAAAGCTAAATGTATAAAATAAAAAATAAAACATTCAACAGAATAAATAAAATATACAAAAATCCTAAAAACTACATTTAAATACAAAATTTAATTCATGGCATTATATAAATCTTCATGAATTTTGTGAAAGAAAAGCATTTAAGAAAAGCATGTACTGATAAATAACACTTTTTGTAACCTTAAGTTAAGTACATGATAAAAATAAAATAAAGTAATTTAATTTTTATTATTTACTTGATAAATACATATTTATCAATAAATATTTATTTAATAAATAATATAACAACCCATAAAAATAAACTAAAATAAATAAAATCAAAGTATAATACTACTAATAATAAAAATAATAATAATAATAATAATAAATAAAATTAAAAAAAATTGCGGGACCGGTCAGAAAAACTATATTTCCCTCCGAATTATAGATTTCAGACCAAAGAATTGAAAATGGCCATAATGGCCGTTTATGACCAATTTCGGCCACTGTTGGCCAATAAAATGGTTACTATTTTTTTGGTGGCCGAAGTTGGCCACTTTCTAAAATTATAAATTGAATGGCCAAGTTGGGCCATTCGGCCCATTCCCTTTTCTCTTTTTTCTTTAAGAAAAAATTTCTTTTCTATTTTTTTGGATTTTCTTTTTTTGAAAATTTCTTTAAAAAATAATTAAAATAAATAGATAAATAAAATTTAAAAATAGGTATAATTTAAAATTTAGTTCAAAACGAATAAATTAGATTCAATAAATTCAATTTCATAGTTAATTTTTATCATTAAATTTTTTGTCACATCCAAATTCAAATCATCCATAAATTGGATGCTTACAATATTTATATACTCATTTGAAAAGAAACAAAAGCAAATTATAACAATTTTATGATTATCTACAATAAGATCCATATGTTCTCTCTATTTGATTAGATACACTAGTTTAAAAGTCTAAATTATATCATGTTTTAAGGGATAATGACCCTACAAGTCCTATAACATTTTAATATTTCAATCAAGTTCTAAAACTATTTTTTTTTTAATGTAGTCCTACAAGCTCTTTAATATTTACTTGTTAATCCTTCTATGTTAAATCAAATAAAATATGTTGACGTGTTAATTCGACCCCACAAATTTCATACACATTTACAGCAAACTCATACCACCTTTTTCTTTTCATAAACAATATTTTCTTCCTTCCTCATCAAATTACAATGGCTAATTGTTGCATTTACACCCCAAATTTCTTCCATTGATAACTTTGATAAACACTACCAATTCAAATAAAAAAAAATGTAAAGCCTCCAAAGCATATTAATGACCCAATTCAAAAATAGTTACTTTAAATAACCACTAAGAATAAGTTAAATGGTTATAAAGCTAATAAAAGAAGAGAGACCGCTACCAAAATTAATTCAAACATTTGAAAGAATAAAACTCCAGTTGGAAATGAATAACTAAAAAATATTGCATTCATACAAGAAGTAAGGATTAAGAAAAAAAAGAAGAAAACCCATTACTATAATCAATACAAGAATTTGAAAAATAAAAAAATTGTTTTTCCAAATGAACTAATTACTAAGCAATAGACACAAAACATCACTTGAAATAGAACAGAGAAATCAATCAATCCATCCTCCATGCAAGATAGATAAAAAAAAAGAAGATAATGAAGAAAAACCTACAAAAATTCTCGTAAAACCTAGAAAATTCTCATGAACCCAAATATAATAGAATCCTGAAAAGATAAAATTTAAGGAAAAGAGAATAACCTATAAAATAAGAAACTCAATATATTAAAAAGAAAAAAAGACAAGTGCATGACACATATTCAACAATAATTCATGTTAGTTCTTTGATTGGCACTCCGCATCATAATATAGAACTAAATAACATTTTTTTAACAATATATAAAAAACCTTAAATGCAACCAGCCATTTTTTTTTTACCATTTTATGTAAATCACATAATAGATCAAAAGTAAACAAAAAATCAAGATTATATTTTTCAATAAATCATAATCCTAAAAAAATTATTCTTAAAAAAAGAACCAAAAGAAAAGTTAAAGAAATTAATTAAACTATAACAATTATAAAGTAGTTAATAACTTAAATACAAGCATAAACTAGTGAGATTTCATTATGAAGAATGAGGTTTATGTCACTTTATTAGATAGTATATAATAAGGAGAAACTAATGATTTTTTAGAAGGAAAAGGATTGAGAAAAAAGGGTTTCAATCAATGGTGACACTGTTATACCTCAAAATTTGATTATCACGAAAAAAGTCGATGATGAAAATAATGACAAAAGTCTATTCAAATCGTATTGCCTTTGAATTATACAAGAGTTTGAAAATAGTTAAAGACCCTGAATCAAATCTCTAGGATAAGAAGTCAAACTTTGAATTATTGAGTCAATTCCTAATTTTATAAAATACAAACTTCTGGAAAGGTAATTCATGCGTTTCAAGTGAACATGCAGCTCGTCCGTCTGATGCTTGTCTCATGAGATCGAGAATTAGTTTTATTAAAACATAAGCAGATTATTAACAAAAAGAACATTATGAACGCCTCTAAAAGGTTTAAAAACCTAAAAAAATGACCCTAACCTTGTCAAACTTGCCCCTAGGAGTGCTAAAAACATTTTAGAATGCATCGATATGCCTCAAAAAGGGTGCAACATGCGTCTTTAGTGCTTCTCATGCACCCTTAACACATGAACACGTGGCCTCAACACATGACACATGCCCAAAGGGCATGTTAGGCACCTCAGACATGCGCCTAATGTGTGGAACATGCCATTTTTACCTATAAATAGGACTATACACCCCATTTTTTAAGGTTGGATGAAAATATATTGAAACTCTACCAATTTGAAGACTTTTGACACCCATTAATCAAACCTTCAAGATAAGAAGTCAAACTCTAAATCATCGAGTCAAGTCTTAATCTTATGAAATACAAACTTCTGGAAGAGTAAGATGTGCATTTCAAACGAACGTGCAACTCGTTATTATGATGCTTCTCTCGTGAGATCGAGGCTCAATTCCATTAAAAAAGAAGTTAATTTTAACAAGATATACATCACAAATAAATTTAAAAAGTTTAAAAATATAAAATATGACCCCGGCCTTGTCAAAATTGCCCCCGAGAGTGCTAGAAATGCATTGCATTGGTGTGCATTAAAAGGGTTATGGCATGCACCCTCAACGCTTGTCACGCACCCTCAGTGCATGAACACATGCCCTTAATGTATGACACAATCCCATATGGCATGTCACACGCCTCAGACACCCACTCAGTGCGTGGAATAACTTATTTTTTCTATAAATAGGACTATACACCCCATTTTTTATAAGGGGACGAAAATATAGTCAAATTCTGCCAAATTAAAGACTTTGGACACTCAACAAAAGAAACAAATAAAAAATAAATCTTTTATGTGTCTGTCCTAAATCACCTCTCTTGAGTTAGCTACTATAAATAGCTAAAAACTAAAAAATTGAATTTTGTAATAATTCATAAAAAAAAAAAAGCACAAATTTTAACTCTTATAACTCTATAATTTTCAAGCACATAACTTCATTTTAAATAAAAAAAAATCAATCTTTTAATACATAAACATTAACAATTCAAAAGGGACCATATATGTGTGTGCACGAACATGTGTCTGTGGAGACCTATCAGAATGGACTAAATAGAATTCAATTTAATTCTTACATTAGACTTTTCTAAACAATATGATTACACTTTTATTTGTTGAACAATACCCTACTTTCTATTTATAAAACATAATAAATATAGAAATACAACTAACTTTTGCTTAACTTGCTCATTATAAAAGCTATAAGCACAACCTATAATTTAGGTAACAAATACACAATAAGTAAATTTCATTACGGGAATAAAAAAGAAGGAAAACAAAGACAATGGCATAATACATAATTCCAATGGGTTCTTTGAGAGAAACAATAGATTCATGCATGTCAAAATCAAGTGGATAATAAAATCTACAAATTAGTACAAATAAAGATGCAATGTTTTGCTGGTTACTTATAGATATTATAAATAATAAAAAGGAACGGGTAACAAATTAAAAATGTTGATTGGAATCACCTAAAAAGCCTACAAATCAAATTGAATTAAATTACATTAATATTACTTCGAATATGGGTGAAGAAAAAGAAGAAGTTGGATTGAAAAGAATGAATCAAATTAGAGAAATAGATCACCTACTAAAGTAACAGCATCTTCGAGGAAATTTATTTTAGCTATTGTACATTAACATAACAAAAGAACACATTATATAAAGAAAATAGAAAAAAGAAAGCAAGAGAAGAAAGAGTTAAAGATCAATTGAATGTTGCACATACACACACACACTCACATAATAACTTAATCATAAAACCTAAAATTGAACAATTGAACAAATTCAAAATGCATAATTAGTCAAATCTATTTGATTAATTAATGCACATGACTATCATTATATGCGAGATTAGTAGTGTCTTTATAAGTATTCCTAAATTGCTAAAGTAAATAAAGTGAACTTGTTAAACATATCTTGAATATAAACCCTAATTAGAAACTAGACAGGAAAATTTAAATCCAAATATAATCTCTCACTTTCTATTACTAACATTTTGTAATCCAATTTTTTACAGCATCTATACTTGCACTGGTAATAATATCATCGCGTGGGGGAGACGATGGTTTAAGGGCTTAATAGTGAGGAAGTGCTTCAGAGAAGTGAGAATGGAGGTTTCAAGTTAGAAAGTGAGGTTCAGGCTTTGGTATGGGGGAAGGTTTTAAGTTGGAAAGTGAGGTTCGAGTTCAGGTATAAAGAAAGGTTTTAGGTTGGAGAGTGATATTCACGTTGAAGTATGATGAAAAGTATTAGGTTTAGGAGGAAGAGATAAGAGAGAAGAGGAAGAAGAAAAGGGAGAGAAGAAGAATTGCAAGAGTGAAGAGAAGAATTGGAGATATGGATCTTGTTGTTATCGACAGTATCATATGATGCATAATTTATTATTATTATTATTATTATTATTATCATTATTATTATTATTATTATTATTTATGTGTGGAAAATTCATATTCCAACACTTTTTTCTATCTACAACAACACCTTAGTTTATTTCTATTCATACATTCTGGATGTTGTTTTGCAAACTCAACAAAAACTTCAACATCCGCTACATACTCTAGTCATAATCAATCATTGTCCAAATGAGCATACATCCAAACTCTATCCAGTGTCATGATAATATTCTTTCACTCTTTGAAAATATGTAAATATTTTAGAAACTTTCAGATAATTATTTCAATAAAGGGTACAACCCTCATCAATATGGAAATACAATACCTCCCCTTGTAATTGACATCTAAAATAATTTTGTGCAAAATTTTCCCCTTAGTTCTCCAATTGCAGTAGTTAAGAAAATGTTATAATTTATACAATAACAAAACCATTAACTGTTTTCAGATGAACACCACATTTTCTTACTTGCCATCATAGAAAAATTTGAGAAGATAGGACAAAAAATGTTATAGATGTCATCATAATAAATGTAGACATATGTATCTCTAAATTGTCCACTCAAACAATTCTGTTGCATTCATCCATCTAGTGGAATGCAAGAAAACAAATGTTTATGGTCAAAATTGATAATTTAATTGACTAACGAAAATTAAGCGAAAGTTCAGCATAGTTCCGCCATAGCATAACTCAACCAGATCAATCTCATAAATAAATGAGGTTAACTGAATAAATTCATGCACTTGCAAATTCACAAAACACTCCCAATATTTCAACCTTATATCCTCAATTACAACACAACATTTGTCACCATAAAAAACACTTCAAATATGTAAATAAATTCAAATAATATTCTAAATTCACAATCATCAACTAAATTTTCTATATATTTTCTCAAATTATTTATTTAAATACACAAAATTTGCATAATTAACCAACTAATTTCAACAAAATTATTTATCAAAATTTACTTAATGAACTAATCCAACTAAATGGTCTTCATATTTTCTACAATTATTTCTATAAATTTACAACATTCAAAATATTTTTATCCCTAGATTATTTATCAAAACTAACTCAATTAAGTAAACTAAATAAATTTTATTCATATTTCCTAAAATTATTTCCTTAAATTCACAACATTGAGAATTGTTACCTAACTAATTTCAACAACATTATTTGTCAAAATTCACAAAATAAAATAAAATCAATAAAGTTTCTAAATATTTCTCAAACTATTTTTCTTAATTCATATAATTAATAAATAAAAAAAATAATGTACAACAAAATATATGTATACACACACACACAAATATATGTACTATTAGGGATTGAAGAGTATTCAAGACGAAAATAAAACATTGTGACGTGCATTGTAAACACTCAATTTCGGGATGATGAGTTATGAATGCGATAAAGGACTCTAATGATGAAAATGTCATGAATAAGTCTTCGATACTTGAATTTTGGAACTTCAAGGGTCTAATTGCATTTTTTCAAAGAAAGGATTTAATGTTTTCAAGGACTAAATTGCAACATTTTTTAGGGTATAATTGCAAAACTTAAATTCTTTATGTAATGAAAAGTTAAAAAAAAGTGGTCAGAATTCTATAATTCTGATGGAAATTATGTAATTCTGATTAGAATTACATAATTCCGATCGAAATTATGTAATTTTGATTGGAATTACACTAATTCCGATCGAAATTGTGTAATTTCGATTGGAATTAGATATATTCCATATGTTTTTTGGATTTTTCAGAAAATATAAAAGGCTTTTTTTTTGTATTCTGATTGGTCTAAAAATTTTCTTAAAATTATTTTTCATATTTATCTAATTTTTAAAGAAATAAAATCCTTTTAGGAGTAAAATCCTACAGACACGGAAACTAGGGTTTTTTTTGTGTGGTTTTGCTATAAAAAGGACAATTTAGATTCTAGGGAGGGAGGACTTTTAGGGTAGCAAGATATTTTATTCATAGTTTTGTTGATTAATGTTTTTCTCTACCCCAAATTGCTTTTGATTGATTTTTTTTGGAAAGGCATTCTTGACTCTTTTCTTTTGTTAATTGTTTTGAAATAACCATTCTCTACAAAAATTTCCCTTTTGTTTAATTGATTAATTGAAGATCTTTGGATTTTTGAAGAACAAGATTCGAAAACCTATCAAGAACGGTGATTTTACATAATCTGAGGAGCACTCCATTAAAATCATTCATAAGCATCATGTTCTCTATATTCTTCTTTTCTTTAATTTTTCTTTTTGATTTTATTGATTTTTTTTCTTTTATTCGAGGTATTATTATAATTTATTCACTAATTATAATTTTCTTTCTTTTTTCATGGCGATTAGAAAGGAAAATACATGATGATTGTGTTTGGAGGATTGAGTCCATGAGAAGTCCATGGAATGTCATGGATAAGATATTGTAGAGATATAGTTTCTAGGGTTTTTATTTTCTTATTTATTGCTTTATCTTATTTATGTTTTTTGGAGTGTGTTAATTATTTTTATTACTATTTTCTATGAATTATTGTAATAGCCCCAATAGTGGGAATAGTGAAATTGTGTATGGTTGCTTGTTTATTTTAATTAATTGGTTAGTAAAGTTAGGGTTTCAATTGGGTAATTAATTAAAATCAATGGAGGAAGTAGATTAATTTAGGATTGCATGTTAATTAAAATTAGGGTTTTAGAAGGAATAATTAATTGGTTGTTTGATCTTTAATTTAATTGTTTTGATATGTTTTATTTGTTTTTGGGTCTGTTTATTTTTATGTGTTTTGGGCCTTAAACCCATATTAGATTCTAATCCACCTATTTAAATTTAGGTTTTTTTAGATTTAATTAATTAAAATGCATTGTAGGCCCATAATTAATTAGATTTTTAGGTTAGAGATAATTTAGATCCATTTAGTAAATTAGACATAGGCCCATCTAATTTAATTTAATTTAATTTAATTAATTTAGACTTAGCTCATTAAATTAAAGCCTTTTCATAACTTGTGAATTTAAGATTACCTTAGAATGAAAACATGTAGAACTAGACTCATTCATTTTAAATATTTCATAATTTATAGATGTATGCCCATTTTCAGACTTAAAATAAATATACCTAGGTTCATCTAATTAAAATTGAAAGGAATTAGGCCATTTAGGCTCACTTATTAAAAACATATAGATTTAGCTCATTTAATTAAAATCAATATAGATAAGACTAACTTAGGGATTATAAATTTGTATTGAATACATTATTTACTTGTATTTTTCATGACTGGTTTGTCTTGGAGTTAATTGCTAGAATAAGGGTTTATATGAAATTGCATGTAAATAGAGGATAATACAGTAATTTATAAAGTAATTCTAAAAGAATATAAGACTGAAAGAAGTTGGTATTCCATATCCAAAATCTCCTGGTTGTGGTGCTAACTTTATTTTAGGGAATCGAGTACCACATTTTCGATTTGTCCTAATTATTACCTTGGGTGACAACACCTCATCTTCATGTCATGTCTTTGTGACAGTAGTTAGTGCATTATCTAGAGCTATAAGCTCTAACAGTGTCACGGTTGCTAAAATCTTGGATGCATGCTAAATCCTACGGTCTACATGCATCACGATATCGACGACGCAAATAGTATTTAAAGACAAAATTCATAAAATGCCGCTAAAATGTTATATTTTGACATGAAAAAAAATTGTCTCTAAAAGTTCAAGCCAAGCCGAATTGAGTTGAGCCAAGCCCCAACAAAGACCAAAAAATAATAAAAAAAAAAGTCCCTAAATACTTTATTTTGTGCCATTTTTCTATTTCATCCCAAATAATTATATTTCAACATTTTTTAATTCTACACGTTTTATCGATTTTTTATTTGTTTATAATTTGGTGTTGTACTAAAATAATTTTAAAAATTAAATATTAGAAATAATAAAATTTTTTATTTCAGTAATAAATTAATTTATATGAGTTCAAAATTTAAAAATAAGACAAAAAAATGATTTTTAAAATAATACACAACATCAAGCACACTTGTAATCTCCAAAAAATAAATAAATAAATTCCTATAGAGCAATCCATTGCATATCTTCTCTCAGTGTCTTTGTCGAAAATACAACATATCCTCTATGGGTCATATTGAACCAAGATAGCTGAAATGAGTCCATGCTTCATGTATCATAATTTGCAAATACACCTTGTGTTAATGGATTGTAATGAAAAATGATGGCTACACAAAGTAACCTGGGAGCTGAAATGTACTTGAAGAATCATAGATATTCTGCAAAAATAAATTTCACTGCACACATGTGTAAAGTTTCAGTAAAAGGTTAAAAATTCTAATATCTAAGCATGCATTGAACTAAAACGAGAATCAAATACAATAAACCAATTTTACAATGTCAACATAATGCAATTTTCAGCTACAATTCCTCAATTCCTAATTTCCTTCTCAAAAGACATTTGCGTATCACACTGAATTCTATAATTAGTTCTATCTTATATCAATTAAAAACTGTTTTTTAGGATATCATCACTCTTTTTTTTTTTTTTTGGTTCTTCAAAATACAAGTTTATTTCATTCATCAAAGAGGTTTTTCTTATAAACTACAAAATTACCTTTTATAGTCCAATATCATGCTAAGGACTAAAAAGCAAAAATCACAACAATCACTATGATCATGATATTTGTATTTCATCATTTATATCCAAAAAATGGAGCATTATTAACAAGTACATCAAATATATACTACACATTTTTATACCGTTTCTCAACAATCTTTCAAATGCACCAAAGAGGAACCAATCAAACAAAATGATAATTGGATTACCTTGGCAATATCCAGAGTATTAACAATAACTGCTGATAAAAAGGCAGCACTGGCGGCAGAGAAAGCTCTTTCGCCAAACCCTAATTTCCCGTCAGGTTTACTATTTGACTGGGGAGGCTCAAGAGCAGAGAATCCAGGTTCTGTTCCATCTACGTACTACCATCGATTCTGACATCAACGGAACATGACCATCTACTTCGACTATTCTTGCGGCTTAGGCATGCTCTGAGGTACTCACCCATGGATTCAGAGTGCGCACGGCGTCCACCATCCCTTAAAATATACAAATGAAACCTACAAATATAAAATGAAAACACTAAAACTCATGTGTTACAAAGCTAGTCATTAAATTAATAAAACATAAAAAACAAATCATCAAATTAATAGAAAAATACAAAACAAGAAGACGACTCAGAGAAAAAAAATAGCCACCAAAGCAAATGCTGCTGCTTCTTCTCCTCCGGTCTCGGTCTCTCCCTCTCACTCCCTTAAATGGAAAGAATGACGTAGTATTATTCGGAGATCTGAGCTGCAGCAGAGGATTCGTGGCCATAAGAAGGAGGTTGAGATTGAAATTTGGATATGATTTTGATGATGGATTGAAGAAGAAAAGGAGGAACGAGATGGAAAGAAAGAAAAAGAAAAAGAAAAAGAAAAAGAAAGGGGCGGCAACTTGGGAAAAAAAGGGAAATAAAAACCTTATTTAGGTTAGGTAAGTATTAGAGGCATTTAAATAAAACGTCTCTAAATAAATAATTAATTAAATTTTTACTTTAAAAATTGAAAATATATAATTAATGATAAATTTGGTAAGATAATTTGTGAAAATAGTGAAAAATGATATTATTTTGAGTATTTTTAAAATTGAAGAAAAATAAATTTATAAATTGTTATAAAAATAAGAGTCAAAATCATAAATTAAAAAATTAAATTAAATTTTAATTTAAAAATTTTAGAAATATGACATTAGAATAAAAAGGATGAATAAGAAGGTTAGGGTTACCAAGAGAGAAAATAAGAATAAAAGGCCAAATATGGAAAAAAAAAAAAGTTAATATAATTATTTCCATTATAATATGAAGTTATTGCTGTAACTATATTTATTAGAAATTCAAAATATTAATTTTAGGTTATAAAAAATTCAATCATCTTATCTTATTAACTGATTTGCAACAATAAATGTTTATATAAAAATTATATTGAAAATAAATATTTACGATTTTTTACCAAAATTGATACATCATAAAAATTAAAACTTGAGTTAGAAAATGTAATTTTAATTTATTTATAATAAAATATATGAAATTTACCATTTTTAGAGATGATTTAAAAAAATGCCTCAAAAAATAATGTTTTAAAGACATTTTTTGTTGCATCACAAAATAAATAGTCTCTAATTCAACCTTTTTTTTATAGACAATATCACAAAACATCATTAAAACTTAATTTTACTGATGTTTTATAAAAACGTCATAAAAACATATAATGCGGTGACATTAATAAAATGTTGCAAGCACTTTTAGAGATATTTTTTATCTAGCGGGAATATTTTTCGAGGAGAGGGAATTTGTGGACGTTTTTTGAGATGATTCTGACAAAATGTCCAAAAATATAATCTTTTATAGACAATATTACAAAATATTACTAAAACTTAATTTTAGCAATGTTTTATAATCAGGTCATAAAAGAGTATAATTAAGCATATTAATAAAACATCGCAAGCACTTTTAAAGACTTTTTTTAGACGATTTTGATTAAATTTCCCAAAATATAATCTTTTATAGACGATACCACAAAACGTCACAAAAATTTAATTTTAGCGACATCTTATAAAAAGATCACAAAAACATATAATTAAGCGACAATAATAAAACGTCGCGACCACTTTTAGAGACACTTTTGAAGTGGTGGGAATATTTTTAGAGAGAGAGGGAATTTGTGGACGTTTTTTGAGACGATTTTAATAAAACATCCCAAAATATAATCTTTTAGAGATGATTTTTGTCATGTTGCAAAAATAAAACGTACTAATTCCTCATTTTTCTGTAGATATACAACAATATATATACATAAAAAAATATATAAATAAACTATATATATATATAGACAACAAAATAAAAAAAATATAACTAACTTACCTTTTCCAGCGTGGAGAGGCAACAACTGACGACGACGGTGTTCTGTGACGGTTCTCCCTCTTCTTCCCTCTTCTTCTCTTTTCTCCTCTTCACACAAGCTGCAGTAGATGTAGAAGAAGGAAGGAGGTGCATCATTTCAGCTTTTCTGCCAATATCCCATTTTATGACGGATATAAAAATCTGTCATAAATTCGCGATAAATTATTCTGTCTCCAATCGATGAGCCAAAACTTAGCAACAGTTTGGGTATATGTCGTTAATTTACAAATCCATCTTAAATTTGCAACGGATCTATTATTGCTAATGAAGCGTTACCGCCGCCAAAATTTAGCAACAATTTAAGTAAGTCATCGTTAAGTCTATCATTTTTTCTCCTACATCTTATTAACTCGCCTTTCCATCACTAATAACTTTTTTTTTTTGTAATGTTTAGAAATGGAATAAAAATTCTATTTCTAAATTAGAAGCGATTATCAATTGCGATTCTAATTTAGAAATGAAATTAAAATTTTGTTTTTAATTCAAAAATGAAAATTAATTTTCTTTCTAATTTATTGATAATGATGCTATCTTTTTTTCGCTTTTATTCAATTGCAATTTTATTTTCAATTAGAATCAAATATTTTTTATTTCTAAAATCTGATACTAAATCAATAAATTCTAGTAATATCAAGATCTAGGATCTACATATCAAGATCTAGGATCTAATAAAATCTTTTTCTAATACTTAATTTAACTCTAGCAATTAATAATCAACAATAGCAATAAAAACATAAACTAAAAATTAATATTCGATAGCTGTTAGATTTGTTTTAGTGATGAACTTGACCTAGGCTGAAATTATAAAGAGTTTATTATATGTAGAAAACTAGGTCAACATTGTTGTATGTTTGTCCTAAAATAATATTACATTTTTTTTAATAAAGATACTCCATCCATTTTCGTATTTTCTAAATCTAAACTTTTATTTTTGCTACTAAAAGCTTTAGTATAAATTGACACTTATTGTTGGAAATATTCCCACATTGGAAAAGTGTGAAGTAATAAAGTAGTTTACAAGCGGTGTAGATTAGGTGTTAACACAAGTTAATTGTTTTTATGTTATACGAGTTCAACCCCATTTATAAGTCCATATATGTGTGCGTGAACCAACACTCTTAAGACTCGTGAATTTGTTAATGTAATGTTAGAATGGCAATCTTGGACTTGTATTTAAAACTTGGTGTTGGTTGCAATTCGTTTGTAACTTTGTTTGAGTTGTTAGTGTGGTCTGTTTAATTTCGGTACAACCTTGGCAAATATAACTGGTCCAGACCCAATTATACTTGAGGGAGAATGTTGAAGAATATATCTCATATTGGAAAAGTGCAAAGCAATAAAGTGGCTTATAAGTAGTGTAGATAGGATCTTAATACAAGCTAATTGATTTTGTATTACATGAAATCAACTCCATTATAAATTAACATGTGTGTACATGAACCATAAATAAAGTGACTTATAAGTGATATAGATTGGGCATTAACACAAACCAATTAATTTTGTATTATATAAATTTAACCCCATTTATAAATTCACATATATGTACATGGACCAATATTTTTGACACCCACAGACTTGTTAACACTTGCATATAAGATTGAGCAAATATCATTTGTGATTTCTATTATCTCTTTCTCATGAGATGTAAAATAAACTGAAACTCTAAGGATGTGATAAAATTATAAGTTGAATTTGCATATTTCCTTTGACATTAGTAGCTGATCCCTTGGAAATTATATTTTCAGAACTTAACAAGTAGCATCAAATATAATCTTCAAGTTTCAAAAAGAGTCTTAAGTGAGAACTCCAATAAGTATTATCAACTTGATTTAAGTCTGTTATAATTTTAAGCTCATATCACTCGCTGTGAATACCTCAAGTTGATTGGCGTGAGTAACTTACAATTGATTATGTCTCTTAGAAGAAGAAATAATAACATTACTAATAGGACTTAACATTCATAAGAATTGATAAATAAGAATGACCTCTTTATGTGCCAAACTAATACAAGTTAGAGCTAATTAACAAAATAATAAACATCTAATAAAAATTAAAAAGCATGCGTAATAATTACATTAAAATTTCTTTTCATATTTTTAAAATTTTATTAATGTTCAATATATATAGTAAGATAGAATAATTTTTTTCGCATTTCAAATTTGGATTTCTTTAGTTGATTTTAAATAAATAATTATTGAGTATTTAAAAAAGAATTTCAAATTATCTAGAACAAAATTTTCTATTAAAAATATATATGATTTTTAAAACTATTATAGGAAAATTATATGCAAAATTTGTTAATTTATCAATGTCAAATTGATATTCCATTATTACTTGGTGCCTTTAATTTAATTTTAAGCAATTATTTATTTTGGTTAAAATTGATTAATTGACTAAATTAAGATATTTTTATCAAAATTTAAAAATTATAAAAAAATTGACAAAGTTACAAATATTTAAATTTATATATCAATAAGCCATTATAAATCTAGCAATTTAAAATAGTAAATTTGATGTTTTATTAATGTCATTATAACTTTTTATTTAATCTAGACAAGTAAAAATTATAAAATTATCAAGTATTAGGTAAATTGTAATATTTTTGCAAAAAAACAAAAGATTATATTATTAAAAGTTGTAAACATTTAATTTTTTTTATGCCAACGTCTACATTTAAAATATCTTGTACATATATATTAAACTATTAGGGAGCGTTTCATTTGAACTTGTTACTATGAAATCAGAATCAGAATAAAAAAAGGAATGAAAAATTAAAGAAAATACTTGGTTTGATATGGAATGAGAATGAGAATTAACATCACTTATCACTTAATATACTTTTATAATTATTTTGTACATATAAAAATTAACAATATGATTATTTGTATACATTAAAAATGAATATTATAATATCTAATACAAAATATTTAGTAAAAATATTTATTCGTTATTATAATTTTTAAAAGTTATTATAAAAATTATTTATTTTTTATAAATATTTTATTTTTTATAAATATTTTTATTCAAACATTTAATATATATATATTTTAATTTATATGTTTTATTTATAAATTTTAAAAATATAAGTTGATATTAAATTTTTAACTAATTTATATTTAGTTTGACTTGATTTTCAAAGAAATCAAAACTTATTCCGTTGGACAAAATTAATTTTGATTGTTCTCTACTATATAAAAACAACCACCATATTTTTGAAATAATTATTATCAAAAGTCTTATTTCTGAAAGAAAAAAAAAATAAACGTATTTTTTTTTATTTTTTTCCTCCTTTTGCTATTATTATTATTATTATTTTTTTATAAAATCCATATGCAAATCCAATTGGAAAATTTACCATTCCAAATATCTAGTTTTGTTTGACATGTCCAAGTCATTTGGGCCTAATTCTATCCCAATATATATTGGGCTTTTTACATAAATGCCCAGAAAATAAGAGCCACGAACAGCCAATGTCCCAACTTATCAAAATATTACACTTGTACTCTATGTTTCTCAAAAAGTACAGACGTGTCCTATTTTAACGTTCTCTCCCTCCAACTCATTGTTTTCTTCCGTCTTCTACTTTCAACGTGACAAACCTCATAAAAATCACTCTCTTTCAACTGCCCAATGAAACTTCAACCTTCCCTCGCCTCAATCTCAACATCCAAAATCAAAATCTTGTTGTTTTTTGAATTAAATCCTTCTCCAAAAACTGAAAAATCCCAAAAAATGTAATACCCTACATTTTATTTAAATAAAAATAATCATTTAATTTGCATTATTAGTAAATAATTTTAAATTATATTAGATAGTTGTTAATTAGCTAGCTATATTATTATGTTATATCAATTGGAGATTTTTAATTCATATGAGTGTTATTTCCTTATTATTTAAAAATGACATATATTATTATTATTATTATTATTATTATTATTATTATTATTATTATTTTAAAAACTATGGTACCTATATATATATTTAAGGTTCATAATAAATATAAGCTATTATAATAGTATATGTATACTCATGTTTATTATAATAGTATGAGTATATATGCACATATATATATATATATATATATATATATATATATATATATATATATATATATAGGTGTATGTACATGTATATTACTCTAATGGTATATACTTTATATGTATACACACATGCATATCCATATATATATATATATATATATATATATATGGATATGCATGTGTGTATACATATAAAGTATATACCATTAGAGTAATATACATGTACATACACCTATATATATATATAAAACAAAAAAAAAACGGAAAAAAAAGAAGAGAAGAAGAACTTACCCCTCCCAAAACACTGAAGACCAGCTGCTGTCACTCCCCACCCCGCCTGTCACTGTCTTCGTCTTCCCTCTCGTCGTGCCACTTCCTCCACCGCCTGAGAAGCCATTGCCGCCGCGCCAAAGCTGCCAAGAGAGGTGCCGCTGCTACTGTTCCTCTTCTTCTCCTTCTGTCACTCTCGATCTGAACTGATCCGGCACCACCGAAGCTTCCTCAACTTCCCTCACCCTCTCAAGTGTCAGTTCAAGCTGGAACCCGCCGCTGCAACTCACCTCCAGCATCGGAATTGGAGGTTGAAGGTGAGTTGTTCTGGGTTGTTCTTAGATTGTTTTCAGGTTGTTTTCTGGTTGTTGAACGAAATTAGGTGTTGTTCTTAAGTTGTTCTAAGCTAGATGATGAGTTATACCATTTGGTTGTTCAAATTTGAATTTTTGTGCATTATTATGAATTTTTCTTAATTTATAGAATTTTTGTATAATTTTATTTAATTTTATTTGACTTTATTGGATTTTTCTTTAGTTTAATTAGTAAATTAGAGTAAATTAAGGTTATATATTTGTAATGTTTTGATTGTTTTAAGGCTTTAGGAATTTTGGTGTTAATTATAAGTTTTTGTAAATTTTAGGTATTTAATTAATATTTTTATTAATTTTGAAAATTATTGTGAAAATTTATAAAATTTTAATAATTCAGGTTATTATTAAATGTTATTAATTTTAGAACTTAAATTATAGTTTTTTTTTTGTGATTTTTATACTATTTTTATAAATATTTTTGAGTTTATGTCAAATGTGAATTATTAGGCTAAATTATATTTTTTAGAGGAAGTTAGTAGTTATTTATATGTTTTAATTATGCTAAGTTGTTTAATGTAGAGAAAATGATTTTTAGATAATTAAATAATTTTAAGGAATTTTTTTTAGTATTAATAATACATTATGTAATTTATGTATTTAGGGGTACAAATGTAATTTTACGTTAATTATAGTTAAACATATATTTTAGCTAGTTTTATTAATATTTAAGAGGTTTAGGGGATTTTTATAAATTAATTGATATTTTTAATTAAGTAATGTTAATTTTGAATATTAATTCCAAATATTATATATATTTATAATACATTATTTTGATAACAAAAATTGAATATGAGGTTGTATTTAGTATGTTTGGTATAATGGTTTTAATTTAGGTTATAATTATACTTTGACAATGAAATGCAAATTGAGTTGTTTAAGTTTTGAATCATTGAGACTATATATATATATATATATATATATATATATATATAAATGTATGTGTAATATGTATTTTTTTTGGGAAAATAAATGATATCATTTCTTGGTGTTTTACTGAGTTGTGATCTCGGTCGGGGTTAAGTGTAGTTTTGGAAGCTCGACTCGAGTATGTATGTCTGTGGTTATTAGAAGTGCGTTTTCTATACAGGTTTGACTCTACCTTTGGTAGAGAGATGTTCGTTTTACAGAGGAGACTCTATCGAAATTTCGATAGATTTTCTCGTAAAATATGATATTCGTAATAATTTCTACTGTTAGTTAGGTTTTATCTTGTCTAACAAGTCTTATTTAGTCTTCCTCGAGTCAGCCTAGAAAATTCATTGTTTTGTTGATTTTTTATTTTTATTTCATAGTCATGTTTTAAAAATCGACCTGTTAATTTCTTTCTAGAGTATAACGGAGCAGAAGCCGTGATATCGAGGTAGACGAGTGGCCGTCAGCATTCGCATTCATCTTGTAAGTCAATAGAACAATCTGTGCGTATGTTTACTTAAAGAATGCATGCACTCATATTTTTTTAATATTGATTATATGATTTATTTAATTTAATGCTGTTATTTAAGATTTAAAACGCATTTTATTTATTTAAAAGTTGATTTTGAGAAATTTTGGTAGAATGGGCTACTTGGTGGGCTTCACCAGGACTATGTGCACATGGTAGAGATTGAGAGATGGATCTGAAATATATATGACTGGTGAATGTTAAATTGGGATGGGTGCCTCGATGGAAGCCTATGCTCTTGGGACCGCTAGTGATTGTAAGGTTAATAATGGACTGGGATGGGTGCCTCGGTTGATGCCTATGCTCTCAGGGACCGCCAGTGCCATATATTTGGATTAAGTGAATGGCTACGACTTGGTGCCTTAGTCGATGCCTTTGCTCTCGGGGACCGATAGTCTAGTTGGAATAAGTGGGCCCATTTGGCCATTTAGATTTTGAGGTTAGGGTTCTACCGAGATTTTTCAAAAGCTATACCTATACATTATAAATTATTTTCACTATAAATATATAGTTTTCAAACAGGTTTTCAAACCGTACAACTCTTTTTATTGACTTACTCAATGAGGTCTGATTCCCCTCAACTTATTTTTTTAAGGAACTTGGGAGTTCGACCTCAGACTACCTCCACGCCGGGTTTCTTCATCACCGGCTATTTTATGTAGGTCATTGTAAGCTGTACTGTTGTATTATTCTAGGAAGCTGCAGTAGTATATGTACTAAGAATTGTATGGTTTAAGTATGTTTGTGTAATTTATTTGTATGAACCACGCTTATGTATAAAGATTTAAGTTTGATTTATAATATGTAACGCCAAAGCATATTTTATTTGAGCATCTGATTTATTTTATTTATGAGAAAAATTAGTTTAATAATATGTTCTATTATAAATTAAAGTTTAAAATTGGAAGGTTACTTTTCTCTTCTTTTAGGCTTACTACGGGTTTCGGGACCTTATGCCTACCCATTCCCTAGTGCCGGTCACGTGCCCTCGGGTTCGGGTTGTAACAAAAAAGCTCTTTAAAATTCTCTAAAAAACAAAATAGAAAACCAAATCTAGATGAAATAAAAAATATAGACCAATTACAACGAAATCTGATTCGAAATCATTCAGGCAACATATATTACAACCCCAATAATTCAACATCAATAGAGGAAGCAAAAAAAAAAAAAAAACAAGAAAAGAGCAAAACTTGAAGATCCATAGGACATTATTAAAATTTTGATGAAACTAAGATTTATTGATATTTATATTCGCAAATTTTAAATTCTTAACGGCCTGCAAAGAAGATTTGGTTTTTGAAATCTTGAAAAAAAATTAAACATTAAGTTGTGAATTTAGTATTTGAAAAGCATATTATCGATATCAGTTACAAATCTCTACATCTTGTTTACATTTAAATTTAATTCAACAAAATTTTTAACCAATGCCATATCTCTTTATCTATTTTGTAAAAAATAGTATATTTGAAGCATATTATTCATTTCAAATAAAATAATGTCAAATATACTACTATGTAACAAATATGCACATGCTAAAGACAATTAAGAATATTACAAGAATATTATTTGTTTCTTATGCCAGTCTTTGTATCCTATTTTAGAAAGTAGTATTTAATAAGAATATAATTAGTATCCAATACATTAAAATATATGTAATTTCTAGCTTTTAGAATATTAAAGGTATATTATTACATTCTGATGCATTTTTTACACTTGCAACAAATGGAAAAGCTTATTGTTTTTATACATTATGAAGGAGAGTGGATGATAGCATACAAATTCCAAAGGATTGCAACTACAAATAGGTCATCACAACCATTTTAGAATGTCTTAAATTTGAAAAAGACAAAAAAGAGATTTAAATCTCATACCAAGTCAAAGAAGAGTATCCAACTTTATAAATTGAAGATGATTCAAGCTTGCTCTTTTATATAAAGTTGAATAATATAGGACCTGACTACACAAAATACCCTTTGTGCATCTTAATGTAGTAAAAAACACACCACCACCACCAACAACAACATTGCAGAATTAGTTAACTGACATAAGGACAACACTAATAAATTCAAATATTGTGCAATATGTAAGAGACTTGGGAAAACCCATCATTGAAAAGAGCACCCAAAAAGAAGATGAATTATAGGGTCCTCTTTCTCCACTTATTATAGCAATTGACACAAATTTAAGAGAATTAAAAGTCAAGCAACTATTTAAGGATAAGGAGACATTGAGGAAAGTCCTAATCTTCTATGCAATATCAAACAAGTTTCAATACAAAGTCATCAAGTCTTGCACTTTAAAGTACTATCTGAGATGCTTGGATTTCAATTTGTAACTAGACATTGAATGCTTTAGGCTATAGAAGTTTAAATATTTTCATAATCAGAAAATTCATAGACACACATATGCAGCCTGAAACTTAGACATAGAAACTATTAACAATCTAGTACTCAACTAGTTGCATAACACATTAAGTCCAAAAACAAAAGCACTAAAACTATGTACACACCAGCTGACATAATGATGGACATGAAGGAGGAATTAGGAATTTTAATAAATTATATGAAGGCATACATATCAAAAGAAGCAGCCCCTCAAAATATATGCGGAAACCTTGAAGAATCATATACCATTATACCAAGTTTCTTGTATATGATACAAGAAACTATCCTAAGCTTTGTTGTGCAACTTAAAATAAGAGAGGACAATACATTTATCTATGTTTTCATGGCACTAAAAGCAAGTATAAGTGGTTGGCGGCACTGCATTCCTATTGTTCTTATTGATGGAACATTTTTGAAATCAAATACCAAGGAACCCTTTTGACAGCTACAACATAAGACGCATAAGGTAAGATTTTTCCACTTCCCTTTTGCGTTGCTAATTCTTGGAAGTGGTTTTTTGAACAACTAAGAATAGCACTAGGAATCAGAGAAAATCTATGTACTATATTAGACAGGCACGAAAGCATGTCATCAACTCTAAAAAATGTCTACCCTGAAGCTTTACACATGTTATGCACATTCCACATTCTTAATAACTTAAAAATAACCTTTAAGAAGAGTGCAACACAAATCAAGGAATTCTTCTGTAACTTCAAAAACTTACACATTATAAGAGTTCTAATGCAATATGACAAAAATAAAGAAGCTAGATGTGCATGTTCATAAATACCTTAAAGAAAATGGATTCAAAAAGTGGACAAAAGTACATTCCATTAACAACAGATATCAAACAATGACTACAAAAGTTGTAGAATCAATTAATTCATCAATTAAATCTACAAGAGAGTTGCTAGTCACAACTTTTATAGAATACTTGCAAAGTTTAGTACAAGAATGGAATACAGTAAACTAAAAACTCGTAAGAGGAACTTTCACAAAGCTGATAAGGAAAGATGAGGAAACAAATAATGAAAATTACATTAAATCCCAAAATTTTAAGGTAACAGCTCAAAAACTTCTTATATTCTCAAAACCATTAGTTTATATATAAAAATAAAATATATATCATGTTTAAAAAAAGATTGTGTGTTTATTGAATTACTGATATTATTGTGTAGAAAGTATTTCATCTTATTGTTTGACAAAACTATGGTTATGTTTTTATATAATACATGCAATTTAATAATTTTATGGTTCACAAAATAGTATTTAATTAGTATCTTACTATTTTTTTGAAAAGTATACAACTTAAAAATCTGCAATAATGTAAAGTTTTACAAAAATCTAAATATACTATTTTTTTTCTTAAAACTTAGTGTGTTTTATGAAAAATCTATAAGAAATTCTTTATGAAAAAATAATTTATCCTTGTTACAGTTTTATTAAAAAGAATACTATCAATATATCATTGGTTTTAGATGCAAAATTGCATGTTTTATATGCTTCATTATAATTTCAAGTGCAAAAAGCAAATAATCACTTGTACAGTGTTCGTATTAATGACAAAATAGACATAGTAAATTTAAAGGAAAAGACGTGCACATGCAATAAGTTCTAACTTGACCAATACTATGTGAATATGTATTGGCGATATTGAGAGACCTAAACTAAAAACCATACAACTACTACTCACAACACTACAGTTAAACAATGATGGTAGCAACATATAAAGACATGGCATACCCACTGCTTACAAAAGCACATGGAATGTGCTTACTCAAGTAAAGGACATGGTTGTGTTGCCTTCAAGAACCAAAATTCAGCCTGGAAGACCGAAGAAAAGAAGACATAAAGCTGCATAGGAAAACAAAAGTGAAAATAAATTTAGAACATGTGGATACTATGGACACAACAAGAAGACTTGTAGATAACAGAAAATGTGACATTATAAATATTTTTTTGTTTTTCATTTATATGTTACAAAATAACATACATTTAGTGACATTTTTTTAATTACAATATATTGTTTGTTTCAAATGCAAAACTAAAATAGTTTATTGTAAAAGAAATAGAAGTATAAGATTGATATATAGTGTCTTTAATATGCAAAACAGGTATTAAATTCACATATAAATTGTTAAAAATCCAAAACAGGCATACAATTATGTTTTCTCCAATATTATATTTTATAAATAAAATTCGAATCTTTTTCAAATATTATAAGTATATGCTACCACAAACATAACATCAAAAAAAAAAAAGAATTCTATTAACTTATAGCCTTAAAATCAAATTAACTCTCTATGTTTCAAAAATAAAAACTAAAATCATTTATAATATAAAGAAAAATCAACTAAAATAAGTGAACAACTAGTCCATTATATTATAAACCTAGAATATTATTCGTATATTAAAGTGTTGCTTATGTAATAAATAATATAAATATACTAAAATTGAACTTAAAATGAAATAAATAGAATCAATGTAAAAAAAAAACATAATTTCATTAAAAATAAATTCAATGTCAAACAACTAAATAAATTATGATAAATTTAAAAAACTACACAAACAACCTCCATAACCTAAAAAATATTATTGACAATGATAAAAACATAACATCACAGTAAATATACCAAATGAACATAAAATCAGATAACATAAATTGGTTCCATTGTTAAAAAAATTTCTTCTTCCCTTTGTCTTTTGGTTTCAGCCTCCCTAGTGATATGAATGTGATTAACTTGTACTAAACCTATATTCAATCTTGAAAACCTTGCCAAGGATCTTTCATAAATCAAGCAAAATGAAACTCTAATCCCTGTTAAATAACCTATACTTAAGAACCTTAATTATAAAGAATTAAAGGTTGTTTAATATAAACCTAAGATTAACAAAGTCAATTTTAAGTCTAGATTAAACTAGGTTTGAATGTAGCAAGCCTTCACTTGATAAATTTACTAAAGTTATTTTAAGAACAAAAGAAAAGGACTTCAACCTATCAAGAATTCAGAATTAATTGATAAACTTCATTTTAAATTCGTTCTATAATGTTATGGTCTTTATATAGGCTTGTAAACATCATAATCCTTAGAGGAATATGTTTTCTTACTTATTCCTAAAGACACCTATAAAGGAAAATCCTTTACTAAATAGGATCCCTTAAAAAATATGACAACTAATGACAACTAAGATTTGAAAAGTCAAATTGACAACTCATGACAACTAAGCATTGAAAAGTCAAATTAATAACTCATGACAACTAAGCAACATTTAACCAAGTCTTTAAATGAGTTGCAGCCACTCTCCTTCACATTTAGGGTATTATTTGTAGAGTATTCTTGAAAGATTCTTGATTCTTATAGATTCCTTTAGCATCTTTTAAAAGGTTCCAAAATCTTCAAAAATTGCACTTTATGTGTTTTCAATGCAAATTACTCCATTTGAAGAGTTTGACATGAATTCTTCATTTTGAGGGTCAAAATATAATAATAAGGTCAAAAAGATGATTTTGCCCTTGTGTCAAACTTTCTCCAATTTCACTCAATTGAACTCTATTTGCACTTATGTTTGGATTCTCTATCCCAAAATTGATCTTTTGCTTCAAGAATAATCCTAAACCATCCTTAAACTTCTTCACGCAGGTTCTAATCATTGGAACCTTATACTTGAGTGGATCATCATATTGGTTAACATGTTTGGTGCTTGCTTGGTTCATATCAATCGGGTGGTCACATTCATTGTTAATGCATTTAGTTTGCTTCAATTTTCCATACGTGTACAAGCTAATTGCATAATGATTCCTCATCTCCTTGATATTTAAATCAACTGGAATACTCAAATCATAAATCAAAAACTCAGCAAAAGACATTACAAAAGATCCACATTCACTGCATTAAAAAAACTATAAAAAATAAAAAATCATTAAAAAAACTTAATTGTTATCCTGTGTATGGAGTTCTTCAACCAAAGTAATTTCAAAAGGCTCACTCAATTTCTTCAAAAAAACATCAAGATCGTATCGATGATCCTAAAAGTCAACAACATAAAAAAGTAATGGTAGAAGAACATTATAACATCTTATACAATCCAACACTGCTCGATTATAATTTCTAGGTCTCAAAGAATTACAAACATATATATGACATTCCTTAATATTCAACAATCATAAAATTCAATGCTTGTCTTTCACTATATGGATAGGAAAGAAAACATAATTAACATCAAACTAAGTAGTGTTAGCCATCATAAAATATCCAAGAATGTACTCAACCACATTATGATCTACAGTCACAAGTGAAAACATCAATTTAATATAAAAATACAATGTTTGTATAATAAACTACAAAAAAGAATATTATCTGAATCTTATGTGGATCTGTAAGTGAAAATAGTATCTCAACCTAAATAAATAGTATATTATTCTAATATTAATATTATCTAATAACACAAACAACATTCATAACTTTAAAAAATATAATAAACTAATAATCATAACATATTATCAAAATAAAAAAAAAGAATTACGAAAAAAATTAAGAAACTTACAAAAGATGATAATGAAAAACCATAATAATTCAAAACATGAAACCAACTCCTTGAGCCAATAGTATCAACTCCAAATTTGAAAGGAGTAATGTGGTTAACATCATTGGAAAAAAAACTTTCTCTTATAAAAAAAAATAATAAGTAAATATTTATTTAAAAGAAAAAAAAACTAGAAAAAACATACTTGTTTTTCTTCTTCTTTAACCCAATATCAATCCAATAGTTAAAGTCTACATGAATTTAATGATTTATTGGATCTTCAATAGTTATACTCAAAGGACATAAATCCTTAACAATAGTTGTAACTTCCCTCTCTTTCTCTCCAATTTTTGATGAACCAAATTCATTTAAAAAGGGAGATTTTATAAAATATGTAGCTTTAATCTCCCTTTTAGTTGGAGCAAGAGTTACAAAATCATCATTATCATCTAAAACTTTCTTTTTATCCAAAAAAATAAAGAAATACAACATTATAAAAAAACAAAAAAAAAAGCATTGGATTTTAGGATTGTTGAATATTAAGGAATGTCATATATATGTCTAATAATAATAACATATTATCAAAATAAAAAACAAAAAGAATTACGAAAAAAATTAAGAAACTTACAAAAGATGATAATGGACAACCATAATAATTCAAAACATGAAACCAACTCCTTGAGCCAATAGTATCAACTCCAAATGTGAAAGGAGTAATGTGGTTAACATCATTGGAAAAAAAATTTCTCCTATAAAAACAAAATAAAAAATAAGTAAATATTTATTTAAAAGAAAAAAACTAAAAAAAACATACTTGTTTTTCTTCTTCTTTAACCCAATATCAATCCAATAGTTAAAGTCTACATGAATTTAATGATTTATTGGATCTTCAATAGTTCTACTCAAAGGACATAAATCCTTAATAATAGTTGTAACTTCCCTCTCCTTCTCTCTAATTTATGATGAACCAAATTCATTTAAAATGGGAGATTTCATAAAATATGTAGCTTTAATCTCCCTTTTAGTTGGAGCAAGAGTTATAAAATCATCATTATCATCTAAAACTTTTTTTTACCCAAAAAATAAAGAAGCACAACATTATAAAAAAAAAGAAAAAACAATAAAACAAAGCAAAATGAAGAATAGAAAAAAAAAGAATACAAAAAATTAAAAAAAGATTTTGGTAAATAGAAATACATACAGCATCATCACTAATTTCACCAATAGCTTTAACAGCTGATTCAATAATGTCACAAATATCAGCAATAGTATCTATATCATCATTATCAACCTAACATATCAACAATACATAAAAAATTATTAGAAACCAACTAATTTCAAATAATATACACATCAGAAACCATAAAATCCAAAAAAAATTATATCACAATCCATTAAATATATTCGTTTACATCATAATCTTTAGCAGCACCATCAGCACTATCTTTCTTCCCATCAGCATCATCAGTCATTTGTTCATCATTAACTCTAGCATGAGGAGAACTAGAACTTCCAACATCACCACCACCTACACATGCACAAAAAAATCATTAAATTTCAATTTTAAAAAATAAAAATATTTAAAAAATAAGCAAAAAATATCTTGAAAGACCTAAACCTCCACCCTTTTTAAAATCATTACCACCCCCACAAAACTCTTTTTACTTCTCTTCTTTTTATTCGTCATCTTTTGTTTTTACTTTATCATGATCTGGTTAAAAAAAAATGCAATACAAATCCATAAAAAACAATAAACAAAAAAAGTATATGATATGAATCTAAATTGTATATTATAAGAATATAATATTAAATAAAATATAACCATACTTCAACATTAGGACGTTTCTTCTCTATAAGCGTATAGCTACAATTATCATAATCTTCATCAATATAATATTCTTCTCTTAAACCCTCATAATTAACATTCCTCTTATATGCATTCTCATACTGAAAAAAGATATTTATAAACTCTTATCTAATTCTTGTCTTGAAAAAAGACGTTTATCAAAATATAGAATATAATTAGAATATAATTCATATATAACATTGAAAAATTTAAAAAAAACACATGAAAATAACCAGCACTCACCACTATATACTTCTCTTAATCCCTCAGAACTAACACCATCCTAAATATATTCTCAACTTGAAAAAAGATATTCATTAAAATTAGAATATAATGAGCATATAATCTGTATATAACACTTAAAAATAAAAAAAATGACAAGAAAAATAAAAACATACCTCATTAACATGAGCAACTCCTAGTTTATCTATAACTAACTTCATATAAGAAAAAAATTTATCAAATTTAACACAAACATTTTTCCTTAAAATAGTAATATCTTTGGCCAAGACAATTTGTTTTTCAATAATTTCTTTCAAATCAAAACCATAAACTTTATGACTCCTTAAATTGGTCTCCGACAGAACTTTGTTTCATATTTCTAACTAGTGGCCTATCGAGAAATCATCACCAGAGTCTTCCTCATCACCACCAAGAGTAGGAGATTTGCTTATATATAAAAAAAAGCCAATAAACTTTAGTTTCTCTCTTTCCACAACAGTTGGAGTCATATTTTGCAACTTTAACTATAAAAAGAAAAAAAAAGTTATACAACAAAAAGACAAAAATAAAACATAACATGAGAAAAAGAATCACCTTCTTTGCTGATTCACAGAAGATAATACGATGTAGCACCTTAAAACTTAGTGTACTATTATAAGACCAATTCAAAACACAATGGACATGACCACAAAAAAAAGTTGCTAACTGACCAAAACATAGAGGCAACACTCATAAAACCATACTTGAAATGTATATGGAAATCCATTTAAATGATAAAACCACCCATCATGAAATTTCTCATCCTTACTAATAAATCTTCCCTTAAAAGACTCCATAGTAATATAAAAAAATCCAAACCCCAACAATAAGAGTCAAACAAGACTATAGCAACAATGTCCAAATTTTATTTAGCAACTCTTATGTTCATACCAGAAGAAAATAGAAAACCCTCAATAAAGTACAAAACATAAATTTTTAAAATAGAAAATTTTAAAAAATTCATCATTATTCTCCTATCTTTTTGAATTAAAGCAATCTTGAATTGGCTACTGATAACTTCGAATTGATATTTTACTTGTGGAACCTGCATGGACGAGGAGAACGGGTAAAGGGGCGGGGTTTCCCCTATAAACACTCTGAAGCTTAAGTCAGTAATAATATAAGAAAAAATATAATAAAGTAAATAAGCATAATAGAGTAGAGAATAAAGAGTAATTGCTTATATGATGTGATGATGGAGTGATGAAATGATGTATTGGTGATGTTGTATGATGAGAATGAGAACATGAATGACATGAGATGTCATGAGATGTATTTATAGGAGAAGATATTGCTTAAACCGCTTAGGAATATGATTATTTAGTCTTGTAGGATTGCCTTATTTAGGAGAGGAGGAAACTTTCTTTATAGTTAATCTTCCTAATTAAAATAGACTTCTTTATTAACTTTCTTTTTATTCAAGTAATTCTCCTCTTTGGGGGAATATATCACTTATTATAATAAGATACTAATATGAGTTATCAAGAGTCCCCCTTGAAAGTCTGTTCGGATATTTATGTCTGATATATCTGGGTCTATAAATGATAGAAAATGCTATTGTATTTGATATGGAAAGGCGAGCTAAGGTCGCTAGCCTCAGTCATAAGAAAAGATAAAGCTCGGTACTGAGTCTTGAAATCATCATATAAGAATATTATTTGAAGTGCCAATTGGACTTGAGTGCATAAAACTTACAATAAAAATGCTTTAAGGTAAAAGATTAACCTGTTAGTGTGGAAACCACATGTTGGAACCAGTCATCACTGGAGTTTTGATGCTTGGTGCATTAAAAGCACGGCTCGAGTGCCGAACCTCAGTACTATAGAGGCGACTTGAGGGTGCCAGCTTCAGTCATTGGACTTAGATGCTCGAGGCTTAGATGCTCAGTGCAAGGACGTGAGGCTTACATGCTTGGAACCTCAGTACTATAGAAGTGACCTAAGGGTGCCAGCTTTAGTCACTGGACTTACTCTTGGTGCATTAGAAGCGTGGCCCAAGTGTCGAACCTTAGTACTATAGAAGTGACTTGAGGGTGCCAGCTTCAGTTATTGGACTTAATCTTGGTGCATTAAAAGTGAGGCCCAAGTGCATATGATGTTGCTCGGTTTATGAACTTCAATGACTATTAATGGCAGATGCCTAGTAAGAATAATGATTGATGTTGAGTCCGAACATTATTGCTGCAGATGTTTGATTTTCTGAGCATTTATTATTGGTAGTATTTTAGCAAAAGATAGTATGTTTGTGATCCTAATAGTGAGTTTGAGCCCTTTCATTATGAGCTCTATAATATAGGATATTAATTTTTTGAAATGATGGAGGGTGGGTTTTGAAGGACCAAATTTAGGTTTGCCCAATCCAAATTGTGAGATGAGCGTTTTGTAAATTAAGTGAAGGGTCAATGTTGCACCGCTTCTGAAATAGAGGATAGTGTGTGATGCTAGCTAGGATGTCTTGGAATTACCTTTTGATTTATCTGGCTATGTGGTAGATATACTAGACTCTATTCTTGAATTTCCCTTGTTATATATTCTCTGAAATTTTCATGAACAAGGATCTTCTATAAAGTAGGATTTGCTTGAATGTTATTTAATCTGGCTTTGAACAGGAACCACCATTTATTGTTTGAGCATGAGTAAGTGCTTGTTTATATTAATGTTGCTTGACAATATGTCTAATGTCTTTTGACAATCTCTACATGTTAATGCTGAGTGAGATGATCATAGTGTCCAATTGTTTGGATTGATGGATGCTTAAAGTAGCATCTTTAATAAATATGTTTTCCTTATTTGTAGTAATAGACAAAAGAACAATAGCTTTAGGATCGTATAATCGATTTCATTTGATGGTCAGTCCTTGTGTAATAAATATATCAAATGTAATTGATATATGTTTTTCATGAATAATAATCATGTATATATGGACGAGCATCTATGTGTAGATGTGTAAGTGTGCATGTGTGATGAGTTATAAATATTCATATAAAAATAAATAAGCTGTGAAAATAAATAAATTAAATAATATTAAAAGAGACTAGAGAAACTTATCTCCTAATGTACTCTTGTCCCTTCTTTGAATTCACAAATATTTATGTTCGTTGTTTACTTCAATTGTTGCTTGAATGACTTATCTTTGAAGATGTTGTCTAAGTTTGTGAGTGCCCAATTTATTGGCATTTTGTGTATATCCAGCTTCATGAAAATATATTGTCTGAATATATAGCTTCGAGATTATCAGTTGGATCAAGTTCCCAAAGGCCATAATGATTTTTTTATTGATACTGATAAGTATCGACGTTGAGGTGCTCATGGTAACATCTACATTTATATTATTTTACTGTAATAATAAACAATAAAAGAACGAGAAACTCAAGATCACTTGATCCATCTCAATTAATGATCCATCCATGTGATAATAATTTAAGAAAAATGGATATAAAAATAAATAATTAGGAAACAAACTTATTTTGGTTATGTTGTGGAGTTTTTAAATCTCTCTCCTTAGTCTGTGGTGTTGATGTAATTTGACTATCCAAGAACGTCTATGTTGTTGTCAGAGTTTAGAGTATATTATACTCCTTGGCACCTTATATGTGGTTTAAACTCCGGATGTTCAAACTCAAATTCTTGGACTCTTTGATGCTCAGACTTGGATGCCCAGACTCTTTGATGCTCAAACTTGGATGCTCGAACTCTTGATGCTTGGACTTGGATGCCCAAAATCCTTTATGCTCAGATTTGGATGCCCGGACTCCCTGATGTCCAAGACTTGGATGCCCAGATTCCTTGATGCTCGGACTTGGATGCCTAGAATCCTTGATGCTCAGACTTAGATGCCTAGAATCCTTGATGCTCGGATATGGATGCTCGGACTCTTGATGCTTAGACTTGGATGCCTGGAATCTTTGATGCTAGGACTTGGATGCCCAAACTCCTTTGATGTTTAGACTTGGATGCTCGGACTCCTTTGATGCTTGGACTTGGATGCCCAAAATCCTTGATGCTCAAACTTGGATGCCCAAACTCCTTTGATGCTCATACTTGGATGCCCAGACTCCTTTAATGCTCGAACTTGGATGCCCAGAATCCTTGATGCTCAAATTTGGATGCCTAGACTCCCTTATGCTTGGACTTGGATGCCCATACTTTTTGATGCTCGGACTTGGATGCCCAAACTCTTGATGCTTGGACTTGGATGCCCAGAATCCTTGATGCTCGGACTTGGATTCCCAGACTCCTTTAATGCTCAAACTTGGATGCCCGAAATCCTTGATGCTGGACTCCTGATGCTCGGACTTAGATGGCTAGACTCCTTGATGCTCGGACTTGGATGCCTAGAATCCTTGATGCTTGGACTTGGATGCCCAGACTCCTTGATGCTTGGACTTTTGATTCTTGGACTTGGATGCCCAGAATCCTTGATGCTTGGACTTGGATGCCTAAAATCCTTAATACTCGAACTTGGATGCCCACACTCCTTTGATGCTTGGAATTGGATGCCAAGAATCCTTGATGCTTGGATTTGGATGCTTGAACTCCCTGATACTCAGACTTGGATGCCTAGACCCCTTGATGCTAAACTTGGATGCTCGGAATCCTTGATGCTCATACTTTGGATGCCCGAAATCCTTGATGCTCGGACTTGGATGCCTAGACTCCTTTGATGCTTGGACTTCAATGCCTGGAATCCTTAATGCTTGGATTTGGATGCCCAGACACCTTGATGCTCGAACTTGGATGCCTGGACTCTTGATGCTTGGACTTGGATGCCCGGGTTCTTGATGCTTAGACTTGGATTCCCGAAATCCTTAATGCCCGAACTCTTGATGCTTGGACTTGGATGCCCAGATTCCTTGATGCTCAGACTTGGATGCCTAGAATCCTTGATGCTCGGACATGGATGCCCAGAATCCTTGATGCTCGGACTTGGACACACCATCCTAGAATCTTAACTTTATAAAACCTTATGTAGCATTTTATCGTTTCCACTTCTTTTATTACTCCTTCCATTGTTGTAACCTTACGATGTGAAGTGGATTTTGTTGTAATGATAGGAAAAAATAATCTCTGTAACATTTTAATCTGAATTTATTATTGATGACTAAATTGGAATTTTTTACAATCGAAACTTTGACTTGGTTGCTTTCCTTGAGTGATCGAGCTAGATTCTAAACAAATAAAGATAATTTGGAATTGAATTTGATCTTTTTCCCACAGATGGTGCCACTTGATAACTCCGAATTGATATTTTGGTTATGGAACTTGCATGGATGAGGAGAACGGGTAAAGGGGTAGGGTTTCCCCCATAAACACTTTAAATCTTAAGTTAGGTACGGTATGAGGAAAAATATAATAAAGCAGATAGGCATAATAAAGTAGAAAATAAAGAGTAATTGCTTATATGATATAATGATGGAGTGATGAAATGATGTCTTGGTGATGTTGTATGATGAGAATGAGAACATAAATGACATGAGATGTCATGAGATGTATTTATAGGAGAAGATATTGCTCAAATCTCTTAGGAATATGATTCTTTAGTCTTATAGGATTGCCTTATTTAGGAGAGGAGGAGACTTTCTTTGTAGTTAATCTTCCTAATTAAAATAGACTTCTTTATTAAGCTTTCTTCTTATTCAAATAATTCTCCTCTTTGGGGGAATATATCCCTTGTTATAATAGGATACTAATATGAGTTATTAGCTACTTAGTGATCCTACCCACACCATTAAAATATTTTTCAATCAGAAAATTATGATCATAGTGAACACCAATATTCTTTAAATCATCAACTTAATTTAGACCACTAACCAAGGCAAACTCTTTTAAACCAAATTTCATTCTATAACCATAAATGTCAAACTAAGACTCTCTCACATTTGGCTGCCTCAATTCCCTTAACAATAAAGAGTGAATTAATTAACACTACACTTTAAATTTTAGAAGATCAAGAAAATACCCAAAACCTATAGCCTTAAACAAAGCCAACTATTCATCAATCAAAGTCTTTTTAATGTTATCAATAACACTAAAACTCAAACAACAACCAACTTTAGAACTAATATCATCTTCACAATGAATCAATGACTCCCAATCCTAATATATATATATTACAAAAAAATAAAATAAAAACCCTAAACATAAAAAATAAGATTCAAACAAAATACAAATAATATGAAAAAAAATCATTCCAAAAAATTATAAACCTTCAAAACAATATGTTTAGATGGTTCCTTAATTTTAAGTTTACTCCTCTTCTTTAATCTCTCTCTAACATTCTTAGAAACCCTCTTTTTTAAGGGGATTTAGGTTTAGAAGTTGATTTCATTTTTTCTTTAGCACCACCTTCAACTTCCACTATTTCTTCCACTTTATAACCCAAATTTTCAACATGAATATCAACATCCACTACATGTTTATCTTTACCAAAAGATGCAATAGAAACATCTATTCCATCCCTTTTTTGAACTTTTACAAACACTTTTCCTGACCATTTTCACTTCATAACCTTTAACCTCAATAAAATCACTATCAAAATGCACACTTTTTTTTGACTCATCAATAAATTTAGAAGAACCTAAATGAGTCTCTACCATTTTATAACCAATTTAATAACTGTAAAAAAGCTAAAGGAAAATTTGCATCCTTTACAGTTCTAAAAGAAAACGGAAAAAAAAACTACCTAAGCATAACCACAAAGGCACACAACAAAAAAACAGGGGATAAATGACCAAGAAACCAAGAGAAATGGAGAAGAATGCAAGCATAATAATAAAAATGGGCATAAATGAAAACGAAATTGAAAAAAGGGCAAGCATGAAACCTAAAAAGGGCACACATGTAATTTAATGAAAAGGTAGGGTAAATGATTATAAACAAGTTCAAAAATGGGCTTAAAACTACAAATTTCTCATATATATTTATGTCCAGTTCAAATTAGGAAAACTTATAACAAATAACTAAAATAAAGGAAAACAATTTAACATTTCAAAGTATCTTAAGGAGGTGTTTGTTTTAACTGTTGAGATGCAACTTGTAGCTATATAGTTCCCAATAGATAGAAAAATCCAATTGGTTAAATTTTTTAAAAAGGAGTTGGTAGTTGTTAGATACCAAAACAACACTAGCTCATATAAACTCCAATTTGAAGATTTTCATGAAAAATTTTTATATTTACTATATTATCTTTACCTTTTTAACTTTAACTAATTATCATTACTTAATAAATTAGTATTTGGATAACTAGTACAAGTGTTAACAAAATATTAATATTATAGTTATTAACAATATTAACCACATAAATAAAAATATTAATAATTTTATTAATAAAAAAATTTACTAACTCATTATTTCTAATATTAATTGTAGTAATAATATTAGTATTTTATTTAAAATAGATTGTCTAATAAAAATAGAGATATTCATTTTTTGAAATTAGGTAAATAAAACTATCTATAATATTTTTTTATTATAAACATTAAATAACTTTTTGCCATACATACTTGTTAACCTTATGCATGATCAACTTCTCTATTTTGACCTTAACAAATAGTTTGATTTAACTAACAATGTTTGTTAAGTGTTGTAGATCAAAATTCTATTTAAAAAGAAGCTAAAATTAATCTTGAAAGCTCCATAAGACTTTAATAAATCACTAGAGCCAAATCGAGAGTATTCCACATTGATTACAAGTCAATTCAACCATATAGGCCAGACTCACGAGCAGCCCTCACAATCAAGAGCCAAGTCACGAGTCAAGGGCTCAAATGAGTTAAAGAAAAATCAAAGAACCTGGATTATACATGATCTCCCCACACGGTCATGAGCAGATAGTGAGGAGTGATCTAGACTATGATTCAACAATTCAGCTCATGACCAGGATGCCTTTCTCAAGCCCTCACTATGCTGGACTACTCACAAATGGTGCTTTCACTTATGATTAACTTGTGAGCATAACAAGATAAATGATTGCTGAAGGAAGCCCAAGACTTTGATGAGCTGGACTGCTCATGATTAGGGGTGAGCAAAAATAATCGAGAACCAAACTGAACTGACCCTATTCGGTTCGACTCAATTTTTCTATAATTTTTAAAATTTTGTTTCAAACTGAACAGAAGTATGTTCAATTTGGTCTTACTCTTAAAAATGGGAATAAACTAAATTGAACTGAACTATTATATTATGTCATTTTATATATGTATAGATTTAATACTCTTAACCTAATTTCTTTAAATTTCATTGATGCTTCTCTCTTCTCCTATACACTCTTTTTTTTTTCACTTCCTCTTTACCTAATTTACTTAAATCCCTAGTTCCTTTAATATTAAACAATTCTTTGAAGGTATATAAATTAATTTTTGCTTTATTTTAGAAATTTTTACTATTTTTTAAATATGATTTGCTTGATGGGCAATTAAATTGATTTTTTTTAATAAATTGTTGATTAATTGCATTAATGTGTTCTTTGAATTTGATGGGCAATTAAATTTTAAAGATTAGAAAAGCTAAAACTTATACCATATTGACATTTTTTTTTCATTTGGTGCATATATTTTTTAGAAAATTCTTCATGTTTCCATATTTGTACTTTGTCATTATTAAAAGTTTTCATGGATTTTTAATATTTTACTTATTTTTTTTGTTAATTCTTATGAAATTTTTTTTACCATTTGAATTTTTATTTATCTTGAAAAATGTGTACTTTTAATAAGTTTATTTTTAACTTAATTTAGGTTCAATTTCATTATATTAAAATTAGGCCTATAGAAAAGCTAATCTACAACTCTAACTGAAATTTTAAACCGAGCCGTTAGTTTTAAATAAAATGCATAAATCGAACCTAACTAAACTGAATAATTTTTACTTTGTTTTGTTTATTTTAAAAAAAAAAGTAAACCAAATTGAACCATACTTACTGCTACTCACAATCCTTCATCACAATTGTAAGCAACTTATGAGGCATATCACTCAAGTAACCAACGGCTAATTTTGGCAACCCTCTAGCCCTAATGGTCACATTTTCATGGCTAATGATCATAAGCACCACCTCACAACTGTGAGTAGGCCAATTCCTACAAAAAGAAAAATTGCATTAATTGCAACTCCATGGAGGTTGAAGACAACTTGAATTCTCCTCAATAACTATTTTATGATCTTCAAGTATAAAAATAAGTCATGGAGACTCATTCAAGAGTTACACACTTTGGTTGTTGAAAATTTTTCCTTAGCATTCATTAAACATTTAATATTCACTTTTCTTTCTGTTTATTTAACTATTTTTTTAAGTGTGGGTTGTGTGTTAGATTTAAGTCTCTTATTCTTCTATTTTCTGGGGTTTTAGAAAGGGGAAGTGAGGACTTATTCAAGTGTAAAAGGTTTAAGTGTTCTCCTATTGAAAAGACTTAGGTAATTGGTTAATAGTAATCCTAAATCTCTTGGTTATAAGGTTCAAGTTGAGCTTAAAACTCAAACTTGTAAAAATCAATCTAAGGGAATAAATTATGGTGATTCAAAAATCCTAACTTAGGAGAGTAAGTTAGAGATGTAGGTTTGTTGATAAACTGAACTCCTAAAACTCTTATTTTTAATCTTCTTTTATTGGGTTTCGTAATACATAACGTAACGAAAAAATAAAACTTTTAACAACAAAACCCATAACTCAGAACCATGTAATTTGACTTAGATTAATTGAGAGGGTTTTTAAACACTCACCAAGATTATCTACTAGTAAGATAGTTGGAAGGAAGGGGGGTTCACTCTGGTGACACCCTACCTCGAGCTTTTTATGTTTTCTTATCGGATTAAGACATCATCAAAAGATCACGTCCTCTACGGTATCCATATGAACAAGATGCTCCAAAGCAAAGTAGGCCTACTAGAACCTCTGTTCTCACACAACATGTTTTCTCTCTATGTCTTTTCTTTTCATAAAAAGAAGTGTAGGAAGAAAGAGAAAATATGGCTTAACCTTGTTACTAAACCCTAGAGAATAAGATGTATTTATAGCCATCCTTTCTAGGGTTTCATATATCTCCACTTACTAAAATAGTTTTGGTAAGTTTAAACTTATTTTTCTATTTTGATTCTAATTCCAAATTAGAATAATTTCCTATTTATTTTAGATAACTCTTACTTTAAATTAATTAGGAAATAAATAAATAAATAAATAAATATACTTATTTATTTAATCTTACATAGAGATAATTATTAAGCTTATTAACCCAAGTCTATTTTAGGCTTATTCTAAGTGTGCAACCCTATAGGTTCACACAACGTTGACAGTGGGCCTAAAACTCCCATTTCATCCCATAAGTCATAATTGGTCATTAGCAAGACATTATGACTACCCAAGTTGTGTGGAGGTCGATAATCCAACATAACCTAATACACAACGTGTACTATAGTCCTTTTGTCACATGATATCTTGATTGAAGGCATGGATTATGTCATCCTTATATTATTTAATCATATCATTTCTCGATCCCAAGTAGACTGACACTGATAACTCTTTATCATTCTAGCATGGCCATGCATTTCTCCTTAGTCTAACTTATTGAGGGGCCCAACATATATCTTCTTAAAATTACTGAAGGACAAATTCCATCTTAACCACTCACATTCCTCATTTTATATCCAATCACAACTTCTTTTACCATCTAGTTAAAGTATGGTCTAGGGATGTGTTAAAATACAAAATTTATCATACAGGAAACCATGGTGATCACAGGTCAGAGTACTCAAATAATACTATTGTGATGAGAGTTACCTATGATAATAATCCATGTGGTATTCTGAAAGTGGGTTAATCCAGTACATCATTTCCCTAAATATGTACCTATGGGTTTGACTTAATATCTCATATATATGATCAGTAAAACTTAATCATCAATCAACCTTATATTAGTCTTTATTCATTGTTATTCCTATAACAATAATTGATTAGGGATATTTAGATTAGAATTCAAGTATTACCTAAGAATTTTACTATCAAGTCACATACTTGATGATCTTAGCATAATTAATTAATCAAGGATAATACTAGAATTAGCCAGTAATAATAACAATGCCTCTTTATTATTAAAATAGAAATATGACAATGTCAAAGTATGGTCATTACATAATTAGCCTAGGTTTTAACTCTCTTCTTATTTTAAATTTTTGTTAAACATATCCCAAAACCTTAAAAGCCCTATTCCCTCCCCCTTAGGGATGTTATAATTGGTATAAGAGCTTGACTTCTTGGTACTTAATTGTAAGAAAAAAAGATCATGGGGAATAAATCTTTAAACTTTTTCATCTCTTAAACCCTTCTTTGATGTTAGTGATTGCCTATATTAGAAGTTTAATATGGAATTATACTTGGATAATGATCCAATTAGACTTTTGGATGTTATTCTAAATGGTTGGGAACCACCTAAAATAATAATAGATGGTGTTGAAACCACCCTCACAAGAAGTTAATGGTCAAATGATTAAAAAGAAGAAATCCACAATAACAAAAAGGCCATGGCAATCTTACTTTCCTCTATATCTAAAGAAGAGAGAGGCAAAGTTCAACACTATTAATCCAAAAAAAGAAGTATGGGAAACTCTTAAAAAAACTATACAGGAAATGTGCAAGTGAGAAGCAAGAAAGTTCAACTTCAAATGTATGAAAATGAGCTTTTTAAGATGAAGCCATAAAAATCAATAACAGAGATGAAAAATTGCCTCAATTCTCTTCTAACTACTATCAAGAAACTTAGAAAGCACCTCTCCAAGGAAGACATTAACATTAATATTGTAAGAATCCCACCTAAGAAAGATTGGGAATCTAGAATTACTTCAATTGAGGAAGCTTATAACCTCTAAACTCTCTCAACTGACATTCTCATTAGGAAGCTCCTTACACATAAGCTTACACTAAAGTAAAGAGAAGATAAGAAGGATGAGAAAAAAGACAAGAAAAAGGGAATTTCATTGAAGGCCATTCAAGAAGCAAGTGATGATGAGAGCCTTATTGATTCTAGTGAAGATGATGATGAAATAGCTATAATCATTAAAGGATTCAAGACATTCTTGAAAAGAAAAAGCTTCTCAAGACAAAGAGATAATAAGAAGTACGTTGGCAAAAAGAATAACAAGGTTAATTATTATGAATGTAAGAAACCATTACATATTAAGAATGAGTGCCCAAGATTGAAGTTCAAGAACAATGGAGCAAAGGACAAGAAGAAAGCCTTTAAATCTTCATAGGATGACTCCTTCGAATCAAAAAAGGAAGAGGAGCAACAAGAAGTGGTCAACCTTTGTTTCATGGCTCTTAAAGATAAAAATGAGTTACCATTTACTTCTCACTCTTTTTGTGATGATTGTAATGATGATGATGATGAGATCTTTATTATAAGCAAACTTATACTTAAATGCAAAAGTTTATACTTTAAGAAAAAGCTTTACTAGCATGAGCTCTCTAACTTGTCCAAGGATTTTGAAAACTTGAAAAATGATTTCTCAAAACTTATTGAATCAAATAAAAAACTTTCACATGATTTGAAATATTCTATCCCCTTAAAGGATTAACTCAAGAACACTAATGATGAAAATCTTAAGCTTTTTAGAGAAGTATTGGACTTAAAAAATCCCATTTCTAAATTCAAAAAGGGAAAATAAATTTTACATTGTCTTATTGATTCCTAAAACCTCTATAAGAATACCCATGGACTTGGATAAATTAATGGAATATCTTTTTCATTATCATTATATATAAAATTTGTTTAACCTTCTTGTGATTCTTCTCCTTCTACTTCTAAGCCTTTTGAGACTCAAGCTCTCAAGACTAAATTATCTCATACTTTTAGTGTTAAGGCTAAGTCTTTTAAGACTTAACCATCCTTGATACAAAGGTGTAAGGTATAAGCCAAAAGATCCCTACCTAGATATGCTTACATATACACTAGAAGAAACTCTACAAAGCATGCATCTCAATCTTACATTTCTCATCATTGTGAATGTATATTTTACATGCATCCTAGAATACAACAATAAACTAGGATCCACACTTAAAACTCTTATGCTCAACGAAATATGCGTAAGTCATAAATAGAAGGCATGATCATTCAATTAAAAAATAGATTTGCCAATTTTGAATGCTTTTATTGCATGACCAAAGGTCGCACTAGTAATGTATGCTTCTATAGAAGATTACAATTACAATTATTTCATTAGACTACTTTGAGACTAACCAACCTAGACCAAAGAAGGTTTGGTTTTAAAAGGTTGTTTAAATGTATTGCTTGTAGGTGTGCTTGAAGTATACAAAGATTAAAAGTCAATGGTACTTAGATAGTGGATGTTCAAGGCATATAACATAGATAAGAATCAATTCACTTCCCTTAAAGCCAAAGATAGAGGAAATGTCACTTTTGGAGACAATGCAAAAAGGAAGATAGTTGGAATTGGAAAGATAGGTAGCACTCAAACCTTATCTATTCATCATGTGTTATTAGTTGATGGTTTAAAGCATAATCTATTAAGTATTAGTCAACTTTGTGACATGAGAAATAAGGTCACTTTTTACCCTAAGAATTGCTTTATTAGTAGCCTAAAAGATGACAAAGTAGTCTTTAGTGATGAAAGAGTTGGCAATGTCTACATTATTGACTTAAATAAAGTTGATACTAAAGACTTTATATGTCTAATATCTATTTCAACACATGGACTTGGCATAAAAGCCTTGGATATGCTAACTTTAAGCTCTTAGATAACATTAGTAAAAATGAACTTGTGGATGGATTGCGCAAACTCAAGTTCATAAAAGACAAGACTTGTAATGCTTACAAAAAAAATGGATGGCAAACTAAGTCATCTTTCAAACTTAAAAATAAGATGTCCACCTCTATTCCTTTACAACTCATTCATATGAAAATATTTGCACTAACTAGAGTTTCTAGCTTGGGTAGAGTGCATTATGCATTTGTGCTTATGGGTTATTACTTTAAATTTACTTAGTTGTAGTTCTTTGCTTATAAGAATGATGCTTTTAAAGCTTTTTAAAACTTTGCTAAAAAATTTCAAAAGGAAAAAGGTTTTTGCATTTCCTCTATTGGAAGTGATCATGGAACCAAATTTGAAAATGAGTTTTTAAAAGCTATTACAATGAAAATGGAATCTTTCATAACCATTCTTCACCTAGAACTCCATAATAAAATGGAGTTATAAAAGGGGAAAATAGAAATCTAGTGAATATGGCTAGAACAATGCTTCTTGAATATAGTTTGCCACTATACTTTTGGGTGGAAGCCATCAACATCACTTACTATATTGCAAATAGATTTTTCAAAAGACCTCTTTTAAATAAAACCTCTTATGAGCTATAGAATAATTAAAAACCTAAGATCTTTTATCTAAGAGTGTTTGCTTGCAAATACTTTATATTAAACACCAAGGATAACCTTGGGAAATTTGATTCAAAAGCCAATAAAGGAATCTTTATGGGCTACTCCACTTCAAGAAAATCTTATAAAATCTTTAACAAAATAACTATAGTGGTTGAAGAGTCCATGTATGTTATTTTTTTTATGAATCTAACCCACTTGATCCTAGAAAAGATTTTATTTTTGTTGACAATATTGTAGAGGACTTTTATAGAGATGAATATTCAAGAAAGGGATGCTAATAAACCATTGTAAGTTGATAAGCCTAGTAAGGAACATGTGAAAAGACTAAGAAACCCACCTTAAAAGATGAACTTCCAAAAGAATGGTAATTCAAGAAAGTTCACCCATAAGACCTTATTATTGGTGACACCTCAAAGGGGCAACTATTAGATCACTCTTTAAGTCTTAAGTAAACTTAGCGTTTATCTCTTAAATTGAACCTAAGAATGTTGATGATACTTTATGTGATGAGTTTTGGGTCCTTGCTATGCAAGAAGAACTCAACCAATTTGAGAGAAATAAAGTATGGAATTCAGTTCCTAGACCTAAATATCATCCTATTATAGGCACTAAATGAGTATTTAGAAATAAGATGAATGAACATGGTAGCTAGTTATTGTTATTTATAAGTGTTATGAAAAAAACAAAAACTCAAGGACTTTGGCATTGAGATTGATCACATTCCTATAAAATATGATAATACAAGGGCAATAAACTTGAGTAAGAATCCCATTCAACATTCTAGAACTAAAGATATAGATATTAGGCATTATTTCTTGTGAGATCATATTCAAAATGGTGATATATCACTTGTGTTTGTTGATACTAACAATCAACTTGAAAATATATTCACTAAACCTCTTAATGAGGAAAGATTGAATTATACCAAGTAAGAAATAAGGATACTAGATGGATTTAGTCTAATATAATGTTTGTTCTTATTTTAGTCTTGCTTGATTGAATCAATTGAATATATTCCTTCATCTTATACTTGATATTCATGATTATTTATCTTATTTATATTTGCAATTAATTAATTAATCTTTGAAATTAATTATTAATCTTGCAAATATTAAAAGTCCATCATTTATATTTGACCTTTACATGATAAAAAAATTACAAAATAATCCTCTCTTATGATTGAAAATTATCTTTTTTGTATTCTTTTTATTCTGTTAATTTAGTCCAGAAGTACCTAATTACCACAACTTTTCAAATTTTTTGGACTTCATTATAACTTTTTTGAAAGTTTAAGGACCAATATGAATTTTTCTAATGACTATGGCAACTTTTAATAAGGATCATGACATTGCTTAGATTCTCCATTGCTCATGGTCCTTGCTCACTATCGTAAGTGTATATCATGAGATGTCCTCGCAATTGTGATGGAATACCTACGGCCGTGACCAGTTACTTGACAGAACTAAGAAAATGTTTTTGCACCTTTTTTCATGTACCAATGTAACTCTTGCTTCTCCCAATGACTCCACAATCCAATAAATTGATTTTATCCTCATCTAATGGCTAAAATTAACTCTTTTTCTCTATAAATTCCTAACTATTAACCCTAATTTCTTTAGTTTGCATACAAACCCCACAAATTCACTTTTTTCTCATTTATTCTCCTCTTTACTATTTTCTCTTTAACCTTTGCTCTTCTTATGGCTACTAAAAGAAGCACAAGAAACATAATATCAACTCAAGAAGAACCTTCATCTTCTTAATCAATAAGAGCTACCAAATATCAAATCAAGAAGAACCCTCTTTTACTTTATACCCCCATTAAGATTCAAAACTGTAATAATGCTTTTTCAAGGAGATCCATCATCCCCTCTCGCTACATGTCCAAAGTTTCTCTTTAATCACTTGGTTATTATGATCAAGTGAAGACTTTTCTTGAAAAAAAAAATGGTATGTTTGAGTTTGCTTTCAATCCTTTTAAAACCTCTCCTACTTTTGTGTATGAGTTCCTCTTTTCACTTTGCCTTAGAACTAACCACATAGATGGGTAATATGAATTTTAAATTAGGGGGAAGGGAGAGATTTCTTACCAAAGAAGACTTTGATGCTCTCTTTGGTTTTCTATTAAGAGGTCTTCGATAATCAAACACTCTTTGGACCCCTAATTCCTTTTAGGTTTCTTATGCCAAAGCTAATGTTGATCCATTCATTACCAGTCAATCTAAATCCTCTTCTTTTTTCTTTCAAGGCAATGTGGTATATCCTCCATTTCATTACCTACACCTTTTATACTAGTGATGTGAGTTAGAATGTATACCATAGCTTCTATGGCTAAATATAGGATAAGCAAGGGGTAGAACACAGAGAATAATGGGAAATCAAGTATTAACTGGATAAATACTAAGATGAATAGGTTTACCAATAATCAAGTAGTAATTAATCAAATTATAGATCTAATTTAAATAGTAAAATCCTAAACTATGCAATTAGTAAGAAATAAAATAATAATAAGAAAATATTCAAAGAAGTAGAGGTGGAGATTACAATATAGAATAGAACAATGAATTATTAACACAAAATGATTATATTAACTATGAATGTAATGATTGGAGAATATGACCTAAAATCCTTAAGAGCAACTATTGTTGTCAAATAAGGGTGTTTCCATTTAGAGTCTATAAGCACTCTCATGTCATTGTAGAGATAAATAAAAACCATGAAGTTCTTTACCAATTCTTTAATCCCTCAAAGTGGATTCTTGTCTCCAGGTATTTTTCTAACCTTTAAGTGAATTCAATTATTTTTCCATTAAATTTCCCAACTCTTATTATGAATATTTGACTAAACATCATATATGATGATCAAGCATATATAAATTAAATAATTTATTTAAAAATGAAAAATAAATAATATAATTCCTTGAAACTATCTTCCATTAAAATTCTAACCTTATAAGCAATTAGTCTTGATATATAATTAATAATAACATAAACACAATAAAATAATATTCAAAAACCAAGAGAACTATAGAAATGAAGAGTTAGAAACACTTAGCATTGAATTTTGAGTCTCTAAGAATCTCTTTAGATAATAACTTGATGAATGAAAATGTCTACAAGGCAAATGCTCTTTTGGTCTTCCTTCAATATCAACTTCAAGTTCCAACTATGAATGTTCTAATAATAATATTTATCACTCTCTAATTTTTAATTATATATATCTATATCCTTTTTAGACACAAAAATAAAGTACTTATATGTTCTAAAGTTAATAGCCATAGGGTATAAGTCATGACAAAAAAAAAGCTATAAATCTTAGTGAAGGATCACATTGCTTCAATATTGGTAATTAATTTAAGGGCATTTTATGAAATCCAAATGAGTGAATTAGGTATAAGTGTCTTCATAAAAATTATAACCTTATGAATTATATTTCTATAGCCATTTGAATCACTTAAATCTAAGTTTTGTAAAGGAAGTTATGGTTAAAAGAGTGCAACATGGTCTAGAGGGTCATGTCTCTTCACACAGTGCCGAGTCATGATGGTTGGTGCTGACTCATGACAAAGACATCTTATGCCAAGTAGTAATAGTCCAAAAACACTCCAAAGCTTGCTTCCTTTATTCTTTTGACCTTGAATGACTTCAATATGTCTATATAACTTTTATAAGCTTCAAACAAACTTCAAAAGCATCTATAAGCCATTCAAATTCATATAAATTTACCAAGAACAATGGAGATCAAAATCATTTGTAATTATGAATGAAATGCATGAAAACTAAACTAAAATGTGTACTAAATGCAACCTAAATATGCATGAAACATCCTAAAACTACTATGCTAATTGCAATGTATCACCTAGAGGACTTAGCAATTAGGTTATTTCCTTGATGATTTATTTCTTCTCCATTGCATTTTTTTACAACATTGAGGTTGAATTGGGTAGATAATTGCAATTAAAATTTTGGCTTGTAAGCGAAAGTGTGAATGGAAGTATTTATATTGGGGGAATTATCTCTAGAATTGTTGAACACTTTCATCTCACCTATAACACTCAAGATTCCTTACCTTATTCTCTTCTTTATGAAACTTTCCTAAAAAATTCAAAATAATTTAAGAAATTGGGTAAGCAATTGATATGGAAAGTTGAGGAAGAATAAGTTGATGAAGAACTTGCCCAAGATCTTGAAGATATTGAGCAAATTAATAATTTGGGACTTGAGGGAGTTAGCCTTAAGGGAGAATAAGAACTAACATAAGCTCTACCCCGTTCCATGCCTCAAAGAAAGAGAGCAAGAGGTCCCTCAACCTTTTAAAGTGTGGATGATGAACCCATTTGTGTTGGAAGTCCCTTTAATCACTTGTCCATTGTGGAATCAAATTTCAATACTCAATTTGATTAAGTAGAAATTAAGCTTAATTGATTTGACTACCGAATGGACCATATTGACTATGACATCCACCAACTTTATGCTTATCATAACATTCAATGTTCTTAGTCTCCTCCTTCTCAGCCTTCTCAAAGTCCTTATTCCCAAGAAGGAGACACTCAAAAAGCTCAAGAGGACTAAGATCCTAGTGTTTAGTTTTTCATGTTTTCTCTTTCTTATTATTATTTAATTTACTTTGTTTTGGTTATTTTTCTTTTTAAATGTTGGACTAGATCTTTATCCTTTTAAAATGTATTAGTTTTAATTAGTTTTTCCATATTTTATGTAGTAAATTTTTTTCTTATTAATACAATTTCCTTTTTTTATGCATTATTATTGCCTTGTCTATCTATTCCTTTTTTATCTTTGCCAAATGGGGAGAAGTTATTTGATTTGTGCAAATTTTGTAGTTGTTACAACTTTCAATTACTATAATTAAAGCTTTCAATTGCTCTAATAGTTGCTCTAGTTGTTACAATATTTGATTATGCTTCCCATACCTTTAAATGTTATATTAAGTACAATGCTTGATTAACATTTAACTTTTGAATGCTCTAATTAATCATTCTAATTGATGAACCTAATTAAGTACTACTCTTGTAAAATAATTTTAAAGATGCACACATTTAGGGGGAGCTATATCATACACACTTGCATTACATATTGCACATATTCACCAATTACAACACTAAGGGGGAGCTACACACTTGTACCATGATTATGCATAAATCTTCATTAAATTGGTTATCAAAATCAAAAAGGGGGAGATTATTGACCTTATGCATGATCAACCTCTCTATTTTGACTTTAACAAATAATTTGAATTTAGTAACAATGTTTGCTAAATGTTGTAGATTAAAATTCTATTTAGAAAGAAGCTAAAATTAATCTTGAAAGCTAACTGAGACTTGAACAAACCAGTAGAGCCAAATGAACAATATTCCGCATTAATTACAAGTCAATTCAAGCATATAGGCAAGACTCACAAGTAACCCTAATGATCGGGAGTCGAATCAAGAGCTAATGGCTCAAATGAGTTCAAGAAAAATTAAGGAGCCTAGATTGCTCTCGATCTCCCCTTACGGTCGTGAGTAGATCATGACGAGTGATCCAGACTATGATTCAATAATTTATCTCATGACTAGGATGCCTTTCTCAAGCCCTCACTATGTTGACTGCTCATGAATGGTGCTTATGCTCGTGACCAACTTGTGAGCATAATAGGATCGATGATTGCTAAAGGAGCCCCAAGACTTAAATGAGCTTGGCTGTTCATGATCCCTTATCATAATTGTTAGCAGCTCATGAGGCACATCACTCAAGTAACCAATTGCAAATTATGACAACCCTTTAGCCCTAACGGTCATATTTTCATGGTTCATAATCATGAGCATCTCCACAAAACTATAAGCATGCCAATTCCTGCAAAAAGTAGAATTGCATTAATTGCAACTCTATAGAGGTTGAAGATGACTTAAATATGCTCCTCAATAGCTCATTTATGATCTCCAAGTATAAAAATAAGTCTTGGAGACTCATTCAAGAGTTATAAACTTTGGTTGTTGAAAAGTTTTCCTTAGCATTCATTAAGCATTCAATATTCTCTTTTATCTTCTCTATATTAAACTACTTTTTTGAGTGTGGGCTGTGTGTTAGATTTAAGTCTCTTCTTCTTCTATTTTTATGGGGTTTTAGAAAAGGGAGTGAAGACTTATTCAAGTGTGAAAGGTTTAAGTGTTCTCCTATTGAAAAAACTTGGGTAATTGGCTAAGAGTAATCCTAAAACTATTGGTTGTAAGGTTAAAGTTTAGCCTAAAATTCAAACTTGTAAAAATCAATCTAAGGGAATAGATTGTAGTAATTCAAAAATCCTAACTCGGGAGAGTTAGGTGGAGAAGTAGGTTTGTTAATAAACCAAACTCTTTAAACTCTTGTATTCAATCTTCTTTAACTCTTTTCTTAAGTTAAATTTGTGTTAAATCACCTCCTAAAATCTTAAAGACCATATTCACCCCTCTAGTGCTATTACAATTCTATTGCTAATATTTATATTATATACTATACATAATGTCTATATATATATACTATCAACAATCAGTACTATAATTTTACCAAATACTTAGTATAGATTAGCTATCAGCCACGAGTTAGCAGCTATCACCTATCAACTATCAATAACAGTTATAAGCTATTAGCAATAGTTTAACCAAATCGACCCTAAAATTTAGTGGAGATATTGAAGCCCTTAAATTTTTCTAGATTGTAATGTCTGTTGCATGCCCAAAATTGACGGTGACTTCCAAAATTTATTCTGATTAACTATCAATAGTATTATTTTTTAATTATGTTTTTATTTTTCTCAGGGCTTGAGGTGATCATACAAATGAATGGGTGGTGGATGGAAATAATACATTTGGTAGACATTTCTTTTATGTATGATATTCATCCATTGTGATATTTCTATTATGTACGAAGTCCTCGCATATTGGTGACTTGTATTTGAAGTCACTGTTACATAATTAAATTTAGTAGCTAACTTCTATGATTAACTACTTATTTTATTGCAAGAATCTTGATCGAAATTTTCAATAATCATTGTGGGGGCAGAAACAATGGAACGAATATCATAGTTTCCATTAAACAAAGCTCAAGAATAAATGGATTATTTTTTCTTATTTTCACAATGAGAGTCAAGCATTATCACCACAAGCAAATAATTAATTATTAATTGAATGAATAATAATTTGTAATTTACTTCTCCAACATTCATGAACAGCCTATCTGCCTCGAGGTCTTTACTCCCAACGACCCAACATGGAACTATCGGGGGAAACAACTTAATCTATTCAGGAACATGGGTTGACACCAAATTAGTGCTAAGCAAATAATTAATTTTTGATAATTCATATGACCATAACAATAATAGCAGTATCAAGAAAGATTATATTATGGATCACCCAATCTATAAGTTGGTATTAAATTATAATATTTTTCTTGGTTTAAAAAACTATATAAAAAAAAACTGCAAGATAAAACAAGTAAAAAAAAAACTTAAGTTTTGATGATTATGAAGGTAGTGTAAACTTTTCTGAAGTATGAATTTTTTTCCCTTGAATTGCAGATAAAATATTTAATTTTTATCTTTTAGTGTGTGCATGTGTATATAGTTTATTAATTTTGAATTAATATATTAATTTTATAATTATTTATTTTCATAAAATATTTAATACTTTTTAATCCACAACATATATTAATTATTAAAAAGTTCAATGTATACCATAATTCCTGGAAAGATATTGCTAGCTGACATGTTTCCTATGTTTATTATCCCTACTTTAAATTCAAATTTAATGGTTAATTTACTGAAAAAAAAAAAAAAAAAGTGGTTATTGGTTAGCTAGTACAATCTCACCAATTGATTTTGAATCCAATCGTTGAAATTATTTAACTGAGATTGTAGAAATATGACCCACCATTTTTATTTTACAACTACCTATCATGTTAATTAAAAAATCACAGTATGCAAATCCAAACTCTGTAATGCTTGAGTTCAAATGGATTAATTGTTATTTTAATGTCTTAATACTTTATCCAATAAAAAATGGCACTTAGAAAAATGGGAAAGGGCATAACTAATATTAAAATTCTTAAAGACAAGTTAAGAAAACTAGTGGTTAAATAATTATTTTTTAATAAAAATATATAATACATGTAAAGTTACAGTGTTCAGTATTAATTTTTGAATAAAAAATACAACATTGATTAAAAAGTAGATAATTTACAGACTTTACTTGAATTAAAATATGTTAGATTAACAAACTTACATGAACAATGTAAGAAATTATAAATTAAAAAATTTACATAAATTATTAAATTGTTACATAATTTAAATTATGCGTATTTATTGAGCGGGTTATGCATTTGTTTCTTTATTTTTATAATTTTATTATTAATAATGTGTTAAAGAACTGCATAAAAAATTAAGTTATGTAATTAAACATGATATTTACATTATCCATCAAATATTTACATAATGAAAAGAAAATCATATTTATGAAGCAAAAGTTCAATTTATTTATTTATGTAAATAATTCACTGAAATATCTAAAAACAATTATCGATGTAAAATTAAATTTTAATAAGCTATTGGTGTTAAAAATTAATGTTTTGATTTTTTTTTTAAAGGCAAAAGGTTAAAAACATTCTTGAATTTTTGTGAAAGAGCACATAACAACTTAGATTTAGTATAGATTTATTGAAGCTCGCAAACTTTTAGAAATTGTCCAAATAGCACTTTTTTTTAACGTCTCTATTTAGGAGACGTTAAACTTTAACTATTGGGATTATAAAAGTTTAAAAAAAGTCCTTAATATTTTATTTTATACAATTAAGTTTTAAGTATTTTAAAATTCAAAATATTTATTTATTTATTTCTTATTAATTAAAATTTTATTTAAATTTTTTTAGAGTGAAAAATTCTTTTTAAGAAATTAATTATCTTTTAAAATTAATTGATTCTTAAAAAATATTTATTTTAAAGCACATATAACTTGTTTTCTTCAAATAATTTTTAAGGCACAAAAATTATTGGCCAAATTTATTTAAGAGTGTAAAAATCATCATAAAAAAGTATTGATCTAAATTATTTTAAAATATATATTTTTATTTTTAACAAACAATTTTAGAGTGTAAAAATTTTAATTCTTATAAAAATTATTATAAATAGAGATAATTTCATAGCAAAGAATGCAAGAAATTCAGCTCTTGACAAGAAAAGATCATCATGATTCAACATTCAAGATGAAAAGCATACTATTTCACAATAATTTTTATAAGAATAAACAATTGTACACTCTAAAATTATTTTTTTAAGAATAAAAATACATAATTTAGAATAATATTGATCAATAATTTTTTTAATGATAATTTTTACACTTTTAAATAAATTTTACTATTAATTTTTATGCTTTAAAATAATTTTTAAGAAAAAAGTAACCTATACTTCAAAATAAATAAATTTCACTACAAAAAAATAGAAAGATTAGCGACTGTTGAATCCGTTGTTAAACAAATCAGAAACAGAATAGTGATGTATACAGCTGGCAGGTAAAATAATAGTTGCTAGCATAATTAGCAATGAAATATTTAGTTTGTCTCAAAGTTTAATGGCAGATTAACGACAAATAAGTTTAACAACGGAAGAAAATCAATCATTATTTTTTAGTCCCAGAATATTTGATCGTTAATTTTTTTGAAAAATTAGAGATAATTATTTGAATCCATCACTAACCTTAATTATTAAAAAAATAAATCATTAATATTTGCAACGTGAAAATGCCTTAGAGGGGTGAATAAGGCTAATTGAAGTTTAGAGGAAAATTGAAAATTTAAAGTGAAAATTAAAGGTAATTTAGGAAGAATGAATGTTAACAAGAATAAGATCAAGAAACAAAAATTGAACACAAAGAATTAAAAGAGTTCAGTTTATCAATCAAACGAACGTCTCCAGCTAACTTATCCACAAGTTAGAATTTTCATTCACACACACCAATCTTATTCCCAAAATTGATTACAAGATGGTATTTTCAATGACTCACACCAAACCTTACAACAATGAGTTTTTTAGGCTCACTAAAAACCTTTTCCCAAGTGTTTTTAAGATTCACATTGATACGATCCACAAAGGGTTAATTTATGAAGTTTACATATCAATATAGTGAAGTACAAAGCTTGGACAAATTTTTGACTTATTTTCTATTTTGGAGTCAATAAGGAATATTCAAGAAGATTCTAAAAAATATTAGAAGATTCAAAGATATTCCAAGTCAAAGTCAACAAGTCAAATTCAACAAGTCAAATTCAAAGTGAACAGTCAAAGTCAATGGTCAACATCTAACTTGACATGTGACATGGCATGCTTCAAAACATAGTTGTCATTAGTTGTTTGTATAGTTGTCATGAGTTGTCAATTTGACTTTTCAATGTTTAGTTGTCATGAGTTGTCAATTTAACTTTTCAAATCTTAGTTGTCATTAGTTGTTATATTTTTGAAGGGTCCTATTTAGTAAAGGATTTTCCTTTATATGTGTCTTTAGGAATAAGTAAGAAAACCTATTTCTTAAAGGATTAGGATGTTTACATGCCTATATAAAGGTCATATCAATGTAGTACAAATTAGAACAAGTTTAATCAATTAAATTTCAATTCTTGTGAGGTTAAAGTTCTTCTCTTTTGTTCTTAAAAGAACTTTAATGAATTTATCAAGTGAAGGCTTGGTATATTCAAACCTAGTTTAATTTAGACTTAAAATTGACTTTGTTAATCTTAGGTTTATATTAACAACCTTTAATTCTTTATAATTAAGGTTCTTAAGTGCAGGTTGTTTAAGGGTCTTGTTGGGAATTAAAGTTTCTTTTTGCTTGATTTATGAACGATCATTGGCAAAGTTATCAAGATTAAATACGGGTTTGGTACAAGTTAACCAAGTTCATATCACACACTTAACCCTTTCCACAAAAATTTTCAAAGCTAACTCAAAACCTTTAAAACAAGTTATTTTTCAAGGATCATCAACAACCCAATGAGAAAGAACCTCACTACCCACTTCTTCAACCCCAAAGAATTTGTAAAAAAGAGAATCCTAACTCTATTACTTGCCCAACTCTCACAAGAATGGTATACACAAACTCAATAAGATTTTGTTTACAAACAAAGAATATTCAAAAGGAAAATATGAAAGAAACCATTATATAGCTCAATGATTGTTACATAATAAATTTGTTCCTCAAAGTCTCTAACTCTTCAAATGATACCTTTGATCTTTTATTTATCGTGGAGGGGCTAAAATATGGTTGTTAGAGCTTTGATATTTATCCCCAGAAAAACTCTATTTTTTTTAATGTTTCTTTCACTTTTTGTAAGAGAAATAGTGCTCATGGTTGTGATGGGAGGTGTCACGATCGTGACCTTTAGTTTCATAGCCGTTGGAGCTTTAAAAAATAGCAATAAGTGAAATATTAAACCAAATTAAAATACACACTTAAACACACATATTAGTAAATTAAAATTGATTGTTAAAGTCAAAACCTAACTAATCATTAAGGAATCATGTCAACACTTAAAGTTCAATTTAAACAATCCATTTAGGAATGCTTTTAACAGATTTTAAATTAATTTAAAAGCCCAACAACAAATGCTCTAAAATATCATTTTGAAGTTAACAAATCAAAGGAACATAAAACTATATTAGGATTAAAATCTTTTGAGAGAAATCATTTCATAAAGGAGTTTATGACTTCAAATCAGTGTGTATAATGGAAAGCTATCAATGTAAATAATCCAAACCCACTAAAATGTGAAAATACAAATCTCTTTAACCTTACTAATAGGCAATTCACAATAATCACTATGCTTAATTAGGGTTAAGAGATTATCCCTTAAATACTCAAAAAACCATACAAACACGTTGTCTATTAGGACCTAAATGCTTAAAATGATCAAAAAGCTTTAGAACACATTTTTTTCATCAGCTTCTCCATCTCCAATATGTTGCAAGATGATTATCTCATGCATGGTAGCTTCACTATAGTATTGAGCACTTTTTTGTTAGAGAAGATAAAAGTCCGAGAACAAATCAATTAATGGCAACAACTCTAGAAATGGAATTTAAAGTGATGATTGGCAATAAAATCAAATGGACAAACACACCGAAAGAGTAGACTAGACAATGCCAAGAAGATGATTAGCAATGGAGGTTTTTGCTCCAATAATAAAAAAAAATTTTGGATAAGGAGTTGGTTGTGGTTTTTCTTTTATTCTTCTTTTTGATATTAGAAAAATTAAATTTTGATTAGAAAAAAAAAACTAAACAATCCATTCAAATTTCTCAAAAACAAAAAACACTAAGAACCCATTACGTAAAATTTCATAATTCAAATTCATAAAAGATAGCAATAACTAATACAAATTGCAAATACTTGTAAGACTGAGATCATATCCAAGCCATGCTCCACACTATTTTTTTTATTCAACTACAAAATATAAAGGGAAAATATACAAATGATTTATCGTAGGAAGAGAATTGAAAAATTGAAAATAAAAAATTAAATGAGAGCTTTGATTGGGTACCAAAAATTGGTCATGAAAGTAGGAAAGTGAACTATCCAAGAAAACATAGTCCTTGAAAAAAGACGAGTATAATCTGGAAATTGAAAAGGGTAGAACATAGAGAAAAAAGAAATAAAGGGGAAATAAAGAAAATAAGTTATGGGTATTCTTAATAAAAATTCCTTAAAAAAAGTTAAAAGGGAAAAGAGTCTTAAATTTTGTTGCCCTCTACTTCAAAAAGAAAATTTTTTTATTGCCCGCTATTTTTTATTCTTTTTATGACCGAGGCACATTATATTAGCGACCAAATTAAACTATTATTGTAATTGACAACAATTATTTACAACCAGTTAAAAATACATTCACTAAACTTATAGAGACCAGTTTTCTTAATGGTCACTAATGAATAGTTTTCTTGTAGTGCTTTCTAGACTCACTCAAAACCTTTTCCCAAGTGGTTTTAAGGTTCACACTTAAACCTTTCCATAAACATTTTTAAGGCTAACTCAAAACCTTTACAACAAGTTATTTTTTCAAGGATCAATAACAACCCAACGAAACCTCGCTACCCATTTATTCAACTCTATCACTTACCCAACTCTCATCATAAGGGAATTGTAAACTCCCAATTTTGAGATAATAAAATATAGATGTGACAAAGGACACCAATGATAAAAATGTTATAAGTAGGTCTTCAACACTTGAAGTTTGAAACCTTAAAAGTTTAAAAACTCAAAAGTTTGAATACGTTTTTAGAAAGAGTTTCATTGGTTTTTTAAGGACCTAATTGTAATATTTTTTAAGACCTAATTGGAAATTTAATTTCTTTCAGGAGTCTTTTTATAATTAAAAGTTAAAAAAATCAGAATTATGCAATTCCGGTCAGAATTACGTGTTTTCCATCTGTTTTTTGTATTTTTACAGAAAATTAAAATATTTTTCTTGAATTTTGATTGGCTAAAATTTTTTTTCTTAAATTTATTTTTGGGAATTATCTAATTCTTCAGGAAATAAAATTGGAACTCTTTAGCATGTAAGACATAGGGTTTTTTGGTTTTTTTAATCTATAAAAAGAGAGCTTAGGCTCTTGGAAAAGAAAAATAGGAGGAAAAAAAGATTCTCAATCCTCAACATTCTTTTCTGCCATTTTGGCTCTCTTCTTCCTAAGGATCTCTAGACTTTTCTTTAGGCAGTACAAATGTCACGATGCAAATCGGGGAGTTATGACTAGCGCTAAGGAACGAGAATTCTTTCAAATCCGGAATCTATAGCAAGCTTTAAAAATAAAATCATGCAATAAATAAATAAAAATACACCAGAATTAAAAATTAAATCGATATAAAAATAAATACTTAATGTCATATCATAAAATAAAATATTTTACACAATATTCAGAGAAAGGTCTCTTTCATGAAAACAACATTCTACTGATACAAAGCACTACTACTGTAGTTTTCTAGAATATAATAAAAGTTTAGATAAATGATTTGTATAATTTAGTCGGGGCTGAAGAAGTCCGGCGTAGAGGTCTACTACTGAGATTTGATGACAAAGAATGTCCTGAAAAAAATATTGAGGGGAGTCAGACCTCACTGAGTGAATTATTATAATATATATACATGTAATCTAAAACATATACAATCAGGCATCAATATATATATATATACACACACACACACATTTCACACAGATGCTAAAATCCAGTTGTATATATATTGAAATGCAGAAAACATTTATTTAAGTGAAGGATCAAATAGAACCCTAAAATAATCGCAACCTCAAACAAATATCTCACTAGTCACGCAGGCTTACTTAATTCCAAATAAATTCTCTTATTCCATTTTGGACAGTAGACTGGCCCCGAGACACTAAGTCAACCGAGCTCCAGCAGTCTTACTATCAGTGTGATTGGCCTCGAGACACTAGGTTAACCGAGCTCCTGCAATCACATCCATTCTCAATAATCGATCAATCAAATGTCAACTCAATTGATTTAATAACTCAACCCTAAAATCTATCGCACTAGTACGTACACAGTCCTAGTAAGCCCACTAGGTAGCTCATTTTATCGATATCCTTCATATAAACTTAATAATTATTAAAATAATAAAAATGCATAATTTAAATGTAATAGTATTCATTCATAGCAAAAAATACCCATAATATACAGAAAATATACCAATTGTACACTAGAGATATACTAAAAATATTCTAAATATATAAGCCACATATGTACCAAAATAATCATAAATATACTAGAAATATGCCGATTGCATAATAGGAATATATCAAATATATATACGTCACATGTATATTAAAATATACCCAAAAAATAGTAAAAATATACCAAAAATATATTTTACATTTAAAGAAATATTCATATTCAATTTCATTATAAAATTCATGGATGCTAATTTTTATGCATTCTACATGCAATGCATATATAAGATAATAACTCACAAGTTTGTGCTCCTAGAGACTGGTTCGACGGGCCCGGTCCGATAGGGCTCGGTTTCGGCGTAACTAGAAAATAAATAATAGTAACAAATCATAATAAATTCCTAACTTATACTTTTAAAAGAGATTCGATCTTGGAATACAAAAGTCAGACAAACACAAAAATTCATGATCGACCCGACGTCATGTTTTATGAGAATTCTACCAAAAATTTGGTAGAACATATTTTGTAAAACAAACATCTCTGTACTAACAATTAGAGCTGATCATGCATGGAAAACACACTTTTAATACCACAAAGCTCAACACCTTAGGTTGGGACCCCGAACTACACAAATTCCCAATCGAGGTTCACAATTCACCAAAAATCAAATAAAATAATAAATATACTTAAAATCATTAAATTCCACAAATGTCCACAAAATACCCAAATATAATATATTTTAACATTAAGACACTAAATACAATTATTTTCACAACAATTAAATAAAAATCTCAAATATTAATATAATATTAATGAAAATCAAAATTTTCAATAATTCAACATAAAATAGTAAAAATTCACCTTTATATATTCAAATAGCTTAAATATATATTAAAAGTAATTAAAAATCCATTGTAAATAATATATTATTTGAATATAATTTTTAAAAATTAGTATTAATTAGTTAAAAATAGTAAATAATTTATAAAAATCATTTTAATACCCTATATAATTCTAAAATCATCTAAAACACAATATTTAACTATAATTTCCACAAAATTACACAATTAACTCATAAATACAAAATTCACATAATATAAATAATTTTCTCAAAAATTATATTAATTCACCAAAAATTATTTTAATAATTCTTAAATTATTAACTGAAATTACTAACACTAATTTAACTAAATTTCCATTAAAAATAATTAATTAACATAATTATCAAAAATTCAATATTTAATATTAAAATAATAAAAAATTACCCATAATTCAAATTAATTCAAATAAATAAATAAATAATATATTTTTGAGAAGCTAAAGTTGCCAAGATCAACATTTGTGAAGCAAGAATCCATGAATCAATCAATATCAAGTTCAAAAAAAAAAATAAATAACCCTAAAATGTATAAACTAAAAATTAAAGATATTTAAAAATCGAAGAGATTTGAGCTCAAACGGAGCTCGGAAATAAATTCACTAGAGTTAGAGCATTCAAAAGAGACTGAGATGAAGTCCAATGGTGGCTAGAATCCTCACCGGTGTTGATGGAAGCTTCTCTTGGTCAAGCTTCATTTCTGGCACTCTAACATTGATTCAGCGAGTTAAAGGTGGCGGGGAGGTGGAGGAGGAAGGGAGGAGTTGATGGTGGTGAGTGGTAGTTGTGGCTGGTGGTCCGACATGGGTGGAGGGCACTGCACAGACAGTGAGAAGAAGAAGAAGAAAAAAAAAAAGGAGCTTTGACCCAATTTGACTTTTCTATTTTTTTATTTAATTATGAAATTACTAAATTGCCCTTCAATAATAATAATAATAATAATAATAATAATAATAATAATAATAATAATAATATTATTATTATTATTATTATTATTATTATTATTATTATTATTATTATTATTATTATTATTATAATATTATTATTAACTTTACTAGTATCAAGTAATTCCACATAAAATAAATTATTTTACATAAACAATTTCTTAGAATAAAATATATAAATAATATTAGCGAATATCAATAATAATATACAAATAAAATTTAAAATTATTAACACTGCATATTCTAAAATAACTTAATATTATTTAAAATACAAGATCATTACAACAAAAAAATTATTTGTGATTTATTGGTACGAGATTTTTGAGAAGAAGAATAATAAGTTTTAAAGGCCTACTAAAAAATAATGGTGATCTTACTAGTCTGAGGAGCAATTTATTCAGCATCTATAAGCATGATCTTCTCCCTACATTTTTTATTATTTTTATTGAATTTCACTTGAATTTATTTTTACTATAATTTTATTCATTAATCATTGTTTTATCCTTTCTGTGATGGTGATTATGGTGGAGATTACATGATGATCATATTTGGAGGACCAAATTCATAGAGGTCCATGGAATGCCATGGATGGAACCTAGTAGCTAAATGTAGTTTCTAGGTTTTTTTTTATTTAATTGTCTTATTTTTATTTATTTTTGGGATTGTATTAATTCTTTTTTTTTATTATTCTCAATAGTTCATTATAATAGCCCCAATAGTGGGAATAATGAAATTTGGTGTATGTGCTTGTGTGTTTTATTTTAAGTAATTGGTTAGTAAAATTAGGGTTTTTATTCAGAAATTAATTAAAATTAATGGCTATAGAAATTATTAGGTTGTTTAATTAAAATTGAATTAGATTTAAGTTGATAGAATTATGGTTGCCTACTAATTGTTTTGGATATTTTTATTATTTTTGGGCTTGTTTATTTATGTCTATATGTTTTAGGCCCTAGGTCCACATTAAGCTTTAGCCTATTTAAATTTAGGTCTTTTTTTAGGTTTAATTAATGAAAATGCATCTTTAGGCCCATAATTAATTAGATTTAGGGTAGAGATAACTGATGCCCATTTAGTTAATTAGATATAGGCCCACCTAATTTAATTTAATTTAATTAATTTAGACTTAGCCCATTTAATTTAAGTTTTTTCATAATTTGTAGATTTAAAATCATTCTAGAAATAAAACATGTAGAATTAGGCCCATTAATTTAAATACTTCATAATTTGTAGAATTAGGTTTATTTTTAGAATTAAAATAAATATACTTAGGTTCACTAAATTTAAATTAAATAGGAATTAGGCCCATTAGACTTTAGACTCACCTGTAAATTAAAACATTTAAATTTAGCCCATTTAATTAAAATCAATGTAGATTAGGCTAAGCTAGGGATTGTGATTTAATGAATGCATTATTTACATGTATTTTTTATGACTAGTTTGCCTGGAGTTGATTGTTTTAATAAGGGTTTATATGAAATTGCATGTAAATAAAGAGTAAGACAGTAATTCATAAAGTAATTCTAAAAGAATACTAGACGGAAAGAAGTTGGTATTTCGTACCTAGAATCTCCTTGTTATGGTGTTAGCTTTCTTTTAGAGAATCGAGTACCACCTTTTTCAATTTGTCCTAATTATTACCCTGGGTGGTGACTCCTTATCTCCACGCCATGTCTTTGTGATAGTGGTTAGTATGTTCTCTAGAGCCCTGAGCTCAAACAATGTCACGGTTGCTAAGATCTTGGGCGCGTGCTAAACCTTACCGTTTATAGTGGTAACTCCATTGGGGATAGGAAACACTGATTCTACTTATGTTCTTTAGAATTATTTTATTCTTACATTCATTCTGCATGTCCCTATTAATCGATGGCGTCGATTTATGGTTCCATGATTCCACTAGCTTCATGGGATTGTAAATTGGCTAACCATTACTCTTAACCTTAACTTAGTTCAAGAGAGATTACCGGGCTCATCTGACCATAGTCTGTAACCCAAGTCCTAAAAGGGGGTAGTTTTCTCTTGAGTTTGTAAAGGATGTTGGGCCCCTCTGACCTTGGCTTATAACTTAAGTCTTAAAAGAGGGCATCTTGCTAAGGGAACTTTAACTTTTCCACCAGACTCAGCTCATGTACTAGCTTAGTAACTTCCTTTAGGATTACCTAAATTGCTTGTGAATGTTGTCGTTAGGTATTTGTATCTATAAAGGGTTAATCCCATAATTTAGAAGCCTATCAAGACTAATAAAGATTGGGCTATGCTTTTATACATAGAAATACTATTTCTATGCTTTACTACTTTAAGAGATTTGGCATGTGCATCAGTTCTTTATATCCCATGTTAATATTAAGGCCAAGACAAAAAAATCCTATAAAAAGAGACTCGCCATTGAATACGTGTGTGGGAGTAATAAAGCTGGAAGGATGTATATACTTGACTTGATTATTACTTGTTACTTGTTGCATAGTATGTGTATCATGCATACATGCATTACATGCATCATACTAATAATTTATCTTTTAGCCATCATAGATTCATCCGAGTCTTCCTGTGTTTGGAAACAGAGTAGTAGTAGATTAGTGAGAACTGATTTAAGTCCAAAATCAACAGTTAAAGAGATCCTTCATAGTTTGGAAAAGAGCCCTATCAACCCGCTTTACTTAGAAGCTACACCAACTTAAATAGAAGACATGGAACAACAAAGAGGAAACTGGACCCTAGGGGACATTAAAGGAGCATTGATGGATAACATGAGAGTAATGATGCAAGATGAACTAAGACAAGCCCTGGCTGCATTAATGACACCACCTACAGTTGCACCTACACTTGTTGTTGCAATTCCACCTACTACTATTATAGAAGATCCACCTGCTGGGGGGTAACCATTGAATGCTACAAAGAATGTGCCTATTGTGGAAATGAAATAAGAGGATATAGAGAACCTTTTGGTAAAGAAAGCCAAGAAAGAATCACTTGAGCAAGTTCAAGAGTTGGAATCCAAGCAGATGAAAGCACTAACTTAGAAGATGTCTAAAATGGAAGAATTGATGAGAGGATAAGGCATCGGACATTCATTTGAATTTGATGATTTAATGCAATTTAAGGAAGATAAGTTGCCTGATAAGTTCAAGATGCTACAATTGCAGAAGTTTAATGGTAATGGAGACCTAAGGATCTACCTTAGTCAATATACAACTACTATGAGCACCACTAAGGCTCATTTGCCTATAGTTACTAAGTTTTTTGCACTATCCTTAGAGGCTATTGCTATTAATTGGTATCATGGGTTGGAGAAATCTATCCGAGAAAATTGGAGAGAGTTATGCATTGCTTTTCTGAAATAATATAACCACAATACCATGCTTGAAGTGTCTATTAGGGATTTAGAATTGACTAAGCAGAATCCTAATGAATCATTTTTAAATTTTTTGATTAGATTTATGAATAAGACATGATTAATGAAGAACAAACTGGCTAAAAATGATTAGGTTAGGATGATAGTCTGAAATGTGTTGCCTAATCTTGTTGAGAGGTTACAAATGATGAACCCTAAGACATTCGTAAACCTTTATGACGATGGGTTGCAAGTTGAGGAGATTGAGAATGAGAAAAAGAGGATTGTTAAAAGCAATAGAGCAAGAAACTACCCAATTAGGGGCATACAATAAGGAAGCACTAATCGGATTATGGAAGTGCATGTTGTTTAACAACCAAGTAGATTCTCTAATTTTAACCAACCCTTGTCAAAAGTCCTAAAGCCCCTAATGCATAAGGGCTTACTTCAACCTTTACCTAATCCAAACCTAAACACCTCAGGCTATAACCCAAACAAGCACTACAAATTCCATCAAAACCTCCAACACTCCACAAATAACTGTATCTGCCTCAAACATGAAATCCAAAACCTTTTAGATTCTAGAAAGATCATCAGACCCTGAAAACCAAAAAATTAGAAATAATTCTTTCCTAAACTACCAAATTGTATCACCCCTAGCTACCATGATGATTAACTCAAGAGTTAGTGAGGAAGAAGTGCAACTCCTTTGAGGACCTAAACCTTAAAACAAAAGAAAATCTCTTAATGCCCTAAAAAATGAGGAAGGAGCATAAGACTTATTGGGTCAGCCTTCAATCAAGTTTGACTATAAGGTGTTGTACACTAAAGCACTTTCTTTTGACATACCCTTTGAGTTAATTGTGCCTACAGGATAGGGTGATGAGTTTGATGATGAGAAGTTGCTAGACAAGGAAGAAACATGCACAGTGGAGGTACAGAAAGATGAATTCATAGAGACTATTGACAAGAAGATGCAATAATAGTTGTTATGTCAGCCACATGAAGGATAACCATAATGAGACCCAACATCCCTAGCATCTAGAATAGGAAATAAATTTTGTTTTTATCTTCTTTGAATAAAATTTTAGTTTCTTTAGAACTTGTTTTGTTTTAGTGATCAATGATATGAATTCTAATTATGCTTACTTATGTAATGTACCTCCTAATGGTATTGTGCATTATAATATTGATTGCATCTACATGTTTAACATAAATTCAATTCAATTAGATTCATTCAGCATGGGCACAAATGTAAATTCAAAGAACATCCAATATATCACATAATGTAACTTCTGAATATAGGAAATTTGAGGAAAAAATAAAAAGAATTGAAAATAAAAAAAGATGAAAAAATAAGGAGAGAGAAAAAGAAAAAAGAACAGTAAGGTAAAAATTAAAGAGAAAAAATTTAAGACTAACTAATAATAGGAGTTGTATCATGTAATGTAACAAATGTTCTCATTTTTTACCTAATGAATGATTAAAATTGAATTTGAAATTTTTGTTCAAATATCGCATATTCATTTTTATCATACTGCATAAGTATTTGAATGGAAAGACAATACATAATGAAAGCTAAATCAGAGCTATGAGATCACTATTTTAGTTATGTTTTCTTTTTTACCACCCCTTTTATGATTTTACTTATAAGTCTAATGTCCCTTTATACTTAGAAAATTTAAGTGGCTCAATAACTTGCATTGCAACTTTGGCTTTATAACTAGCATCAGTCATTGCATCAACATTTAGCCTCATATTCTGCTCAAGAGTCCTTCAAAGTGCAAATCTAGTTGATTTCATCATCAAGAACTCACTTCAGTCAGTTTGCCCACTCCTCTACATTTTTAATGTATGAGATTGCGACTAATAGGGTTAGTAAGTCAAAGGATCAACAACAACAATGAACGAACTAGGCCTCTTGTACAAGAAAATGAAAAAAAAACTACTAGAATAGCATGAATGAATCTAAAACAAAACTGGGGGAAAATGTAATTTTAGGGGCAAATTACAAAATAGTAAGTCTACATTCAAAGAGCGAAGATGGAACACTGAAGTATAAGAGCTAGTATAAGAGATTTCGGGGCAGAAAGAAGCATATAAATACATCTGGTATCATACAACAAAAGTAGTAACAAAAAGAAAAGTTCAACAGTGCATTGGTCAATCACAAGCTCTATTGTAAAGCCATGAACCCCACTTGCTAGCCTGGTCATCAGTCTAATGAACTGTATTGGAAGCTCTAACATCAGAAGAACTAACAGTGAAGCATTCATTGCTTAAACTTATAGGCTATTGATGAGGCACCTCATTCTTACACTCCAAGATCAACAACATAGCTCTATTCCAAATAGGAGACCTATTAGGACCATGCAAGTCATACATAACATGCATACATTTGTTGTGAAATACTTACTTTGCATAATAAAGTCCTTAAGCCTAAGTGAGATTGTTCAAATACTTTGCTACTAATATTCAAAATTAATGTTATAAAAGTGTAAAAAGGTATTCAAAATGTTCACATATAAGAGAAAAGGGTAACACTATCAAGTAAACTTGATGCTCAATAGGACTTTAGACATCATGAGTCTAAAGGGCCCATCCAATAAAGGAATATCATCGATAGTGATACTTATAAAAGCATCATCCTAGTAACCTTAAAAGGCTAGATAGGACATTCAAGCTCTCAAATTCAACATCCATCTCTATAGCCTCATATGGAGAATCATTTAGAACATTTCTCTATAACATTTAGACTAGTGTAGGGTATGTAATATGATGATGAGAAGGTCCAAGAAGTCAGTAATACATTTTTTGGCCATATAAAAGGAAAGAATACACTCAAAACTTAAAGTGAATGCACTCTAAAAAAATTATTTGATCATGAAATAAGATCTCTAACTCCTGAACCTTTTTTTTGTAGATGTCAATAAAAGGAATGAAGCCCTTTGCCATAACATTAATGAGAATGGTGGAAATATAAATACAACCCAAAGCCATAACTTCAATGGTGGAGTATCATGACCTTCATGATTAGAGACATCATTACTGACAAAATGGATAAGAATAACATAAGAATGCATAAGAATAACATTGCATTTTAACAAAATTTATTTACTTGCAAATAGACCATACTAACTTATGGTATTTTGTGCAGGAAAAAATAAAAAAGAATGAAGAAGAGGAAAGGAATTGATACATTAATAAGAATGGGACAGATAGCAAATACCAAATGCTCATCAAGATAATAAAAATGGAAGTAACATAACTCTCTTTCTTTAAATTATGTAATAAAGTACCATCTCAATCATAAAATTCACAAATTGAAAGTAAATTCATCCACTTCATAAGATCATGTGCGAAAAGCCTATCTCATGACCTTTGAGCATAATGGCTTTCTTTTATTAGCCTCGCAGAATTCAGATGAGCAATTAATAGTTTTGTGCTAAGAGTTTATAAACTCTAATCAATCTAATGCTTGCTTTGAACCCAAATGAGGGGAAGAAAATGCAAAAACAAAATTTATGGACATGAAGCATAAATTGCTTGAATTTCAAAATATTATTTTAGTCTTTCAAATGATAAATGTGCATATAATCTACTCCAATGCTCAGAAATGAGTACAAGTACAAAATCCCTTAACAGTATCCACATTGAGTAATTCAAGAAATTTAGGAGAACACTAAGAGGAGAATCGAAATACGAGCAAGCATAATTTACTCTAATGCTCATAAATGAGTAAGAGTATTAATATGAAACCTCTAGTGGTATCCATACTGATTAATATAAGAAAGGTGGGGGAATATTAAAAGAGGACCATTCCATAAACTACTCTATTTACTCTAATGCTCTATAAGAGTATGAGTATCCAAATGACATTTCCAATGGTATCCATGCTGAGTAATTTGAGAAAGGCAAGGGAATACTCAGATAAGAAGAAAAGAACAAAAATAACTCAAAGATTATTTTGATACTTAAAATTCAATCTATTTATGCTCAAATTTTCTTAAGTTTTGTTTAGCAAATTCTCCTTAAAATTAGGTATGGAAGTAAACTCTTCACTTGGTAAAATATATGCTCTCAGTATAGGATGGTTAATGATGCCTATGACCTTTGTAAATGGCAAATAAATGATAGTCATGAAAATAAAAAATAATGAGATTCATTGAGTGCACGCTATCTCATGAAAAAGTGATGAATTTTCTCATGAATTCTTAATATTATAATGTATTTTTGTACATTCATCATGATTGAAACTAACTTCAATAAGTCTATAGGAATTGCAAATCCAAAAGGAAGTGCACCTAAGTTGCAAAGTTAGTCAACACAACAAAATTTAAAGCCAGTCAGCATAAAGAATTCAAAGCATTCGACTCAAACAACCAAAGATAAAAATCGTAAGCAATTATGGATTGTAGCATTATAAGCAAGTAATGAAAGGACTGTAGTCAATTTACAAGCAATTATGGATTGTAGCATCAAAGACGAGCAAGGAGAGGGTTGTCGTTAATTAAAATTAGTGAATAGTTATGGACTGTAGCATTATTAAAGGTGAGCAATGAAAGGATTGCAGTCAATCTACAAGCAATTATGGATTATAGCATCATAAGTGAGCAATGAAAGGATTGTAGCCAATTCGCGAGCAATTATAGACTATAGCATCAAAGGTGAGCAATGTAAGGGTTATAACTAATTGTGAGCAATTTTGGATTGCAGCATCATCGGTGAGCAATGAAAGGGGTTGCAGTTAATCGAGAGCAGTTACGGACCATAGCATTATCAAAGGCGAGCAATGAAAGGATTGTAGTCAACTTACAAGCAATTATGGATTGTAGCATTAAAGGCGAGCAATGATAGGGTTACAGTTAATTAAAATCAATGAACAGTTATTGACTGTAGTATTATCAAAGGCGAGCAATGAAAGGATTGTAGCTAATTTGCAAGAAGTTATGGACTGTAGCATTAAAGGTGAGAAATTAAAGATTACAGTCAATTTGTGAGTAGTTATAGACTGTAGCATCAAAGGTGAGCAATGTAAAGGTTGTAGCTAATCACGAGCAATTATGGATTGCAGCATCATCGGTGAGCAATGAAAGGGTTGCCGCTAATCACGAGCAATTATGGATTGTAGCATCGATAAGCAACGAAAGGGTTACAGGTAATCGTGAGTAGTTATGGACTACAACATCATCAGTGAGCAACGAAAGGGTTGCAGCTAATCGTAAGCAATTATGGATTATAGCATCATCAGTGAGCAATGAAAGGGTTGCAGCTAATCACAAGCAATTAGGGATTGTAGCATAATCAGTAAGAAATGAAAGGGATAAGGGAAATAAAGAATGAATTGGCAAAAGGTAAAATATAAAAGAAATCAACACTACACGACTAAGGGTAGTGTATTCCTACCCAGACTATATGACTAAGTATAGTTGACATTGTACGATCGAGTGCAATGTGTCATTTCAATTTAGACTATACAATCAAGTGTAGTCGATTGTATGACCGAGTGCAATGTGTCAATTCAATTCAGACTATACGACTGAGTGTAGTTAACATTATATGACCAAGTACAATACACCTTTGTAATTCAGACTATACGTCTGAGTGTAGTCGACATCATATGGCTGAGTATGATGCATCCTTTTAATTAGACTATACGACCGAGTGTAGTCGACATTGTATGACTGAGTACAATGTACCTATTTTAATTCAAAATTTATGACCGAGTGTAGTTGACATTATCCGATAGAGTACAATGCACTTCTTTTAATTCAAACTATACGTCCGAGTGTAGTCAACATCATATGACTGAGTATGATGTATCCTTTCAATTTAGACTATACGTCCGAATGTAGTCGACATCATACGACCGAGTATAATGTATCCTTTCAATCAGACTATACAACTGAGTATAGTTGACATTATATGACCAAGTACAATGTACTTATTTGAATTCAGACTATACGACCGAGTGTAGTCGACATTATACAACTGAGTACAATGAATCTTTCCATTTAAACTATACGACCAAGTATAGTCGACATTGTATTATCAAGTAAATGTACCTATTTCAATTCAAACTATACGACCGAGTGTAGTCGACATTGTATGACCGAGTACAATGTATCCTTCCATTTAGATTATATGACCGAGTATAGTCAACATTGTTTGACTTAGTACAATGCATCCTTCTAATTCAAAATGTACGACCAAGTATAGTCAACATTATACGATCGAGTATAATTTATCCATCCAAACCAATACTATACGTCCGAGTATAGTTTTTCCTCATATTTTTTAAGTTTATGCCTAGTGTTGTACGACAACACAAGCATTCATCGTGAACTGATAATTACTTCTAAGCATAAACCTCAAGAAGTATAGGTAAGTACTCAAACTTTGTTCTTAAGAAATTGTGTGCTTATTTGTTTTGCCATAATTTGTTAAGCAAATAGCGACAAAGGGGGACAACTGTAAACACCCGATTTCGGGATAATAAAATATGGATGTGATAAAGGACTCTGATGATGAAAATATTATAAGTAGGTCTTCAACACTTGAAGTTTGAAACCCTAAAAGTTTGAATATGTTTTCAAAAAGAGTTTCATTAGTTTTTTAAGGACCTAATTGTAATACTTTTTAAGACCTAATTGGAAATTTTAATTTCTTTTAGGGTTCTTTTTGTAATTAAAAGTTAAAAAAAGATCAAAATTATAGAATTTCGATCAAAATTATGTAAATATGATCGGAATTACACAATTCTGGTCGGAATTATGTGTTTTCTGTCTAGTTTTTGTATTTTTATAAAAAATAAAAATATTTTTCCTGAATTTTGATTGGCTAAAATTTTTTTTCTTAAATTTATTTTTGGGAATTATCTAATTCTTTAGGAAATAAAGTCCTTTTAAAATTGGAACTTTTAGTATGTAAGACCTAGGGTTTTTTGGTTTTTTTATCTATAAAAAGAGAGCTTAGGCTCCTGGAAAAGAAAAAGTGGAGGAAAAAAAAAAGAGATTCTCAATCCTCAACATTCTTTTCTACAATTTTGGCTCTCTTCTTCCTAAGGATATCTAAACTTTTCTTCAGGCAGTATAAAAAATTCTTTGTGATTTATTGGTAAGAGATTTTTGAGAAAAAGAATAATAAGTTTTAAAGGCCTACTAAAAAATAATGGTGGTCTTACTAGTCTAAGGAGCAATTTATTTAGCATCTATAAGTATTATCTTCTCCTTAATTTTTTTAATTATTTTTATTCAATTTCAATTTAATTTTTTTTATAATTTTATTCACTAATCATTGTTTTATCCTTTTGTGATGGTGATTATAGAGGATATTACATGATGATTATAATTAGAGAACTAAATTCATAGAGATCCATGGAATGCCATGGATGGAACTTAGTAGATAAATGTAGTTTCTAGGTTTTTTTTTTAATTTAATTGTCTTATTTTTATTTATTTTTGGGATTTTATTAACTTTTTTTTATTATTCTCAATAGTTCATTGTAATAGCCCCAATAGTGGGAATAATGAAATTTAGTGTGTGTTCTTATGTGTTTTATTTTAAGTAATTGGTTAGTAAAATTAGGGTTTTCATTCAAAAATTAATTAAAATTAATGGCTATAGAAATCATTAGGTTGTTTAATTAAAATTGAATTAGATTTAAGTGGATAGAATTAGGGTTGCCTATTAATTGTTTTATTTTATTTATTTATGGTCACTTTAATTAAATTAGGGTTTTTAGAAAAGTTAAATTAATTATTTGATCTTTTATTTGATTGTTTAGGATATTTTTATTATTTTTAGGCTTGTTTATTTATGTTATTGTGTTTTAGGCCCTGGACCGGGTAGAATTGTATAACCATAGTCTCTAAGGACTTAGTATAGAGTAAGTAGGGTGTCAAACACTGGAAATTGGGGAATTTTACATTAACCTCTTAGAATTAACTGATTAGAATTTTATATTAACCAATTAGTTATTCAGATGGATAGGTAAAACTAAGTCAAGATAATAATTGAAACTAATTAAGAAATCTAATTACTACTAATATACTATAATACTAAACAGAAATAAAAAGCAAATATATATATATGTATGAAAATCACAATTCATAATATAAATGAAAACTTATAAAAGATTATCATAAAACATATTGATTGAAAATTAGTGCGTATAATCTTTAAAAGCAACTCTTGTTGTTAGATTAAAGTAAAGTCCCTAAAAGTAACTCTTGTTATCAATTAGAAGTATTTCCTCTTACAGTATACAAGCTCTCTTGGTGTATTGTAAAGATGAGATAAAATCATAAATCACATTATACCAATAAATCCATAAAAGCAACTCTCGTTGTCAATTAAGGATATTCCCGTCTAGAGTCTACAAGCTCTCTCGGTGTATTGTAGAGATAGACAAGGAAATCACAAGTAAATCTACTAATTGTTTCCCTTAAGATGAATTCCTTATTTCCAAGTAAATCCAATTCTTAAGTAATCTCAATTATACATCCACCAAATTACACCAACTCTCGTTGTAAATAATTCAATTAAAATAAGTTACATATGATGATCAATCATAAATAACTTAATTAAGCACTAATTGAAATTAAATCATAAACAAGATAAGATAGAAAATGTAGTTCTTATTTAATTCATCATTGCAATTCTTAAATGAGACTTAGCCAAGAAACATAGTTAATGAACAATAAAAGAAGAAGAAAGAGAATTGATAAAACCCTTTTCACTAAGCCTTCTAGTCCTTGCTTGGTGTAGAGTAATCTTCTTTTCTTGCTTTCTAACTTGATCTTCAAAACTATAAATGTCACGACCCAAAACAGGGGCCATGACCGGTGCTAGGGAATGGGAATTCTTTCGAATCCAGAACCCGTAGCAAGCCTAAAATAAAATAAAACATGCAATAATAATAACAACAACTCTTAATGCAGTGGAAATAAAATCATAAATATAAAAATAATATTCCACCACGGGATTTAAATCAAATCCATATCTCATATATATAAATAAATCTGTTAATGCAAGTCTAGTTCAAATATTTAAAGTACATATCCCACGACTTTATACAACTACTGCATTGTTTAGATTATAAAAATAAAACTCAAGTGAGCAGTTTACATAGAGAAGCCGGAGCGGAAGAAATCTGGCGTACAGGCCTGCTATTGAGGTCTGAGAAAGAAGACTCTCCTGAAAAATGGTCAACAAAGGGGAGTCAGAACTCACTGAGTGAATTACTATAATATATATACATGCATACTAAATGACAATGCATACAGTCAACAGTATATATCTAATATGTATATATATAGCCAAATACATACAGATGCAATAAAATCATTTTATATATTTTATTGAAAATCATTGTTTATGAAGGATCAAATAGAACCCTAGAATATCGCAACCTCAAAACAGTGTTAGACAACACTTTAGCCATACAGGCTCACTTATTCCAAATATATTCACTTGTTCCATTTGGACAGTAGACTGGATCCGAGATACTAAGTCAACCGAGCTCCAGCAGTCTGACTGTCAGTGTGATTGGCCCCGAGACACTTGGTCAATCGAGGTCCAACAATCACACTCCCAAATCATATCACACATCAAATAATCAATCCAATTAATATCCACAAATGGTTAGTAATATAGCCTAAATGCTATAAGCATACCGGTACGTACTCAGTCCTAGTGTTGCTCACTAGGTAGCACGTTCTATTGATATCCTTCATTTTAAATATAAAACATACATTCATAAAAGTAAATGATGCATGAATTTAAATATAATAACAACAATAACCATATATATACTAGAAATATACCAAAAGTAAACCAGGTATATTTCGAGTATATATACGTCAAATAAATCCAATATAATTACAAAATAACTACAAATATATTTAAAAACATTTTAAGTATAAATGTTAAATAAAGCATGCAAATAATTTACAATATACTAAAAATAAACCAAAGATAAACCAAAAATAAACTAAAAATAAACTTAAATACTAATTGACTTATTTATGCATAATTAATCAAAATAACATACATTTCTAAATCATGCACCCTAAGCATATATATATAAAATAGTAACTCACACTTAGTGCGCTCCTCGAGATAGGTCCGATGGGCCTAGTCCACTAAGCCTCGGTCTCAGTGCAACTAAACAAACAAAAATAACAGACATTAGAATAAACCTAACAAAAATCCTAGAAACTCGGTCTAGAATATTAGACATAGAATTAAAAATCAGAATTAGGGTTTGACCGGACATCACGTTTTATGAGAATTCTACCAAAAATTCGACAGAACCTCCCCTGTAAAATGGACATCTCTCTACTCAAAGAGTAGAGCCAGCTCTGCAAAGAAACACACTTCGAAAAACAGACATAAAAACACATCTACAACCCCTCGGTCGGACTCCAAACTACAGTCTACCGACTGGGGTTCACAATCCACAAAATAATTATGAAAACACCAAAAATGCCCTTATATCACATAAATACATTTTATAAGTAGAAATTACATAATTAACCCTAAAACACACTAAAAACGAATAAAAACTCATTTATTTAGAAAAATCGTATATTATATATATAATTGAAAATAATTTACGAAAAATAGTTTTAATTAGTTAAAAATACTAAATCATTTTTAGAAATCATTTTTATACCTTAAATAACTATTAAAACCAATTTAATTACATTTTTAGTCAATTTAGGGTAAAATTACCAAAATACCCCTATATATATAAATATACTAAAATTACTCTAAAAATTCACCAAAAATAGTATAATTATCCAAAATTAATTTTATCAACATATTTATCAATAATATCAATAAATAAACTCAATTAACTAATTAATTTCAATTAAAAACACAATTAACCTAATTTTCCAAAATTACATAAACCTAAATAAATTCAAAATAAATACATAGAAATTCATAAAAATTCCAAATAAATTCCTATAATTCATTTAAACACCTATATTTATCATAAAACACAATTTCATAATTTATTTAATTAATTTTCGAAAATTAGAAAATAATATTAAAATATTCAAAAATACCCAAAAATCAAAATAATTCCTAAAAATTCTACAAAAATTCATAAATGTAGATTAAGCTAAGGGTAAAAAAATTTGTGAAGGAATTTTTCATGAATCAATCAATTCAAAGTTCAAAAAATTCAAGAAACTAAAATGGCAGAATTACCAAAATCGAAACCTAAGCAAATCAAGACCATTTTAAGTGAAACAAAGCTTGGAATCACACTCACCAGAGCCCAAGGAGAAGAAAGAGACTGGCAGTGTCAAAAATGGTGGCCAAAAACGTCGTGAACGACGGTGAGAAAGAATTCGGCTTCTCTAGCCAAAATAAGCTTCCCGATGCCGGAAAGGGGCTCTGTAGGTAGCGGAACGGCTAGAGGAAGGAGGTGGCACGCCAGGAGGCACACCGATGATGAGGAAACAGGATCACAGTGGCCGGATTCGCGTGAGGGACGATCGGGAGTGAGGGAGAAGCTTCAATGGCACTCTCGTAAATAAATCAAACTTTATAATTTTGTTTAATATTAAATGTATATGTATATATATATACTTTACACTATATATTAAAATAATATAAAATCACACACATTAAATATACACCACACACATATAATTTAATATTTAAAAATTTAATACACTAAAAAAATATCTAAATGATATTAAAACTAATAATAAATAATAAAATATTAGGATAATTAATTAAACCCTAATCAAATAAATACACATATATATTTTATTTATTACTTTTAAAAATATATATGAGTTCATGCAAGTCCGTAAAATTTTTTACAATAATTAATAATAAATAATTTACGTGTCAATTTTCCCGAAAATGCAAGTTCCGAAAAAATTTTACGTAAAGTGCTTAAAATAATATAAAACAATTAAAAATCAATTTTAATTAAATATAAACTCATAAAATATCATAAATATATACAAAAATTATTAACACTGCATATCTCGATGCAGTATAAAAATATTTAAAAACACGGGATATTACAATAAACTAAGTCCTAATGAAAATCTGTATTTCTTCACATATATCTAAAATAGTTCTCTTTTTGGTATTTTTTTCCTTTATTTTTTTTAAAAGTTATAATTGACATATATATAGACCCTAGAGGTGGTTAAAAGAAGTTATAATTGGAAAGGTACCCTTTTGATTGAAGGGTCACAACTCTATATAGATATAGTAACTTCTAAGGAATTTTTGTCCTTCTAGATGACTTTATCTTGAAATCTTTCCTTCATGAAAGTTCTAGATCTTTGAGTATCTTTCCAAGTCAACTTGAATCACCTCATTTGGATAACTATAGAAGAAGTTATGGCCAAAATACAAAAAATGCTCAAAGCTAAAAAATTGCATCTCTTTTGGTGATGTAACGAGTCAGCACAGATTGGCTCTGTCATGACTTGTTCCGGCTGTAACGAGTTGGCACAATATCAATTCAACTTCCTTTTGCTTCTTGAGCTTCATACTTCATTCTAACAAGTCCAAAGTCCTTTTAATGCATCAATTGAACCTAAAAACATATATAAAACATACAAAGAACATAAAAAACATTTTAAACTAAAAATAACATTTTCATAAATAAATAAACACTCAAAATTAACTAAAATTAAATAAAAAAATACTTATAATGTACTAAATAACTATGCATATTGGCATTGTATCAGGCCCTAGGCCCACATTAGGCTTTAACCCATTTAAATTTAGGTTTTTTTAGGTTTAATTAATGAAAATGCATCTTTAGGCCCATAATTAATTAGATTTAGGGTAGAGATAACTTAGGCCCATTTTGTTAATTAGATATAGGCCCACCTAATTTAATTTAATTAATTTAGACTTAGCCCATTTAATTTAAGCCTTGACATAATTTATAGATTTAAGATCATTCTAGAAATAAAACATGTTGAATTAGGCTCAGTAATTTAAATACTTCATAATTTTTAGAATGAGGTCCATTTTTAGAATTAAAATAAATAGACTTAGGTTCACTTAATTAAAATTAAATAGGAATTAGGCCCATTAGTCTTTAGATTCACCTGTAAATTAAAATATGTAAATTTAGCCCATTTAATTAAAATTAATGTAGATTAGGTTAACCTAGGGATTGTGATTTAATGAATGCATTGTTTACATGCATTTTTCATTACTATTTTTCCTAGAGTTGATTATTTTAATAAGGGTTTATATAAAATTACGTGTAAATAAAGAGTAAGATAGTAATTCATAAAGTAATTCTAAAAGAACATAAGACTGAAAGAAGTTGATATTTCGTACCCAGAATCTCTTGGTTGTGGTGCTAGCTTTCTTTTAAAGAATCAAGTACCACCTTTTTTAATTTGTCCCAGTTATTACCCTAGGTGGTGACTCCTCATCTCCACGCCATGTATTTGTGACAGTGGTTAGTGTGTTCTCTAGAGCCTTGAGCTCAAGCAGTGTCATGGTTGCTAAGATCTTAGGCATGCACTAAACCTCGTTGTCTACAGGTATACACAAACTCAATTTTACAAATAGAGAATATTCAAAGGAAAATATGAAAGAAAAAATTATAGCTCAATGATTTTTAAATAATAAATTTATTCCTCAAAGTCTCTTACTCTTCAAACGATATCTTGAGCTTGTATTTATAGTAGAGGGGTTAAAATATAACTATTGGAGCTTTGATATTCATCCTTAATAAATCTCCATCTTCTTTTAACCTTTCTCTCACAAACTCAATAAGTGTTTTTGTTTACAAACAAAGAATATTCAAAGGAAAATATGAAAGAAACAATTATAGCTCAATGATTTTTAAATAATAAATTTATTCCTCAAAGTCTCTTACTTTTCAAATGATATCTTGCGCTTGTATCTATAATAGAGGGGCTAAATATAACTGTTAGACCTTTGATATTCATCCCCAATAAATCTTTATCTTCTTTTAATATTCCTCTCACTTTTTATAGAAGAAATAGTGCTCATAGTCGTGATGGGAGGTTTCACAATCATGACTTTCAATTTCTCAGCCGTTATAAGAGTTGTCAAGATATACCAGTGGTGTTCGCAATCCTAGTCACGATCGTGACCCAGCTTGTGAGTGTTATTGCCTTCTTCATTCACTTAAGTCTAAATTGCTTAGGATCATGGTTGGGATTGCTCTTGATCATGGTGATAATGGTCACGACTATGAGGGAGACCCTGAGGGTCATTGCCACTATAAATGACATAAATTGGGCTCTCATTGGCTCATGAGAATGCTCATTATCATCAAGCCACCCGTGAGCATCCTTGTCTTCATATTTTAGCACCTTTTAAGCTCTATAACTTCACCCAACAAGTGTAGTCTTAAACCTAACTAAAATACATATTTAAACACATATATTAGTAAATTAAAATTGATTGTTAATATCAAAACTAAGGGTAACTAAAGATTGATTATGCAAAGGTCAACATAACATATTAGCAATGATAAATCCATTGATAATTCTTGAAATTTGATTTTTCAAATATTATGATTTGTAGTTATTAGATGATAAATAAAAAAAGACTACACACATAGTTTGACATTGTGTCATTTCAATACTTAAACTTGCCTAAAATGCACTAAGTTAATGACATAATACATTTGCCACCCCATGTACTCTGCCACTATTTATTAGTTTCACACTTTTGCTTACAGTTTTTAGTTAATCAAACCCTTAAAATATGGCACATGTTGATTCATTATTTAGTAGTTGTGCAAATGTTTGATAGCGTACATGTTGTTTGTAGCCCCGTAGGTATGTCACTGCACTGCCTAGTAGCTTTAACAGGGTTAGTATGTACTATCAGGGTCTCATAATATGTGTGAAGCAGATGGCTACTAGGAACGGCTTTGATGGGGTGCTTGTTGCATTGTCTTATGACTCGTATGCGTCAAGTCATATTGCTATATATGCATTGATAAAGTGATGGATGGACACAACGTATACTTTCCATTTGCCCATTGGGGAGATGACTATTACCCTGCTAAATTTTATCGCCATCACGGGCTTGAGCTTTTATGGAGAGCCCATTCCTTTTAGTAATGAGGTGTGTTCCATTACTATGGCGAGAAGGTGTTTCACGAGGGATTTGCTCAAGGTAGTCACTCCTATGAAGTCTGGTTGCTCGTATTTCACTCAATACATGGAGTTTATTTCTTCCGTGCAGGCTTTGCATAATGATGGTCTTATTTTAGAAGAGTAGCTGGCTTGATGCTTTTTATTTTATTTACTTAGTGTTGTTATCTTCTTGAACCCTTTGGTTAAGGGTGATATATGATTGTTGCCTATCTTGAGAGACCTGGATGGCTTGCCAAGGTATTGTTGGGGCACTATTGCCTTTATTCATATGTACTCGGGACTTAATGCAGCATACTGAGGTGGCTCAAGAATCTACGGATGCTTATTTATGCTGGACTTAAGTAGGAGTTTTATTATTTATTCTTTTACTTTTAGTTTATTATTTCTAACCCTCTATTTTACTATTTATTTTGCTGTATGAGGTTATTGTAGTTGTAGATCTGTAGCTCTTGATGCAACTGTCTGTCTATTGTAAATGTTGATGGATGATAGCTCTTGCTTTATTTTCTTCTTGCCATAATGCTTTTCTTTTCATCCTTTATTGTTTAGATCATGTTAAGTGACAAAGAGAGAGGTGTGTTAGTATTTAGTAGTTGTGCAAATGTTTAATAGCATGCCTGTTAATTGTAGCCCCGTATGTATGTCATTGTGTTGCTTGGTAGCTTCAATAGGGTCAGTATATACTATCAGGGTCTCTTGATATGTGTGAAGCAAATGGTTGCTAGGAAGGGCTTTGATGGGGTGCTTGATGCATTGTCTTATGACTTGTATGCGTCTAGTCAGATTGCTATGTATGCATTAATGAAGCAATGGATGGACACGATGTATACTTTCCATCTGCCCATTGGGGAGATGACTATTACCCTGCTGGATTTTGTCACCATCACAGGCTTAAGCTTTTATGGAGAGCCCATTCTTTTTAGTGATAAGGTGTGTTCCACTGCTTTGGTGAGGAGGCATCTCACGAGGGATTTGATTAGGGTAGTCACTCCTATGAAGTCTGGTTGCTCGTATTTCACTCGATACATGGAGTTTATTTCTTCCATGTAGGCTTTGTATGATGATGGTCTTGTTTTAGCAGAGCAACTAGCTCGTTGATTTTTATTTTATTTACTTAATGTTGTTATCTTCCTAAACCCTTTGGTTAGGGGTGATTTATGATTACTGCTTATCTTAAGAGACCTGGATGGCTTGCTAAGGTATTATTAGGGCATTACTACCTTTGTTCATATGTACTCGAAACTTGATGCAGCATGTCGAGGTGGCTCAAGGATTTACAGATGCTTGTTCGTGCTAGATGTAAGTAGGAGTTTTATTGTCTATTCTTTTGCTTTTAGTTTGTAATTTCTAACCCTTTGATTTTGATAGATCTGGGCATATGAGTTCGAGATTCTCCCTTATCTATCCATCAGGCATTTATATGAGGATGGCTTCCCTTGTTATTCTCACTGGATTAGGAAGACTATTGATTTCATTAAGGATTACACAGTAGCTCGAGACCATATAAAGAAGCTTTCCCCTTATTAGGTATGTTTGATTCCTATTGTGTTGGTTATTCCTTTTTTAAGGGTCTTTTATTCATTGTTGCCCTTTGAGTAGATATTTATTGGCTGGTGGGTGGCGAGATCTCACTGGATAACAAAGATGGTGGCTGCATCGTAACTGACAAAGAGATGAGTGTTGCTCTCTATCCTTGTCAGTAGGGTGTGGTATTTAGGCGAGTGAATCCTTCATTAATGTGATGGCCCATACATAAGGAGAGTTCCCATCCCTCCCCCTAGTGATATGTTCTGGGGTCATGAGCTTTGTGGTGATGATCTTGCATTGTCATGATAGGATTCCCCTATAAGAGCCTCTTGGAGAGTGCAGGTTTGCCTTATGTTGATGTATTGATCCCTCAGTTGATTGATGTCGTAGCTAGTGGGACCTTTTCTTCACCTCCACCTTCTCAGGCATATGCATCTCGTCCCTTAGGTTCGAGGGTTAGACCATCACATGGGTCATCGAGAGTCGCTTCTTCTAATCTAGTAAGCCTTTATTCTTATTTTGGTACAAGTATATAGCAAACTTTATTAGTAATGAAATGTAATTGATATGAGTTATGAGAACTTATTTGTAGTGATGTCGGAGGAGATCTAGATCCTGCTTTGAGGAGGATAAGGGCACACTTTAGACTGAGGTGACTACTCATGCCAGTGGTGTGGCTTCTAGTAGCACTATCCTTGGGGATTTGACAGTTTAGTCATCTTTGTCTTTGCTTACGATGAATATCCTTAGTAGTGTAGTGAGCTTCAATTTGCCTAAACCTGACTTTCCTCAGTCGGGTGTTACTCCTATTGATGCTACTTATGTTCGTGTTATTCTCTTATTTGCATGTGTTTCATTTGTGAGTGGTGGTTGACTTATTTGCTTACTTTTACAGAATCCTATCTCCTCTGGCCAGTACTGGTATACTATTACTGGGAATGCACAACAGTGCTTTTTGGAGTTCGCTACCACTCAAAGGGTATGCCTTCTTTATTATACCTATTTAAGTTATGCATATGTTTTATGTATGGGTGTATGATATGTAATGTGTAATGCAAGTTAAGCATAGTCTCGCTAGTCTTGAATGGGAGTGGGAGCACACATCTTATCACAACCGTATCAGTGAGCTAGAGTTGCAGTTATCCTCCTTTGTGATGAACGGTGATGAGTTAGGATTAAATGAGGGGGATGCTTAAGCAGGATCATTGCTTGCTTTTGATGGCAGCCACGACCAATGTAGTTATTTTAAGGGCTAGGTGTAGGACTTTTTAGTTTGTGGTTTGCTTTGTTGTATCATTTTCCTGAGGTTATGGACTTTAGGTATTGTATCTGGGCATCTGTCCTGCATATTGTATGATGTTTATACAATGATAACTATATATGCCTCCTGCTGTGTATCATTGATGATGATGTTTGCCATTACTATCATTTGTATTTTTTTTCTCTTTTTTGCTTAAGGCATCGCCTTTTGGAGCTTTTCGCTCTTAGTTGGGTTTTTTTATTCTTCCCTCTTTTTGCCTAGGGTGTCTCCTTTTAGAGCTTTTAACACCTAGCTGGGCTTTTTTTTTTTTGCTATACGATAGTGGCTAATCTTAAGGAGTGAGCTTAAAAAGGATGGTAAGAACTATGGTCATGTAATGGAAGAAAATGCAAAGCATGCTTGATGCAATTCATGATGATAAAATGTGTTGCACTTTGCATAAATTGGTAATCATTCTCATTTCATTTTGCATAAATTGGTAATCATTCTCATTTCACTGTAATTATTTAAGAAAAGAATAGGTGCATTTGTACAAATTTTGAGCTTGAGGTTACCATTGTCTTTAACTAGCCTTCTATGGTTTTCTAGTTAAGTATTGTCTCTCTTTCCTTAATTTTTTCCTAAGCTACCATTTTTAGGTTTTCAACTTAGCAGGAAGTCCCTAACTTTTGCTTGAGTTGCCATTTTTAGATTTTAAACTCAATAGGATGATTTTTTTGTGTGCCTTAGACATAGTATTTCTTCAGGCAGTTTGTATTGATAGGTTTAGTGAATTCATTACCTTCAGAATCCATTAACTTGACTGCTCCTTTTGATAGGGCATATTTGACCAAGTGTGGGCCTTCCCAGTTTGGTTTGAATTTCACTTTAGGGTCTAAAATGTTCTGTCTTATTTGCTGTAGCACCCAGTCTCCTATTTTCACACTCTTGTATTTTACTCTTCTATTAAAGGTCTAGGCTAGTTGAGCCTAATACAACTGTGTGTGGTATAGAGCCTTGAGCCTTTGGCTATCTAAGAGAGTGAGATTATTATGCCTCTGTTGAGCCCACTGTACTTCTGGTAATTTAGATTCAATTACTACCCGAAGAGACTTAATCTCTATTTTAATTGGAAGGACTTCTTCTGATCCATACAATAATAAGAAAGGAGTTGCTCTTGCTGAAGTTATGACTGTTGTTCGATGCCCCTATAAGGCATATGGCAATCTGTTTGCCCAGTCTCGGTAAGTTTGAGTCATTTTTTACAAGATCTTTTTTATATTATTTTTTACAGCTTCGATGGCCCCATTTGCTTGTGGTTGGTAAGGAGAAGATTTGTGATGTTCCACCTTATAACTCCTCAGTAACTCTCTAACTTCTTATTGGAATTGGACACCATTGTCAAAGATAATGTGATGGGGGATTCCATATCGACAAAGCAAGTTTCTTTTGATGAACTTAGCCACTTGCTTGCTCCTATCCTTGCGAATGATTCTGCTTCAACCCATTTTGTAAAATCATCTACTACAACTAGGATGAACTTGTGTCCGTTTAAGGTTGTCAAGTGGATTTCCCCAATTATGTCTAGCCCCTATGCTAAGAATGGCCATAAAGAGGAGATGTAGTGTAGTTCTATTAGAGGAAGGTGACTAACATTCCTGTGGATTTGACATTTATGGCATTTCCTTATAAATTTGATGTTGTCTTCCATCATCGTCATCCAAAAGAACCCTTGTCTGATTAGCTTCTTAGCCAGGATTGCTCCATTCATGTGTGGACCACAACCACCTTGTGTACTTCTTTTACTGCTCTTGCAGCCCCAGTTTCATCTAGACATTGGAGTTATAAACCATCTAGGTTCTCTTGTATAACACACCTTGGTGCGATGTGAATTTTGATGCTAGTTATCGAATGACTACATTGTCTCTTTCATCTGCTTGATTAAGATAGGCTCATTCCTTCAGATATCTCTAAATGTCATAGAACCAGGCCTTTTTAGCTATTTTTATCTTTGCTATTCTACAGTCTTTATGACAGGGCTATCCTGATCTGAGTAGAATCAAAGGCTTCATGGATATTTTGGATGGTCCTTCCCATACTGATGCTAGGTAAGCAAGTGCATTTATTCTTGAGGAGATTAATGAATCTATATTCTCGGAAGGACATGGTGAGTAGCCTCAAGTGGTCTATATAAGGCTTTAAGTGCTGCTCTTTTAGTTCCTACTCTTCCATTGAATGATTGATTACTAGCATATAATTTATGAAGATTTCAACTTCTGTGATATCAAGGGTTATTAATGCTTCTATTCCTAGTATACATGCCTTATATTTTGCTTCATTTTTTGTGACTCTGAACTTAATCTTTTTAGCAATTGGTACTACTTTACCTTTTAGAGATTGTAGTATGACACTGACTCCTGTGCCAAACTAATTAACTACTCCGTCAAAGTACATGCACCATCCTTGGATTTCAATGGTTGAGCTGAGGTTGTTTGGGAAGTCCAGCAGGATTTTTCTTAGTCTAAATAGGGCTGAGAGTTAGAAATTCAGCCACTACTCTCCCTTTTACTACCTTTTTAGTCAGATATTGTACGTTGAATGTTAGTAACATGAGCCATTTAGCAAGTTTCCTTATTAAAGAGGGAGCTTTATAAAGGTACCTTATTGGGTCCATTTTAGACATGGCTTGAATTCTCTAGGATTGGAAGTCGTGTCTAAGTTTCTTTATTTCCCATACCATTGCCAAACATATATGTTCGACTTGGCTATACTTCTCCTCATATGGCAGCATCTTCTTGCTTAAGTAGTAGATTGCATGTTTTGCTTTTGTTTCTCCCTCTTGGGCTAACATTACACCGATTACATTCCCTTTGATGGCCAAATATCCTTAGTTTTAGTGGTTTTAGGACCAGTGGGTTAGCTAGGTAGCTTCTGATTTTATCAAATGCTAGCTGACACTATTCATTCCATTCAACTGGCTGATCTTTTCTGAGTAGCTTGAAGATCGGTCTACGCACTATTGTTAACTTAGCAATGAATCTGCTGATGAATTATAGTTTCCCTAGAAACCCTCTGATTTCTTTCTTTATTTTTGCCACTGGCATCTCTCTAATGGCTTTTACTTTGTCTGGATCCATTTCAATCTTGTTTTGACTAATAACATACCCTAGCATCTTTCCTGAAGTGACCCCAAACATGCATTTCTTTGGGCTTAGCCTAAGACTATACTTTTTGACCCTTCTAAGGAAATTTTTAAGATCAGAGGGGTGTTCTTCGCTAGTTTTTAAATTGACCATCATGTCATCGATTTATACATCCACTTCTTTGTATATCATGTCATGGAACATTGCATTTTCTATTCTCTAGTAGGTTGCCTCTGCATTCTTTAGTTCAAAAGGCATTACTCTGTAGTAGTAAGTACCTCATTTTGTTATGAAAGCTATCTTTGCTTTATCGATAATGGCCACTAGGATCTGATTGTACCTAGAGAATCCATCCATTAAGGAGTACATTGCATATATGGCAGTGTTTTCAACCAGTATGTCTATATAGGGTAGTGGGAAATTATCCTTTGGGTAGGCCTTGTTCATATCTTTATAGTCGACGCAGATTCTAACCCTTTTGTCTTTCTTTAGTACTGGCACCATATTTACTAACCATTATGGATAGTCTAATACTTCTAGGAATTTTTCTTTAATATGTTTCTCAATGTCCTCCTTCACTAGTTGGGCCCATTCTAGTATGAGTCTCCTAAGCTTCTGCTTTATCGGTTTGTACCCTTTTTTAGTTAGAATGAAGTGTTGAGCAATGTCTCTGTCAATACCAGGCATATTGTCCAGGCAAATACTTTTTAATATTTTATTAATATTTTTTCAATTTCTCTTTTCTCTTCAGGGGTAACATCTTTCAAAATATGTAGAATGCATGGTTCAAATTCCATGCAAATTTTAAATGATTTAGTGCATATGGAGTGAATATCAAATATGCTAATGTTTTGATAAATTCAATGCACACTACCATCAAGAAAGACATCAAACAAGTAAACAAAATCTGATTTCATTGCATTAACTTTAGAGTTCATTATATCAGTATTTTCAAATAAAGAAAAAGAAACTAAAGAAGTGAACTCTCTCTAGATTAGTGATTTGAGAGATGTTTCTGTCTTTAGATCATCCACTGCTTATATTCTTCATCTGTAACATTGTCTTTAATACTAGCGGTAAATTAATTGATGATTCTCCTCCTCTATGTTGCTCTAAAATGATCCATAAATCTTTGTTGTTTCTTACCACCAGAGAAATCTACAAGCCCAAAAGGTACGTGTTGCTTCTCACCAAACTATCTCTTCACTAGTGTCGTATAACAGTGGGTGCATGACCTGAATCCTGAGATTGGTACACAATTGACATACGTGCAGAGAGTCATATATCCCATATTCCACCATGGGCACATCCATCTTATTTTATATTCTGATGTGTTCTTCATGCATTCAAACTAATCTTGGGCTGTGATATGGGCTGAGCATCCATGAATGTCCTTGATGTCTCTTTCCAGGTGATTCCTAGGTTGGTATATCATCTAGTTGCCTGTAGGTTTGTTGAGTAGACTCAGTTTTTTCTTGCAGCCATATTTGAAGCAACCAAGGACTTCTAGTGAAGTTTGGACTTTTCCCTTTTTTGAGTTCATCTAAACCTTGAATGGTTTCTGCTAGGTTTAGTGGGAAGGGAGTCATTCCACATTCTATTCCATTAATGACCTAAAGTATCTTGTAATCTCCTAGCCTCCTGTCTAACGAAATGAACATCGGTCCAACAAGTTGAGTGTTCCGATAAAGGAATTCTCATAATAAGCTTCTCATTGTTCTGATAATTTATATTTCATAAGGTTGAAGCACAACTTAATAGCTCGGTGATCGATTTTGCATATTGGTGGTTAGGTTTTCTAAGGTTGGACACTTCAAAGGTACTACGAACAAGCAGACTCTAGTTATCTCGGAGGTTCATTTCATCATTGGACTTTTTTGGGGACAATCAAATTTGTGGTATGCCAGTGAGCAAGCTAAATAATTCCTTTTCTTTAAGGGTTTGTTTTCTTATTATTTAGGGGTTTATTACCCTTATCTTTTAAGGATTTATTTTAAATTAGGTTTAGGGTTTAAAATACATATAAATATTTTTTTTGTAGCCTATTTTGGCATTTTTTTTCATTAACTAAAATAAAGTGAGGAATTTTGCTTTAACATTCTTAGAGTTTTATTCTTTGAACTTTTTAAGCAATATATGATGTTTGATAGTTCACTTGTCTTATTAATTAGACCTTCTTTATCTAATTATGGTGACTTCTTGATGGCTAAAGTTTTTAGTTATTTGATAGTCAAGGTTCTAGTTTCCACTATACTTATTTATTGGATGATCTAAAGTGTGGGTATCATTAGATTTTTATGGGTTTTGTTTCTTAAATAAACCTAATTTGCATCACCTGATGAAAAATATGAACCTAATAATGAATTAGAATAAAAAAAAAGTGAGCCTAAATATGCTAATGAGGAATAACATGTTCTTAACATGAATAGTGAGAGAGTAAGCTATGATGAGAATCATGGTCTGCCTCATTTCTTCTTAGGAATGACATTTGGTGATGCAAAAGAGTAAAGAGAAGCCATAGTAAGGAATGTAGTGGTAAGGGGGGCTAAGTTAAAATTGAACCTTAATGAAACACTTAAAATTAAAGCTAACTATAGGAATGAGATTAATTTTCCATTTTTTTTGTTTATTTCATAAGATGGTTATTAAATCATATAAACCTGAACACATATGTTTGAGAAACTTCAAAATACCTCAAGCATCTACCACCTTCTTGGTAAAGTATTTTAAAGAAAAAATCTAAGGGAATCTTGCCTATTAGATAATGTACATGAAAACTAAGGCAGTGCTCTAATTTAAAGTTCATGTATGTCTATGTAAGTTGAAAAGAGTAAATAATCTTATGTTAAAAGAAATTGATGGGTTTTTCAAAGTTAAATTTAGTTACTTAGAAGCATATGTAGTTGCCCTAAAAAGAAGTAATATGATTATAAAAGCTAAAATAGAATTATGTAAGAGTAGTCTTCAAGAGGGGAGAAGAGCTATTAGGTGAATTTTCATTTATTTTGATGCTTGTAAGAAGGGTTGAAGGGAAGGTTGTAGACCATTAATTGGTTTAGATGTCTACTTCCTAAAAGGTATGTGTAAGGGAAAATTACTTGTAGTAGTTAGTGTTGATGATAAGGGTTAGGTAAATGTTCTCCATAGCTTGGGTAATTATTGACAAGGAAAATACAAGGAACTAGAGATAGTTCTTAGCATGGCTGGCATAAGAACTTTACTTGGGGGAAGGCTCAACATTGACTATTATTTCAGACATGCAAAAGGTATCCATATTTTTCATCATGTGTTGATTTATGTGTATTATGTATCTTTATGTAAAATTAAGCATTATTTTATTACATGTAAGGTGTTTTGAATGCTATTTCAAGCATTTTGCCTTAGGTTGAGCATAGATGGTATACTCATCATATATTTTCAAACTGGTCTAAGAAGTATAGAGGAGGAGAACTAAGGAAAAAATTATGCATTGCAATATGGAGTGCTTTTGATGAAGAGTTTAAGGATAATCTAGCAAAGATATAAGAGTTGACAAAGAAAGGAGTTGAAGCACTTTTGACTTACCCATAATTAGTGTATGACCTTTTTCAATAACAGTTACAAATGTTTTATAATGGACAACAATATAATTGAGAATTTTAATGCATGGATTATTGAGGCCATATACTAGCCAATAATTTCCATGCCCGATGACATAAGGATTGAAGTGATTGAGAGGTTCAATGACAAGAGAGAACAAGTTAAAAAGTGGACTAGGTAATGGAACTTGGATTGCATAAACTATTACAATGAAAATAAGATGGCTTCATTAGGGTGGTAGGTTATTTTTAATGGTGATGATGGTTTCAAAATAGAAGATGGTATAAATAAGCACAATATGTTTCTAGATAAATAATTGTGCACATATAGGGCATGAGAGCTTACTGGCATCCTATGTCCATATGCAATTCGAGCATTAGAGTATTCCAAGGTTGATCCTTTAACAGTTATATCTTCATGGTACCATGATAAGACATACATTACAAGCTATCCATTTCCTCTCATGCTTGTCCTTAAGAAGAGGTTTATGAACACAAAGGAGTTTCAAGCAATTAAGGTCGTCCCTCCCCCCCCCTCCCCCGCCATCATTATTTAAGCTCAATGGCAGGCTAAGGATTAAGAGCGTTAGAGCAAGCAATAAGTCAAATCCAACCAGCAAGGTTAGGAAATAGATAATGAAAGGACTAAAGAAACTATATAGAATTTATAAAAAAGAAGGCCATAACAAAGGCAGTTGCCCAAATAAGGGCAACTAGGTATTGGATTGAATGTTTCAATGATTGTGCTTAATATTTATTTTGTTTGGAACTTATATAATTGATTACTTTTATTTATTATCGAACCCACCACTTGCACTTGCACCAACAAAAAAGGAGAAGATGATATTCATAGACCTAATCTAGCAGCTTGAGGCGAACTCAATTAACTTTAAGGGTTAATAATGCGAACTAGGTTTATATGACAAACAAAACCCATAACAATATATTATAACCCATGCCTTAGATTATATAAGAAATAAGTTGGGTGGAAACTAGAAGCCTTAATTATTAAACAACTAAGAACTCCAGCTATCAGTAAGTCACCACAATCAGATATGGAAGGTCTAATTGATAAGATAAAAAGGTTGTTTGCCATAAAGATAAAGTTTGATAAGAACATATTTTTAACCATGCAACCAAAGAGAATACTCTCAAAATTGTATTATTCACTTATGGTTGCTCACCTTTAAGTTACATAAAATAATGATTTTAACAAGGCTTAAGAAAACCTTAAATAACACTTAATTAATATCCTAACTAAACATGAAAACATGATCCTTATTAAATAAGAAAATATAATCCTAGTTAATTTTTTATTTACATATATAGAAGCTTGTAATACATCTTTGACTAGGATAAAGGCCAAATTGACTCAAGCCCAAAACATAAATATTGTAGATGTGGATGATGGCTTTAAGTAGCATCTTGAATAACTCCATTTAAATCTATATTGAGTGAGATACGATCCATTTTATTGATTTATGTTCAGTCTACCCAGCTTTGTACATAATCTAATCATTGTTCATAAGTTTAGCCCATTAAGGCATTTGGTATAACCCTAACTTTCTTCATCAAAGTTGTTTATCTTTGCCTTAGCTTACCATAGCCTTTTAAACTACTATAATCAAATTTTTTTTAGTGTGAGTTATGGTCAAAATACTAAATCATGCCACACAAGATATGAATTCATGTAGATTGAGCATATCTTGAATGAAAATTAGCTTATTAGCATGAACTCATCTTAAAATCTTCTTTGAATCACATCATACTCCCTTCCTTAAAAAATATTTATCCTCAAATCTTTGCATTCCATACAATTATTTTTTTTATTACAGGGAAAGGGAGTTGTCTAATCCTTTTAGGATAGAGAAAAGCTTTAAAATAATATAAGGATGACAAAAAAACTAGATATGTTAAATATAATAAATAAGGATATATTTTATTCAAGATTTGATTTGATCCACAAAGGTATCCCTATTAAAAAAGAAAATTTTGAATTTGCACTTTGAGGACCAAAAATTAATTTGTAACTTCAAAATTCAAGATTTGCAATATTGAATTAACATTTGAAAAAAAAAAACCTTAAAGATAATTCAAGAAACCATAAATGTGATCAAGAAAATCAAGAAAATAATTAAATAAAGTTAAAGAATTCAAGAAAATATGCAAGAAACTTTAAAGATTCTAAAGATTATTTTGCAAATGACCAAGTTTCTCTTTCTTTTCTTTTCTCTTCTTTTGTTTTGTTTTGCCTTGTTTTGCTTTTGTTTTTATTTTTTTATATGGTTGAAACTAATGGAAGTATTAAAAATACAATCTAAATGAATTTAGGAAACAAAGAATGTAAGATGAAATATAAGTAATTGAAAAGTAACAAATAAGATGATGATGATGAACCTAAAGGAAATGAATAAAACAAATGAATTAAAGAAGTATGAAGTATGAAAAAACACAAAGAATGATAAATGAATTAACACAAAAAGGGATACATAACCTTATTCTTAGAGTCAAAGCTTTTATACCAAACTGATACAAACTAAATTTATCAAACAAACAAAACCTATAACAATTTATTGATACCCACACCTCAGATCATTTAAGAAATAAGTTAGGTGGAAACTAAAACCCTTAATTATCGAACAACTAAGAACTTTAGCAATTATAAAGTCACCATAATTAGATATGGAATGTCTAATTGATAAGAAAAAAATATTGTTTGTCCTAAATATAAAGTTTGATAAGAAGATATAGTTAACTAAATAACCAAAGAGAAAACTCTTTAAATTTTATTATTTATCCATAGTTACATACCTTTAAGTTACATAAAATAATGCCTTATATATACTTAAAGAAACCCTAAATAAAACATAATTAATATCATAACTAAATAAAAAAAAATGATCCTTCTTAAATAAGAAAATATAATCCTACTTAAATTTGAATTTACATTTTTAAAAGTTTGTAATGCATGTTTGACCAGGATAAAGGCCTAATTGACTCAAGCCCAAAACATAAAAGTTGTAGAGCTTAATGATAGCATTAAGTAGCAGCTTGCATCACTCCTTATGGATTTATATTGAGTGAGATATAGGCCATTTACTAATGTATGTTTAGTTTGCCCAATTATGTGCATGCTCTAATAATTATTCACAAATATAGTTATATAGCCCATTAAGACGATCGATATAACCCTAACTTTCTTCATCAAAGTTGTAGAACTATGCCTTAAATTTCCATAGTCTTTTAAATCATTACAATTCAAGGTTTTTAGTTTGAGTTATGGTCATAATATTGAAATATGCTACACAAGATATGAATTCATGCAAATTGAGCATATCTTAAATGGAAGTTGACTTATTAACATGCACTTATCTTAAAATCTTCCTTGGATCACATAAGGAGAGTAGGCCCCTAATCCTTTATAGGCTCAATCTAGTAACCTTAGGCTAACTACAATAACTTTAAAGGTAGAGCAAGCCCCTACTCCTTCATAAGCCCCTTACCTCAGGCCCAATCCAAGACCACATGCCCCTACTCCACTTACACCTACTGTAACCTAGCCCTAAACTCCAGCATGCCCTAACTCTGCAATAGCAATACCTAATCCACCTTGCTCAACTCCAACACCAAGTTAAAGGTAATAGAAATCGCAGAAGGTTAGGGAATTTATATTAACATGAATTCTAGGCAAACAATATATAATGTGAGTGATATTTATTATTATTATGTGTTGTTATCATTATATTGCATTTGGTTACTTGCATCATACTATTAGAGTATTGTTTGCTCATTACAGTCAGGTCAAAAGTAGTCAAAGAGTGATTGATGACGGTGATATGGATCTAGGTAACGAGAATGAACATAATTAGAGATTTGATGTTCTATATGAGAGAGACATAAAGAAGCAAGTAAATGAAGAGAAATCTCCATAGATGAATGTTAGGAAAAATGGCTTCAAAGGTAATGGATTATTTGTCAAAATGGAATTAGATTTGTTATTTCAACCCATTGGACTATAATGGAATGAAGAGGTAGCAATTACCACAAGGCAACTACTAGCTCAAAGAGATAAACAGATAGGAAAATAGCTTCAAAAGCACTTAAAGCATTAGTTTTAGTTTTTTGTGAAAAACTACAAATGTTGTTTTTTTTTTTGGTGTTTATACTTGATGTTGGGTCATATGAACTAGACTTACTAAATCTAAATCAAGTTTATGAACTTAGAAAACTTAATGTTGTTGTTGTTGGCTTATTTTGGCAGATAGATTATGCACATGTTTAATGTTCACTAATAGGAGACATGTTTTGCATAATATTATTATGGCTTCTAATTTTGTTGTCAAACCAATTTTGTTTTATAATATTTTTGTTCATCATACATTGTCCTTTTATCAAACCAATATATTAATTAAGAGCATATTCACAAAAATATACAAAAAAAAAAAAAAAACCATGATTCAATTAGCAACAACTATCACATTTCAACATCATTCAGTCCTTCAACACCAGCTTCACCTATCTACATCAACCTAACAAAAAACTGCAGCTTCTCACCTAACAATAAACTACAATGCCTACTAGCAACAACCATGACATTACAATAAGAGTATAATCAAATCTTAAATTTTCTTTCTTAATCTCAAGCTCATATTTATCTTTATGTTTGTCAAACTTCAATTTTCAATGCTCTTACCACATGTTACTAATTTTAACCTCTACTTCTGAGTGTGCAAACATTATTGGCCTTTCCAATAGTAGCCTAAACTACTTGTTACTTTCAATAAGCATCTTGTTCTATATTTTGAGCTCATTAATCACACTTCTAGTTCTGTCACCAATTTTCTCATAAAACCACTCAAAATATCCATAAGATGACACCTAATACAAACAACGACTTAGAATTAATTAACCTTGAATTAAGTGACATTTTAGAAAACCCTAATAAATATTTAATTTTATAACATTATACTTTTGGCATGCGTAAAATCTTCATGTTGGATTCTCGATTGTCCAAAAAGTTCATTGTGCAGCCTTGACTCTTCTCCTTCCCATATTGCACCTACAGTATTTAAAAGGATCAGGATACTCAATCTCCATATTACTCGTTTCTAAATTGTAATTAGTTTATCTACTAGATGATGATGAAGACAATGCCATTTTCCCTCACTTACCATCTTCATTGTATTTTCTTCACTGTCTTTGTATCTCTTGATTTTGAAAAAACCTCTTTTTTGTATGCTATTAGTGGTGGAATTAAAATTTTTTTAAATAGTGGAATTAACACTGGTTAATTAAGTTTATTTTTGGACTGACTTATGTAACGTTAGGAGGTCCATTAGATTAAAAAAAATTCGAAAGTTCAAGTGATTCTTGGCCCAAATATAAGGGGCTAGATTCACCTTTTTTTTTTTTCAAAATTAATTATAAAGGTAATAGAGTTGAATAGTTAAATAACCCATTCGTTGATACACATATATAAACCTGAAAATATGAAGCCACTTTAATTATTTATGTAAATTAATTATTGAATGAAAAGGGAAAATAGGAAAAAGAAATCTATATTTAAAAAAAAAAAAAAGAATCTTTTATAATAATCAAAGGATTATCTTATGAGCAAAAGGAACGAGCACAGGAACACTGTGGCTGGAGAGAGATAGAGGAGTTTGTGAAGAAGCAATCCACATGGGAACATAGGTGCATGTGGAGAAGATTCAGAGTATAACTTTCGATTATAAATAAAACGAAAAGAAATAAAATTAATAACAAGAAGAAGAAGAAGAAGAATTACTTAGATGAAGAGCAACAGGGAATAACATGGATCCATCCTATTTCCAAAGCTGTACCTCTGATCTTCCAATAAAGGCATGTGAGCAGCTTGTTGTAGGCCAGGCTAATGCAGTACATTTGTAGGACCCATTCCTGAAGAACCATATAAATAAATGAATTTTTTGAAGGGTGGTGGGTCAAAATTCCCTTATGGGTACACAACACTAGAAAAGTTAAAGCCAAAAATGATTTCTCTATCAATAGATAAATGACACTTGCATTCATTTTTTCTTCCTTCATGCAAGTTCCTTTCTGTAATGCTCCTTCAAAAGGTAGGAATACCTCCAGAGTGGGTTCCAAATTGTGCAGATGAGATGCCCTTATTATTATTATTATTATTATTATTATTATAGTACAGGAAACAATCGCCATTGTTATTATATATATATATATATATATAAAAACTTAACCTTGAGATTAATCTAACGGGGGTGTTTTCTTTTTTTTTTCTTTTGAGATAAATTATAAATTTTTCATTTTAAGATGAGTCACACAAAAATCTATGTAAATAAGACAGAATTCTGATTTAATTTTTTTTTAAATTCCTAGTGTTATGTATAAATAAAAATCTGCCAAAAAAATTATCATCTTATCCAAATTTAACTCAATTCAAGCTATCAAAATTCTTACAACTAGTGGATACTAAAAATAATTATATCGCTTGTTAAAAAATAATAATTACATAGCAAAATATAAATTTAATTGCAATTAAATATAATTGTTATTTTAATTTAAGAAAATTGTAAAAAATTGAAGTTTATTTGTTTTACCATTATAACTCACTAATATTTTGATGAAATATTTTGACCTTTTTGAAGGTTTAGTTAACCATTAGTACCATAATTTTGAGTTATGATTCATTTTGATACTAAATTTTTAATTTTTTTCAGTCTAAAAAATTTTATTTTTATTTCAAATTAAAGTATCTCAAAATATTCAATTAAATTTAGTATACATGGCAACTAGAGCAAGTATATTTGTTGTATATTCATTATTTAAACATCTCATTAAATGGTCTAATTATTTTGTAGACTATATAAAATAAATTTTGTTAAATTTTTATTTTATTGAACCCACAAGTAAATTTTGTGTTATGAGGCCAACAAAGTAATTAAACTGTTTAATGAAATATTTACAAGATAAATATATTAAAAATATATTTATTTTCACTATTACGTATGTTAAATTTAATTAGATATATTCGAGATATTTCAATTTAAAATAAAAATGAAATTTTTGAAACTAAGAAGAAAAAAATTAAAATTTTAATATCAAAATAAAATATGATTCAAAGTTATAATATCAATGATGAAACAAATCTCTTTTCAATAAATTGAACTTCTTGGGGAGCAGTAAAGCAGTAAATTATACAATCATTGACAAAAAAAAAAAAAGCAGTAAATTAAATACTAACGTTGAATCTCTCTCTCAATATATATATACTGATTTTTAATTATTATGTTAAAAATGTGAGAAGGATCCCTTATTCATTCCTAAATAGTTAGAGCGATGTTATTATATTATATTTAAAATATTACTTTCTTTTTATAAAAAAATTATAGCTTTTAGTCTAATTAAAATATCATTTTTAAACTATTTTCTATTTTTTTATTTTATTTATTCAATTATTATTATAATACTATACATATGAAAAAATATATATACTCTTAGTAAATTATAATAAAATAAAATTATTACAATAACATTTTAAGTTCTCATTTTTATATTTAATTAAATTGTAGTTTTAATTTATTAGTATTATTTAATTAATTCATTAAAAATATTATATTATTTACAATAAGTACAATACTAAGTTCCAAAGTTGTTATATTCAAAATTTGACAAATGTCTATCTTTATAATTTAGCATTCACTCTTGAAAATTTACTCGTTGAATTATTAAAATCACAATATTTTCAATAAAAAATTCTTTAACATTATTATTTTAAAGTATGTATTTTCTATTTTATGTAAAATCCTGTAATTTTATTATATTTAAAACATACTCTTTTGTTCGTATAAAAAACTGTGTTGTTAATTCTAAATAAAATATATTTTCCTTAGCTATTTAATGTAAAAGTAAAGAATTTGTTATTTTTTAACCATATTTATTTTTTAATTTATTTAATCAATTATTATTCTTTTTGCCTTGCATGTAAAATATATATATATATAACCTTAATAAAAAATAATCAAATAAAATTATTACAATAACTTTTTAGTTTCTCACTATTTGTCATTTTCATATTTGATCAATTTGTAATTTTTAACTTATTAAAATAATTTATTTATTTATTTTAAAATATATATATTATTTACAGTCCATATAAAAACAGGGATTTACGACGAGTTGAGTATTTACAATTAAGCGGGGATTGACAACAAGTTAAGTATTTACAATTAAATAGTGATGTTTTCTAAGTTATGGAATACTTTAAATGGATGAGAAATTGTATTTAACAAGTAATTAAAAGTACTAAATTAACCATTTGTTGAGATTTAGAAGTAAATTTGTATGACACCAATCATCTTGGTAGTTTTACATAAAGTATAGATACGGAGAGTATTAAAAATTTATAATGCAATCAGCCCTGATAATCTGATTAGTCTTGCTTTATCATTAAATAGAACAATCCAATGTAATAATCCACTTAAAATATAATAAAAAAATCCCTCAAATACATTTTTAATTCATTAAATTGATTGAAAAATAGCATAACAGATTATGTATCTTTATTTCATGTGCAATATATTCATAAAAAAAGAACATACAATAGTTGCACTCAGATTCAATCCTGTTGAGAATTAAAACATAAAAACAAATATATTGTATACTTTCTAACGATATGTGCCCGCATCTGCGGAGGCATATGGCAAGGAATAATTATGAGGTTATTATAACTTTCATAGCATTACAAGGTTTAAATCTTTAAGATTTCAGTATATTCAAATTAAAATGGGAAAAAAGAAAAAAAAAACCAAAAATTCTACAACTAATGCCAGAGTAATCAGTGATAAACTAAGTAATGTGATGTAGTAGTGCAAGTTCCACTATAGATGGGTGTTTATATATAAAATGAAGAAGTGAACATATATGAGACATATACAGCATTTTGTGTATTATTTTTCTCCTTGGATTCTGGGTTTTTCATGTTGACAAGTTTCCTCGTCACACATGGGCTATGTGCTACCCAAAGGTGACTATATAATATAATATACCTAGAAGAAATAATAGTTGAGAAAAGGGGTTGGCACTCTGAATGTACAATAGAAATTCTAATGTAAAATGTTTTTTTGTGTCACTATTTTTCTAATTTAAAAGAGAACATATGCAAATAATTAATAGAAGTCCTATTGATATTATAAATTTCTAAAAAAATGCATTATGATTTTTTTTTTAATTGTAATTGGCAATAATATAGGATATGCACGTAGAGAGCATATTTTTTCAATTTTTATTAACATGTATATTGTGCTAAAATCATAAATAAATGATTGGTTAAATTAAGATACTTTTATCAAATTATAAAGATTGAAATCAATTTGTGAAAAAACTACTCTGGGTTTTGATTGTAACAGGCCATAGTGGAGGATATGCACATAGATATGGAAATTTAAATCATATGTTTTCTCTGAAAAGGTGTAAGATATGGAAATTTAAATCCTTGATACATATATGGATTGACACTAGATATATGAATTGATAAATTAATCCTGGACATGTTACATGTATATGTCACACAAACTGATTGGCTAAAAAATTTGAAACATTTCTCAAGTTAAATATTTCTCTAATATTTCCATTGACTCGTAAGAAAGCATGCCTGATTTTTAACCAAACCTTATTTGTTTTTGGGTTAGAAGTAAATGTCAAATGATTAGAAGTAAATATCAAATGATTAGCTTATATATTTTATTATTATTTTAAAGTGGTGTGACTGTGAGATGGGAAGAGAAGAGAAGAGAAGGGGGGGACACAGACAGATCAAGACCCATACAGAGGATGGGTCCAAGAAAGCTCCCTTAGTGTGATATATTACACAATGTGCACCTCTCATTTCGTCTCTCTCTCTCAACCTAAAAATCGCTGTCTTTCAGTCTCTGCAACCCACCACCACCCCATCTTTCTCCTCTTCCCTATAACTTGTCACCTTTGAATCACTCCTCACTATAGTCAGAAACTGTTTGATCCAAATCATACCAAAGCACCCACTAAGCAAATCTCCATTTTGTGTCCCTAAAACATTGATGGGCATATGATTTTTCATGCAACTAAGTGATCTTATGGCATTTCCACCTCATGCTTTCTTGTTTCATACCCAAGAAGAGAATGATCACCTTCCTTCTCCTTCTTCCCTCAACTCCCTCTCTTGTCCTCCTCAACTCTTTCCTGGTCTCTGTCCCTCTCTCTTGGTCAATTTTATTTTTTTATTAATTGGGTTTTGAACGTCAGACCTCACAGTTCTGGAGGCAAAGCCAGAGCTATTTAAAAAGTATTTGTTTTATTTTTGTATATGAACTATAAGAATGATTGGTGTGTGGTGATGCAGGTGGTGGACCTTTCCTGATCAAGAGATCGATGTCATTTTCTGGAGTGGATAAATGTGAAGATGTAGTGCATGGAGATGACGACTTGTCGGATGATGGATCGCAATTAGGGGAGAAGAAGAAGAGACTTAACTTGGAGCAGGTTAAGGCACTTGAGAAGAGCTTTGAGTTAGGCAACAAGCTTGAGCCTGAGAGGAAAATGCAGTTAGCTAAGGCTTTAGGCCTGCAGCCCAGGCAGATTGCTATTTGGTTTCAGAATAGAAGAGCTAGATGGAAGACTAAGCAGTTGGAGAAAGATTATGAAGTTTTAAAGAAACAGTTTGATGCACTTAAGTCTGATAATGATGTCCTTCAGGCTCAGAACAAGAAACTTCAAGCAGAGGTAACTCTAAAGGTTTTCTATTTTACAATTAATATAAATAAAAGTCAACTTATGATTTGTGTCTCCAATTATTCCTTTTTTCTTAGAAATCAATCACTATATACTTTCTTTAGATTACGCTGCCAAGGAAACAACGAAACTTTGATCTGTGCTTCTGAATACAGCAATTCAGGATTTGCCTGTTGATATTACTTGTTAATTTAGTACAAATAGATATGCTGTGTTTTCTTTTCTCTGTTCGCAGATCTTTCGGCAATTGATTTATTATTTCAGGATGTAGATAAGTCTCTTCTAGACAATGCTTTGAGAGTGGCAATACTGATTATATACAAAAATTTCAGTCTGTTTTAGTATACATCTTAATTGTATACATTATTTATTATTATTATTATTATTTCCCATGTTGCTTGGAAAATTAAATGAACCCTATTAGCAGAGTTCTTGATCTGACATTATTTGTAATAGGAAAAAAATATGTATAGTATGTTCATCCATTATATCCATTTTTGAATCCCGGAAAGTTTTAGTTATTTTATATTTGATCGATAAAAACACGACATATACATTATGTCATAAATTACAAATATTCCAGCCGCTGGGTGTTGTGCCCCAATAACGGTAGGCGGTTACCTTGGGTAGCGGCACTTTAATATAGCTTGATTAGTTTGATCGCAACTTTGTATGTCATTGTGAAAACAAAAGTTAACTAAATTCTAGTTGACACTGGGTTCCAGTTAACTTTGTATATCATAATGTTTTCATGTGTCTCTGATTATTGGCTTGTTGGTTCCAGTTAATGGCTCTAAAAGGAAGGGATTCAAATGAAGTTAACCTCAGGAAAGAAAATGATCAGGGTTCTTGGAGCAATGGAAGTGAGAACAGCTGTGATGCTAATAACTTGGATATATCAAGAACTCCAGTAGCTACAAGTCCAGTATCTTCTCAACTTACTACTAAGCATCTTTTCTCCACATCCATCAGGCCTCCAAGCATGACTCAACTTCTCCAAAACTCATCAAGATCATCAATGGATCACGTCCAATGCCTGAAAGTTGATCATCATTCACATCATCCTCATCAATTGGTACAAGAAGAAAACTTCTGCAACATGTTCAATGGAATTGAGGAACAGCAAGGATTTTGGCCGTGGCCTGAGCAGCACCCACCATTTTCACTCAACCAAACTCATCAATTCTCCAATAATTAATAAACATGCAAAAATATCCATAAATGTTATTTAGCTCTATGCTTAAGTGAGATTTCATTGAAAAGAAAATCAGAATTATGATCAGCATTTTTCCCCCTACCCAATTTGAGTTCTTGTTTTGTTTGTAGATTAATTATTGTATAGAGAGAAGTGAACAAATTTGATTCCAACATCAATTTGTCCCTGAATTTTGTATGGGGATTTTTATTGTTATGCATGAAACAATTTCTTCCCCATACTTAGATAATTATTTGAACTTCGATAAATATATTAATTTTTTCCAGCTGGGAAACTAGGTTGGTTGAATCAGAATAGAAAGAGAAAAAAAAAAAAAACATTTCTTATACTTAAGGCGCATGTGCCAGTAAGTGGGTTTCCAGCTCTGGCATGTAGCGTGGTCCATGAAATAAGAAAATAATAAACAAGAAAGAATTTTCTTCTATAAAAAATTTCCCACCTTTTAATTGGTGTTGGTGCTTTGGAACCATGCTTTTGGAGCGTATAAAAACTGCATGGGGTTGCTTACCTTATTTTCATGGCTGATAAATTAAGTCGTAAATCATATACATAAGCATGGAGTGAGCAAAATCTAGTTAGTCGGTATACACGAATAATCTATAAAAAAAATAAAAATAAATACAAAAAAAAAGAAAAAAAAGAGAGATTCTAAGTATACGTTCCAAGAGGAAAGAAGCCAAAGAGATGGGAAAGGAAGAGAACAAATAGCGATTGGGGTCTGATTATATGAAGGGGACGTCTGTATATTTTCATCTGACAAGTGAAAGTGTCTAACTCTGCACCCTTATCTGTGCCATATCCATGTGACCTGCTGCTATGACACCACATATATATATATATATCGCTCATTCATTCAATGGAAGAAGAATCTTAGTTACATTTATGGTTTTCTTGACCGAAGGATTTACCCATGTTTATTTTGCTAATGAGTATGTATTCTACAAACCGACATGCTGTTGATGACAGTAAAATATATTAACGACACAAAACAAGGGTTTGAGGTCACTGTCGAATAATACAAGAGAGGTTCCTCAAACTTTTACGTGAAATCTGACGTAAGCAAGGAAATAAAGAAAACTTTTCAAACGAAAAAATTCCGATGGTACTTATGTTCAAACCCGGAAATTGGTACCCCATTTCGGTTCGGTTCCGACCGACCAAAAATCCGAACTTTATATATATATAAACAAAATACAATAATAGAATGCCTTATTGCATAACTAGCGAGACATTCGTACATAGCATAAGGATTTTTACAAAAAATGACTAAGTATTTTCACGTAAAATGTGTCTACTTTTCATTAATTACAAAACTAACTCAACTTATTTGCAAGTGTAGCTCTTTTATTTACAAGCATACCTATTTCTTTCTCTTACTTTATTTTTTTTCTTTTCTATTTTTATTTTCTCTTTATTTATTTTTCTTTTTTCATTTGCTTTTTATTTTTTACTTTTTACTTATTTTTTCTCTTTCTATTTTTTTCCTTTTCTTCTTTTTTATTTTTATTTTCTCTCCTTTTTCCTTTTCCTCTTTTTTTTAAAAAAAATTATTTTCTTCTTTTTTCTCTTTTTTTAGTGGAATATTAGATAATATATTTTTTCTTTGTTTTTATTTTCTATTACATTTTTGCCCATTCTATTCCTTACATGTTGCACTTCTCCACACACACTTTTCTTAGCTTGCTGTAAATAGTGGAGGACAATACGGTAGATGAAAGTTAACTGTTAAGGGATGACAATTGAATATGAATTTTCTTTTAATGTTGTACTAAATAAAGACAAGATGAAAAATAAAGTAGAAATCTAAACCAGACCAGTGTCAAATGCTTCAGACACACTAGGCACTTGGATAAAACATGCATAAATCTAAAAGGAAAAAATTCCAAAAGAATTTACAGTACAAATACTTTTTAAAAAATATACGGTTTTGTTTTCCAATAATAGATTAAAGATTTTTTTTTATTGGATATTTAATCATTACCATTTAAAAGCCTTTTATTTGTTTTTGAGAAAACAAAGTTTCATTAATTAGTCAAGCATCGTTTATTTAATTTGAACGAAACTTTATCCATTAAATTTAAGCTCCATATTTTTTTTACCTTTTCGAATAAAAAAAAATTAATAATTAGTAGTGTTTTTTTAAAATCTATTTAAGTAGAGAACATATAAAGTTTATTGTTTTGGTACAATGATATTTTTCAAAAACGTAAAATATACCATAATAAAAATATTGTATCAGAAACATGAAATATATAGAAATGTAAAATATATTGTAATGAAGATATTGTATCAGAAACGTAAAATATATGAATGATAAACTAAAAATATACAGAAAGTAAATCAAAAGTATACAAAAAAAATTAAATTTAATGTCTTTGGAATTTATATTCCAATAATGATGAACGAAATCACTAATATAATAGACATGAGACTACCTATAATAAAATAATGAATAATAATGATGATAATACATTCAATCAAAGATAAAGAAAACAAATATAATGAGATTGTTTCATATATGGAAAATAAATGGGTAAATGCGTAGTTTCACCCCTAAAAAAAAAAAAACACTCCTTAACTTTTATTGTTTTCTATTCAGCTTTTAAACTTTTATTTTAAACCTTTTTACCTTTTAGTTTGTATATTTTGATTCCATTTAACTCATAAAATATCAAAATGGATAGAAATTAATTTTAAATGATTTGAAACATGTAAAATGTTAAAGCTTCAAAACACTATAAATAGAATTAAAAACTAATATAAAAAAAGTTTATAAAATTTTATTTTTAGTTATATTCTCTCTTTCATTAAATAATATTTTAATTTATATAAATTTTTTTTCTGTTCATATCAACATTGATTTATAAAATACTTCAACTTTTTGTATTATAAGGGGTTAGATAGATTTAAAATAAAAGCTTAAGGTTGAATAGAATACAATAAAAGTTGAGGACTGCTAGAGGTTAATTGAGTAAAATTGAGGGATGAAACTATGCATTTGGCCGAAAATAAACTAAAAGTAAATGAAAAATAAAAATAAAATATATTTTAGATTTCACGCTTTTAAAATTTGTACTCCAATCACTTTAAATTTTTTAAAAGTAAAATTGTCACTCCACTTCCTATTGTATCGAGTGCCCTACAATTCTATATGTATATATTTTTTTTCAATTTATAATATTTTACATTTATTTTACATTTCTTATATAATAATTATATATATATTTGTTAATTTAGAATATAATAATAATAATAATAATAATAATAATAATAATAATAATAATAATAATAATAATAATAATAATAAAAATAAAATAATTTAATCAAAGATAATGAAAAATATAATGAAATAAATGTGTAGTTATAATTAAAACCTCAATTAATATAATGGAAGTGTATATTAGAATTTTCTCTATCATAATTTGTTATGTGCCAATTGTTGAGATTTATGAATATATAAGTAATTATAATTAATATAAAAAATAAAGTTAATTATAATTAATAATTGAATATAAATATATAAATACTTAACAATTTTGTTTTTGGAATGCTAGTAGTTTAAAAAAAGTATTATGATTAAATATCATAGCTACTAATGTATATCTTTTAAAAGTAGTTCAAACGGAAGGCATTCTTCATCAACTTCAAGTCAAATCAAACATGTTAGCATCCATCATGTGTAGCCCTTATGATCAGGAGCAAGATTCACAAGCTTAAAGCTTGAAGAATCATGTGAAGTGAAGAGTCTATGCCCCTCATGATCATGAGTGGATTGTGATAAACAATATAACTTGAGATTAGGGAGTCTAAGTTGTGAAAACAAAGACTCATTCACAGCTTCAACTCTTAAGACTGCTAATAGGCATAGTGAACCAAAGCCTTGTAAAGTCCTCAAAGCATCAAGGAGGGTGAGTCGCTCTTGATTATTGGTCACAATCATGAGCTAATTGTGACACCATTACTTCTAGTCTCCAATGGCTACTTCTAACACCAATGACTATATTTTTTATGCGTTATGATCATGAGCAGGCTTCTTCTTGAAAAAAGTTAAAATTCATTAAATGAAGGATGGTGAAGCTTGAAGATATAATTGGTATTAGAGCTTGACTTCTTAATACTTAATTGTTAGAAGAATAGATCATGGGGAATGAATCTTTAAACTTTTCATCTCTTAGACCCTTTTTTTTATGGTAGTAACTACCCACATTGGAAGTTTAAGATGGAGTTGTACTTAAATAAAGACCCAATTAGACTTTAAGATGTTGTTATAAAAGGTTGGAAACCATCAAAGGATACAATTAATAGTGTTAAAACCACCCTTGCAAGGAGTCAATGGTCAAATGATCAAAAAGAAGAAAATTACAAAAATATGAAGACTATGATTATTTTGTTTGCCTTTATCTCTAGAGAAGAAGGACAAAAAGTTCAACAATGGAAATCCATAAAGGAAGTATGGAAATTGCTTGAAATCACTATGAAGGAAATGTATAAGTAAGAAGCAAGAAAGTTCAACTTCATGTATATGAGTATGAACTTTTCAAGATAAAGCCATAAGAATTAGTAACAGAGATGACAAATCGCCTTAACTTTCTTCTAACTACCCTCAAGAAATTTGAAAAATATTTTTCTAAGGAAGAAGTAAATAATAAGATTCTAAGAGTCCTACTAAAGAAGGATTAAGAATCTAGAGTTACTTTAATTAAAGAAGCTCATTATCTCTCAATCGACATCCTCATTAGGAAGCTTTTTACACATGAGCTTACCCTAAAGTAAAAAGAAATAAGATGAGAAGGATGAGAAAGAACAGAAGAAAAAAGGAATTGCCTTGGATGCTATACAAGAAGCTAATGATGAAGAAAGCCTTGTTGACTCTAGTGAAGATGATGATGAAATAGATATAATCACTTAAGGATTCAAGAATTCTTAAAAAGAAAGAGCTTGTCAAGGTAAAGAGATAACAAATAGTTTAAAAATAATAAGAATAAGGAAGCAACTTGTTATGAATGCAAGAAACTAGGACACATTTAAAATGAGTGCCCAGGTTTGAAGTTCAAGAGCAAAGGAGAAAGGATAAAAAGAAAGAATTTAAAGCTTTATAGGATGACTTCTCCAAATTAGAAAAGGAAGAGGAGCAACAAGAAGTGGCCAACCTTTGCTTCATGGCCTTATAGACAACAATGAGGTACCATATACTTCTTACCCTTTTTGTGATGATGGGAGCTTTATTGTTAGCAAACTCATGCTTAAATGTAAGATCCTACTCTTTAAGAAAAAGTTCTATAAGAATGAACTCTCAAATCTATCCAAAGAATTTGAAACCTTGAAAAATGATTTTTCAAATCTTCTTTTATCAAATGAAAAAATTGTTAATGAATTGAAAAAAATGCCTATAAACACCTAATTTTGGGATACAATTATGCACACGTGCGATGAAAGCCCCTATGTTGAAAATCTAAACGAGAATTGATCTCTAATGTCAAGTTTCATGATTTAAAGGACTAAATTGCTACGTTTTATGGAATTAATTACAAAGCTAGTTTTTTAAGGATTGGATTGCAAAAATTAGAAACTTCCAAGGACCTTTTTTATAATTTTAAAAAATGAAAATATGGTTCACCGACATTTAATGCCAACCGGCATTGTGTAATGTTGATCGGTATTACATAATGTCGATCAGCATTATGTAATGTCGATCGGCACTATGTAATACCGATCGGCACTATGTAATGCCAGTCAGTATTAAGCAATGCCAATCGGCATTATGGGATAAAAATTGGCATTCTAGAGTGCTGATTTTCGCTAAAAAATGATTTTTTACACTAAAAATTGAATTTTTCATAATTTTTCATTTTTTTCATTAGCCCAGGACACCACATGTCCTTACATGTGCGAGTCTTTGATTTTTTCAAAACTCTATCTCTAGATTTTGAAAGTTCAAAAATTAAAAATCTAGCGCAACTTTCGTCCATGATCACTAGGGTGGAGGTTACTAGGTCTGGCTTTAAAAGCTAGAAGGAGGAGGTTGCGGAAACCCTAGAGGGAGAGAGATAGCTAAAGAGGTAGATTTCTTAAAAAACCTAGAGGGAGAGATCTCGAGCTAGAGAGGCAGAGAGGAAATAAGAAAATAAAAAAACAAATTCAGAGAGGAAATTGCTAAACAAATTCAGGCTAACTTCTTAGAAGTAGTAGATTACCCTAATGGTTAGCAAACATAGTCCCAATACCCAAGAAAGATGGTAAAGTGCATATGTGTGTTGATTTCATATATTTAAATAAAGCATGTTCAAAAGATGACTTTCCTTTACCCTACATCGATGTCATAGTAGATAATGCAACATTAAGTGCAATGTATTCTTTCATGGATGGGTTCTCTAAGTATAATCAGATAATGATGGCAGTTATAGATAAGATCAAAATAGCTTTTATTACAGAATGGGGGACCTATTGTTACAAGGTTATGCCTTTTGGGTTGAAAAATACAGGTGCAACATACCAAAGGGCAACTACTACTTTTTCCACGATATGATGCATAAGGAAGTTAAGGTGTATGTTGATGACATGATGGTTAAGTTAGAAATAATAGAAGGACACTTTGAAGCACTAGACAAGTTCTTGGTGTGCATTGAGAGGTACAATCTGAGACTCAACCTGAAGAAATGCATTTTTGGAGTTACTTCAAGGAAGTTATTAGGGCATATAGTTAGTAGTAGAGGAATTGAAGTAGATCTAGATAAAGTGAAAGCTATTCAAGAAATGCCAACACCAAAGACAGAGAAAGAAGCTAGAGGGTTTATTGGCAGGTTATAATATATTAGCAGGTTCATTGTAAAGCTTACTAATATTTGTGACCCAATCTTTAAGTTATTGAGAAAAGATCAACATGTAAAGTGGAACGATGATTTTCAGAAGGCCTTTAATAAGATAAAAGAATATCTCACCAATCCACATATACTGAGACCACTAAGGCAAGGTAAATCATTGATTATGTATTTAGTTCTAAAGGAAAAGGCAATGGGGGCAATGTTAGCTTAAGAAGGACTGGATAGGATAGAGCATACAGTGTATTACCTCAGCAAAAAGTTATTACAATATGAAGAAAAGTATGATTTGGTGCAAAAGATGTGTTTGATAATAATCTGGGCAACAAGAAAATTGAGGCATTACTTTTAGTCTTATAGTGTTTAAGCTATTTTAAAGATAGATCCATACACCTGCTTTGATTGGAAGGGTGTCTTGATGGCTTGTACTCCTAATTGAATTCGATATATAGTACATTATCATAAAGGTTATCAAAGGATGGGCAATAGCAGAATTCCTAGCACAGAATGCAATAGAGGGTGATGAATCATGGAACCTAGAATTTTCAGATAAGAATCCAATAATTATAGAGCATCGGGAATGGAAGCTTTATTTATGGGGCCATAAACAACAAAGGAGCTGGATTAGAGTGATCCTTATTATACCAAAAAGAGAAACCATACCAATGGCCAAGAAACTGGATTTTAAAGTAACCAATAATATGGCTAAGTACGAGGTATGCATTCATGGAGTGGAAGTAACAATGGTAGTTAAAGCAAAGGAGTTGTTAGTATATAGGGATTTGATGTTGGTTATTAGTCAGGCTAACAAAGAATGGGAAGTAAATGAGGAAAAGTTGAAACCCTACATCTACTATTTGAGGACTTTAATAAAGAACTTCACCAAATGTCTTTTTATCCATTTATTAAGAGATGACAATCAAATGGTAGATGCTTTAGCAATGCTCTCTTCAATGTGGGATAGTGTAACTGGATTGACTATGAAGCCATTAGTGATCATGAAATCAAGAGCTCCATGTTATGGAGGTGAGCAGATTATGGAAATTCAAATAGGGCTTAAAGAGAAGCTTTAGTTTTATGATGTTTAAAGGTTTATCGAGGAAGGAAAATATCTAGATAAAGCCACTTTAAAAGAGAGATATGCTTTGTGTGTTCTTGCACGTAATTTTGCAAGTCACGATAGGGTGTTGTATAAAAGAATGCCAAATGAGATACAACTCAGATGTCTCATGAAAGATAAAGCAGAAGAGGTGATAAAGGAGATTCATGTGGGAGCTTATAGTTCTCACATGAATGGAATAATCCTAGCAAATAAGATAATCAGACAAGGGCACTACTAGATGAGCATGGAAAGAGATTGCATTAAGACAATAAGGCAATGCCATTAGTGTTTGATCTATGGGAATCTCAACCACCTTCCTCTAATGGTGTTGAATAGTTTATCATCTCCTTAGCCTTTTGTAGTGTGGGGGATTGATATCATAAGAGAAATAAGGCTGACAGCATTAAATGGACATAAGTATATAGTTGTGATAATTGATTACTTATCCAGATGGGTAGAGGTTGAATCTTTTAATACTCTAAAGGTGAAGCAGATGGCTAGGTTCATTGAGAAGAATCTTATTTACAGATATGGGGTTCCCCATCATGTTGTGACGAACAATGGTTTCATTTTCAAGTAAAAATGGTAGAGTTATTACAGAAATATGTTATTGAGCATCAAAAGTCTTCACCATATTGGCCTCAGGCTAATGGAGCAGTGGAAGCAACGAATAAGAATATAAAGAAAATCCTCTTTAAGATGGCCAAAACTTACAAAGACTGGTTTGATTACCTTCCCTTTACCTTGTGAGGATATAGAACTACAGCCAGAACTACCACAAGCCAAATTCCGTTCTCCTTAGTTATTGTTGTGAAGCAATTTTGCCTATAGACATTGAGATCAAGTCTCTAAAAGTGGTTATGGAGGCCAAAATGCCTGAGAGTGAATGAGCATAAAAGAGATATGATCATCTGGTATCTCTAGATAAAAAGAGGATGAATGCTTTTTTTTATACATAAATATAGCAGAGGAGGATAACAAGGTCATTCAATAAGAAAGTAAGGCCAAGGAAAATAAGAGCTGGAGACATGGTGTTAAAATAGTCTAGAGCAATGGTGTTCAATCTAAGAGGAAAATTCAAACTAAATTTGTAAAGACCATACTTAGTCAAGTCATTTCTGCTAAAGGGAGCTGCCAAGATATCATCTTGAAGGGAATGAGTTCATAAAGCCTATTAATCTGGATCACCTCAAGAAATACTACCTATAAAAATAAATAAAAGTAGTATAAAGAAAATAAAGTCCGCTGACTAGAAAACCCAAAAAGGCTAGTCATGCAAAAATAAGGACATTTTCGATGTTCATAAAACTCATTAAGGGTTAGTAGGAAAAATTAAGGAATAAATAAAAGAAAAAGCTCTCACTGATTAGAAAGCCAACAAAGGGCTAGTTAGGAAAAAGTTAGGGAGATAAAATGTGAACGAAAAATATTCAGTTAGAAAAATTCAAAAAGACTAGCTGATAACAGGAGTTATGTCATATGATGTAGTAAATGTACTCATTTCGGCCCTAATTAATGAATCTTATTGAAATTAAATTTTGTTATAACACTGTATATTCTATCTTATTTATAATGCATAAGTACTAAAAAGGAAAACAGAACATAAAAGCTTAAAATTAGCTCTATGAGACCATTTTGCTTTAGTAGTGCCTCCATTTCTTCTTCTTTTAAGATTCATCATGTAAAGCTTGAGTCCTCTTGTATCTAGAAAATTTGGGTGCCTTTGTAGCTTGTATCATAACCCAAGTCTTGTAATTATCATCAGTAGCTTTATCAACATTCAAAGATATATTGTGCTTATGGGTTCTATGAGGCCATAAGTCATTGACCTTATGTAAAAAAAATCATGCCTGAGAGGGAAACCCTCGAAATTAATTGGAATTATAATAATGAATTGTGGGTGACCATACTAATGATAAAGGCATAAAGGGAAAATGAAAGTCAAAAAGTGCAACCCCGGGATGGGAACACAATAATTATATAAGTCAAAAGTCATGAACTTTAGTCTTTACTAAGGGCAAACCCATGTAATCTCAATGTCCTTGATACCCTTCATCTAATCAATCCAATGGTCTATAGTGTGCTTGTCTTTCATCTTCAAAGGTCGAGACTGCAACTAATGGGGTTGATAGGATATAGGGTTGGTAGGAGCAACAAGCAAGCTCAATTTCTATTGTAACCATGTTTGAAAACTAAAAATAATAAGCCCATTAAGTTGAAAACCTAAAAGGGTGGCTTAGGCAAAAGTTAAGGTTAAAATAATAATAATAATAATAATAATAATAATAATAATAATAATAATAATAATAATAATAATAATAATAATAACAATAATTCACTTAGGACCATCTATTCATCCAAGTCTAATTTCAAGAAAGGAAAATTTGAAATAGATCAGTATAAGGAGACTATCTGACATAACTACAAATTAGAAATGAAGATAGCCTGGAATTAGTCATCTTGGGCTCTACTATTAGGCCATGGGCTCCATCCTCTACTGGGATCATTATGATGATAAATATCTGGAGGTCTAACAGATGAAGTAATAACACTGTAGGGGCTTATGCTCAAGTCCGTAAGCTGCCAACAAAGCATCTTGTTCTCCGACTCCAGATCCATAGAATAACTATGCACATATTGGAAACATCATATCATATGCATTCCATGCATACCATGCATACATTTTCATAATAAGTGTATATGCTTACCCGCCAACTATTTATGACCTGCATGGTAAATAACCTTTGAGATGAGGCGAGTCCATACAAATAATTTACCAGTGTCTAAGGGACCTATTTTATAATGTTAATACCAAGTGTACAGGTAATACAAGAAATAAGTCAGACAAACTCATATGAGAAGTATCTGCTGGAGAAAAGCTAGGGAGCTGAACATCATCAAAATGCATCTGCTGCTCAACCAGAGCCTAAATAGCAGGAGCCCAATAGAGTATAGATCTATCAGGAAGGGGGACATCACCAAAAACAATGCCAGTAAAGGTTCCCTCATAATTGGTCCCAACGTGCTGAGTATATTGTGCATGACTAAGTCTAGGCCTAGATACCTCAGGCACAATCTCAAGCTCAGGAGTAGTCTCAACCCCCTGAGTAGTCCCGACCACCTCCTCCATCACCTCGTCGGTGGAGAGCCAATCTCCTTAAACTGTGAGAAAAGAAAATAAGTTATTTGAATATTCTAAAAGAGAAATTATCAGAAGTTACCTCAGCTTAGTCAACAGGAGCCTGCTCCAATAGTTTCCTATGGATGAACTACCTGTAAAGGCGAGATTGCTCAAGAAAAATCATGGCATCATATCCCTATAATGCCTCTCTCAACTTTGAACCTATCAGATGAGAACTGTATAACATTAAGAAAGGAACATAAGAGGGAATATGACGTCAGGAAGGTCCAAAATGCCACTAATACATTTGTTCTCCTAAATACCATATCTGGTAGCCATAACCAGGGAGCAAAATCCTCATGTCCTCAAGTCGTACTATAGCAACCATGACATCGTACCTCTAGACATCATTCGCTCCCTTTAGCCAATTAGATTTGATATGCAAAATCATATTATTAAGTTTAACTTGCATTAAATAATGAAATATTAATGATATTATTTTCCTACCAAGTGCCACTCAATAGTGTTTAGTTGATCTTGATAAGTTTATAGAGTGCTCCTAATGCTCAATAGATAGGAAGAGCGCCATCTCTACATCAGAGGGAGCCTCCTATCAGAACCGATAGCACCGAAGCCACAAATCAGCCCAATCTCTATACTTTAAATCTAGAAAGAGGAAATAAGTCAAAAAAAAAGAAAAAAGAGGATGACATACCTGTAAAGCATGCTAAAATTCACACATGGTGATAACACCTCTATAGATAATGTCTAGTCTATAACACAGATAAGCCAATGTGGTAGATCCCCAATCAAGGGTGATAACTTGGTCTAAGTCTCAAAGAGGGCCGAAAAGGGCAATACTAACCTTATGACTAGTCTCGCAGAAGAGGGTCATGCCAAGCAATATCAGAAGGAGACACCTCACCTTATGGGCAATCTGATGAGAAGTGGTGGTAGGCAAATGTTTGAATCCCTCAATTAATGATGAAAGAAGAACATTCTTCTGATTCTTCCACATCGGAGCAAACCCAATCAAATCTCACACATACTGACTTTGTGCATGCTTAAGGAGACTGCAATAGTAAATATCAAAGGAAATAGGAGTCCTTCCTAAGGTAATCCTAGTGATCACATAAAAACTTAAAGGAAAAATAGTTAACTCGCCTACATGAATATGGAACATATGGGTGGTGTCCATCCACTGCTCAATAGTGCGAATAAAGAATGATGATCAGACCTCCCTCAAGCTATCAGAAACCTAGTAATAAATCGTATAAACCCAAAGGCCCATACCAGCTGCGCCACATTCTCCGACAGCCCTTGAAATAATTCACAAACTATGTGAAAACAGCTTGTGAATTTCATCGGTCGCTAGGAGAATTTTGAGGGAGAAATAATTATTAATTGATCAAAAAATTATTTTTTTAGATCGGTAAAGTAGAATGTCAATCGGCATTCCATAATGTTGATCGACATTGTGTAATGTCGATCGGCATTATACAATGCTAATCAGCATTGCACAAATGCCAACTAACTCTTGGACTTCTGAAATTGGAATAGAAGGAAATTGGAATCGTTTAACAAAATGTTTGGTTTATAAGAGAATCCAAATTGGAATCAATTTTATTGATATATGAAAATATATTAAATAATAATTGTTATGAATTTATAAAATAATAACAATATATTAAAATATTTAAAATTTTGACTAATTTATAATTAATTTTACTTGATTTTATGAGAATGAAAAATCAATGGGATAAAGTACAAATTGGATCCTCAATTTGACCTCAAATTTTATATTTGACCTTAATATTGTTTGGTCCCAATTGGACCTTAATTTTTAAAAATTGGATCGTATTGGATTCTCCTTTAAATAATTGTTCCAATTAAATCCTGAAAATCAAAGAAAATTTAACTTTAATATTAATTAGTAAAAATAAGCTTACATAACATTAGGAATTGATGAAATTACTTTTAAAATATACATTTATGAATTTTTTTAAATTTGAAAAACTTTTAAGCTTATAAAAACCATTTTTAAATATTTTTTGAAAATTTAGAAATAGTTAAAAATAATTTTTATATATTTAATTTTTTTAAAATTTAAAAATTGTATAACCAAGTCATGCACATTTAATTAAAAAATTAAAGGCTTTATACATACTCAATAATTTGTTAAAAATTATTAGAAGTTTAAAAGTTTCTATAAATTTTTAAAAAATTTAAAAATTATCATGTATATAAAAAATTTAATTTCTTTTTTCTTAAATGTATATTACTTGATTCCAAAATTTTTAAATTTCAGAAAATTTGTAGATCTAATTGGGACAAAAAAAATTAAGGTCAAATATGAACCTTATGGTAGTTCAAAGCGTTAGGTGCACTTAAGGCAATGAGTCTTCTCATTATCTAAAGCACAAAGTGCAAAAAAAGTGCTCACCTAACCAAAATAAGGCACATAATTTCTCAAATAAGATAATTATAAAATAATAGGATAAAGAGTAGGTATTATAGCTAATACAAACATACTTGAATCAATTGCATTGTCCTAAATAATGAGATGAAACTCTTATACTAATAAAAAAAACTAATTCTAAAGGTGTTAAAAAAAATAGTGTTGACCTTAGCAAGTTATTAATCTTGATTTTGATCTTAACAAACTTAATTTTTGAGCAACTGATGTGTTTTCTTCAAGTGTGTATAAGTTAGGAGCAATTAGAAGTCAAAATAATGATGAACTATTAAAAAATCATTCCAGAAAGTCATTATAAGTATTATTTTGACCAGACTCATCACAATGACTAAATTGCACAAAAAAAGTGCAATACTTGTCATAGTCTCGACCGAGACCAAAGAAGTCCTGATCGGGACTAAGGGAGACCAATTTCTACATAAAACTTAAAAAATGATAAAACCCATGGCAGTCCCGATTGGGACATTGATAGCCCGATCAAGACTAGAGCAAAATTTCAAACATAAGGGCTTATAATGTGTAGGACCTCAGGCGCTACCAACTCTCCCAAAACCAATTGGTGTTAGGAAAGGCGCATACCCTAGCCTTATAGTGCATTCAACACACACAAGCGCCCACGGCATTCGATTGTGACTCGGCCCACTTGCCTCTGCCACGGGACAATTGATGGACACCCAACAATCTCCCCCTCAGCAATTGCTCCCGCTGGGAATCGAACCCGTGACCTTGGCTTTGATACCACTTGTAGGACCTCAGGCGCTACCAACTCTCCCAAAACCAATTGGTGTTAGGAAAGGCGCATACCCTAGCCTTATAGTGCATTCAACACACACAGCACCCACGGCATTCGATTGTGACTCGACCCACTTGCCTCCGCCACGGGACAATTGATGGACACCCAACAATCTCCCCCTGTGCAGTCTGAGATGGCAAACGTATACGTGAATTTCAACTCAAAATTTGCATAACCAAATGAACTTGGATTTTCAAAAAAAAGCCCAATTCAGAAAGCTCAAGATGTCTGCTTCAAATGTTAAGAAGCCCATTTTCTCATTTAAGAGCTCTAAATATGTCAAAAACCTTCTTCAATCTTAGAGGTTCAATCAGCCCGAAAAGTCACTATACATCCAAAAGTGTATATGCTTGGTATATGTTTGGTATATAATTCCCTACACACTTAATTGAAATTATTAGTATAAAATTTGTTTTTCAAAGTCCAAAATTAGGAGTTTGATCATGCAAATGGTCAACATAATGCCTATTCAATGCTTATCTCGACTAGGACTTAAAAAAATGCAGCTCAAAAGTTCAAATTTCATTCAAATGGACTTTGTTTTTATTGGGAACAAAATTATTACTTCCAACAACTATAATTGAATTGCTCAAGTATAAATATGACCTTTGAAAATTATTTTGTAGCTAAGAAACTTGTTTATTTATTCTATATTTTTAAGCATTCAATTAAGCTCTTTAAACTCTTTCAAAATTCATTTTATTGTTGTATACTCTTATGAGAGTTTGTGAGTGTTAGAATAAAAATTCTTATTTTTCTATTTTCTGGAGTTAGAAAAATAGGAAGTGAGATTCTATTCTAAAGGAATTGGTTTAAGTGTTTAGCCATTAAAACACTTAGGATTTTAGTTTTAGTGTAAGCCTTGGAAACACTTATGAATTGGTTTTTGAGTGAGTCTTAAAAGCTCAAGTTGTAAAAATCAATATAGGGAAATAGATTATGGTGATTCAAAATCTCAACTTGAGGATAAGTTAGGTAGAGACATAGGATTACTGAGAATTTGAACTCTTTAAATTCTTCTATTCATCATTCTTCCTTCTCAACATTCTTTTTAATTCTTGTTCAAATCTTTTAATTTCTTATTATTGTTTGACAATCCTATTCACCCTCGTCAAGGACTCTTTCAATTGGTATCAAAGCTTGAATTATAGGAACTTCATTGCTAGAATACAAGATCATCGAGAGTGAATTATAAAACATTTCTTCAATTAGACCATTCTTTGATGGTAGTGACTATCCTCATTAGAAGTTTAAAATGGAACTATATATTGATTGTGATTCCATCAAACTTTGGGATAATATCCGAAAAGGTTAGGAACCACCTACAACTACCACTAATGGTATGGTAACTACTTTTGTGAGAAGCTAATGTAATATTGAACAAAAGGAAAAAATCATAAAAACAAAAAGGCTATGATCACTCTAGTCTCTTCCATGATAAGAGAAGAAGAAGGAAAGCTTAAACATTGCATGTTGACTAAGGAAATGTGGGAGATCTTGGAAAATCATTATAAAGGCAATGTGCAAGTTAAAAGCAAGAAAGTTCAACTGCATATGTATGAATATGAACTCTTCAAAATGAAGCCTTAAGAATCAATCTTGGACATCAAAAATTGTCTCAATGCTCTCCTCACATCCCTCAAGAAGCTTGGAAAATATTTCTCTAAGGAAGAAGTAAACAATAAGATTCTAAGAATCCTACCTAAAAAGGATTAGGAATCTTGAGTCACTTCAATTGAGGAAGCTCAAGACCTCTCTACCCTCTCAACTGATATGCTCATTAGTAAGCTTTTGACACATGAACTCACAATTAAGTAAAGAGGTGAAGAGCAAGAAGAGAAAGAAGAAAAGAAAAAAAGTATAGCACTAAAAGCTCTTTAAGAAGATAGTAAAGAGCAAAGCATTAAAGATTCTAGCAACAAAGATGGTGATATTGGCATGCTCACTAGGAATTTTAAGAAGTTTTTTAGAAAGAAAATTTTTTCAAGAACAAAGGACTTTAATAAGAAGTTTGAAGGAGATGGCAAGAAGAAAACTAAAGAAGTTACTTGCTATGAATGCAAGAAACCGAGACACATCCGAAGTGAGTGCCCCAAACTCAAATTCAAGAATAAGGGATCAAAGGATAGGGAAAAGGCCTTCAAAGATATTTGAGATGACTCCTTCAAATTCAAAGAGGAAGAGAAACAACAAAAATTAAAAATTGGTCAACCATTAAAAATTCAACTTTTTTTTTTACATTTTAGTCCTAAAAGTTGAAATTTTTTTATATTTTAAATAAATAATTTTATTTTTATTTATAATTTATTATATTATTAAATTTGCATAATAATTGTATTTACTCAGTAAAAATAACATCAAAAAATTAAAAATTAAAAATTTTTTGTCTTAAATTATTAGTTTCAATAACAATGACATATAAAATTAATAAAGTATTATTATAATAATTTTAATTAATATATCATATACAAATAAATTTTTTTATATTTATAAAAATTCAATTAGTTTTTTCAATATTATAATTTGTGTTAAATTTTAAATCTCTACTGAATTCAATTGTCTATTTTAAATTCAACTGAGTTTAAGCATTATTTAAAATATAACACAAATTATAATATTGTAAAAATTGATTGAGTTTTATCCATATAAAAAATTTATAAATTTGTTAAACTGATGTCCATATGAAGGATAAAGCTCAATCAATTTTCACAATGTTACCGTTTGTGTTATATTTTAAAAATGTTTAACACAAATTATAATGTTGACAAAACTAATTAAATTTATGTAAATATAAAAAATTTTATTTGTATATGATATATTAATTAAAATTATTTATTTTGAATTATTAAAATAACACTTGGTTAATTTTATTTGTTATTGTTATTGAAACTAATAATTTAAGAAAGAAATATTTTTAATTTTTAATTTTTTGATATTATTTTTATTGAGTAAATACAATTATTATGAAAATTTAATAATATAATAAATTATAAATAAAAATAAAAATTATTTATTTAAAATATGAAAAATTTTCAAGTTATAGGACTAAAATATAAAAAAAAAGTTTAATTTTAGTGGTTGACTAACAGAAAATTGGTTTGACTAATGAATAGGACTAACGAAAAATCTTTTTAAAACTTATAGAATTTGATTGCTAAGAATTAAACATTTAGGACTTAAATGTAAAAATTATATAACTTTTAGGACTGCAAATGTTGTTATCCCAAAATTAAATTCTCTAGTATTGTTAAATCAAATGATAAATTTGCTAGTGATTTAAAATCTTTTAGTTCCTTGGAAGAGCAACTCAAGAAAGCTAGTGATGAAAATCGTAAACTTTCTAATGAAGTAGTTGAGCTAAAAAATTCTATGTCAAAATTTCAAAGAGGAAAAGAGAGTTTAGATCATTTACTTGACTCTCAAAAATTTCATGGAAATACTCATGGAATTGGATATACTAATGGAAAGGCCTCATCTTCATCATCATCACATATTAAATTTATTAAAGCATCATACAATTCCATTCCATCTACTTCAAAACCAATTAAGACTCAAGCTTTCAAAGCTAATAAGTCTCTTGTGTCAAATATTAGAAGGAAGTCTCATAAGACACAATCCTATATGACACAAAGAGGTAAGACTCAAAATAGAGCACTTTAACCTAAGCATGCTTATGTGTACACTAGACACAATCACATTAGGCATGCTACACAACACAATGCACATAAACAAGTTGCACAAACCTATCAAAATACACATTGTCATTGTCAATGCATATCTCATACCATAACTCAAAATAATAGGAGACACACACCACCTCAACACAAAAGGCATGTTTCATATCCTAGGAAAACATATCATCCTAGGAGAATTTAAAAATGTTGTATATTCATATTGCATGATAAAATGACATACCAATAATATGTTCTTCTATAGAAGACTACATATGAATTTGCTTCCTATGGATTATCTTGAGACTAACCAACCTAAACCAAGAAAGGTTTGGGTTCAAAATAACACTTAAATTATTTTGTGTAGGTATGCTTAAAATCCATAAAAATAAAAAGCAAGTGATATCTTGATAATGGATGTTCAAGGCATATATAAAGAGACAGTGAGCAATTTAACAAGCTTGATGCTAAGGATGGAGGACATGTTACATTCGAAGACAATGTAAAAAGAAAGATAATTGGCATTGGAGAAATAGGAAATCCTAAATCCTTATTTATAATCATGTGTTGTTTATTGAAGGTCTTAAATATAATTTTCTTAGTATAAGTCAATTATGTGACATGGGAAATAAGGTGACTTTTTATACTAGAAATTGCTTTGTTAGTAGTCTTAATGAAAAAAAAAAAGTAATTTTTAATGGTGAAAAAGTAGATAATATTTATGTTATTGATTTAAATAAAATTGACAACAAAGAGATCAAATGTTTAATGTCTATTTCCCATGACACATGGACATGGTATAGAAGGTTAGGACATGCACATTTTAAGCTTTTAAATGATCTTTGTAAACATGAACTTGTGATTGGTTTACCTAAACTTGAATTCACTAAAGATAAACCTTATGATGCTTGTCAAAAGGGAAAACAATTCAAGCCCTTATTTAAGCTAAAAAATATAGTGTTAACTTATAAACCACTTAAACTTGTACATATTGACTTATTTGGACCAACTAGAATTGCTAGTCTCAGTGGAATGCACTATGCATATATGTTAATTGATGATTACTCTATATTTACTTGGGAATTTACAGCTTTTGAAAATTTTGCAAAAAGAGTTAAAAAAGAAAAAGGTTTTTGTATTTTTCTATTAGAAGTGATCATGGAACCAAATTTCAAAATGAATTTTTTTAAATCTATTGTAATGAAAATGGTATTTCATATATTTTCTTCTCTTATAACTCCTCAACAAAATAGAGTAGTTGAAAGAAAAAATAGAACTCTTATAGAAATGGCTAGGACAATGCTTCATGAGTATAATTTACCTCTATACTTTTAGGCTGAAGTCATTAACATATCTTGTTACATTTCGAACTGAGTTTTCAAAAGACCAATTTTGAACAAAATATCTTATGAGCTATAGAACAATAGAAAACCCAAAATACCATATCTAAAGGTATTTGGATGCAAGTGCTTTATATTAAACACCAAGGATAAACTTAGGAAATTTGATTCCAAAGCCGATGAAGGAATTTTCCTAGGCTACTCTATTTCTAATAAAGCATATAGAGTTTTTAATAAGAGAACTCTAACAGTTGAAGAGTTCATGCATGTTGTATTTGATGAATCAAACTCATTTAATCCTAAAAAGGATAATTATAATGTTGATGATCTTGTAGGTGACAATGAGATTGTGGATTTTTAAGAATAAAATGCTAGTAAGCCTTTGGAACTTGAAAGTCTAAGTAAGGACAATAATAAGGAGACATCTCAGCCTACCTTGAAGAATGAACTTCAAAAGGATTAACAATTCAAGAAAGATCATCCTCAAGATCTCATTATTGGTTACACTACAAAAGGGGTAACTCTAGATTTTAATTAAAGTCTATTGTTAATTTAGCCTTTTTTTCTCAAATTGAGCCCAAAAAATGTTGATGATGCATTGAGTGATGAATTGTGTGTCCTTACTATACAAGAAGAGTTAAATCAATTTGAGAGAAATAAGGTTTAGACCTTAATTCTTAGACCTAACCATCATCCTATTTTAGGCACGAAATAGATGTTTAGAAATAAGATGAATGAACAAGGTGTGATAACTATAACCAAAACTAGACTAAGAGCTAAAGGTTATAATCAAGAGGAAGACATTGATTATGATGAAACCTTTGCCCCCGTTGTAAGGTTAGAAGCTATTAGAATGCTACTTGCATTTGCATCATTCATGGATTTTAAAATCTATAAAATAGATGTTAAAAGTGTATTTCTAAATGGTTTCATTGAAGATGAGGTATATGTCGAGCAACCTCCGAGTTATTAAAATTTTGATTCTCCAAATCATGTTTGTAAATTATCAGAAGCATTGTATGGATTGAAATAAGTTCTAAGAGCTTGGTATGAAAGATTGAGCAACTTCTTACTAGAGAAAGGGTTCTCTAAAGGAAAAGTTGACATAACTCTTTTTATAAAGAAATACAAGCATGATTATTAATTGTTCAAATATATGTTAATGATATTACTTTTTGTGCTACTAACCATTACTTGTGTGAGGAATTTTCTAAGCTAATGCAAGGAGAATTTGAGATGAGTATGATATGAGAACTAAAATTCCTTCTCAAATTACAAATTAAACCATGCAAAGATGGGATTTTCATCAATCAAACTAAATATACAAGAGACGTTCTTAGGAAGTTTGGCATGGATGAAGCTAAAACAAGCAAAACTCCAATGAGCATCACAACCAAACTTAACAAGGATGAGAATGGCAAATCGATTAATGAAAATCAATTTATTGGTATTATGTTTACTACTTGCTTATGTGCCAAATTTCAATCTAGTCCTAGAGAGTCTCATTTGAATGCTATCAAAAGAATTTTTAAATATTTTTATAAAATAATGCATTTAGGACTTTGGTATCTTAGGAGTTCTTCCTTTAAATTAATTAGTTATTCAGATGCAGACTTTACTGGTAGCTTACTAGTTTAATTTAATTAGTTATTCAGATGCAGACTTTACTGGTAGCTTACTAGTTTGATTTAATTAGTTATTCAGATGCAGACTTTACTGGTAGCTTACTACATAGAAAGAGCACTTTTGAAACTTATCAATTTTTAGGACAGTGTTTAGTTTTTTAGTTTAACAAGAAACAAGTTTCAGTTGCCTTGTCCATTGTTGAAGCTGAATATATTGCAATAAGTCTTTGTTATTCATAAGTCTTATGGCAAAAACAACAATTGTTGAACTATGATATAAAACTTGATCACATTCCAATCAAATGTGACAATACAAGTGCTATTAACCTTAGCAAGAATCTCGTTCAACATTCTAAACTAAGCATATAGACATTCGACATCATTTTTTTATGTGATCATGTTCAAATTGGTGATATCTCACTTATTTTTATTGATACAAATAATCAACCTATAGATATCTTCACCAAACCTCTCAATGAAGAGAAATTGAATTTCATTAAACATGAATTTTCCATGATTGATGGTTATAGTCTGTCATGATTTTGATAATCCTTTGAATTTTTCTTTAAGATTATTTTTAGTATATGATACTTGTTTTATATTTTTTTATTATTCCTTTTATTTAGAAAAATTAAATAATTATTTTATTAAATTAATTATTTTAATTTTAGCAAAATATATCCTTCCTAAATTGATTTTTTTAAACACTCATTTATTTGTTCTAAAAATCTTCAATTAATTCAAAGAAATGCATATTAAATTTGAAAGGACTTAATTGTAAGACTTTTTGGACTTAATTGAAAACTTTTTTCAAACTTTTCTTGAATAGACCTCTGTCCCGCCCGGGACTAGATCATGTCCTGATCGAGGCATGATCTGTCAATTCTATGTTTTAACACATAACTAATCATGAACGGATATCTCGATCGGGATATCACTCAGGACTTAATGTCCTAATCGGGATAGGAGCATGTCTCAATTGGGATATAGTTCCTGATAACATTAGGAATTCAAATTCTTTCAACCTTTTGACTCTCCAATCAAAATCATTAACTATTTTTTAGGTTCATATTTAGTTCAAATTCAAATTTTACACTATTTCCAACCCTAATCTTTTGCCTATAAATACCACTTTATTCCTTTTAACTTTTTTCATCTCAAACAAGTTTCTTCTTTTCCATACAAATTCTTTAAAATACTCTTATTTTCTCTCCTAATGGCTCCTAAAAAGCCAAGCAAGGTTCCTTCATCTTCTTAAGATCCTCCCTCTAAAAAGGATAAACCTAAGAGAACTCATTCTCCATTCTCCTACTCTTCTCAAGAAATCAAGAAAAGAATGTTTCAATTTAAAAAAAGTGCATTCATTCCCTTAAGATTCATGGATGAACTACTCTCAAGGCAATTGGTTGCTATGAAGAAGTACAAGATCTTCTTCTCAAAAGTGGGATTTATGATTTTACTTTCTTACCTTTTCCATCTTACCCTTCTCTTATTATTGAGTTTTTTTCTTCATGTACTCTTCATTTCATCAAATTTAATGATGACAATCCCTACTTCTCCATAAGATTCAAAGTGGGACGGAGAGATCATTTTATGACTTATCAAAAGTTTGATACTCTTTTTGGCTTTTCTCAAGAGGGACATAAGTTAACCCTCATTGGTTTGCCTCTTCCTATTGGGATGAAATCAAAGCTCCTAATGCTCCTTAATTCTTTTCCAGACATACTAAAGCCTCATTCATCAAATCCAAAGCACTTTGGTATGTTCATCATTTTATTATCTACTCTATTAATGGTAGAGCTCTCTCTAATAAAGCCCTTTCTCTTGATGACCTTTTTATTCTTTATTATCTTCATCATAATGAGAATATTGCTTTATGAAGACTTTTACAATGGAGAATTTAGCTTAGTCACACTGATGTAATTTTTGTTGGTGGAATTGTCATAAAGTTAGCTAAATTCTACAATATTAATCTTGCCTCTCTGCCCTCTACAAACCTATGATGCTTGATGCATCTTTCATTCAAAAGTCCATAAAATTCACCTTTATTAATGGAGTTTAGGTTTGAAAACATGATCTTAGAGCTAGTAAAAACATTGAAGCTATGTTTCAAGAATTGGAAGAGTAATAAGGTCAAGATCTTGGGGAAGAAGAATAAGAACCTCAACCTCATGTTGCCCCTTCAAGAAAAAGAATAAAAAGTAAAGGTACATCAACTCAAGGTGCTCAAGCTTAAGATGATGAACCTTCTTGGGTAGGATAAATTTTTGAATGCAGGTCCTTAATGGAATCCAACTTCAATTCTTGCTTTGATGAAGTTGAATCCAATTTCAATGTGTGTTTCAATTAAATCGATGGCAACATTACTCACCTTCAACATGATGTTCATCATATTTATGAGCAACAAGGCTACACTTGTACTTTTCCTCCTCTTCCTTCATCCCCTCCTAAAAAATATATCTTATATGTACTTTTCATTTATTTTATTTTCAGTATGTGTTTGATTTATTTTTCGTATATGAACCTCTAGCTGCTAGTTTGTTTTTAGACTCATTTTATGCTTGTTTCTATTTGGTTTACTTTCAGTTTATTTTCCATATATTCTCTTTGTACTGAATGCATTTTTCCTATTAATGAAATTTTCCTTTCTTTAAAAATAAATTTCTCTTGTGTTCACTCTTTTTTATTTTTTACAAAGGGGGAGAAATATTTAAGTTTGTTCAATTTTTTATTTATTATATTAATTTATTATTTATTGTGCATAACTTCATGTATAAATTCTTTTTAGGAATTATTTTTATTTATTATGTTAATGTATTATTTATTGTGCATAAATTCATGTATAAATTCTTCTTAGGAATTTTTTTGATTTTTTTCTTTACTTTTAAATAAGGGGAAGCAATAATTTAGTTTGCATGAGTATTTAGTTAATTTCTTTTAAGGGAAAGAATTGTTTTTTAAGATGCGTTTATGCTAGAGACATAACTATGTAATAGTGTGTCCTTAATATTAATTTTTTTTAATCTATTGAAATAGGGGGAGAAAATGTTTGAATATTTTTTTATATATGCCATATTATTTCACAAAGATTTTGTGTATCTTTATTTTTTTGTTGTTTTAGTTTGTGGTCTTTTGTTTCCTCTATTTTTTTAATAAAGGGGGAGAAAAAGTAATATGATATTTGTGCTTAGTATTTATGATTGTAATATGCTAAGTGTCACATGATCAATTAACTAGCTAAGCTCTATATGATCATGTAAGGTCTTCCTATATAACTATTTCTGTGATGCATTATATGCATATATGTTTGAAATTATTTTCTTTATATTGTCAAACATTATTTTTATGTTTTTAACACATTTGTTATGGAAGGCCATAATTTTTCTCATTATATATTTTTTACTTCCGCTATTGAGAATAAATTAAATTTTATATTTCTTATCATATCCATATTTATAGGGAGAGAAATAAAGAAATTTATTTGATCTTATTTAATATCATTATTATTATCACAATTGTTATTAATCACACACTTTACCTTATATTATTTTTATCAAACTCAAAATAAGTTTTTCAAAATCAAAAAGGGGGAGATTGTTGACCTTAATAAGTTATTAATCTTAATTTTAATCTTAACAAACTTAATTTTGAGCAACTAATGTGTTTGCTTCAAGTGTGTATAAGTTAGGAACAATTTGGAAGTCAAAATAATGATGAACTATTAAAGAAAAATCATTCTAAAAAGTCATAATAAGTATTATTTTTATTGGACTTATCGTAAGGACTAAATTGCTCAAAAAAAGTGCAATTCTTGTCATAGTCCCGACCAGGACCAAAGAAGTCCTGACCGAGACCAAAGAAGTACTGATCGAGACCAAGGGAGACCAATTTCTACATAAAACTCAAAAAATGGTAGAACTTATCCTGATCCAAGGTCTCAATTGGGACACTGCTCAGGACATGACAATTTCAATCGGGAAATTGATATCCTGACTATGACCAGAGCAGAATTTCAAACACAACGGCTCGTAATGACTATTCAATGCTCGTCCCGATCGAGATTAATGATATCCCAACCAGGGCTTGACAAAATGTAACTTAAAAGCCTAAATTTCATTTAAATGGACTTTGTTTTTATTGGGAACAAAATTATTACTTTGAACAACTATAATTGAATTGCTTAAGTATAATTATAACCTCTGAATATTATTTTAAAGTTAAGAAACTTATTTGTTCATTCTATACTTTCAAGCATTCAATTAAGCTCTCTAAACTCTTTCAAAATTCATTTTATTATTGTATTCTCTTGTGAGAGTTGGTGAGTGTTAGAATAGAAATTCTTATTCTTCTATTTTCTAATGTTAAAAAAATAGGAAGTGTGATTCTATTATAAAGGAATTGGTTTAAATGTTTAGCCATTAAAACACTTGGGATTTAGATTTTAGTATGAGCCTTGAAAACACTTGTGAATTGATTTTTGAGTGAGCCTTGAAAACTCAAGTTGTAAGGTTTGAGTTAAGCCTAAAAATCAAGTTGTAAAAATCAATCTATGGAAATAGATTATGGTGATTCAACATCCTAACTTGGGAATAAGTTAAGTGGAGAGGTAGGATTATTAAGAATCCAAATTCCTTACATTATTGTGTTCATCATTCTTCCTTCATAACATTCTCTTTAATTCTTATTCAAATCTTTTAATTTTTTATTATTATTCAATAGTCCTATTCACCTCCCTCTAGGACTCTTTTAAATAGCAATTGAAATTCCTTGAGCAAAAAAAAAAAAAAACTAAAGTTCTAGTCTACTCTAGCATGTTATAGCTTAAAAGTCATCATCAGATTTTTCAAATAAGTTTTCATCACTTCCATTGCAATGGTTAGATTGAAAACCAAAAATATCTTCCTTATATGTATCATTTAGATTAGCCTTAAGGCCTCCAACATCTTATAAATATACTTGTGAAGATGAAGCCTTTGAACTTGTAATTGAGTTAAGTAAATTTCTCCTAGATCTAGTTTCTCCAACACTAGCAACTCTTGCCACATCTCCTAAAGTCAAACCAATAGAATTATTATCAATAAACACATCCTCATTTTCAACATCCTGATCTAACTCACCTATTTTACCTACCAACCACTTATTACTTTCATCATTGTTTTGTAAGGAAATAGGATCAATGAGATCTCTCTTATTATAAGGGCATTAAGAGCTTAACTGTGTTTGATAAAAACCAAATCATTTAGCCTTTATTATGCAAGTCAATTCCTTCTTTTTGTATGAATCTAGAAGTATAATAAAAACAATTACTTAATCAGTTCATAATCTACTTAAACTTACTGCCTATTTATTTATAAACCATTAAGACATAAAATTATTAAAATTATGATTACCTAACATGTTCAAACACACTTTAATTTTGTTCACTTCCTGATGCACTGCATGTTAAACTAAGAATTTTAATGGCTAATTGTTGTAAATTTGGAGTATAACTCCTATAAAGACTCCACCATTCAGCCAAATAGTATTTTTAACAGATATTCAATAATTATAAATGCATATAGCAATTTAAAAGCATTTTAAATACATTTTTAGGCTAAGAAGTACCTAGAACTTTTATTTTTCTAAATCTAATTGCTAGTGGAATGCCATAGAGACCCTTAGCTCTTTTGCACAATGACAATTCACCTATGATCTTGTCTTGCACATCTTGATTAGCCACCAATTTTAAAATGCAAGTATACAATCTAGATGTTATCTCCATATCAAACTTTATTGTTGAATCTATTATTGAATTTTATAGTTTAGTTCATTTTCACTAAATGCTTTCATGATAGCTTCTTTGGCTCTATCTATAGCTTTATAGATATATCCCATTACAACAACAGGCCTCATTACCTTGAGTATGTAAATAACACCATTCTAAAAATAAGGCATCAAAACTATTTCCATAACTCGATTGGTCTTTATTTCTTTTGCCCACGTACTAGAAACCCACTCCTCTAATGTAAACATAGCCCTCAATGATATTATGCTTGTGGATGCATTGTAAAGTGAGATAGGAAGTACAAAATCTAGTTTGCTCGGGCCTAATAAGCTCTTTTTATTTTGTGAACTCCCTCATCATGTTTAAGATGCCTACATGATTATATATATAGCTTTTCGTACTAATGGCCTTATTTAAAACCTTTGAGACTCTAAGTATTTTTCCTATATCCTCCAATATAAGACCAATACAGTGAGTTGCACATGGAGTCTAATATAGGTGAGGACTTTTTACTTCTACTAGTTTACTTGCTAGCTAAAATTAGACCCATTGTCAGTTAATACTTGCACAATGTTAGCTTCCCCAACATATTCAACAAATTCATCAAGCAACTTGAATGTCTTTTCACCAGTTTTAACAATGGAAGATGCATCTATGGACTTGACAAACATAGTTCCTATATAACAATTAACTAAAAAAAAATAATTAGTGTCCTATTAATTTTGCTTAACCACCTATCTGACATTATGGAACAACCATGTTTGACCCATGCATCATGGTGAATAAGTCATTAGTGTAAGTCACTTCTTTCTTCAAAGTTATAACTCTTAATTCATGATAGTTAGGAGGCTTTAAGTTTGGGCCATATTTCAACCATCCATTTACATGAGTCCATGAGAGCTGCATTGAATGGAATCCTAGCTTAGTAGAAAAATCTGCCAATGTATTGACAAGCCATAGATTGTTTCCCTTTATCAAGAGAATCATTATGTTTGCTTGCCTTAATCTACCTTGTTTTCTAAGCTCAACAACCACTTCAAATTTTTTTATAGATAAAAGAATCCATAGGACCCCTTTGCTGTGACTTGATTATAACAATTGTGTTTTTACCCTTTCCAATATATATTTTGCTTGTCATAGCTCTCTTCCTAATTAAGTTGATTTCATCATCCTCAACATTATCTTCAATTTCAATCATATTATCTATGTCATCAAAATCAGGAATCTTGTTATAATTTATCTCTTCCTTTTTTTTTTTTCCTTTCATATAATATTATAATTCTTCCCTAACATGATCAGGACACTTTATACATTTTTTGGCATTTCCGTTACCTCCTATTTGATGTAATTTTACCCTATATATCCCACATGTAGTCACTTTTTCACAAAACATGCATGTAACATAATTGATATCCTTAGGGTTCTTTAAGTAGTTGTATATGCAACCAAGATTTTTTTATTACTACTAGGAACATTTATATTTCCATCTGCAATCCTAAAAAAAAGAAAAAGAAAATATTAAGCAAATTATTATATATATATATATATATATATATATATATATATATATATATTATATATATATATATATATAAGAAAATTATTTGCTTTGCTATTGATTTTACTGAAAAAATAAAAAATACGTCAAATTTTATTGAAAAAAAAAAGAATATATTAGAAAAAAAAAGTGAGATGTTTTTTTTTTTAAAAGAAAAAAAGTAAAGAAGAGAAATAGAAAAGTATTCTAATTAAATAATAATTTTTAATACCTGATATTGAAGACAACCTCCAAAACTCTAGGCTCCACTAAAAAAAAAAGACCTAATATAGAGTAGAGTTTTTTGTCTATAAATAAAATCAGACCTAATATATTTCTAATTTTAGATTACTTTTTTAACGCTTTAATTTAACCTAATAAAAGTAGAGCTAGAACTAAGTAAGAAGATAAGTATCCTCCAAGATAATAAAAAAATACAAATTTAAATAAAATATACACTTTTATTGCTTGGCACTACTAATAAAGGGCAGGCTTAATCGCAAAAGGCGCGCACTGACCAAACGCGCTTGGCTTTCCTAAAGTTGAAGCACTATTCCTAATGGGGCTAGGCTCTTTTGACAACACTTGGTAAAGTTCAAGAACCAATTTGTAGCTTATCTCAAATCATTCATTACCCCAGCAAGTGGAATGGGTGATTCCTAGAGCAGAAATGAATACAAGAATGAACGAAGGTGATAGTGTTGTCTACCCTGCTGACAAATGAATAAAGCCCAGAATGGAGTTCAACTCGCTGAACACTCCAAAAGTCTATAAACTGTACGTTAGAAGTCTAAGGGAAACAATTATCAGCCACCGATTGTATGTACATTATATGCGTTCTGTCATCATATTCTGAGTACTTTCGTCTTAAACAACAAATCGTCTAACAAGAATCCAAATCCAAACAATCACACTTCTAATAACATATTAATCTGTTCATATACTTTCAGAGATTAGACGCAATGCTTGGCTGCATTGTAGCGCAATAAGCATCTGCAGTTTCCTTAGTAAGTTTCAAGAGCTCATCCTGAAACCTTTCCATGACCCGCTTCGGCAACCATATTGGAGCAACAACTCCATTCTCCCCTTTACTATTTTTGAACCGAGCAAAAATAGTCATATTGGGATATGCCCCAACAGGGCCTCCGTAAACTGGCTTTCCCCATCCGAAATCAACATCTGCTAATCCAACATGACTTGTATCAGCAACAAGGAAGTTCCAGTCTGTAGTATAATGTGGTCGGCCTTTTATCACCATTAAATCTGCCACTGATCTTATATATTCTTCACTCACTTTATTTTTTGATTTCTTTACCAACTCAACTGCATACCCTATTGGGTTCTTACATAATAATTTAGCTCTTGAAATTGCTGCAGGGAAGACAAAGGAATTGCCATAATAGCCAACAGGCAATTGCAAAGCTTGATTGATGCCGACGTTTATAATAACTGAAATGAGAACAATGGCATTTGGGTCATCGAGTTGAAGTGCCCGAGTTCGGCACCTCCATAAGCATGCAGTGAGTAGTTCATATGTTGTGCATTTGCGAAGATGGGGAGGCAGCAGTTTCCTTATTGATTTGATTTCACTAGGGCCGAAAAAGAAAGAACGATGGACCATGCTTGGTTGGTCCAGAGTCATTATTGATGAGCTGCTGCTACTGTCATTCGTCTCCATATATTCGTGATGCATGCATGTCACTTGAGGTGGGTTTCTTGCACATAATATTTCTCTTTGCCAAACTGGGAGTAAGGATGGCGAGCTTGCTTCTCTAGCAATTTCAGCAGTTGCGTTCAAGAATTGCGCTAATCCAAATGAATCGCTCATCGCATGGTTTAGACGTACTGCTAAGATAAATCCTCCGCATGCCAATCGGGTCACCTACACATACATAACAGAAACACGCAATCAATTCAATCATGTCAACAATTGTAAGGCAATTGCAAGTCTGATTATTCTAGTCAACACTTCTATTTTACTATTTCACAAGTAAATAAAAATTATTAGTGCCGTCTTATTATTAAAAAAAAAACAAATAATTAGTATTGTATTTCAATTTTAATGTATAATTATAATTGGCAATTATATAATAAGAAGTTAAATTATAACTAAATTAGTTATTAATTAATTATGTTTCATGTAAATTATTATATTTATAAAATAAATTAATTTCACATGTTTTCTTTAGTAATTTTCCCACAATATGCAATTGGAAAAAAAGAAAAACGTACATTCTTAATTTGAAATGCATATAATTTTATTTTATCTATTGAAAAAAAGTATCACTATCAATTTCACATTAAAATCATAAATATATTTGTTTTGAGCAACCATACTACATTTCAATATTTTCTGAAGTTAATAAACTATTTTTGTCTAAAAAAATTCTGTTGCACTACTTTTGAAATATAATTATTGTTTTAGTTAACAATTAGATAATAAAATTTTATTTAATTTAATATTAAAATTTTGTTAGACTTCAATAAAATATTGAAAATAGTAGAAGTAGTATTTTGTCTATATACTCTCAAAAAATTACCTGCGCTATTTTGTAATAGTGATTGTAATTTTAGTTAATATAATTTTAATTTTTCTTATTAAATTGTAATAAAAATTTTAAACATTATAAAATTACTATTTTATCTATATAATAATCTGATGCAACTATAATTGAATTAAAATTTATTATAGTCTTAAATATTTTACACTTAACAATTATACATCACTTATTAATGATCACTTTTTAACATTTTTTTTAGTGTTAATGAATACTTTTTTCTACTACATATCTATCCAGCGTATGTTTTTTTTTTTTTTAATTATGATTATAATACTTAGAGGTGTTCATGGTGTCAAACCAAACCAATAAAATTAGTTTTTTGAATTTTTTTTTTTTACATTCAATGCCCTTAATATCCAATAGTTAACAGTTATAAGTTAGATAGTACGAATACAAATACAGAGATACAAAAAATGGGGTACAAATATGGAGAAACATCTTGTAATCAAAGTATTTATCTTTTAAAATAAAATATTTAGGTTGCATGGATATAAGGAAACAGAGATACATATATGTGGAAACACCTACTAATTGAAATATTTATATAAAAACTCAAACTAATCCAAAACAAGTACTGTTAAAAACATATAAACCAAATGTATTTAGGTTTGGTTTGATTGGTTTGATAAAAATAATAAATGAGCTAAATATAAAAATTAATAACAATAAATATCATTAATATTATTAAATAGTGTATACGTCATATTGTGCATTTATAATTTTGTAACATAATAATAAAATAAAAATTGACCTTTGAAAAGTATTAAAACTTAAATAACAACACATATATTTAAAAAATAAAAAAATTCAACAGCATAATTTGCTAATTCTTAGGATATATATATATATATATATATTTTTGCTTAATCATAGTGTTACTTTGTAAATGTATACTTGTTTGCAATAATTTCTTTCATATTAAATTTACTACTGAATCCAAAACAATTTAATTATATGCATTTAACATTTACATGAATAATTTAACATAATTATTATATTGTTGATTTAATTCAATTTTATTTAATTTTGGTTTTTGTAATCCGAAACCCAACCAAATTTTCAGTTTCTTAAAAATTTTGTAACCATAACCAATCGTCAAACATTATACACCATAATATTTCGTTGGAATTAGTCAATTCTATTCTGTCGGTAGTAAATTTTTGTGTGGTCCTAATAATCCTAAAAAATAATTAAAAAATTAATCAATTAAATTTTAGTTCTTTCCTTATTAAGAATTTTAATTTGATAAAAATTCTAAAAATAAAATTCTTAATTTTATTTATACTAGCTAAAGTAGATGTTATACTAGTTAAAATAGTAAACATACATTAAATTAGGATGATAATTAAATATTTAATTAAATTATCAAATTTTTATAAATAATAAAGGAAAACTTTTTAGTAAATATGTTTACCCCTGTCCATATATAACAATTTATGGAAAATGATTTTTGTCTCATGACCTTTACCTATATATATATATATATATATATATATATATATATATATATATATATATATATATATATTAGTGACTATTTGGGCCCATTGCTCTTTTCTATTTTTTTTTTTTTTTCGTTTTTGCATGTCCATATATAACAATTATGGAAAATGATAATTTATATGTACGTTATAGAAAAAGTTCTGTAGATAATAAACTTGCATTTCTTTCCCACACCAATCGTAAGTTTACTTTTGAGCTCCATAATAAGGAAGGAACCCCTAGAGATAAAAGGCAATACCTGAATCAATAATAATGGACAACCAATGATCCCTGACGAACCAGGAACATCATACAGGAGATCTTCAATGAAAGGATAAGGACGCTGCATTGAATCACCAAATTGTTCAATCGTTAAATCCGCATCAGCTTCAATAAATAAAATCCCTTCTCCATTGCAATCTACCATAAGTTTCCTGTTAGTCCCTTCTATAATCCTACCAGCGAAAGGATAGTAATACACTAATGCTTCACATAGTGCTTTTCTAATGATCCCTACAGGATCTTTTCTTTTCATAGAAGGAAGGCTACGGTAAAACATTATAAACGAAACTTGAAAACGTAAGCCTTCTTGGTCATCAATATCCGAAAGCTTCTTCAGTTCAGCAGGCGTTGGCTTGGCTGGGAAAATGAGTTCCGGCTGTTGGCGCCGCACCAAGCATGAAGCAGAAGATGGATTTAGTGCCATTTCCTTGGAAATGTGTCTGATAAGAAGACACCAAAGACTGTGTGCGCACGGTAGATAGATTTTGTGTTACGAGGATGAGGCTAATTAAGACTGCAGATATCACACATTTATACACAACAGAGTAGCAAGGGCGGGACCATCAAAATTTAAGGTTGAAAGTCGTAATGGAAACGGCACTATAGCTTTTGGAGAAACGTTAATTTCATGTTTAATTTACTATACAATGTGCTCCACTTGTATGTAATGTAAGTTGATATCGTATCATGTGAAATCGAAAACATCGAAAAGCAGGAGAACAATTGTCGACCATGCATTGATCAGACAAAAAAGCAAGTGAAATCGAAAAGCAGGAGAACAATTGTCGACCATGCATGATCAGGCAAAAAAGCAAGAAAATATTAAAAATGTGCTCCCAATATATTTTTTTTTTCTTTTATACATTTTAGTTGTCAGCTTAGGATATAGATAAATTTCAATTTAGAATTTTTCATAAATAAGTTCTGTTTATTTAAAGATACTTAATTATTTTTTCTATTTCAATATAATTACTTAAAATACTCTTTATCTATTTAATTAAACCATCAACTATGTTCTTTTATGTAAATTGCTTCTTCATTTTTTTCAATTAATTTTATTTAATTTTATTGAACAACCCTTTTTTTACTGATTTGCAAATTAATTTATTATATTTTTCATATATATATATATATATATATATATATATATATATATATATATATATATATATATATATATATATGTATTAGAATTTTTATTTATAGTTCAATATTATTACTTTTAAATTTCTATAAAATAAATTTAATACAAATTAAATTTTTCTTTCGCTTTTCTACAAAACAATAAAATTTAAGAAATATTCTCAAATTTTAATTTTCCCACTTTATAATAAATTCAGAAATTAAATTTCAAATTTTACATCAAAATTTTAACTTTTTATCCACTAATTAATGAAAATAACAAAGTGGTACAACTTATCAATTAATCTTCTATGTGTATTAATATTAATATAAATAAAAATAAAATAAGTATTTTTAACTACAATTATAAAAATAGTACAATTTTTTTAGGAAAAAAAAAATTTTTCTTTCATAATTTTCAAAAAATCAAATCTTCTTTATATTCTTGATTAATAAATTTACTATCTCAAATTCTCTATTTTCTTCTCCACTTTATTTATTTTTTTTACTAAATCCTTGTTAGAAAATTTTTAAATATCACTTTCCAAAATTAAGAAATAATTTTAAAATTATAAAATGTAAGACTTTTAAGTGAAAATTGAAAATTTACAAAAAATATTAAAAATTTCTTTTTGAATTTTTTTCGAGAGTGATAAAATTAATATTTATAAATATCTTTTTACATATCCACGTTTTCCTAAAAAAAAAGGATAAAATTTTAAATAATGTCAAATATTATTTTATAGAAATATGAAAATAATCTTTAAAAATATAATTAAATTTTAAAATCAAATCAAATAGAAATAATACTATTTTTAAAGTTAAAAACGCAAATTAATATAAATATAAAAGTGGAATACAGTTAATTATTGATTCTAAGTTCATAACAAAACTAGACAACACCTGTTATAATTTAAGCGGCTGTGGAGATACGTCATGCATGAACATGATGGACGATATAAGGACCAAAAATAGACTCCTTATGACCAAGGTGGCACATATTCATCATTGAAATTTTATGCCGAAAAATAAACAGACAATAAAATACAAAAATGTTGTAAACATCATAAATACGCAAAAATGCATAACGATGAAATATTCTATCAAGACATGTTACGACTTGCTAATTTCCTGATGCGTAATTCCTTTGTGTTTTATGTTGCTTTGCTTCACATGAGAAAAAAATACATTTTATATTTTTGAAATATAAGTCAATTAGTATAACAAGATTTAAATATTTAACAAACAAGTAAGAGGCATATCTCCATGAAAATCAACAATGTGAAGCAAGGCAAGCCGTAGTAAATAATTGAGAAGCAAATATCTAATATTGATGTCATAAGCAAAATAGAAATATGGCATAACATAACTAACCCTAATCCACAAAAGCCACAATACCCACCTTCTTAAGGAATGGAGGTAGATTGCCACTTGACATTCCTATATATCTCTCATCCCATCGCCTATGGAAATATGATGAGAACAAAAGCATTCAAAAAAATAAGTAACATATACTCTCTATTCGAGTCTCAAGATTAAATTTTCTCCTTAGTAGAAAGCATCATATATTTCTTCAAGAGAAATCTTATCGTGATTATACAATAAAGTATCAATAAAAGTTGCATAAGATGGAGGTATGGAATTTAAGAGAGTTAATGCCAAATCTTTGTTCTCTACCTTAAACTCCATATTTTCCAAGTCAAAAATTATTTTCCTTAAAAACAGTCAAATGGTCTTCAGTTGACGTACCTCTTCCTATATGATGAGAGTACAAATGCTAATTCACATGCATTTTATTGGTACCAGTCTTTTTCATACACAACTGCTCAAACTTCATCCACAACAAAATAGTGGTCTTCTCTTTTAATATTTCTTGCAAAGTACAATTAGACAAATGCAAATGTATTGGAGTCAAAGCCTTACAATCTTTACGCTCATTCCTTTCACTTGTTAATAAGGCAATCATATGATCAACTCCTAAAGTAGCATCATCCAAATCCATTTGTCAAGTACAATGCACATCTTGACCTGCCATAATGAAAATCTTACGTTACGATCCAATAGTGGAATGTCACATTTCACATAAGCGATTATGTAAATAAAAAATGCTAAGATTAAAAGGGGCCAACAAAATTTTATAGCTCTTATACTAGTTTTGTTGTACAATAGAAGCAAACAGAGTGCATAACAAATAATTAAACATAAAAGAATAATAAAAAAATAAAAGTAGAGAAATAACACAAAAGAATTTATGTGAAAATCCTCAAGGCAGGAAAAACTACCGGCAGAGGAGGAGAGGATTTCACTATGTTGTATAAGAGCGTATGAATGAATGTTAGGCGGCTAATAATAATGAGTGATCCATACGCCAAACCCTAAGAATATATATTCATACAATTAGGGTATAAGTAGAGGAAAAATAAAGAGAAACAATAGCTTATGTAACGACTTAAAATGTTTGTGTGCTTGATTTTTTCAACACATGATTCGTGGGAGTGTATTTTCAATTTTTCAAGATAGGGTCATGTTTAATTTTGGGAGTACTCAAATTTTTTAATTTTATTATGGAAGAACCACAGGATTTTTGAGGAAAATAAAAGGATAACATTAGGTAACTCAACAAATATTATTTCGAGAAGAGATTTTAAGTTCGGAAGATCGTATCTATTTTTTGACTATTTATCTTTATATAATACTCGTCATATGATTACCACATCACTCTAGTTTTAGAATCATAATTTATATGCACTTATCCTCACAATAAAGAATAAATAGAAAGTAAAGAAATTAATTACAATTATTATATGAATTTTCTACTAAAATACATAGGAAAAAAAAAAAGAAAAAATGCAACAAAAGTAAATCTAATGAACACTTGCAAAACAAGGGTTATCACATGTATATGTGCACCACAATTACTCATCCAACCAAAAAACAAATATGCAAAAAATGTTCATGTGATCAACATAGCAAAGAAGCACGCAAAAGTATTTATATAATAATGCAGGAAATGTAACGATGATAAAAGATGAAAATCTTAGATGACAAGAAAATTAGTGAAAATATTAAACTAACACAAAATAATTAGGGTTACAGGTGTTTGTTATCATGGGACCCATAAATAGTATTTCTAGTCCCAAACTATGACTTTTTTGCAATTGATGTATATTTGTGAATGTAATGCCGGTTAGAGTCTGATTCTTGTCAATTTTATAAAAAGCAAGAACGATCCGGAAAAAAAAAATTAAAATTAAAAATGTGCTCCCAATATTTCTTTTTCTTTTTTACATTTTAGTTAGTTTAGGATACCTATCAATTTCAACCTAGAATGTTTCATAAATAACTGTTATTTATTTAAAAATAATTAATTACCTTTTTTCTATTTCAATACAATTACCTAAAATCCTCTTATCTATTTAAATTAAACCATCATCTATATTTTTATATGTAGAGTTTTTTCTTCACATTTTTAATTAATTTCAATTAAAATACTTTTTTTTAAAGATATATATATATATATATATATATATATATATATATATATATATATATATATATATATATATAATGATTTTTATTCATATTTCAATTAGTTACTTTTAAAATTTCTATACAATAAATTTGACACTAATTATAATTTTCTGTTTTTTTTATAAAAAAAAAAAATTTAAATGCTCTCAAATTTAAATTTTACTAATTTGAAATAAATTCAGAAATAAATTTTTAAATTTTACATCAATTTTAACTTTTTATCCATTAACTAATGAAAACAACAAGAAAAGAAAACAAAGTGATACAGCTTATCATTTATTTACTATATGTATTAATATTAATTTTAATACAAATACAAATAAAGTAAGCGTTTTAACTATAATTGTAAAAATAGTAACAGTTTTTTAAAAATGATTTCTTTTATAATTTTCACAGGATCAAATGTTCTTTATACTCTTGATTAATAAGTTTACTATCTCAAATTTGTTTTTTTTTCTCTCTCCATTTTATACATGTTTTTTACTCGATCCTTATTCGAAAAGTTTTAAATAACATTTTCCAAAATTGAAAAATAAATTTTAAAATAATTAAATTATAAGACCTTTTAAGTGAAAATTAAAAATTTATAAAAATATTTAAAAATTAATTTTGGAATTTGATCCGAGAGATAAAACTAATCTTTATAAATATCTGTTTACATTTACATGTTTTTCTAAAAAAGGATAAGATTTTAATTAATGTAAAATTTATTTTTATAGAAATATGAAAATAATCTTTAAAAATATAATTAAATCTTTAAAATAAAAATCAAATAGAAATTATACTATTTGTAAAGTTAAAAAAAAAATTAATATAATTATAAAAGTAGAATACAATGAATTATTGATTCTAAGTTCATAACAAAACTTGACAACACCTGTTATTATTTATGTGGCTGTGATACGTCAAACATGAACATGATGGATTATATAGGGACCAAAAATAGACAACTTAGAAGTGCATTTTCCATATGACCAACATTTTCATCATTGAAAATTTAGGCCGAAAAATGGCCGATCATACATATTGCAATCCGTGACCGTTTGAAAATAAAAATACTTTTTGGGACAATTATAGTATTGCCGTCAATACTAAATTAAATTTTATTTTTATTGAATTCTTTTTTTTTTTTGAAATTTTAATTTTTTTAATAATGAATTAAATTGATAAAATTTAAAATCTAAAATGCACCAGATGAATTTTATCGTGTCATAATTTAAACACATGTAATTAGTAAATTTTTTTTTTTTGTTATTGCACCAACAATAATTAAAAATTTATTTTTTTGAATTTATTTTTTTTTAATTTTAACTTTTTAACAATTAATTAAATTGGTGGAATATAAAATTTAAAATACACTGAATGAATTTGTAGTATTATAATTTAAATACACTAATTTGTAAATAATTTTTCTTATTAAAATTTATTTTAATGTAATTAAAAAAAAAAAACTAAAATAGGGACAATAATGTTTCAAGTCGCGACCTTAAATATTATCCAAAGAAAATAAAATACAATGTGGCAAATATTATAAATAAGCAAAAATGCATAACGATGAAATACTTGCTCTAGCAAGATATGTTAGGAATTGCTAATTTCCCAATGCGTAATTCCTTTGTGTTTTATGTTGCTTTCACATGAGAAAAAAAAATACATTTTATATTTTTGAAAATATAAGTCCATTAGTATAAAGATTTATAAATTTAACAAACACGTAGGAGGCATTTCTCTATGAAAATCAACAATGTGAAGCAAAGCAAGCCGTAGTAATAAATTGAGAAGCAAATAGCTAAGATTTATGTCATCAGCAAAACAGAAATATGGCATAACACACCTATCCCTAATTCACAAAGGGAAGCCACCAGTACCCACCTTCTTAAGGAATGGAGGTAGATTGCCCCATGACATAAATTTAAAAGTATTCCAAAATAAAAACAATTTAACGACACTTTTAATATTTGTTTCATCTATTAATTTGATAGATTTAATTTGTTGATGTTTAATTTTATTTCTGTCATTTTTTTTTTAAATCCTATTTCTCAAAGCCATTATTTAGCCATAACTGAGTTGGTTATTATTTTGTTATTTGAGTTTATCTTTCTAATTGTAGAAGATTAGTAGTACTCAATTGGGTCAATGTATAAGAGGGTATCGAATTTTAGTTTTATTTCAATTTGGTTACCAAACTTTAATTTGTATTTTTTCGATACGAGACTTCTATTTAGTTTCATAATAGACATGTAAAAAATTTTTGGTGCCTAAACATTTCAAAATTACTATTTTAATACAGAATTAACAAATATGTCACAGCCTAGGAGAAAGACGTCCATATTTTCGATATATTTACTAAAAATAAGGAAAATTTTGAAACTTATTTTGATTCTGTCTATTAATAGCAAACTCATCCTGAGAGGTATCACAACCTAGGAGAAGTAAATTTTTTAACTTTTTATAATTTCTGGACTAAATTGAAAAGATAAGAGATTGAGGGATTAAAATGATTTTTAAAAAAATTTAAGGGATTAAAATTTTTTAACAGTGACCTTTTCGAAACAAAATCAAAGTTAGGTAACAAAAAAAAAATAAATTAAAGTTTAGTACTCAAATTTCAATAAACGTAAAATTGAGTGACTACTAATATATTTAACCCGTACTCAATCTCTTTTGCACATCTACATATTCTATAATGTACGATTGATCAATATACACAAGAAACACTAGTTTCATTCATTAAACTTATTATAGTATAAGAGCAGTATGGTTGTGAAGTCCACAAATTTAGCAAACAAGCCCCTTGTGTCTTCGTCTTTGTCATGACCCAAAACAGGGGCCATGACCGGCGCTAGGGAACGGAAATTCTTTCGAATCCGGAACCCGTAGCAAGCCTAAAAATAAAATAAAACATGCCATAATAACAATAATCATATAATATATATATGCAGCGGAAATAAAAATCTTAAATATAATGATAACACTTCATCACTGGATTTGAATCAAATCTCATCACATACATAAAATCTCTTTAATACAAATCCAGTCTCAACATAATACATCTCTTTAAAAAATAAGATACATGAAATCCAATACTTTAATTCACAACTACTGCAGTGTCTAGATAAAATAAATAAGACTCAAGTAGACAGTTTACATAAAGAAGCCGGGGCGGAAGAAATCCGGTGTATCGACCTGCTACTGAGGTCTGAAGAAGTTGACTCTCCTGAAAAACAGTCAACGAAGGGGAGTCAGACCTCACTGAGTGAATTACTATAATATATATACATACACACTACGTGATAATGCATACAGGCAACAGTATATATATATAATATGCATATATACAGGCAATTACACACAGATGCAATAAAATCATTTTTATATACTTTATTGAAAATCACAGTTTATGAAGGATCACATAGAACCCTAGAATATCGCAACCTCAAAAATAGTGTTAAACAACACTCTGGCCATACAGGCTCACTTATTCCAAATATATCCACTTAATCCATTTGGACAGTAGACTGGCCCCGAGACACTAAGTCAACCGAGCTCCAGCAGTCTGACTGCCAGTGTGATTGGCCCCGAGACACTTGGTCAACCGAGCTCCAACAATCACACCCACAAACCATATCTCACATATCAATAATTATAATCAAATCAATATCCACAATAATTTAGTAATATAGCCTAAAGCTATCGGCGTACCGGTACGTACTCGGTCCTAGTGCTACCCACTAGGTAGCACGTTCTATTGATATCCTTCATTAATAATAAAAATCATTCATTCACAAAAATAAATGATTCATGAATTTAGATGAAATAACAATATAAACCATATATATACCGGAAATATACCAAACGTAAACCAGGTATATTTCAAATATATATATGTCAAATGAATTCAATCAAATCATAAATTAAGTTGGAAATATATTTAAAAACATTTTAAATATATTTTATTAATAAACATGTATATAATTGATTATATACCAAAAATATACTTAAATACAAATCATAATGTTTATGCATTTTTAATCAAAATAAAACATATATTTCTAAATCATGCATCCTAAGCATATATATATAGTATAGTAACTCACCTAATGCGCTCCACGAGACGGATCCGACAGGCCTGGTCCACTAGCCCTCGGTCTCGGCGCAACTAAACAAGAAATAAGTAATCGACATCAGAATAAACCTAACAAAAATCCTAGAATTCAATCTAGAGTATTTAAATACGGAAACAGAATTAGGGTTCGACTGGATATCACGTTTTACGAGAATTCTACCGAAAATCCGGCAGAACCCCCCTGTAAAACGGACATCTCTCTACTCAAAAGAGTAGAGCCGACCCTGCAAAGAAACACACTTTGAAAATAAACACCACATCTCATTCACAACCCCTCGATCGGACTCCAGACTACAGTCTACCGACCGGGGTCCACAAACACAGAACACTTCCAGATATACCAAAAATATCCTTAAATCACAGAAATACATTTTATACGTAGAAAATTACATAATTAGCCTTGAAACACTGTAAAAATCGATAAAAACTCATTTTATTTGAAAAACCGTATATTATATATATAATTGAAAATAATTCACGAAAAATAGTTTTAATTAGTTAAAAATACCAAATAATTTGTAGAAATCATTTTTATACCTTAAATAACTATTAAAACCAATTAAATTACATTTTTTGACAATTTAGGGTAAAATTACCAAAATACTCCTATATATATAAATATACCTAAATTACTTCAAAAATTCACCAAAAATCATACAATTATTCAAAATTAATTTTCTCAACATATTTATCCATAATATTAACAATTAAACCCAATTAACCAATTAAATTCAAATAAAAACACATTTAACCTAATTTTCTCAAATTCACATAAACTCAAATAATTAAAAATAAATACTTTGAAATTCACAAAAATTCTAAATAAATTCCTATAATTCATTTCAACACTTAATTCAACCATAAACTCCAATTTCATAATTTAAATAATTAATTTCCAAAAATTAGAAAATAATATTAAAATATTCAAAAATACCCAAAAATCCAAACAATCTCCAAAAATTCTACAAAAATTTATACATGTAGATTAAGCTACTAGGATCAACATTTGTGAAGGGAGTTTCCATGAATAAATCAATTCGAAGCTCAAAAAAATCAAAAACCCTAATGGCCGAAATTGAAAAATCAAAACCTAAGCAAATCTAGACCAATTCAGCTCAAACCAAAGCTAGAATCACACTCACCGGAGCTCAAGGAGAAGAAATAGACCGGCGGTGTCGAAAACGGTGGCCGGAATCGGCGTGATCGACGGTGGATCGATTTTCGGCTTCTCCGGCCAAAATCGATCTCCAAACGCCGGAAACGGCCTCCTCAGGCGACGAAATTGGTCGGGGAAGACGGTGGCACACCGGACGGCACACCCACGGTGAAGGAACGGCACGACAGCGACCGGAAATGGAGAAGGGAGAATCGGGAGGAAGAAGAAGAAGTCGGGGGTAAAATGGTAATTTTCCAAACTTTTTGATTTTTGACAAATATATGTATATATATATACTTTATACTATATATTAAAATAATATTAAATTACACACATCAAATATACACCACACACATAAAAATATTAATATTTTAATAATTTATACTAAATAAAATTAATTAAATAACAATAAAAACAATTAGATACTTAATAAAATATTAGGGAAATAATAAACCCTAATTAAATAAATATACACACACAGGCTTTATTTAATAGTTTAAAAATATGTATGAGTTCATACAAGTCCGTAAATACATTTAAAATAATTAATAATACATTGTTTACGTGAAAATTTCCTCGGAAATGAAAGTCTCGGGAAAATTTTACGTAAAACACTGAAAATAATATACAGTAATTAAAATAGGTCTAAAATACATATTAACTCGTAAAAATATCATATAAAATACAGAAATCATTAACTCTGCATATCCCGGTACTGTGTAAAAATATTTTAAAAACACGGGATATTACAGTCTCCCCCCCTTATAAGAATTCATCCCCGAATTCCAGAAAACAAGATCAAGAAGGGAAGAGATACGGGTAAGAAGCTCGCATCTCAGCTTCAGTCTCCCACGTATGCTCCTCAACTCTGTCGTTACGCCACAGAACTTTGACCATCGGAATCTGCTTCGATCGCAACTGTCGAACTTGATAATCAACGATCGCCACAGGTTCTTCCACAAACGTCAAATCTCCACTCACTTCCACACTGTCGGGCTGCAACACATGTGAAGGATCTGAGATATACTTCCTCAACATCGAGATATGAAATACTGGATGCACTTGTGACATACTCGGAGGCAAATCCAACCGATATGCAACAGTGCCAATTCTCTCCAGAATCTCAAACGGTCCAATATATCTCGGTGCTAACTTACCCTTCCTGCTAAATCTCATCACACCCTTCATCGGAGATACTTTCAGAAAAACAAAATCTCCAACCTGAAACTCCACATCTCTGCACCTAGGATCCGCATAACTCTTCTGTCTGCTAATTGCGGTCTCTAATCTGCGCTTGATCACGGTGACTTTCTCTGCAGCATCCTGAACCATCTCTGGTCCAGTCAAAGCTCTCTCACCAATCTCATCCCAACTCAACGGGGATCTACACTTCCATACCAATGCTGCTATGGTAGCTGTTATTATATGCAAACTCAACAAGCGACAAATGATCATCCCAGCTACCTCCCAAATCCAAGACACATATCCTCAACATATCTTCCAGTGTCTGGATCGTCCTCTCAGACTGACCATCTGTCTGAGGATGAAAAGCAGTACTGAAATCCAACCTAGTGCCCATCGCTTCCTGCAACTTCTGCCAAAAACGAGAAGTAAACACCGAACCTCTATCTGACACAATGGACACAGGTACTCCATGAAGGCACACAATATGCTTCACGTACAACTTCGCCAATCTAGCAACTGAATATGTAGCTTTCACAGGCAAGAAATGTGCAGACTTCGTCAACCTGTCTACAATCACCCAGATGGAATCGTATCCATCCTTCGAACGAGGTAAACCGACCACAAAATCCATAGCTATCCTTTCCCATTTCCACTCGGGAATAGGAAGAGGCTGAAGCTTTCCAGAAGGCTTCTGATGTTCGGCTTTCACTTGCTGACACGTCAAACACTTAGCAACATAATCAGCCACATCTTTCTTCAATCCATCCCACCAGTATAAATCTTTAATACTGTGGTACATCTTAGTGACACCTGGATGAACGCTGTAGGCTGTAGAATGTGCTTCCTCTAGGATCTCTTCTCTCAAATCATCCACATTAGGAACACACAATCTACCACTGATCCACAACACACCATCATCATCAAGTGTGAAATCAGTGAACTTCCCTGCTCGAACATTCTCTGCAAGCTCTTCCAGAATAGGATCTCGGCTCTGAGCTGCTTTAATCCTATCCCTCAGTACAGATCGTACTTTAAACTGAGCTAACAGTCCACCCGATCTACTAATCTTCATCATCAGACCTTGATCCACCATCAGATGCAACTCTTGGATCAATGGTCTCCTCTCAACACCAATGTGAGCAAGACTACCTGAGGACTTCCTACTCAAGGCATCTGCTACCACATTAGCTTTACCCGGATGGTAAAGAATCTCGCAATCATAGTCCTTCAACAATTCCAACCATCTTCTCTGCCTCAGATTCAAATCTCTCTGCTGGAAAATGTACTTAAGGCTCTTGTGATCAGTAAATATCTCACAAGTCACCCCGTACAAATAATGTCTCCAAATCTTCAAAGCAAAGATCACTGCAGCCATCTCAAGATCATGTGTAGGATAGTTCTGCTCATGCTTCTTCAACTGCCTCGAAGCATAGGCTATCACCCTTCCATTCTGCATCAACACACAACCAAGACCAATTCTAGAGGCATCACAGTAAACTGTGAACTTATCCACACTATTAGGCAAAGCTAACACTGGCGCTGTGGTCAACTTCTCCTTCAACAACTGAAAACTATTCTCACAAGCTTCTGACCACTCGAATCTAACATTCTTCTGAGTCAAGCGAGTCATAGGGGCTGCTATCCTGGAAAAATCCTGCACAAACTGCCTATAATACCCGGCTAAACCCAGAAAACTCGAATCTCTGTGACAGAAGTAGGTCTAGGCCATTCAGATACTGCCTCAATCTTCTGTGGATCAACCTGAATACCTTCTTTAGACACTACGTGTCCAAGAAAAGAAACACTCTCCATCCAGAAATCACACTTCGAGAATTTAGCATAAAGCTGATGATCTCTCAATGTCTGTAGTACAATCCTCAAATGATATACATGCTCTTCCATACTCCTCGAATATACTAGTATATCATCAATGAAGACTACTATAAATTGATCCACATACGGTCTGAATACCCTATTCATCAGGTCCATAAAAGCTGCTGGTGCATTAGTCAAACCAAAAGACATCACCAGAAACTCATAATGGCCATATCTAGTACGGAATGCTGTCTTAGGAATATCAGCTTCACTAATCCGCAGCTGATGATAACCCGACCTCAAGTCAACCTTAGAAAAGAAATGTGCACCCTGGAGCTGATCAAACAAATCATCTATCCTCAGGAGAGGATACTTGTTCTTCACTGTCACCTTATTCAGCTCTCTATAGTCAATGCACAGTCTCAGGGTACCATCCTTCTTCTTCACAAACAAGACTGGTGCACCCCAAGGGGAAACACTAGGTCTGATAAAACCCTTATCCAACAACTCTTGCAATTGCTCCTTCAACTCTCTCAACTCTGCAGGAGCCATACGATAGGGTGGCATAGATATAGGAGTAGTACCTGGAACCACATCAATACAAAACTCAATCTCTCTATGAGGTGGTAAACCTGGCAACTCCTCGGGAAAAACATCAAGAAACTCACAAGCAACAGGAACATCTGTGAGTGACAACTTCTCCACTAACGTATCCCTGACCAATGCCAAATACCCCTGACAACCTTTCTTCAACAACTTCCTAGCCGTAATAACAGAAATAAGATTCTGAGGTGCTGAACTCCTATCACCAATAAACTTGAAATCTTCTTCACCAGGAATTCTAAAAGTCACCTCCTTATTCCTGTAATCTACCACGGCAAAGTGCTGAGACAACCAATCCATTCCCAGAATAACATCAAACTCCATCACATCCAACAAAATCAAATCAGCGGGTAATTCTCTATCTCCCACGAGAACTGGACAACCAGAAAGAACAATATCGGTGTCCAAAGAATCGCTCAGAGGAGTGGAAACAGACAAAGGAAAAGCCATCCTCGAAGCTTGCTAACAAGATTTAGAAGCAAAAACAGGAGAAACAAATGAATGCGTGGCACCCAGATCAAACAAAACCCATGCATCCAGGTAACAAACAGAAACAATACCTGCCACGACTGCATTAGATGCCTGAGCATCCTGTTGAGTCAGATGGAAGACTCTCGCATGGCCTCGACCTCCCTGCTGACTGGTAGAAGCCTGGCCAACACCTCTGGCACCTCCTCTAGTACCTCTACCACGACTCTGCTGTGGAACAAACTGAGTGGAACTCTGATGCTGGGCTGGTGGCAACTGAAATGGCACGGGTGCTGCACTAGCAATCGACTGCTGTGGGAATCACGAAATCTGCTGCTGCTGATACCTAGAATAAGGACACGATCTGGCAAAATGTCCTGTCTGCTCGCATCTGAAGCATGTCAGTGGTGTCAGATAACACAGTCCCTGATGGACTCTACCACAAGTCTGGCAAACGCTGGCAGCTGATCCAAAACTACGACCACTGCTGCTGCTCGAAGCACCTGACCCAAATCTGAACGATCTACGCTGACCTCCACGACCATGTCTACTGCTTCGATGCACTCGCTGCTGCTGTCTCTGACTCTGCTGAGTCGAACCTTGCTGCTGACTACTCGATCCAACATGAAAACTCGAATATGGAGTAGCCTGCGATCCACTCGACTGAACTCCCAACTGGTAGTAATCAGGCATCGCTCCCTGCCTAACTAACCTCAGCTCAATCTCCTTAGCTAACTCAATCACAGACTCCAGAGTAAGGCCTGCTGTAGGCATACCAGCAAAAGCTGAACCCAAACCAGTAACATACGTAGTAACCGTGAAATACTGATCTCGCATCAGATCCTCAGCATATCTACCCAGACGAAGAAACTCTCGGGTATACTCCTCTACTGATCGATCTCCACGAGAAATACTGGTCAATCGAAGATGATAGCTCAAACGAAGAGGCTCTGGACAGAATCTCCTCAAGAACCGCTCTCGAAACTGAGCCTAGGTCATTGTCATCATAAAGGGCTGGATCATCTGAATGGACTAATCCAAAGCTGGTCCCTCAACAGACAACTCAACGATCATGATCCGCTGGTACTCGGTATGAGCAGTCCGAGTCCTCGTCTCAATCGCATGCAGAAAATCTAAAGGATCAGAAGTACCATCAAAAGCAATCCTACCAACTCGGGCATAGAACAAGGCTGCCTCAGGGTCAGACATACCCTACTGATAGGCAGGCTGAACAGGCTGAACAACTGGAGGAACAGGAACATCAAATTCAGGCTCAACAGGCTCCTCGTCCTGTAACTCTCTCTGCCTACGGCGACCTGCCGCTCCTCGAGGTCTACCTCTGCCACGACCTCTACACCTAACTGGCGGCTCAGGAGGTAAAACCTCATCCTGAAAAGACTCATCATCCTCGGCCTCAACGACCGGTGGAGCGACACGCGCTCGCCTCCTCATACTGAAAAGACAAACGGAAAGATTCAGACAAAACAGACAACGGAGGATTAACGCTGAAAACTAAAGCAAGGAATACTTATCAAGACATACTCGAACCTAATACACTGCAGTAGTTCAACAGAAAACACAACTTTAAAAACTAGGGCCACAACTCACACAACTAAGCCCTGACACAGAACTCTGCTCTGATACCAACTTTGTCACGACCCAAAACAGGGGCCATGACCGGCGCTAGGGAACGGGAATTCTTTCGAATCCGGAACCCGTAGCAAGCCTAAAAATAAAATAAAACATGCCATAATAACAATAATCATATAATATATATATGCAGCGGAAATAAAAATCTTAAATATTATGATAACACTTCATCACTGGATTTGAATCAAATCTCATCACATACATAAAATCTCTTTAATACAAATCCAGTCTCAACATAATACATCTCTTTAAAAAATAAGATACATGAAATCCAATACTTTAATTCACAACTACTGCAGTGTCTAGATAAAATAAATAAGACTCAAGTAGACAGTTTACATAAAGAAGCCGGGGCGGAAGAAATCCGACGTATCGACCTGCTACTGAGGTCTGAAGAAGTTGACTCTCCTGAAAAACAGTCAACGAAGGGGAGTCAGACCTCACTGAGTGAATTACTATAATATATATACATACACACTACGTGATAATGCATACAGGCAACATTATATATATATAATATGCATATATACAGGCAATTACACACAGATGCAATAAAATCATTTTTATATACTTTATTGAAAATCACAGTTTATGAAGGATCACATAGAACCCTAGAATATCGCAACCTCAAAAATAGTGTTAAACAACACTCTGGCCATACAGGCTCACTTATTCCAAATATATCCACTTAATCCATTTGGACAGTAGACTGGCCTCGAGACACTAAGTCAACCGAGCTCCAGCAGTCTGACTGCCAGTGTGATTGGCCCCGAGACACTTGGTCAACCGAGCTCCAACAATCACACCCACAAACCATATCTCACATATCAATAATTATAATCAAATCAATATCCACAATAATTTAGTAATATAGCCTAAAGCTATCGGCGTACCGGTACGTACTCGGTCCTAGTGCTGCCCACTAGGTAGCACGTTCTATTGATATCCTTCATTAATAATAAAAATCATTCATTCACAAAAATAAATGATTCATGAATTTAGATGAAATAACAATATAAACCATATATATACCGGAAATATACCAAACGTAAACCAGGTATATTTCAAATATATATATGTCAAATGAATTCAATCAAATCATAAATTAAGTTGGAAATATATTTAAAAACATTTTAAATATATTTTATTAATAAAACATGTATATAATTTATTATATACCAAAAATATACTTAAATACAAATCATAATGTTTATGCATTTTTAATCAAAATAAAACATATATTTCTAAATCATGCATCCTAAGCATATATATATAGTATAGTAACTCACCTAATGCGCTCCACGAGACGGATCCGACAGGCCTGGTCCACTAGCCCTCGGTCTCGGCGCAACTAAACAAGAAATAAGTAATCGACATCAGAATAAACCTAACATAAATCCTAGAATTCAATCTAGAGTATTTAAATACGGAAACAGAATTAGGGTTCGACTGGATATCACGTTTTACGAGAATTCTACCGAAAATCCGGCAGAACCCCCCTGTAAAACGGACATCTCTCTACTCAAAAGAGTAGAGCCGACCCTGCAAAGAAACACACTTTGAAAATAAACACCACATCTCATTCACAACCCCTCGATCGGACTCCAGACTACAGTCTACCGACCGGGGTCCACAAACACAGAACACTTCCAGATATACCAAAAATATCCTTAAATCACAGAAATACATTTTATACGTAGAAAATTACATAATTAGCCTTGAAACACTGTAAAAATCGATAAAAACTCATTTTATTTGAAAAACCGTATATTATATATATAATTGAAAATAATTCACGAAAAATAGTTTTAACTAGTTAAAAATACCAAATAATTTGTAGAAATCATTTTTATACCTTAAATAACTATTAAAACCAATTAAATTACATTTTTTGATAATTTAGGGTAAAATTACCAAAATACCCCTATATATATATAAATATACCTAAATTACTTCAAAAATTCACCAAAAATCATACAATTATTCAAAATTAATTTTCTCAACATATTTATCCATAATATTAACAATTAAACCCAATTAACCAATTAAATTCAAATAAAAACACATTTAACCTAATTTTCTCAAATTCACATAAACTCAAATAATTAAAAATAAATACTTAGAAATTCATAAAAATTCTAAATAAATTCCTATAATTCATTTCAACACTTAATTCAACCATAAACTCCAATTTCATAATTTAAATAATTAATTTCCAAAAATTAGAAAATAATATTAAAATATTCAAAAATACCCAAAAATCCAAACAATCTCCAAAAATTCTACAAAAATTCATACATGTAGATTAAGCTACTAGGATCAACATTTGTGAAGGTAGTTTCCATGAATCAATCAATTCGAAGCTCAAAAAAATCAAAAACCCTAATGGCCGAAATTGAAAAATCAAAACCTAAGCAAATCTAGACCAATTCAGCTCAAACCAAAGCTAGAATCACACTCACCGGAGCTCAAGGAGAAGAAATAGACCGACGGTGTCGAAAACGGTGGCCGGAATCGGCGTGATCGACGGTGGATCGATTTTCGGCTTCTCCGGCCAAAATCGATCTCCAAACGCCGGAAACGGCCTCCTCAGGCGACGAAATTGGTCGGGGAAGACGGTGGCACACCGGACGGCACACCCACGGTGAAGGAACGGCACGACAGCGATAGAAAATGGAGAAGGGAGAATCGGGAGGAAGAAGAAGAAGTCGGGGGCAAAATGGTAATTTTCCAAACTTTTTGATTTTTGACAAATATATGTATATATATATACTTTATACTATATATTAAAATAATATTAAATTACACACATCAAATATACACCACACACATAAAAATATTAATATTTTAATAATTTATACTAAATAAAATTAATTAAATAACAATAAAAACAATTAGATACTTAATAAAATATTAGGGAAATAATAAACCCTAATTAAATAAATATACACACACAGGCTTTATTTAATAGTTTAAAAATATGTATGAGTTCATGCAAGTCCGTAAATACATTTAAAATAATTAATAATACATTGTTTACGTGAAAATTTCCCCGGAAATGAAAGTCTCGGGAAAATTTTACGTAAAACACTGAAAATAATATACAGTAATTAAAATAGGTCTAAAATACATATTAACTCGTAAAAATATCATATAAAATACAGAAATCATTAACTCTGCATATCCCGATACTGTGTAAAAATATTTTAAAAACACGAGATATTACAGTCTTTGCCAGGAAGGATGAAAATTGTTATCGGTTGGGCAATAGCTAGATGGTGGCCAAGTTGAGGAAGAGAAGGACATAAATGCTGGTGTTAGCAAGAGAGGCGATTTATAGCTAAGATTGGCCATGTATGATTCCAAGTGGCTTTTCAATAAAATTTTGTGGGAGGCTAGTTGGCTATGTAGTTCATTGAAACTCACTAGTTATTATTAGAGGATGAGAGAAGAAATAATTCCTTGACATTCAATTCCAATATTTCAAAAGATAATAGCATTGAATTTAGTAGGGGACATGCTCTCCCAAATCATCCTCTCCTTGTTCACCATGTCTCTAAGGCAAATTTTCCAAACTTCCTTCTGCTTCTATCAAACATGATACTAATGCTCCATTTAAGATTATACACTTAGATATTTAGGGTCCTGGTTGTATTTTATCTAACTTAGGTTTCAAATATTTTGTTCACGACTTTACTCATTTCACCTGGATTATATTTATAAAAAACAATAGTAATGTTTGTGATGTCTTTCTTAATTTTAATAAATTTATTGAACGTCAATTTCACTCTAAAATTAAAAGCCTTTCATTCTAACCAGGGTGGACAGGATCAAAAGTTGAATAAATTTCTCAAAAATAATGGAATTATTCACCAAATAGCATGTATTTATGAGCAAAATGGACTTGCAGAGAGAAAAATTCATCATATTGTAGATACTGAATTAACATTACTTGTACATAGTTATGTCCTATTAAATTTTGGCCTTATTCATTTAATACAGCTACTTCCCTTATCAATGGCATGCTAACCCCTGTACTTAAAAATAAATGTCCATATTCAGCTTTATTTGGTCATAATCCAAATTATAGTAACATCAAGGTTTTTGGGTGCTTTATTTTTCCTTATTTTCATCCATACAACAATCATAAAATTCAGTTTCAGAACAACCTAATGTGTATACCTTGGCTCATCAAAATCTCATAATGGATATAAATGCATTGATTTTTCCTTTAATTAGATATACATTATTCAACATGTTAAGTTTGATGAACAAGCAATTCCTTATTAATCTTTCTCACTACAGGTTGCTAACTCATCTTCAAAGTCTATTACATGGTTACAATTGAATATAAGTCATGTCAATCCACCCTATTAAGGTATGTTTCCTTTAAATTCTACTCCAACACCATATTCTCCCTTATCTAATAATCCTTGTCCATTCTAATAACCTTCCTCTCCTTCAACTCCATCTACATCTTCTTCATCCTCATCAAAATTTGGATTATAATTAGTAGCTGTTCTCACTTCTTATCCATAATAACCTCATTCTTTTTTATTTATACCATCTGGTACTCATTCTATGACCTTATGACCTTACACTTTACAACATTGGTATGCTCATTTTTCTCAATTAAAATAGACCTAGAAAATCGATCCCTCCATTCATTCCCTAGCTTTTCAACAAATAAAACCTTAATCATTTACAGAAGCAAACAAGCACTAAGTATAGTGCTAAGCAATGGCTAATGAATACAAAGCTCTCCAGCAAAATGAAACATGATAACTGTTAGTGATATGCACTAGGTCAATCATTTGTGATTATGTATTGACTTTCTTATTTTGTTAATAAAGAGGTCTTATATTATCATTTGATTTTATGATAGTTACATGAATGGTTAATTCTTACTAAGGCCATCAAGTATGTGACTTGATAGTAAAACCCTTAGATTAAAATAAGAGTTCTATTCTAATTATCCCTAGCCATTTATTCATTATATGAATATTAAAGTATTAAGGCTAGTATGATGTTGACTGATGGTTATGTCTTACTAATCATAAATATGAGATATTAAGTCAACTCATAGGTACATGATGAGAGATCATATACTGGATTGACCCACTATGAGAATACTATATAGATTATTGTCATAAGTATTTCTTATCACAGTAATTTTATTTCGGTCCTTTGACCTTGAAATCATCATGGATTTCTACATAGCTATTTTATGTTTTGACACATTCTAACATTGTCTTTAACCGGATGATTAAAATAATGTTGTTGGATATAAAATTAGTTATGTGAGGAATGTGAGTGATTTAGAAGGAATTTATCCCTCATTAATATGAGAAAGATATCTAAAGGCCCCTTGATGAGATAGACTGAATAAAATTCATGGCCATGCTGAAATGAATTAATAAAGAGTTATCATTTTCAGTCTACTTGGAATCAAGTCATAATATTGAACTATATAAGGATGACATTCTATGCCTTATGTTCAATTAAGATATCATGTGATAAAAGGACAATAAAATTCATTGTAATTAGGTTATGTCGGATTATTGACTTCACATGACTTGGGTAGTCATAATGTCTTGCTAGAGGCCACTTATGACTTGTAGGCCTAAATAGAGATTTAGGCCCACTGCCAATGTTATGTGAACCTACAGGGTCACACACTTAGAACAAGCTCAAAACGGATATGGGTTTAATAAGCCCAAAATAAACTCTATAGAAATAAATAATTAAAGTATTTTATTTATTTATTTATTTGTTTATTTATTTAAGATAAATGTTATTTTAAATAAATAAATAAGATATTATTTTTTGATTTGTTTTTAAACAAAATCAAAATATAATAAATGAAAAATTACCAAAAGGTCATTGGTAAGTGAAACCCTAATTTGGAGTCTATAAATATGTTATATTCTATAGGGTTTCACACACTTGTTTTTGCCTCCAAATTCGTTTTCCTTCCTCTTAGAAAACAAAGACAGAGTTTTTCTTTTTGTTCTTGATTTGTGAGACAGTCAAGAAGTTGCTAGCACACACATTCAAATTCGTTTTGTGAAGGGCTGTTCGTGTGGATACCTATAGAGGACGCATCCTTTTGGAGACGTCTTGATCCGAACAACCAAGCCAAAAAGCTCGAGGTAAGGTGTCACCGGTGTGAACCTCCTCTTATCCTTCCAGAGAATCTTGCCTCTTCTGCATTTTGGTAAGATTATTAAAAATCCTACATTTAATCAATTAGTCTAATTACATGGATCCAGGCTTGGGAACGTGATAAAATTTTAATTTTTTCGCTGCGTTTACATCTCGGTTCCCAACAATAACTTGTTCTAAGACTATAAAGACAAAATATAATGGGTAGTAAATGGGTTTTTCACATCAAGTGACATCCTAATAATGTTATTTCCCGATACAAAGCGAGATTAGTCACCAAGGGATATAATCAATAATATGAAATTGACTATAATGAGATATTTAGCCTGGTTGTAAAAGCCATTACAATTCAAATAATTATTGCCATTATCACAATGTATAAATAGGAGTTAAAGCAAATTAGTATTTTAAATACATTTCTTTATGATCAGCTTAACAATTTAGTTTATATGGAACAACTAAGATAATTTATTGATAAACAAAATTTGGACCATGTATGTTTGCTTTAACACTCACTTTATGGGTTAAAACAAGCACATCGTGCTTGGTTACATCATATGAGTTCCTTTCTTCTTGACGTGGGTTTTTAGTGTTCCAAGGCTGATTCCTCACTCTTTATACCTCACCATTAATGTGATACAATTCTTTTGTTGGTCTATGTCGATGACATTATATGTAAAAGTTCTTCTATGAGCTTAATTTTTGATATTTTACACAAGTTGTAATATAAGTTTCTAGTGTAAAACATTACTAACCTATTTTATTTTCTTGGCATTCATGTTACAAAAAATTTTATTGGTGTCTATCTTAGTCAATAGAAGTATATGCTTGATCTATTTTTCAAAGTTGGTCTTTATAATGTTAAGGGTCATCACACACCAATGGCCACTTCACTGTCTTTATCAAAACATGATGGATAACCATTTAATAATCTAGAATTTTATTGACATATAGTCAATGCACTTCAATATACCGCATTCACAAGCATTGTATTTTTTTGTTAATTATTTATGCCAATTTATGCACTCACCCACCTTTACTCATTGGGCTACTATTAAATGCCTACTTCAGTATATAAAACAAATGAGTACTCATTCTCTATCTTTTAGCTCCAATAACAAATGCTTCTTGCAGTGCTTCTCAAATAGTGATTAGGGTGGCTGTCTAGATGATAGAAGATTGAAAAGTGGTTTTAGCATCTATTTAAGTACCTCACTTATATCATGGAGTGCCAAGAAATAAGTAACTATTGCCCATTCATCCTCTGAAAGTGAATACAAAATACTTGCAACTACTAGTGTATAAATACTTTGGATTAACTCATTGTTAAATGAAATTTAGGTCAAGTGTACTTCTCTACCAACACTTTGGTATGATAATATTAGGGCAAAATATATGTCTTCTAATATAGTATTTCACTCATATAAAGCATATCAAGCTTGATTTTCATTTTGTGCGAGAACAAGTAAAACAAGGTGCAATTCAAATAGCATTTCTCTCTACCAAAGATTAACTCGATGACATTTTCACCAAGCCTTTAGGAATCTGACAATTTTAATTCCTTTATTCAAAGCTTTTCCTTATTCCTCATTCACCATTAACTTGCAAGAGGGTATCATAGCCATTATTGAGCCATAATTGATAATTGAATCGGTTATTATTTTATTTCTTGAGTGTATCTTTCTAATTGTAGTAGATTAGTAGTACTCAATCTCTTTTGTACTTCTATATATTCTATATTGTACGATTGATCAATACACACAAGAAACATTAGTTGCATTCATTAAAGTTATTACTATTCATGTACAGTATTGTGATTTTTTTAACTTTAAACACAACAAATCAGTGAGCTACCATCACTCTCTTTTGTTTAATTTTTCCTAATTTCTACTCACGTCTTTCTGCATAGTTTACATCTAACTTAATTTCTACTCATGTCTTGCTTGAGTGTATGTTTCTAATTAGACTCTCAACTTTACCGCAAAGTTTGCATCTGACCTTTATGTTTTTTTTATCCCATTATTGGATCCTACTTTAAAAAAAATGTTGCAATTAAGTTCTAAAAATCAAAATAAAGTTTCATTTTAACGTTAATTAATAAAAATTAGATGAATTAACAATGACAATTGATGAAATTAGTTGCATATATATATATATATATATATATATATATATATATATATATATATATATATATATATATATATATGAAGTTTTTAAATTGTTTCTACAATTTTTAATTTTTCTATAGATTTAAACAGTTTTAAAAAATTATTGAGTGCATAGAAATATTTTATTTTTTTTCTTTAAATGTATATCACTTGATTTTAAAATTTTATAAAAATTTTTTGGTCTATAGAAAATATTTTAAAAATTTTAAAAATTAACAAAATATATTTCCATAAACTTAGAAATTTTAAAAACTTTACAAATATATATTTTGAAACTAAATTCTTCAATTTTTATTGTTATTCAAATTAATTTTCATTAATTAATGTTAAAGTTAAACTTTGTTTTGATTGTTAGGACATAATTGCAATAATTCTTTAAAGAAATGTAAAATATAATTGAATTTTTAAGGTCCACATGGGACCAAAAAAGATAAAGGTCAAATGTAAACTTGGGAGTAAAGTTTTGAGTCAAATTTGTACATTATCCCTACCTTCAACCTTAATTAGCTTCTAAATATCATTATATTCTCATAGTTTATCTAAAGTAAACACAATAATCAATAGGTAAATATGTATTCTAAATTTAATTAAATATTTAGCATTTTGAATTAATTTCATTAGCTTTTATCCATTGGTTATAATACAAATATGCATCTATTGTGTTTTGTGCGACTCTTGCATTTTTTACTCTTCATATTCAATTATGGGCAAACAACAAATCTACTTTTAAATTACATGAAAGGTCTTAATACATATTTATATTTACTTGTGTGCATGAAGATGGCAATAAAACCAATAGGCAATTGGTTAATTTCATATTTTATTTTTTTAATGCATTTCTTGAGTTTCACTTACCATGATAGTGATGTAGTTGATAAGGTTTTTCTTTTTTCCTTTTTGCTTTCCACACATCCTGCCTATTTCCTTGAGATATTTGTAGATTGCTCTTTAGTTCTTTAATTCCAATTAATGCAGACATTCTTTTGATGATAGTGTTGCTATAACTTGAGTAGTGTTTGTATAGGTGGAAGTAAATAAACATGTCTTGGTCATTTTAGCAATTATAAACATGTCATGTCCAAGTTAGCACCATATGTTTGAGTTTTCTCTTAGCTAAAGTGCAGTGGAATTGCTTTCAAGTTTTCTCTTTTTAAATAATTATAATAGGTTTGTCAAATATATTCAACAAATATTGAATTCATGACACCGAGTCTTATAAATAGAAATTAAATATGATTTATAATTGAGGCCTCTATAGATTTCAACTATTTGAGGGTCAATTTATTGGGTAAAAAGTAAGAGACCATGTTTATAATAGATAATAAAAGGAGGATAATCAAGAATCCTAGGGATCTTCAAAATAGCTATCTTTTAGTTCCCTATGTATGTGTTAATTTAACATAAAAAAAATACACATATGAAAATCTATACCTAAAAACCACATAAAGAAAATGAAAAGAAAAATAAAAAAATTAGAGGAAATAACATCAAAATCTAAAAAGCTTTCCTTAAGTCCTAAATTCATCTCTTTTTCTTCTCAATTTCTCAACCAAAATCTCATCTATACACCTCAAAAGCCATAATTAGTCTCCAATAACCCTACCTCTCTTCAATCATACCACAATCGTCATCAAAACTAAACCAAAAATCCACTTAAATCTTTAAGCTTCTCCCCCCTTATATTCAATTAACACTTATTTTTTTTATCAGTTTCTTACTCAAATATTAAGACTGAACACTTTCAGAAACATCATACTCGTTGATTCTCATATCAATTTTTGGGTTTGGGGCTTTAATTTTGCATTTTTATTGAAAAAAGTTAAAAAAATTAAATTATTCAATGATAAATGGACGGTTTTGGCTGATGAACAACTAGACCGACCATCCATCACCTTTGGCTAGCCATTGAGGAATTTTCGATTGCCATTGAAGGACCAAAACCAACCCTTTAGGCTCCAAAATCAGCCATGCTTAAATCCTTCTCTTACATGATTCCTATGATGGTTTTAGAGGTTTCTAAGGTTGCATAGTTATTCTTAAAACACATAGACCCTCTCTATAGTTCCTAGGATGATGGGATTAATGTATTTTTACCTTATTTTCTCATTTTTAAACCTATTTCTTTGGATATTTAGCTTATTTTTTCACTTTCCTTTCTTAACGCTTCAAGTAAAATTTGATCCTTGCATTTGGATGATGATGTTGGCTCTAACTTTTGATTGATTGCTTGTTTATATGGTGTTAAAATTGTTAAGTCCTTGTAATGAATGGTGGTTAATTTTTTGTATCCTTTGTCATAAGGTTTTAATTGCATATTTAGTGTCTTCGCTTTTGATTTTTATGTGCTGATCATTGATTGCTGATTACTTAAATATTTGTCCAATTTAGAGTTTTGTGTATTATTGATGATTTGTGAGCTATTTTTGGTCAATAAAGTGTTATTTGTTTCTTTGATATTTAAATCATGTTTTAATTCTTAATTTACAAATAGTCTATGAGTTCTTATCTTTGATCATGCTTATGTCTATGTGTGTAGGCCATCAATTGTTGTTTAATCATGCTTTGTTGGTCATGCATGAATAATTTGTGGTTTTTAAAATAATCCATGTATTTGATGCTTTGTTTATGTTATATCCTTAGGTCATTGACATAAGATGAGTCAATTGGAGTCGTGTCTTTAGCTTTGGTTAAATGTCTTTTATGAAGCTTTGTGTTTTACTTTTCTTTTATGATTTTACTTACCAATGCCTTCTTATTACCTAATTAATCAATAGAGACTATTTATCCACATATCTCTTGCATTATTGCATTTTTATGCATTTCATATGAATGATTACATATCACCACCATGTATATGCTCCTTTTTTTTTAGATCTCCTAGATGCATCCTAGCACACACCCTAGCTTGGATTTATTTGCATGATCTTGAAATTTACATCATCTTGCATGCACCTTGGATTTATTTAATGCTTGTGTGAATAATGTATTTATTTAAATTGACATTCATCACATTTACATATATTTCTGTTAATCTCAATGATCTCAATCTTAGTTGCTAACCTTTACTAACTTTTTCTAACTTCCACTAACTTTTGCTAACATCTATATTTTTTTCTCCTATTTTACTTTCATTTTAGTTTGTAAAATATTATTCCTCATCTCATAACTTACATATTGATTAAGGAGGAAATTACATTTTTCTCCCTTAGATTTGACTTAATTTACACTTACCTCATTCTTGTTTAGAAGTTACAACTTTTGCATCCCTCAACTTTTTTTCCATTAACATTTAAGGACTTCCATTAGGGTTAGACCTTTTTTCCATTATATACTATATAAAAAAAACAATAAATAACTATAAAACTTTATTAATATTTATAAGATATTTTAATCATTTATATTTAACAATATTAATTGTATACATTTCTTATTTAAGTGGATATTAAATATTGCCACAAAAACATTCATATATATATGGCATGATTCAAAATTGTTTTTAATTTATTAATTTGATATTGTTTTTTGTACACTACTAGAATTTATTGATTTAGTAACAGATTTTAGAAACTAAATGTATCCATTTTTAATTAGAAACAAAATTGAAACGGATTTGAAATAAAAAGAAGATAACATTATTGTGAATATAAATTAAAAACAAAATGTCAATTTCATTTCTAATTTAGAAATATAATCTTATTTCTGTTTCTAAATTAGAAATAGAATTGATATCCATTTCAAATTTTGAAACAAAATTTTAGTTCTATTTCTAAATTTGAAACGGAATTAATATTTGCTTCTAAATTAAAGTAAAATTTGATTATATTTATAAATCAGAAACATAACTTTTATTCGTTTTTAATTTCTAATACTAAAAATAGCAATATGAAGTTAAATAGAAACAAATATATAATCCATTTCTAAATTGAAATGGGATTTATATCCATTCCTAATGGAAAAATAAAATAATAGTGCTTTTTTTCCCTCTTTATCTTTGTTTTCTCTCTAATCCCTAATCCCTAGCTTCCTTTATTTCTTTTCCACTAAAATCAACTTTTTCAAAGCTTCTCCATTATAACCAATCATCTCCGTCGCTCCAGTAGAAGCGTTGCCACCGGAGTTGGTAGAATCGAAAAAAAAATCTGGCGACTTCACTAACCTTCCATCTTCTCTTTAACACACAATTTCAAAGTAACTTAAACATTTCTGCACTTGTCTTTTTCTTTTTGTTCGCTCTTGATCTCTTGTATTAGGTTTAGGGTTTTTATCTTCTACTCTGATACCAATGGCAGCACTTATAGTCTCTATTCCCAGATCCTCCAAGACTGAGTCCTACGTCGGCGCAAAGAAGACATCTACCATGCCAACATCGTAGTCGCTAGAGCTGTGGCTGACGCTGTCCGCACCAGCCTTAGCTCCAAAGGTATGGACAAGATGATTTCAATGGCTAGCATCGAGGTTATCAGGATACTCTTAATCCCAAAGCTTCTTATTTCATCGCATAAGTTGCTCAAAGCTCCAATATGGTTATTATTCGTTATTTTTTATCGCATTTTTTCATATTCCGTTATTTTTTAATTCCATTTTTGTGTTTAATCACATGGAAACTTTCATGGAAGCAATGAAAGCTATGATGTAGTTGTTTCTGCTTCTGCTTCATTTATTTTAACAAATGTGTTTCTTTAAAAATTGCTAGATTTTGCATCATCTAATTTTCTTTCAATAGGTAAATAAATGTATATGCTGTGATTATGTTCTTTTTCGCTGTTAAAGTTGATTTTTTTTTTTATTTTTCTGTAGCTTTAATAAGTGCAGTAACTTTAGGAATGGCAAACCCAACACTTGTTGCTATGCACATAAGTATTCACTGTCAAAGTTAACTACTTTTGGTATTTTCTTTATTTCGAGTGAGATTTTTTCTTACAGTTAATGATTCTGTGTTTAATTATTTCATCTTTTCTTTAATGTCTTTTGAATTCTTTCTTGTGCATGTAGGATTGAAGTTGAAAGGTAAAGAAATTAGAGAAGTTGTAGAAGCATTGCCTGTAGCTATATCTGGGCAAAGAAATTGGCACTGATTACTTCAGTCCATTAACATGTAATTTTACTTCTTCACTGTTGTTCAACAGTTTATAGCATCTATCAGTGACTGCCCAATAAGTCGAGTTAGCTTACCAATCTATTTCTTGGTTTAACACTAGAGTTTGGCAAATGTGAATGTTGTGGCACTTTTGAACCTGGGAAATGTGAAGGCATTAATGTTTATTGTTCTATAATTAATTATTTGCATGCACATTTGTGTGATATGGATAATTCTGTTATTTCATTCTGGAAAACTAAAGTTGAGTGCTTCATTCACTTTGCTACTTTTAGGTCATTTTGGATACATTGAACTGATCATATTGATCTATCATTCGAACCATGTCCTTGAATTGAAGCAAATGTTGAGCTCATTATGTTTAAAGTACTTGAAATTGAAACACAATAAGGTACACTCTTATTGCTATGTGAGAGATTACCTATGAGACTCAGACCCCACTTTAATTAACTAAATTGGAATATGACATCCTTTCGCATGTCATTTATATTAACCTTATTCTTTTTTTATGGATTTTTTTGTGAACAATATTACTTTTTAATACTTGTTTTTACTGTAATAAATAGGTTGAATTGATGCACTCCACTAATTGATCAATCATGTGATCTGTAGCTCAAATATTTGTTAAAATCTTTGTATTTAGGTGGAAAAAAAAAGCATTTTTATAGGGATATATATAAATTAATTGAAGCCTTAATTTTAAAAATTTATTACTTAATTGATCCACTAAATTTATTTAATTATTTAATTATTTTTAATAGGGATAAACATAATTACAAGGGTAAACCTTAAATCTTTTACTTGTTTTATTCAGATTATTTACTTTATATTCATTGATTTGTTGCTGTTTGTTAACAGTTGGTTGCATAGAATACAAAATGGACAGGTTTTGTTATCTCTGTTCCTGGATAAATTTTTTTTTTTTTCATTTAAGGTTGGTTCGGAACTCGTCTATCATAGGATTCCTTGGAGAGAGCCTGATACGCCTTACATTCTACAAGTTTTATATAAGGATGATGATATGGTACATTGTTTAGTAGTTGTTGTGTTGTGTGCACGTGTGTGTTCCTTCAATCTCATGTGTGATTTCATTTCTAAGGCATACACTTTGGCCCTATCCCCATCCTTTATAAAATTAATGGAAACATTCGCTCTTGAATCCCAAATTCTAAAGGCTTTCCTCTTTGGCTTAATGTTCTAAATCATCAAACCAAAGATCCCAATTTTCATTCATAAGCAACTATATCATCTCAGTTATGTAAGCAGTGTCTTGCATCTCAAGAATTTTCTTTTTACTGCTATGGTTACAAACTGAAGCTTTTAATGAAATTGGAGTTATTTGCTAACAATTTATGTACTCCTAATTTCTAATTCAATTACTCTTCCTATGATCTTTCAGCAATCTGAGATGTGTATTTCTAGGTGAGAGAAATGTAGCTTGTTTACCTGTTATTCTACAAATTCGAGTTGGGTTTAGAAGGAAGACCATAGAATATAAGGATTCACAAATAGGTCTACATCTTGCTGCTAGATTTTTGTTTTTTCAATTCTAGTTATGTTATATAAAAGTACTCTAGTTCATAAGTTAAGAGGAAATTGTTGTACCTATTAATTTATGAACACTACGTAAAATTATTTTAATTTTATACAATTATATTTTTTCATAAATGAACAGTTGTTGATTGTTATAGTTGTTGAATAAAAATTTTAATTGAAATTGAAATTAAAAATTTTGTTAAAAGGCAACTAGAAATATTAAAAAATAAAATTCTGAATTAGAAGTGGTTTACAAAAATCTGTTTCTGAATTAGAAACAGATTTCTTGTCATTGCTAAAATAGAAGTGAAATCCATTTCTAAACGTAGAGATTTTAACCTTTAATATTAGAAACGGAATATTGTAATCTATTTCTAATTTAGAAATGGAAATTGTTTCCGTTTCTATTAGAAACAGAATTTGTTTTTACAATTCCACTTGTAATTAGCAATGGAAAGTTAAATTGTGTTTCTATTGTGAATTACAACGAGTGTTTTACCAACTGCAAATTTCCGTTTCTAAATCCGTTTCTAACATAATTAGAAATGGATATTTCCATTTCTAAGCTGTATTTTCTTGTAGTGGTATTTATTGTAATTGATTTAATGATTTGATTGTTAGTAACAATAGATCTATTATAAATTTAAGTTATTTATATGGTTCTAATGTAAACAATTGCTTTTTGAAATATAATATATAATTATTAATATCTTTTGATTCTTTTTTCCTTTTATGTTATTAAATATAAAGTACTAAAATATCTTATGAATATCATTAGTTTTTTTATAGTATTTATAGTTAATTATTGTTTTTATTATTTGGGAGGGCATTTTAGTCTTTTTATATGCCACTTAATGAAAATAATTCATCTAATCCTAATGGAAGTCCTTAAATGTTAATGGAAAAAAACTAAAGAACATAAAAATTTGATTTTAAAAGAAGAGGGAGGTAAGTGTAAATTTAGTCAAACTTAAGGGAAAAAAATGTAATTTCTTCTTTATTATATTAGTTATTTTCTTTGTTTAAATTCTTATCCATTATCTTATAATTTGATGTTGATTGTATTTGTTATTTACCTTGGTTAAATTCTTGTTCTTTATCTCAAGGCTTATATTTTGTCCATTATTGTAAATTTTATTACATTTTTCATATGATTAATTGTGTTGATCTTGTTTATTGTTTATGTACTCAATTTTGTTTCATAAACAAAAAATAAAGAAAAGTAAACCATTCTATCCTATCTTTATATTTACTTTATTGATGATATTTACGCCCCTTTCTATACTTTTCTTAACCCTTTTATGATTATTATGAGATTTTTTTAGTAATTCCTCTTCCTCTTGTCTATTTTATTATTTAATATTCATTTTGTATTTTTCAAGTTATTTAAAATTTTCCTTTAAATAATGGTTACCATTTGTATACCCATTTTTCCACTATCTTAAATGTAATTTATCATGCTCTTCAAAACATTAATATCTATGGATAAATTATACCCATTTCTCATCTCATTTTCCATATCGTTCGTCTTATTTGTGAATTTTGAGAGCAAATAATTATTTTCCACTTTATGCTCTGAAAAATAATATTTTGATGCAATTTATTTCCTTTTCATGAATATTACTTTATATATATATATATATATCTTCCAATTATGTGCCTTTTTCATTCAAGAGCCATTTATGCAAGAATTTTAATTTCAATTTTATTTTTTTAACAAATTGTACAAAAGGTGATTTTGGCAAAAGTGGAAAATAATTTATAATATTGGATTTTTTTAAGGTACAAAATCAATGAAGCCTAATGTAATAAAAATCCATGTTATAATTAAAGGTCCACAAATGCCTAAAAGTTCATTTTTGATTAAATTTTCAACAATTGTTTTTAAATTTATTTCAAAAAATAGTTTTCAAATAAAATTACAAATATTTTCTCTTCATTTCAAAGTAATCTTTTTGCTTCCTAAAATGGCCTAAAATTTCAGAATATCGAAGTTATCAAGGAGGAAATAATCACGAATTTGTTAGCCATTCTTTTTCCAATCTCTTTTATTTCTTTATTATTTCCTTTCTTTTTTATTCCATATATTTAGAATTGTATGTTAGGAATAACTATGACATGACTATATTCATTATGCCACCATAATTGACATGTTACAATGTGAATAATATGTTGCTAAAGCATATAATTTCTAGTCATAATTACCATGTTCATGCACTTTGCCATGATTTTTATATCTCTATTGCCATACTCATGGCAAAATTTCATACATTCTGTATACCATTGTTGTGTGCTTGTGCATATATATTGTGTTTGCATTTGCTTGTTTTGGTTGATACAAAAAAGTACATATTTCTTGGAAGTACTATATTAAACTAATAAGGATGGCACTGCTTAGCAAGGCAATATAGAGATTCCTCAAATAAAAAGAGGTTGCTCCTACTAACATTGACATACGAACCCAATACTTTATCTTATTCAAAACTTTGGTTCTAAGAGAAGGATTCGAGTTTTCCTAGTCCTTAATTAGATAATTTCTCGGGTAATACCGAGTGGTGGCTCCTTATTTCTTTTGACTGAATAGACGGTTGCAAGTGCATTTATGCCATCCCTAAGCTCATCTAGTATTTTTCTCATTTACCCTCCATTTTTTTGTAACATGAAAAAGGGTTTATGATCTAAATAGTGTCGAGTCAAAGTCATTGGTGTCAATAGTTATGCTTAATCTTAAAATTCTATAAGTACTCTTAATGATATTGAGAGTAAATTCATCACCTTTTATAACATTCCTACAAGCCATATTGACACAATAAAATCAAATAAAAGTAAGCATAAGGAAAACACATATACAAAACAATAAGCTCAAAAAGTGAAAAGTTAAAGTTTACAAGTGAACTTTTAGAGCTCATTTGGAAAGTTTGAATCTTAAAAGAAGAGGTTTTAAAGAATTCGAGAGAAGAGAGAAAAGTGAGAGACTTATTAAGGACAATAGAAGTACAAATATAGTTTAAAAGTTGGATGTTTATAGGAAGATTCAAAGAGTGAATTATCTTATATACCTTTAGGTTCTAGAAGGAAATAAATCAAACATTAATGGCATTTTTGACATTCAAATTGGAATAAACATTATGTGTCGATTGAGTAAGTTATGGTAAAAAAATTTCAAATATATCACATCAATTGTTACACTCATACCCTAATTCTAAATATATTTACATTCATTATATTTTACATGTACATATATATATATATATATATATATATATATATATATATATATATATATATATATATATATATATATATCACGACCCAAAACAGAGTCATGACCGGTGCTAGGGAACGGGAATTCTTTCGAATCCGGAACCCGTAGCAAGCCTAAAAATAAAATAAACATGCAATAGTAATAATAACAATACATAAGGCAACGGAAATAAAAATCATAAATATCACCATAACATTTCCACCAACTGGATTTAAATCAAATCCTCATCATCATATATATATATAAACTCTTTTAACACAAATCCAGTTCAAATATGTAATACAACATCTCTTAATAATTTAATGACTACTGTAGTGTCTAGATAAGATAAAACTCAAGACTCAGAGAAGCAGTTTACATAAAGAAGCCGGGGCGGAACAAATCCGGCGTATAGGCCTGCTACTGAGGTCTGAAGACGATGACTCTCCTGAAAAATAGTCAATGGAGGGGAGTCAGACCTCACTGAGTGAATTACTATAATATATATACATGCATGCTAAATGACAATGCATACAATCAACAGTATATATCTAATATGTATAGATACAAGCGATACACACAGATGCAATAAAATCATTTTATATATATTTTATTGAAAATCATCGTTTATGAAGGATCAAATAGAACCCTATGATATTACAACCTCAAATAGTGTTAGACAACACTCTAGCCATACAGGCTCACTTATTCCAAATATGTTCACTTGTTCCATTTAGACAGTAGACTGGCCCCGAGACACTAAGTCAACCGAGCTCCAGCAGTCTGACTGCCAGTGTGATTGGCCCTGAGACACTTGGTCAACCGAGCTCCAGCAATCACACCTCCAAACCATATCTCACACATCAAATAATCATATCTAGTCAATATCCACAAATAGGTTAGTAATACAGCCTAAATGCTATAAGCGCATCGGTACGTATTCGGTCCTAGTGCTGCCCACTAGGTAGCACTTTCTATTGATATCCTTCATTAATAATATAAAACATTCATTCACAAATAAATGATGCATGAATTTAAATAAAATAACAACATAAACCATATATATACTGGAAATATACCAAAAATAAACCAGGTATATTTCGAGTATATATACGTCAAATAAATCCAATCAAATTACAAATTAAGCTAGAAATATATTTAAAAACATTTTAAATATAATTTATTAATAAAACATGCATATAATTTAATATAAACCAAAAATAAACTAAAGATATACTTAAATACTAATCACATTATTTATGCATATTTAATCAAAATCAAAAATATATTTCTAAATCATGCATCCTAAAGCATATATATATAGAATAGTAACTCACACTTAGTGCGCTCCGCGAGAGGGGTCCGACGGGCCTGGTCCACTAGCCCTCGGTCTCGGCGCAACTAAACAAACAATAACGACAGAAATCAGAATAAACCTAACAGAAAATCCTAGAACTCGATCTAGAATATTAAACACAGAAACAGAAGTAGGGTTCAATTGGACATCACGTTTTACAAGAATTCTACCGAAAATTCGGCAGAACCTCCCCTGTAAAACAGACATCTCTCTACTCAAAGAGTAGAGCCGACCCTGCAAAGAAACACACTTCAAAAAATAGGCTCAACTACTCATCCACAACCCCTCGGTCGGACTCCAAACTACAGTATACCGACCGGAGCCCACAATCACATAACAATTTCAGAAATACCAAAAATACCCTTATAACATAGAAATTCATTTTATAAGTAAAAATTACATAATTAACCTTTAAACACTGTAAAAACCGATAAAAACTCATTTTATTAGTAAAACCGTATATTATATATATAATTGAAAATAATTCACGAAAAATAGTTTTAATTAGTTAAAATACTAAATAATTTGTAGAAATCATTTTTATACCTTAAATAACTATTAAAACCAATTAAATTATATTTTTAGCCAATTTAGGGTAAAATTACCAAAATACCCCTATATATATAAATATACTAAAATTCATTCAAAAATTCACCAAAAATTATACAATTATCCAAAATTAATTTTCTCAACATATTTATCAATAATATCAATAATTAAACTCAATTAACCAATTAATTTCAATTTAAAACACAATTAACCCTAATTTTCCAAAATTACATAAACTTAAATAATTCAAAATAAATACATAGAAATTCATAAAAATTCCAAATAAATTCCTATAATTCATTTCAACACCTATAATTATCATAAAACACAATTTCATAATTTATTTAATTAATTTCAGAAAAATTAGAAAATAATATTAAAATATACAAAAATACCCAAAAAATCAAATTAATCTCCAAAAATTCCACAAAAATTCATACATGTAGATTAACCTAAGGGGAACAACATTTGTGAAGGAATTTTTCATGAATCAAACAATTTGAAGTTGAAAAAAATTAAAAACCCTAATATGGTCGAAATTGAAAATTCGAAACCTAAGCAAATCAAGACCATTTAAGCTCAAACCAAAGCTAGAATCACACTCACTGGAGCTCAAGGAGAAAAAAGAGACCGGCGGTGTCAAAAATGGTGGCCGAAAATGTCGTGATCGACGGTGAAGAAGAATTCGACTTCTCCGGCCAAAACCGATCTCCAAACGCCAGAAACGGCTGCTACAGGCGGCGAGGAAGGTTGAGGAAGGTGGTGGCATGTCGGACGGCACACCAACGGCAAGAAATCGGGACGACAGCGACCGGACGGTGAGGGAAACGGAGTCGGGGAAGAAGGAAGAAATCGGGGGCAATTCGGTAATTTTCCAAAATTTCATTTTTTTTGACATATTATATGTATATACATACTTTATACTATATAATAAAATAATATTAAATTACACACATTAAATATACACCACACACTTAATATTTAATATTTTAAAATTTAATAATAAATAAAAATAATTAAATAACAATAAAACTAATAAATAAATAATAAAATATTAGGGTAATAAATTAAACCCTAATTAAATAAATATATACACACATAGGCTTTATTTAGTAATTTAAAAATACATATGAGTTCATGCAAGTCCTTAAATCTATTTAAAATAATTAATAGTAAATTATTTACGTGAAAATTTCCCCGAAAATGTAAGTCCCGAAAAAATTTTACGTAAAGTACTCAAAATAATATTAAAATAATTAAAAATCAATTTAAATTAAATAAAAGCTTATTAAATATCAATATTATATTTAAAAATTATTAACACTGTATATCCCGATGCAGTATTAAAATATTTAAAAACACGGGATATTACAATATATTGATTAAATTTAAGTATAAGCTAGTGTTTTGGGTTAAGCCATGACTTATACTCGATTAAAGAGCAAGAATTATTGAATTTTAATGATGCTAAAAATAAATAAAATAATGAGAATAATAAGGATATGATGTTAAATTAAAGTAAAGGATAAGAACTTTAATGTTAGAAAATGATGAGGACTCAAATTGAAACAATGATTGGCCTAGATTGAAACATTTGGAAGTTTGAAGTTATATAGGTAATAAAACTATTTCATTAAGTGTCTAAATGGATATTTCATATGTTGATTTATCCAAATTGGGGTTGCATCCTGTCCAATTCGTGGATTAGGTGCATCCATAAAAAAAAAAAAAAAAGATCACTTAGAAAAAAAAGAGGGGAGAATTAGAAAACTACTTAATTCTTCTAAGGAGTTGATCGTTTTCAAGCTGAATCAAGAGGTGTAAAGCAATTTCAATCCATTAATCATCTTCCTTAAAAGCTTTATTGATTGAATTGGTAAGTAATTTTAAGTGTTTGGTTGATTTAATTTAGGGTTACTAAGTTACACATTTTGGGTTCTTAAAATCTGGTTTATCAGTCTCTGTAATTTAATCCTATCTTAAGCTAGAAAGATCCAAATTGAGTGTTCTTTGATTATCTAGAAACTATAAAGAGTTATCTAAACCTTTTTCTCTTTGAGGTCTAGCTGATTCAATCTATAAGCTAGACAAATAAGAGAGAACATTTTATTACTCAATCTATCAGTTTCTTTGAGCTAGTTATAATTCATTATATATAACTACATTTTTGGGTGTCCAATTGGTGTGAAATTTTTATAACATGTTCTAGCCATATAGATCTAATGTTGATTAAAATTTCAGCTCAAAATTCCTATTGTATAAGTCTCAAAAAATTTTCAAATTTAGCTTTGAAAGTAGCTATTTTAATTAAATGAACCAGGTTTACAAAGTTTATGAGTTAACACTAGTCTAGATACTTTTTGTATATATTGAGCTAAGAAAATCAAAATTGAGTTTATTTTGATTCTAAGAAAAATTGAAATAGTTCTCTAAAACTTTATAGTTGTCACGACTCGAACCCAAAAGGGGCACATGACCGGCATTAGGGAATAACAATACATAAAGTATCTGAAATCTATAGTAAGCCTTAACGAAAATTTTAATAAAATAAAGATGATAATAAAATGACATAATTTAAATAAAGAAAAAAAGCAAAAATGAATTAAAATCCAACAAAAACTTAGATAATATATAAAATAATAATCTTTAGTACACGTTCTTCATACATATGACAATTCAAAAATACATCATAACAATTAACCATTCGATTACTACTGTAGTGTTTTAGACTAAAATACACACATGATAATAATATATATCATATAAACCTACATAAAACAGTCGGAGAAGAAGAAACCCAATGTAGAGTAGATTGACAAATAGGAGATCTTAAAAAATAATTGAAGGGAGTCAGACTTCACTAAGTAAGTTAATAAAAGAAATGTATGTGATTCGAAAATCTCCTTTAAAATATATTTCATAAAAATAGAATATTTATATTTTAAGATATAAATCATTTGATTTATTGAAATACTCTTTTACAAAAATAAATTATCTGAAATCATAAAACACCATATAAGTATAATAAACTTTTATTAAATCATTTTATAGAAAAACTACGTAAAATCCTAGTCCACAATTCTAATAGTCTTTTGGCTCTCTTATAATCCAAAGACTGCTAGTTCCCAAGAGCAAAGCATCAATCGAGCTACTAACTATAGTTAATCACTTAAACCAATATTTATTGGCAATTCTCAAGCTATCAACCCCAGTAATTATAAACCATGCCCAAGAGCAAAGTATCATCAAACTTTATACACAATCTCATAAAATCATGCTCGAGAGCAAAGCATCACCGAGCCTTTTTAACCATTAACACTCACTCTCAATCCTACAAGTGCGCACATGGTCCTAATTAAACCCATCAGATAGGTCATTCTACTGTAGTTTAATTTAAAATAAATAGATATAAATAAAAAAGAAAGATTACAATAAATTAAAATAAAATAAAATAGCAATTAACTAATCATATGAAATTTTAACATAAACTTGCTAATTTAATCATGGCAATCAAAAGGAGAATTTCATTCAAGTACAACTATACATTTTTTAAATAATAAAATAATTCTTTTATTAAATTCTCCATTTTTATCATAAATCAAAGAATTTATATATATTAATTTAAAACACCCAACACACAGTTTAGTTATTAACTTATAGGTTAAGTGCACTCCTCTACACAGTCGCACTCGAGCCTGACCTGTCGACTCGATTGGAGGTACGACTAAAGAAAAAAATAAATAAAAGAAAATTAAAAATAGAATTTCCTAAATTTCTAGATTTCTAAGGAAAAACTCGATTAGAAAATATGACTTTACTAAAATAGATCCGATGTCATATTTTAAAAGAAATCTACCAAAATTTAGCAAAGTTTCCTCTGTAAAATGAACATTTCTATACACGAAGTAAAGTCAACCTTGCATAAAAAACACTTCAAATAACTATGACAACTCCAAATCCTGGGTTAGGCTCCCAAACTACAGTTTATGCCCAAACAAGAACCAATTTCACAAATCACATTCTAAATCAATAAAATTTCATTTAAATATCAAAATTAATTTATTTACACAAATAAAGCATAAAATAAATTTATTTATAAAATAATTAATAAAATTCACATTAAAATCAATTTTTGTTATAAAGGTCCTCATTAAAAAATTTTGAAATTAAATAGTATTTAATTATAAAAAATTCATTAAATACTATTTTAATGTGAATTTTAATAATTATTTTATAAATAAATGTCTTTTAATTATAAAATTAAGCAACCAAAAACTCATTTAAATCATAAAAATCATAAATACTATTTTATTCAAATATTATTTCGATAATTACTCATAATTAGCTAAAATAGGAATAAATTCATAAAAATTATTTTAATAGTATTTATTACTCAAAAATTATCTAAAACATCATAATTCACCATAATTTCAATTAAAACATAAAATTTATCCATTTATACTAACTTTCTCAAAAATTCATTTTTGAGATAAGTAATCGAAAATTCATAATAAATAATCGGAACATAATTTTGATAAACTTCCTTCACAAAATATGCTTAAAATAACTTGTAGAACTCATTAAAAGTATAAAAAATTTCCAGCTAGTGAATAGTGTCTTAAATAGTACCCAAGACCTAGAAAATTCGAAAATTTTCTAAAAATTCACAAAAATTATATTGACCTTAGCAATAATCAATCTTAATTTTAATCTTAAAAAATTGATTTTGAGCATTTAATTTGTTTATTTAAGTATGTATAAGTTAGGACTCTATTGGAAGTTAAAATGAAGTATGATTATCTTGGGCTGATTGGACTTTGGAGATTCAATGAGGCTTTTAACATCCTTAGAGCTTTATAATGAGAAAGTTATCTTCTTCACATTTGAAGTAGATATCTTAAGCTTTCTAAATTAGGCTTATTTGTTAAAATTAAAGTTCATTTGGGTATGCAAAATTTGAGTTGAAATCCACATATACATCTGCCATCTTAGACTGCACATCTGTTAGTATTTTGGACATATCCTGAGCTACAAAAGTTCAATTTAGGTGATTCAAAATGATATGGAAAGATATCAAATATCTAAAACTTTCATGAAGAAAGTATAGGAAAATTAAAATTTATTCAAGAGAAAATCACAGCTTCAACTTGGGTATAGCTGTCTCATAGTATTCTGCATTTCAAATTTTATAGCTCTTAGTATTTTGGACATATCTTGAGTTACAGATGTCCAATTAAGGTAATTAAAAATGATATCGAAAGCTAATTTAAAAATCTACAGCTTCTTTGAAGAAAGCGTGGGCAAATTAAAACGTCTTGAGTAGCCAATCATGATTTCAATCCATGAATAGCTGTCTAACAACATCACTTTCATTGATTTAAAATATAGACGTTGGACACATCATTTGCACCTCAAAAAGCTATATTTTTAAGTATAAATACCTATAGAACTGAATGATAGTTAAGAAACTTGTTAATCATTCTTTCTTTCTTAAGCATTCATTGAGCTCTCAAATTCTCTTAAATAATTCTTTATTTGTATAACTCTTGTGAGAGTTGGGTGTGTGTGAGAAATAGAATTTCTCTTCATATTAAATCTTGAGTTAGATTAGAAGGGAAGTGAGATTTATTTCTAAAAGAATTAGTTTAAGTGTTATCCATTGAAACACTTGGGTTTTAGTTTTGTGAGTGAGCCTTGAAAACTCAAGTTGTAAGGTTGTAAGAGTGAGCCATAAAACTCTTGTGTAATCTCAATATTATGAATAAGATTATGGGTGATTGAAAATCCTAACTTGGGGATAAGTTAGGTGGAGATGTAGGATTTTTATTAAATTTGAATTTGAACTCCTTAATTTTTTTTCTTCATTCTTCCTTCTCAACTTCTATTTAATTCTTGCAAAGAATTCTTTTAATTTCTTATTTTTATTTGATAGTCCTATTCACCCCCCCCCCTCTAGGACTCTTTTCAATTGGTATCAGAGCTAGTTGTCCATTACTGTTAATTAGGGTAGAGCACTAATGAGAACTCTCGCTTGTGAATGTGTCACCGAGGCAGGGCTCTTCGCTTATTGGTGTTGGTGCATCGGTGGAGACAATGGTCGACTAGTCTAATAGGTACCATTGAACGGTGATATAGGTCATGTATGACCTATAAACATTTTCAATCAGTATCAAAGCTTGAATTCTAGGTCCTTCATTGCTAGAATACAAGATCATAGGGAGTGAATCACAAAACATCTCTTCTCTTATACCATTCTTTGATGGTAATGACTATCCACATTGGAAATTCAAAATGGAATTATATCTTAATTGTTATTCCATTAAACTTTGGGACATTGTCTTAAGAGATTGGGACCACCTACAACTATCATTGATGGTCTGGTAACTACTCTTGCAAGAAGCCAATGGAGTATTGATCAAAAGGAAGAAAATCACAAAAATAAAAAAGGCTATGATTACTCTAGTCTCTTCAATGATAAGAGAAGAAGGAGGCAAGCTTCAAAATTGTATATCGGCCAAAGAAATGTGGGAGACCTTAGAAAACCACTACGAAGGCAACATTCAAGTAAGAAGCAAGAAGATTCAACTTGATATGTATGAATATGAACTCTTCAAAATTAATCCTCATGAATCAATCACGGAGATGAAAAATCTTCTTAATGCTCTCCTCATAACCCTTAAGAAACTTGGAAAATATTTCTCCAAGGAAGAAGTAAACAATAAGATTCTAAGAATCCTACCTAAGAAGGATTGGGAATCTCATGTTACTTCAATTAATGATGGTCAAGACCTCTCCACCCTATCAACCGATGTGCTCATTAGTAAGCTCTTAACACATGAGCTCACTATCAAGCAAAGAGGTGAAGAACAAGAAAAGAAAGAAGAAAAGAAAAAGAGCATTGCTCTAAAAGCTCTTCAAGAAGATAGTGAAAAGGAAAGTCTAAAAGATTTTAGTGATGAATATGGTGACATTGCCATGCTTACTAGGAACTTTAAAAGGTTTTTAAGAAAGAAAAAATTCTTAAGAACAAGGGACTTTAATAAGAAGTTTGAAGGATATGAGAAGAAGAAAACTAAGGAGGTTACTTACTATGACTGTAAGAAACTGGGACTTATTAGAAGTAAGTGTCCTAAACTCAAATTCAAGAACAAGGGAGTGAAAGATAAGAAGAAAGCATTCAAAGCTACTTGGGATGATTACTCCGAATCTGAAGAGGAAGAGGAAGAGGAACAACAAGAGATGGCCAATCTTTGCTTAATGACCATTGAAAACAAAAATAAGGTACCATCAACTTCTTATTCTTCCTTTGATGATTATGATAATTATTGTGATAATGATGATGATGATAGGAGCTCTATTATGAGTAAATTACTTGTTAAATACAACATTTTATTATCTAAGAAGAAATATTATAAGCATTAGTTAGGTAACTTAAATAAAGAATTAGAAATTTTGAAAATTAATTTTATTAAACTTGTTGAATCAAATGAAAAACTTGTTAATGACGTAAAATCTTCTAATTTCTTGGAAGATTAACTTAAGAAAGCAAATGATGAAAATCATAAGCTTTCTAAAAAGGTCTTAGAATTAAAGAATTCCATTGCTAAATTTAAGAGAGGAAAAGAAACTTTATATAGTCTTCTTGACTCTCAAAAATTTCATAGAGATACCCATGTAATTGGATATAAGAATGGAATGTCTTCATTATCTTCATCACATATTAATTTTGTAAAAGCTTCACATGATTCCACTCCTTCAACCTCCAAATTAAATGAGTCTCAAGTTTTAAAGCTAAAAGATCTCATGTGTTAAATAGTAAGGGAAAGTCTCATAAGATTCATCCTTCATTAACACAAAGAGGTAAGGCTCAAACTAGAGCACCTAAACCCAAGCATGCTTATATGTACATTTGACACAATTATAATAGGCATGCTACACAATACAATGCACATAAACATGTTGCACAAAATTATGAAAATTCACATCACCATTGCCAATGCATGTCTCACTTAATGACACAAAACAATAGGAGATACACACAACACCAAAGGCATGTTCCACACATTATGAAAGAATTTCATTCTAGGAGGAATAAATTTGAAAATATTGTATGTTCTTATTGCATGATCAAAGGAAATACTAAAAATGTGTGTTTCTATAAAAGACTGCATATAAATTTACTTCCTATCGATTATCTTGAAACTAACCAACCTAGACCATAAAAGGTTTAGGTCCAAAAGAACACTTAAATTATATTGTGTAGATGTGCTTGAAATCCATAAGAACAAAAAGCAAGTGGTATCTTGATAGTGGATGTTCAAGGCACATGATAGGAGACAAAGAGTAATTCAATAAACTTAATGCTAAGGATGGAGGACACATTACGTTCGGAGATAATGCAAAAGGAAAAATTATTAGCATTGGAAAAATAGGTAATCCTCAATCCTTATCTATACATCATGTGTTTTTTGTTGATGGTCTTAAACATTATTTACTTAGTATAATTCAATTATATGACATTGGAAATAAAGTAACTTTTTATCCTAAAAATTGCTTTATTAGTAGTCTTGATGAAAACAAAGTTAATTTTAGTGGTGAAAGAGTAGAAAATGTTTATGTCATTGATTTAAATAAAACTGATAACAAAGAAATAAAATGCTTAGTATCTATCTCCCATGAAACATGGACATGGCATAGAAGATTAGGACATGCAAATTGTGAGCTTTTGAATGATCTTTGTAAACATGAACTTGTAATTGGTTTACTTAAGCTTTAATTCACTAAAGATAAACCTTGTGATGCTTGTCAAAAGGGAAAAAAATCCAAGTCATCCTTTAAGCTAAAAAATGTAGTGTCCACCTCTAGGCCACTTGAACTTATACATATGGATATATTTGGACCAACTAGAGTTGCTAGTCTCGGTGGAATGCACTATACATATGTATTAGTTGATGATTACTCTAGATTTACATGGGTATGTTTCCTTGCTCATAAGAATGATGCATTTAAAGCTTTTGAAAAGTTTGTAAAAAGAGTTAAAAAAGAAAAAGGCTTTTATATTTCTTCTATTAGAAGTGATCATGGACTGAATTTGAAAATGAATTTTTTAAAAACTATTGTAATGAAAATGGTATTTCTCATACATTTTCATCTCATAGAACTCCTCAACAAAATGGGGTAGTTGAAAGGAAAAATAGAACTCTTGTGGAAATGGCTAGAACAATGCTTCATGAGTATAATTTCCCTCTATACTTTTAGGTGGAAGTCGTTAACACATCTTATTATATTTCAAATTGAGTTTTCAAAAGACCAATTTTAAATAAAAAATATTATGAGTTATAGAACAATAGAAAACCTAAAATCTTATATTTAAAAGTATGTGGATGCAAGTGTTTTATATTGAACACCAAGGACAATCTTAAGAATTTTGATTCTGAAGCCGAAGAAGGAATTTTCCTTGGCTATTCTATTTTTAGTAAAGCATACAGGGTCTTTAATAAAAGAACTCTAATAGTTGAAAAGTCAATGAATGTGGTATTTGGTGAATCACACTCACTTAGTCCTAGAAAGATGTTTGTAGTGTAGTGTTGATGATCTTATAAGTGACAATGAGATTGTGGAAACACAAGAAGAAAATGCTAGTAAGCCTTTGGAACTTGAAGATCCAAGCAAGAAGGAAAATGAGGAGACATCTTAACCTACCTTGAAAGATGAACTTCCAAAGGATTGACAATTCAAGAAAGCTCACCCTTAATACCTCATTATAGGTGACACTACAAAAGGGTAACTACTAGATCTCAATTAAAGTCTATTGTTAATTTAGCCTTCATTTCTCAAATTGAACCTAAAAATATTGATGATGCTTCATGTGATGAATTTTGGGTCCTTATTATGCAAGAAGAGTTAAATCAATTTAAGAGAAAAAAGGTTTGGACCTTAGTTTTTAGACCTAAGCATCATCTTATTATAGGCACCAAATGGATGTTTAGAAATTAGATGAATGAACAAGGTGTTATAATTAGGAACAAAGCTAGACTAGTAGCTAAAGGTTATAATCAAGAGGAAGACAATGATTATGATTAAACATTTTCCCCCATTATAAGGTTAGAAGCTATTAGGATACTACTTGCATTTGCATCATACATGAATTTTAAACTTTATCAAATGGATGTTAAAAGTGCATTTTTAAATGGTTTTATTGAAGAGGAGGTATATGTTGAACAATCTCCAAGTTTTGAAAATTTTGACTTTCCAAATCATGTGTTTAAACTTTCAAAAGCATTATATGGATTGAAACAAGCTCTAAGAGCTTGGTATGAAAGATTGAGTAACTTTTTACAAGAGAAAGGTTTCTTTAAAGGACAGGTTGACATAACTCTTTTCATAAAAAAAATCCAAATATGATTTATTAATTGTTCAAATATATATTGATAACATTATTTTTAGTTCTACTAACCATTTCTTGTGTGAGGAATTGTTTAATTTAATGCAAAGAGAATTTGAGATGAGTATGATGGGTGAACTCAAATTCTTTCTTGGACTACAAATTAAGCAATGCAAAAATGGGTTTTTTCATCAATCAAACCAAGTATGCAAGAAATGTTCTCAAGAAATTTGGCATAGATGGAGCTAAGATAAGAAAAACTCCAATGAGCACCATAACCAAACTTAACAAAGATGAGAATGGCAAACCAGTTGATGAAAAACAATTTAGAGGAATGATCGGATCTCTTCTTTATTTAACTGCCAGTAGACCCGATATTATGTTTGCTACTTGCTTATGTGCTAGATTTCAATCAAGTCCTAGAAAGTCTCATTTGAATGCTATCAAAGAATTTTCAAATATGTTTATGGTACAACGCATTTAAGACTTTAGTATCCTAGGAGTTCATCCTTTAACTTGATAGTTATTCTGATGCAGACTTTGCTGGTATTTTACTAGATAGAAAAAGCACTTTCAGAACTTATCAAGTTTTAGGACAATGTTTAGTTTCTTGGTTTAGCAAGAAATAAGTTTAGGTTGACTTGTCCACTACTAAAGTTTAATATATTGTAGCAAGTCTTTGTTGTTCATAAGTTTTATAGCAAAAACAATAGTTATTAGACTATGGTGTAAAACTTCATCACATTCCAATCAAATGTGACAATACAAGTGCTATTAACCTTAGCAAAAATCTCATTCAGCATTCTAGAACTAAACATATAGACATTAGATATCATTTCTTGCGTGATCATGTTTAAATTGGTGATATCTCACTTGAATTTATTGATACAAATAATCAACTTGCAGATATCTTAACCAAACCTGAGATTAATTTTTATTAAGCATGAATTGGGCATGATTGATGGTTCTAGTTTATCTAGATTTTATATTTAATTGATGGTTGAATTGTTTTCATGTGAAATCATGTCGTGCTTATTGATTACTTTGATTGATAAATATTTTGATTTTGATCCTAAATTTTTTTTGGTCGTTAGCTTATATTTGGTTTATTTTTTAAAATTTCCTTTTGCATTTTGTCAAAGGAGGTGAAATAATTTGAGTTTGTATGTGTACCTAGTTAATTTTTTCTTAACATGTGTACTTAATTTTTTTTTAATTTAAAACTCCCTTAAAAATTGTGCTTATGTTAGTGACATATTGTATTTTTTATTTAATATAGGGGGAGAAATTTTGTTTATATTTTTCATCCATATTAACATTATGATTAATTTTTCTGTACATCATATGTTACAAAAAGGTCTTATTTTGCTTACTTTATGTATAACATAGATTTTATAAAGATTTTGAGTATCTTTGTTTTTTATTTTCCTTTTATATCCGTTTTTTTTTTCTTTTGGCTTTTGACAAAGGGGGAGAAATATATTTGAGTTTGTTATTTGTTGCTATACATATGTATAATATTCTTTTTAGGAATTGTTTTTATCTTTAATAAGGCATGCATTACTATACATATGTATAATATTTTATTATTGTGTTTATACATGCATAATTCATGTATAATTTCTTCTTAGAAATGGTTTTTACCTTTGATAAGGCATGAATATCTTCTTAGGAATGGTTTTTTTCTTTGATAAGACATAAATATCTTCTTAGGAATGATTTTTATCTTTGATAAGGCATGAATATCTTCTTAGGAATTGTTTTGATCTTTAATAAGACATGAATATTTTTACAAAGATTTGGTGTATCTTTGCTTTGTTCCTATAAGAAGTGATGCATTTTAGTAGGACTATATGCATATATGGTTGAAATTATTTTCTCACATTGCCTAACATTTATTTAAATGATCATATTATCATATTTTATGTTTTTAATACATTTTTCATAAGAATGCCATGTTTTTATCCTTTCTATTATATTTTATATTGTTTATATATATATTTTTTTATTAAGGGGAATAATCTATAAATTTATATTTTTTATCATGTCCATATTTATAAGGAGAGAAATAAAGAAATATATTTTATTACATTTGGTATCATCATTATCACAAACATTATCACACATTTTACTTTATATTATTTTTTAATCAAACTCAAAATAAGTTTGTTAGAATAAAAAAAGGGGGAAATTGTTGAACTTAGAAATAATCAATCTTAATTTTTATCTTAAAAAACTTAATTTTGAGCATTTAATTTGTTTATTTAAGTGTGTATAAGTTAGGACTCTATTAGAAGTTAAAATGAAGTATGATTATCATGGGCTAATTGGACCTTTAAGATTCAAAGAGGCTTTTGACATCCTTAGAGCTTTATAATGAGAAAGTTATCTTCTTCACATTTGAAGTATACATCTTGAGCTTTCTGAATTAGTCTTATTTGTTAAAATACAAGTTCATTTGTGTATGTAAATTTTGAGTCAAAATCCACACATACATCTACCATCTCAAACTGCACATCTCTTAGCATTTTGGACATATCATGAGCTACAGAAGTCCAATTTAGGTGATTCAAAATGATATGGAAATATAAGTCAAATATTTAAAACTTTTATGAAGAAAGTATAGGAAAATTAAAATTCATTCAGAAGAAAATCACGGCTTCAACTTAGGTATAACTGTTTGATAGTGTTATGCATTTCAAATTGCATAGCTTAGTATTTTAGACATATCTTGAGCTAAAGACATAAAATTAAGGTGATTAAAAATGATATGGAAATATAATTCAAATATATACAGCTTCTATGAAGAAAGTGTAGGAAAATTCAAATGTCTTAAGTAGCCAATCATGGTTTCAATCCATGAATAACTGTTTGACAGCATCACTTTCAATGATTCAAAATATAGACGTTGGACACATCATTTGCACCTCCAAAAGATATATTTTTAAGTATAAATACCTCTATAGCTGAATGAAAATTAAGAAACTTGTTAATCATTCATTCTTTCTTAAGTATTCATTAAGCTCTCAAATTCTCTTAAACAATTCTTTGTTTGTATAACTCTTGTGAGAGTTGGGTGTGTGTTAGAAATATAATTTCTCTTCATCTTAAATCTTAGGTTAGATTAGAAAGGAAGTGAGATTTATTTCTAAAGGAATTGGTTTTAAGTGTTATCCATTAAAACACTTGGGTTTTGGTTTTTTGAGTGAGCCTTGAAAACTTAAATTGTAAGGCTGTAAGAGTAAGCCATAAAACTCTTGTGTAATCTCAATCTTATGAATAAGATTGTGGGTGATTGAAAATCCTAAATTAGGGATAATTTAGGTGGAGATGTAGGATTTTTTTTGAATCCGAACTCCTTAAATTTTTATTTTCTTCATTCTTCCTTCTCAACTTCTATTTAATTCTTGCAAATAATTCTTTTAATTTCTAATTTTTATTTGATAGTCTTATTCACCCCCATCTAGGAATCTTTTCAAATTATTTTTGAAATCCTTATAACCTCTACAATAATTAGTCTTAAAGGATCAATATCAAACAAAATCAAATTAAGCTTCAATTTCACAATTAAAAAAATACCCAAATTTAAATTTTGAGAAATTGAAGTTGTTACCGGTGTTAGAATCTAAAATTGATTGAGGATTAACAATGCCTGGACTAAGAGCTTCAATTCAAGCCCAAGAATGGTTAGTGAACTCGCTGGAATCATCGCCGATCATCTTCTCCATTTTCAACTTTAACACGCGTGAGGAAAAAGAGGCAACGTCGATGGATGCTGCTGCTAGTGACTGGTGGCACGTGGTGGTGGAGTGGCAGCGGGGTGGAGCTACAACTGAGAGAAGAGGAGAAGAGAGAAGAAAGAAGAAGGGAAATAATGAAAGAAAGGAAGGGGAAGAGGGAAAAGAAGAAGGAAAGGAAGGGGAAAAAAATTTTCTTTTATGTATTTTTTTTTAAATTAACTAATCTTAACATACATACACACACACACACACACACACATATATACAACAATACATAAACACACATTAAAATAATAATAATAATAACACTATTGATAATAACAATAACCATAGTAATAATAACAACAACAATAACAACAACAACAACAACAACAACAACAACAATAATAATAATAATAATAATAATAATAATAATAATAATAATAATAATAATAACTTCCAAATAAATTTTTTACGTAAATAAGATATTTAAAAAAATAAGTAAATATTATTCACTAGTAATTATAATATAGAAAAAAAATTAAAATATTACTAGCATTGCATATCTCAAAATAATTTTTAATAATTTAAAACAAAGGGTTATTACAATCTTCCCCCTATAAAAATTCGTCCTCGAATTTTCAATAATAAAAGAATATAAAATCTTAATGGAAAAGATAGGGATAAGCCACTCACATCACTACCTCTGTCTCCTATGTGCAGTCCTTTGCTATGTGGTTGCTCCATAATACCTTTACCATCGGGATCTCCTAGTGCAAAGCTGACGAACTTGGCAATCCACAATTGCCATAGGATATTTCTCATATGACAAATCTTTACTAAACTCCACTGTCTGAGGCTGAAGGACGTGAGAAGGATCAGGAATATATTTCCTCAGCATGGAAATATGAAACACCGAATGAATCCGAGATAATTTAGGTGTCAACACTAATCTATAAGCCACCTCTCCAACCCTCAAACGTATCTCAAATGGCCTAATGTACCTCAGGGCTAATTTTCCTTTCTTACCAAACCTCATAACCCCTTTCATTGAAGACACCTTCAAAAACACCATGTCTCCAATGGAAAAGGACACATCCTTCCTCTTTGGGTTTACATAGCTCTTTTGTCTACTAAAGGTTGTTCTCAAACGATATTGAATAATAGGAATCTTCTCAGAAATAATTTGCACCAATTTTGGACCTATCAGCTGTCTCTCTCTGACTTCCTAACATAATGGTGATCTATATTTCCTACCATATAGTGCTTTATAAGGAGCCATCTCAATACTTGCATGATAATTGTTGTTATATGCAAATTCTATCAATGGCAAATGCATGTCCCACTGACCACCAAAGTCAATCACACACATCCTCAATGTATCCTTTAGGGTATAAATGGTCCTTTCTAACTGACCATCTATCTGAGGATGAAATATTATGCTGAAATCAAGTCTGGTACCTAATGCCTTATGCAACTTTTTCCAGAAGATCGAGGTGAAAGTAGCTCCTCTATTAGACACTATGCTCACTAGTACCCCATGAAGATAAATAATTATGTTGACATACAACCTTGCTAATCTGTCAGTAGAATATGTCTTCTTGATTGGCAGAAATAAGTGTGTTGTCTTAGTCTGTTTGTCAACTATCACCTAAACAACATCATAACCACCAGTAATATGAGGCAATCCAGTCATAAAGTCCATAGCAATCATATCCCACTTCCACTCTGGGATAGGTAATGGCTATAATAACCCTACAGGTCTCTAATGTTCTAGCTTCACCTACTATTAAGTGAGGCATTTAGATAAAAATTATGCTATATCCTTTTTTATTCCATTCCACCATTATGTATCCTTTAAGTCACAATACATCTTGGCAGAACCTAGATGATTATTGTAAGCAGAAAAATGTGCCTCTTCTATGATTTCTTTTCTCAACTCATCCACATCTGGCACATATAAATGAGTGCCCAAATGCAGCATACCTTCATTATCAATCACAAATCCCATGGACCTACCTTGTTGCACTTTAAACATGATCTTCTATAACTATGGGTCCCTTCTCTATGTTGTTTTAACTTGATCCAAGCACACTGACCGTACACTGAACTAAGTAAGGATGAATTTCTTAGTCACCTTCAACTGTAGTCCTTGCTTAATCAACTCATACATCTCTTTAATAATTAGTCTCCTCTCAGTACTGATGTATACAAGGCTACCTGCGGACTTCCTACTCAAAGCATCTGTAACTACATTTGCCTTGCCTGGATAGTACATAATAGAACAATCATAATCCTTTAGAAGTTCCATCCATCTCATTTACCTTAAATTTAGATCCCTTTGCTGAAAATTGTACTTCAGGCTTTTATGGTCGGTGTATATCTCATAAGTCACACTATACAGGCAATGCCTCCAAATCTTTAATGCAAATACTAATGCTACCATCTTTAAGTCATGAGTAGGATAATTTGCTTGTGCTTCTTTAACTTCCTTAGAGCATAAGCAACCACTCTTCCATTCTGCATTAACACACAGCCTATACTTGGGAAGCATCACAATACACCATATAACCTTCATTCCCAAAAGGTAAAGCTAACACTAGAGTTGAAGTCAACAAATCCTTAAGCAACTGAAAGTGCTCCTCACATCTATTTGTCCACTCAAACTTAGTATTTTTTTGGGTCAGCCTGGTCAAAAGTGCAATTATCTTTGAGAAGTCCTTCACAAATCTCCTATAATCGCCCGCTAAACCTATAAAGCTCCTTACTTCTATCACTATCGTGGGCCTTGGCTACTTTGTAATAGCTTTGATTTTCTTCGGATCCACCTGTATGCCATCATTAGACACCATGTGGTCTAAGAATGCCATTTGATCCAACTAGAATTCACACTTTAAAAATTTGGCATACGGTTTGTGCTCTCTCAAAGTCTGAAGCATCAATCTTAAATGCATTGCATGCTCAGCCTTACTCTTAGAGTATACTAAAATATCATTATTAATGAACACAATCAAAAATCAGTCCAAGAATGGCTGAAACACCATGTTCATCAAGTCCATAAAGGCTACTGGGGCATTAGTCAAACCAAAGGACATTACTAAAAATTCATAATGGCCATACCTTGTCCGAAATGTAGTTTTTGGTACATCTTCACCTCTAATTCTCAATTAATGGTACCCAGACCTTAAGTCAATCTTGGAGAAACACTAAGCTCCTTGTAACTAATCAAACAAGTCATTAATCCTCGGGAGTGGATATTTGTTCTTAATGGTAACGTAGTCGATACATAGTCGAAGACTACCATCTTTCTTCTTTACAAATAACACAGGAGCACCCCAAGGAGATGTATTAAGCCAAATAAAACCTTTATCAAGTAATTATTTCAACAGCTCTCTCAGCTTCTTCAACTCTGCAAGCACCATTCTATATGGTGGCATAGAGATAGGATCTGTATTAGGCACTACATCGATACAAAATTCTACCTCCTTATCAGGCGACAAGCCTGAAAATTCTTCAGGAAAAACATTTAAAAACTCGTGCACCACTAGCACCCTTTTAACTACCTCTCTATTTGCTTATGTATCTCTGACCACAGCTAAATAGCCCTAACAACCTCTTATAAGCATCATCCTTACTATGATAGCAGAAATAATATTATGAGGCATTAAACTCTTATCACCTCTGAATCTGAATTCCTCATCATAAGGAATTCTGAAAATTACCTCCTTCTCTCGACAGTCAATTGTGGCATAATACTATGTCGGCTAATCCATCCCTAAAATTACATCAAAATCAATCACATCAAGCAGGACCAAATCTGCAAGCAACTCTCTACCCTCCACCAACATTGGACCAGATAGAAAGAACATATATGTCTTTAACTCATCACTAAGTGGAGTCGCTACAAATAAGGGAATCAATATCTTAGCAGGTGGACATGCTATTTTATAAGTAAACGCAGGAGATACAAAAGAGTGCGAAGTACCCATATCAAATAAGACTCTAGCCTCAATATGAAAAAGAACAAACGAATTCAGGACAAGACAAAAGTACTACATAAGCGCAAATAGTAAGAATAAGAGAGACAACAAGTGATCATTATCAACCTATTACTACAGTAGTTTATGAAAAATAGATATTGACAACTGAAAACACATATGAAATGAACTAAAGCTCTGATACCAACTTTGTTATGACCCAAACCCAAAAGGGGCACATGACCGATAATAGGGAATGGGAATACATAAAGAATCAGAAACCCATAAGAAGCCTTAATGAAAATTGTAATAAAATAAAGACGATAATAAAATGACATAATTTAAATAAAGATAAAAAGCACAAATGAATTAAAATCCAATAAAAACTTAGATAATATATAAAATAATAATCTTTAGTACACGTTTTTCATACATATGACAATTCAAAAATACATAATAATAATTAACCATTCCATTACTATTGCAGTGCTCTAGATTTAGAATACACACATGATAATAATATATATTAGATAAACCTACATAAAACAACCGAAGAAGAAGAAACTCGACATAAAGTAGGTTGACAAATAGGTGACTCCTGATATCTTGAAAAATAATTGAAATGAGTCAGACCTCACTAAGTAAGTTAATAAAAGAAATGTATGTGGTTTGAAAATCTCCTTTAAATATATATTTTATAAAAATAGAATATTTATATTTTAAAATTTAAATTATTTGATTTATTGAAATACTCTTTTACCAAAATAAATAATTTGAAATCATAAAACACCATATCAGTATAATAAACTTTTATTAAATCATTTTATAGAAAAACTAAGTAAAACCCTAGTTCATAATTCTAATAGTCTTTTGGCTATCTTATAATCCAAAGACTGCTGGTTCCTAAGAGGAAAGCAGCAACTGAGCTACCAGCCACATTCAATCACTTAAACTAATATTTACTAATGGTTCTCGAGAGCAAAACATCACCGAGCTATCAGCTCCAGTAATTATAAACCGCACTCGAGAGCAAAGCATCATCGAGCTTTATACACAATCTCACAAAATCATGCCCGAGAGCAAAGCATCAACGAGCCTTTTTAACCATCAACACTCACTCTTAATCCTACCAATGCACATATGGTCATGATGAAACCTATCAGGTAGCCTGTTCTACCATAGTTTAATTTAAAATAAATAGATTATATATAAACAAGAAAGATTACAATAAATTAAAATAAAATAAATAACAATTAACTAATCATATGAAATTTTAACATAAACTTACTTATTTAATCATGGCAATCAAAAGGAGAATTTCATTCAAGCATAATTATACATATTTTAAATAATAAAATAATTCTTTTATTAAATTTTCCCTTTTTATCATAAAGCAAAGAATATATATATATATATATATATATATATATATATATATATATATATATATATATATATATTATATATATATATTAATTTTAAACACCCAACACACACTTCAATTATTAACTTACAGGTTGAGTGTGCTCCTCTATGCAGTTGCTCTCGACCTCGACCTATCAACTCAATTGGAGGCGTGGCTAAAAAAAAGAAATAAATTTAAAAAATTAAAAACAGAATTTCCTAAATTTCTAGATCTCTAAGGAAAAACTCGATTAAAAAAAAGACTCTACTAAAATAGACCCGATGTCACATTTTACGAAAAATCTATAAAAATTTTGACTAAGTTTCTTTTGTAAAATAGATATCTCTACACGAAGTAGAGTCAACCGTTCATGGAAAAATATTTCAAATAACCGTGACAACTCCAAATCTCAGGTTAGGGTCCCAAACTACAGTTTATGCCCAACCAATAACCAATTTCACAAATCACAATCTAAATCAATAAAATTTCATTTAAATATCAAAATTAATATATTTACACAAATAAAGCATAAAAGACATTTATTTATAAAATAATTAATAAAATTTACATTAAAATCAATTTTTATTATAAAGGTCCTCATTCAAAAATTTTGAAATTGAATAGTATTTAATTATAAAAAATTCATTAAATTATTCAATTATAAAATTAAGCAACCAAAAACTCATTTAAATCATACAAATCATAAACACTATTTTATTTAAATATTATTTCAATTATTACTCATAATTAGCTAAAATAGGAATAAATTCATAAAAATTATTTTAATAATATTTATTACTCAAAAATTATCCAAAACATCATAATTCACCATAATTTCAATTAAAACATAAAATTTACCCATTTATACTAATTTTCTCAAAAATTAATTTTTGACATAAATTTTCAAAAATTCATAATAAATAATTTAAACATAATTTCAATAAACTTGCTTCAAGAAATATGCTTAAAATAACTAGTAGAATTTATTAAAAATATAACAAATTTCAACTCTGGAATAATGTTGTGAACAGTAACCCCAAGACCCCGAAAATTCAAAATTTTTCTAAAAATTCACAAAACTTATTTTTAGAATCCTTATAACCTCCACAATAATCAGTTCTAAAGGATCAATATCAAATAAAATCAAATTAAGCTTCAATTTCACAATGAAACAAAAATTCCAAAATTTAAAATTTGAGAAATTGGAGTTGTTACCGGTGTTAGAATCCAAAGTTGATTGAGGATTAACAATGCCCAGACTGAGAGCTTCGATTTAAGCCCAACAATGGCCGATGAACTCGCTGGAATCATCACCAGTCGTCTTCTCCATTTTTGGCTTTAATGCGTGCGAGGAAGAAATGGCGATGTCAACGGTTGCTGCTGTCGTTGATGGCAAGGCATCAGAGTGTTGCTGGAGCTGGTGGTGCTGGTGGTGGAGTGGCAACGGGGTGGAGCTGCAACCGAGAGAAGAGGAGAAGAGGATAAGAGAGAAGAAAGAAGAAGGGAAATAAGGAAAGGAAAGAAGGGGAAAAGGGAAAAGAAGAAGGAAAGGATGGGGGAAATTTTTTTTTCTTTTTTATATTAACTAATCTTAACATACACAAACACACATATATACAACAATACATAAACACCATTAAAATAATAATAATAATAACACTATTGATAATAACAATAACCATAGTAATAATAATAATAATGATAATAATAACAATAACAAATAATAATAATAATAATAATAATAATAATAATAATAATAATAATAATAATAATAATAATAATAATAATAATAATAATAATAATAACAACAACAACAACAACAACAACAACAATAACAAGAACAAAAATAAATAATAATAATAATAATAACAACAACAACAACAACAACAACAACAACAACAACAACAACAACAACAACAACAACAACAACAATAATAATAATAATAATAACTTCCAAATAAATTTTTTATGTAAATAAAATATTTAAAACAAAATAAGTGAATATTATTCACTAATAATTATAATATAGAAAAAAATTAAAATATTACTAACACTACATATCTCAATATAATTTTTAATAATTTAAAACAAAGGGTCATTACAATAGTTTTGATGAAGATCTAATTGTTTTTAATAGTGGTATAATAGACTTGTACTTTTTATTGCTCAATCTGTCCAAGTAATTGAGCTGCTTGTAATCCGACCTTTATAATTTTATTTGTGGTTATCGAATGGAAATTAATTATTATTAAAAAGTAGTATACAAAAAGACCTAGGTTTGGTTAAAATTAATTTTTGATAAGTTGAAGCAATTTTTATAATTTAGGCCTGAAAACAGCTATTTTAGAGTCATTGAAGCTTAATTACATTTTATGCATATCATTTTTGGGGGTTGCATGTTTAGAGTAGCATGTGGGATGATTACATTGATGATTTATGAGTGAAATTGTATCTGTTAGGTGCCAGAAAAGGAAAGGGAAGTGCAAGTGCAAGTTAAGCAACTTGGGTGAACTGGATTTGTGTGTTTATAGGCTGTTTTGGTAAGTAGATGTTCAAGCCCTTTAATTTTTTTTATAATGGCAATAAATTAATAATTTAAATGAACTTGAATTGATGTTTTAGAATGGTTTCAATTTAGCCTTGTTGATACTTGAATTATATGTTTTAATTTCAAGCTTTCAAGGTTTCAATTTACAAGTTAAATATGTCATTACTATAAGATTGTTTTGGCAATATGATTTGAGATTATTTTGTATACTCAATAATTTAAATGAGATTATAATCATTTTGATTTCATTCTTTTCAATTATTATGAGAAGTGGTTTGATTTTGAATACTCTATTGAATTATAAATGTGATAGAATTATTTTGATTAATTCTTTAATGAAAATGGTATTTGGTTTTGTGTATTACCACCCTATGTGATATGTGAGAATGTGCTGAGGTGTGATATGCACATTTAACATTGTGAAGGTTGTTATTTTACAATAAGCAATATGGAACTTTATTACAGGATAGAGAAGGAAGAAGGGTCATTCCATGCTAACGTAGTTGAAGGGATAGCCTTCAAGTGTGCCTAGAGAGTGAGTTTGTAATGGGTTGTATGTTATGATATGGTTGTAATGCTTATTATAGGGATGGTTAATACATGTGACATGATGCATTTATGTTTAAAAAGGTATGTGTTTTACTTGGCTATGCTTTGCAAATTTTGAAAGTGAGAAAGTATTTGATGTTTTAAATGGATTATAATATGATTTTAAATATGCTATTATTATCATATGAGAAGTTAAATGTATTTAATTTAACTAGATTATTTTCTACTTGATATATGTATTCATTGAGTTTTTTTTTACTCATTTTACTCTATTTTATAAACATTTTCAGATAGTAGGGCTTGATGAGTGTGAATAGAAATATTAGAATAAGGATGACCAACATCCTTATTAGAGAAGTCTTGTTTTCTTATTTCTTATGCTTCTTATAAAAGTATTGTAAAATAGTATATTTTTAAGTTTAAATAATGGTGCTAAGTTATATGCAATATAACTGTTTGAAAATGTATTTTGTATTATCTTAATATTGTTTTCACTATTGTATTTTTTGTTTTACAAAGATTATTATCAATCTATACGTAATTTAACTATACATAAATACATATTTTACTATTCATAAATACATATTATTTTAAAAAGTTCTTATTCTTTAAATGTAACATATAAACGAGATTAAACTTTTGAAAGAGTTTAATTTAAATCCTTTATAATGACCCTTATTTTAAATTATTAAAAATTATTTTGAAATATGCAGTGTTAATAATAGTTTAAATTTTTATTTATATATTATCAATATTTGTGAATAGGATTAGTTTATTTTACGTTAAATATTTTATTTACACAAAGGATTGGAAGTTAGAATTATCATTATTATTATTATTATTATTATTATTATTATTATTATTATTATTATTACTACTACTACTACTACTACTACTACTACTACTACTACTACTACTATTACTACTACTACTACTACTACTACTACTACTACTACTACTATTATTATTATTATTATTATTATTATTATTATTATTATTATTATTATTATTATTATTATTATTATGTGCATGTATGTGTATTGTGTTGTGTCTATATATGTATATATATATGTTGAGTTTTTAATATGTATATATACATAACAGGTCAAAAAGCAAAAAAAAAAAAAAAGGTCAACCTTATCTTTCCCCCACTCCACCCATTTCTTTTTTTCTTTCTTTCTTTTCTTTCTTCTTCTTCTTCTTTTTCTTTTTCTTTTTCCTTCTCCGTTTACCATTGCTGACGCCACCAAGCTCCACCAACCACCACCAGTGTCACCTAAGCTTGCCACCTTCCTCCCTCATCTTCCCGACGCCGCCTGGAGCCTTGGAGTCGCCAAAAATCGCATGTTGCTGTGGTGAGCTACTATAGCTCCAATGAAAAAACAGTCAATTTAGCTTGAGTTTTTGGGCTTTTTAGACTCCTCTCGACTCGTACTTCTCGATTCTCAAGTTGGTTCAAGCTTAGGATGTTTGGTTAGTTATATATTTTTAAGTTTTAGTTTATTTTATTTTAGCTTGAGTTTGAATGATTATTGTTAACTCCCTTTGAAAATGTTGTTGTGTGAATCTTTAGCTTCTCAAATATATTTTAAGTTTAATTTTCTGAATTTATTTGAATTATGCATAATTATTGTATTTTTTATAATTTAAATGAATTTTTATTAATTATGAGATTTATAGGTCTTGTATAGAAATTATGTTAAATTAGTATAGTTAATTTAAATTATTAGCTTTGGAAATGAGAAATAATTTTTAGTAATTTTTGGAAAATATTTAGTATTATGTGAAATTTTGATTAATGGGTAAATTATGTACTGTAATTGAACTTATAGTTAAATTATATTTTTTAAATAATTTTGGAATAATAAATGGTATTCAAACAATTTTTATGAATTATTTACTATTTATAACTAATTAATAATAATTTTCCGGAAATATATTCAAATAACAATTTTATTTATTATTTTTGTGAATAAATGAGTTTTTAACTATTTTTATTATATATTTAAAATATTTAGATAATTAATGGAGAATTTTACTATTTAATTTTGAATAATAAAAAAATTGGATTTTTATTAATATTATATAATTTATTAGAGATTTTATTTAATTAATGTGAAAATAATTAGTTTTAATGTTTTTGATATTTGAATATATTGTATTATGGTTATTTATTGATATTTAAGGATTTTAATGATGATGATGATTATTATTATTATTAAATATTACTTTTATTGTGAATTGTGATCCGCGGTTAGGAATTGAGTAATTTGGGGCCCCAACCCAAGGTGGTGAACATTTGTGAAATTTGAAGTATTTTTCTATGCAGGAGTGACTCTACTTCAGCAGAGAGATGTCCGTTTTACAGAGGAATGTGACATTAGGTCTATTTTAGTAGAGTCATATTTCTTTAATCTAGTTTTTCCTTAGAAATCTAGAATTTGTAGGAATTCTATTTTTATTTATTTATTCTCTTTAGCTGCGCCTCCATCCGAGCCGACTGGTTGAGGTCGAGCATGACTGCGCAAAGGAACACATTCCAACTGTAAGTTAATAATTGAACTGTATATAGGAAGTATATATATATATATATGTTTATATTAAGTTTTACATTATTAGTAAATTTTATATTACTTTAATGTATTGTAATCTTCTATGTTTATTTATTTTTAAAAGAAACTATGGTAGAATGGGCTACCTAATGGGTTTCATTAGGACCGTATGCTCACCGGTAGGATTGAGAGTGATTGTTGGTGGTTATGAGACTCGGTTGATACTTTGCTCTTAAGCAAGATTTTGTGAGAATTATATAAGGCTCGGTGATGCTTTGCTCTCAAGCGTGATTTATATATTACTGGGGCAGGTAGCTTGGTGATGCTTTGCTCTCGAGAACCGCTAGTAAATATTGGTTTAAGTGAATTGATTGTGGCTAGTAGCTCAATTGATGTTTTGCTTTTGGGAACTGGTAGTCTTTAGATTATAAAAGAGTTGAAAAACTATTAGATTTGTGGAATAGGATTCTACCTAGTTTTTACATATAAAATGATTTAAGAAGCTTATTTGTATTTTATAAAGTATTTTATGATTTTAAATACTTTATTTTGGTAAAGTATGATTCCAACAAAAAAATTAAATAGTTTAAATTATAAATTATAAATTTCTTATTTTTATAAAGATATTTTAAAGGAGGCTTTGTACTGTATACATTTCTTTTATTAAATTACTCGATGATGTCTAACTTCCCTCAATAGTTTTTTTCAGGATCTCGGGAGTTGTCTATCAGTCAGCCTACTCTACATCAGGTTTCTTCTTCTCTCGCTATTTTATGTAGGTCTATCTGATAGATATTACTACAATGTGTGTATTTTAAATCTAGAACATCGCAATAGCAATGGATTGGTTAATTATTATGATGTATTTTGAATTACTAAAGATTATTGTTATATATATTATCTAAGTTTGTGTTGGATTTTAATTCAATTGTACTTTTTATCTTTATTTAAATTATGTCTTTTTATCATTGTCTTTATTTTATTAAAATTTTCGTTAAGGCTTACTATGGATTTTGGATACTTTATGTATTCTAATTTTCTAGTGCCGGTCATGTGCCTTTTTTGGGTTCGGGTCGTGATATCCTTTTCCACATATAATGATATTTATAATATATTTAGACTAAATTAAATAGTTTATTAATAGTTGGTTTTAAATGTACATTTTGGGCTATGTGAGATGAGTTGTAACATTAATTTGAAATTCAAAATGAATTTGTAACTACCAAAATAATTTATTACTGTAAAAAATTTACAACCTTAAATTTGTTCAACAAAAGAGAGAGAAAGTGATTAACCATCAACAAATACAAACATAAAATGTTCAATGATGATCAAATAAATTATAAACAAGCATTAAGTTAAAAAAACTGATGCTTTGGATTTATGGCCTAATATATAGGGATTTTTTAAAAAATAACCAATATACATATATATATATATATATATATATATATATATATATATATATATATATATTGTCACGATCCAAACAGGGGTCATGATCGGCGCTAGGGAACGGGAATTCTTTCGAATCCGGAACCCGTAGCAAGCCTAAAGATAAAATAAATCATGCAATAATAACAATAATCATATAATATGCAGCGGAAATAAAATCATAATATCATAATATTTTTCACATCAACTGGATTTAAATCAAATCTCATCTCATAGATATATAATCTTTTAATACAAATCCAGTTTATATATAATACATATCTTTTAAAATAAAATACATGTAATCCAATACTTTAATTCACAACTACTGCAGTGTCTAGATAAAATAAATAAGACTCAAGTAGATAATTTACACAAAGAAGCCGGGGCGGAAGAAATCCGGCGTATCGACCTGCTACTGAGGTCTGAAGATGTTGACTCTCCTAAAAAATAGTCAACGAAGGGAAGTCAGACCTCACTGAGTGAATTACTATAATATATATACATGCATACTAAATGACAATGCATACAGTCAACGGTATATATCTAATATGTATATATACAGGCAAATACACACAGATGCAGTAAAAATCATTTTTATATATTTTATCTGAAAATCATCTTTTATGAAGGATCACATAGAATCCTAGAATATCGCAACCTCGGAAATAGTGTTAGACAACACTCTAGCTATACAGGCTCACTTATTCCAAAATATATATCCACTTAATCCATTTGGACAGTAGACTGGCCCCGAGACACTAAGTCAACCGAGCTCCAACAGTCTGACTGCCAGTGTGATTGGCCCTGAGACACTTGGTCAACCGAGCTCCAGCAATCACACCCAAATTACATCTCACACATCAAATAATCATAGCCAATCAATATCCACAAATAAGTTAGTAATATAGCCTAAATACTATAGGCGTACCGGTACGTACTCGGTCCTAGTGCTGCCCACTAGGTAGCACGTTCTATCGATATCCTTCATTAATAATATAAATCATTCATTCACAAAAATAAATGATGCATGAATTTCAATAAAATAACAACATAAACCATATATATACCGGAAATATACCAAAAGTAAACCAGGTATATTTCGAGTATATATATGTCAAATAAATCCAATCAAATAATAAATTAAACTAAAAATATATTTAAAAACATTTTAAATATATTTTATTAATAAAACATGTATATGATTTAATATATATCAAAAATATACTTAATATAAACTTAAGAAATAATAAAATTATTTATGCATTTTAATCGAAATAAAATATATATTTCTAAATCATGCATCCTAAGCATATATATATAGTATAGTAACTCACCTAGTGCGCTCCACGAGACGGGTCCGACGGGCCTGGTCCACTAGCCCTCGGTCTCGGCGCAACTAAACAAAAAATAAATAATCGACATCAGAATAACCCTATCAGATAATCCTAGAATTCGATCTAGAGTATTTAAATACGGAAACAGAATTAGGGTTCGACTGGATATCACGTTTTACGAGAATTCTACCGAAAATCCGGCAGAACCTCCCCTGTAAAACGGACATCTCTCTACTCAAAAGAGTAGAGCCGACCCTGCAAAGAAACACACTTCGAAAAACTACACAAGGCACAATCAAAATCCCACGGTTGGACTCCAAACTACAGTCCACCGACCGGGGTCCACAAACACAGAATAATTTCGAAAATACCAAAAACATCCTTATAACATAGAAATTCATTTTATAAGTAGAAATTACATAATTAACTTTAAAACACTGTAAAAACCGATAAAAACTCATTTTATTTGAAAAACCGTATATTATATATATAATTGAAAATAATTCACGAAAAAATAGTTTTAATTAGTTAAAAATATCAAATAATTTGTAGAAATCATTTTTATGCCTTAAATAACTATTAAAACCGATTAAATTACATTTTTAGACAATTTAGGGTAAAATTACCAAAATACCCCTATATATATAAATATACTTAAATTACTTCAAAAATTCACCAAAAATTATACAATTATCCAAAATAAATTTTCCTCAACATATTTATCAATAATATCAATAATTAAACTCAATTAACCAATTAATTTCAAATAAAAACACATTTAACCTAATTTTCCCAAAATTACATAAACTCAAATAATTCAAAATAAATGCTTAGAAATTCATAAAAATTCCAAATAAATTCCTATAATTCATTTCAACACCTAATTTTACCATAAACCCCAATTTTCATAATTTAAATAATTTATTTCCAAAAATTAGAAAATAATATTAAAATATTCAAAAATACCCAAAAATCCAAAAAATCTCCAAAAATTCCAAAAAAAATTCATACATGTAGATTGAGCTACTAGGATCAACATTTGTGA